>OY744603.1:65678553-65771053 GCA_963556255.1 Allolobophora icterica
TGCATCCATTCATCCATGCATCCAACGGCCTTGCAGGTATGTGTCCTTGCCCTGTAACGGACTGTTCTGGATTGCTGCCATCGCTTAGTCTGATACATAATCCGCTGAAATAATCGCTTTTCCTGTTTCACTTCGGTTCCTGTGTTTTGTTTCCATTTGCATCTAATTTCACGCCGACATTTGATCCCCGCGCAGAAATGACCTCCCACTCCACCAAATGCTAACAAAGACATCAAATTCGAGGCCACAAAGTCTCTGCTCACACACACACACACACACACACACACACACACACACACACACACACACACACACACACACACACACACACACACACACACACACACACACACACACACACACACACACACACACACACACACACACACACACACACACACACACACACACACACACACACACACACACACACACACACACACACACATTCATTCATTCATTCATTCATTCATTCATTCATTCTGTTCATATATTCGTTCATATATACTTATACATGGTGGGCCACCATAAATGAACTTTTTGCATGTATATAACTCCGCCTATTTTTGTAAGTTGTTTATACTTAATGCGTCAAATTAAAGATATTTCACTCTAGTATTAGCTTTGATAAAGTCGAGCTGGTACTAGTCTAAATTTTAAGGAAATGTTTGGAACAGCCCTAGCTACCATATTTAGTGACGCAATATGGCGCCGTTGACAGACGATGATCGAGTTTTGATCCGAATTTTGCGAACTGATAAGGGATTTTAAGAGTTTCCTAACAGAGAATGGGGTACTTGTCGGTTAATTCACCGCCACACACATACTACACAGACTGGGGGATTTTGCCCGCGGACATGATGTGACTGTGATACGGGAATTCTTCGCAACCTTAAACCTGGCTTTCATTAAAATCCCGCCCTTACATTAACCCTGAATCTCACTAAGCTACCATCATTACACTAACCCTGAATTCCATCATCGAGCAACATTACATCGACAACAACAGCCCTAACACAGCCCTAAACGACCCTACTTTCGCTTACCCTGAGCCCTAAACGACCCTACTTTCGCTTACCCTGAGCCCTAAACGACCCTACTTTCGCTATATATAACTCCTCTCTTCTGACGTCACTGAAAACCCGTGAGTAAATATAGGGAATATACGGTCATATATGGTGGTAAACTGTGGCGGTGAATTAACCGACAAGAACCACGAAGAGAATGGAATAAAAAAATACGTTGAATCGTCTGATACGGAAAATTGATTAAATAGGAACTTCGCGTCGTAAACCACGCGAATCGGTACACACCCTCTAACATTGCTAGTGTGTCCAAGTTAATTTGCAGTCAAGACGATGACTCGGGTATAAGAAAATCTCCCGGGAAATTAGCCCGAAATAGGCATTTTGCTGTGCAGTACAAATTGCTATATTGGTTTCATTTTTTGTGCAGTTACTGTCATGAATTTTTTTATGAGCTAGTTACTGCAAAAACGATGATTTTTGTTATGTCACGATCTACAGCCGTCGGAAGTGACGACCTGTTCATCGAAGAATACTCTGTCTTCCGCCTGCTGCATGGAGGCTGCCGGAAGGACCTCAGCTGGACCTGACGGAGTGCCACCTTGGCTATTAAGTAGAACAGCTGCGGCTATATGGCACAGCCAATCGCTGCCCTCTTCAACCTTTCCAATTGAGCAGCGTATATTCCTCCTCAGTGGAAGATTAGTTGCATCACTCCTGTCCCAAAGGTTTCCCGCCCGAAGACGGAGGCCGATTACAGGCCAATCTCAATCACTCCAGTCCTCTGTCGAATACTTGAGCGGATCGTGGTGCGCCAGTATTTCTATCCGATGTTGACGTACGAACAGAACAACCACGACTTTCAAAATCAATATGCGTTTTGGCCCACCGCACTTAGTTCATTAACGCATCAACTCACTGAAATGCTGACGTCCAGCGCTTATGTCCACCTGATAGCGCTGGATTTTTCAAAAGCATTTGATACGGTGAGGCGCATGACTATCTGGCTGAACAGATGGCGGACTTAGCCATTCCCGACGTTGCTTACAATTGGATCATTGCTGCCCTCCAGGCTCCACCAACGACAACATTGCACTAAGTTTAAAGGAATTACCTCTGCGGCGATTGAAATCAACTGCAGTATTGTCCAGGGATCAGGAACTGGTCCGATACTGTTCTTAACAGCAATATCCAAACTTAAACCTAAACATCCAACTAACCGGATACTCAAGTACGCGGATGATACCTATCTCCTGGTTCCTGCTGCCAACAGCAACCTTATCAACTCGGAACTCAGGCACATCGAGATCTGGGCTGCGAGCTGTAATCTAAAGCTCAACCAAGCAAAGACCCAGGAAATGGTTGTCCGTAAGCCGAGAAGAAAACTGAATGAAAACCAGCCGATGGAGATTCCTGGTCTTACCAGAGTCAGAATCATGAAGATCTTGGGTGTCACGTTCTCCGATGACTTCTGCTTTGATGTGCATGTTGACAATCTATGCACTGGTGCAAGACAGTCAATGTATGCATTACGGATCCTAACTACTCATGGACTACTTGGCCCCTCAATGTGCGATGTGGTGACAGCTACCACAGTGGCGAGGATGACGTATACGCTGCGTCCGCTTGGTGGGGTTATGTGGGGCAGAGGGGACGTGAGAGACTACAGGCAATATTTAGGAGACTGATTAAAGCTGGTTATCTTCCTGTGGACTACCTTAGATTCGAACAATTAATTCGTACTGCTGATTCAAAACTGTTCACGGCCGTCCTTACATGTCCTACACATGTGCTTCATGTGCTATTTCCCCCTGTTAAGCATACTGGTTATACTTTGCGACCCCGTGTTCATAATCGGGTTCTCCCGACTGCTGACAGTCTGGCTCGTAAATCTTTCATAATTAGGATGATTTTCACCGGAATAGTACTTTAACCTGGACGTGATATACATGTGTAAACCAAAATGCTGTTAGCAATTGGATTAATAAAGGATATACTTACTTACTTACTTACATCATGTACGCTAAAGCTACAATAACAAATGTGTTTGAATATTAATACTAGAGTGAAATATCTTTAATTTGACGCATTAAGTATAAATAACTTACAAAAATTGGCGAAGTTATATGCCTGCAAAGTCGGTTCATTTATGCTGGCCCACCCTGTATATAGGCCTATCTATATATATATATATATATATATATATATATATATATATATATATATATATATATATATATATATATATATATATATATATATATATATATATATATATATATATATATATATATACATATACATATATATATATATCGTGGGTGAAAAAGGCTACCCCTACAGTTATTATTTATATGACTAAGAAGTTTTGATTATGTGGGGAAATTCAAATGGATTTTAATCTCGATTGTAAAGGTTGATAATTTTCTAAATCTTAGACGGCACACAGTTATAGTTATGACGTTTTTGTGAAGTCATTTCTGAACAAACTATCTACAACAAAATGTTTGTATATGCCTGCAAATATATATACATATATTGTTATTAAAAATTTATTGGATTACGACCATAGAGGTATATTATTATATTATATCTAATTGGTGACGACAAAGGTTTCTTGTATACAGGCCTGCATGAAATTTTCATCTGGAAGGTAACTTTGTCTCAGAACTGTTGGACATGAGGACAACTTCAGAACTGGGGCAACGAAACCTGGGTCACCATAGCCAACTGGTTACAGAGCTCGACTTGTAACACGGAAAGTACGGGTTCGAGCCTTTTCCTCTGAGACGGCTGCTGTTTAGGGACCTTGAGCAAGTTCTTTGCTCACAATTACTCAGCGCCATCGATTGATGCTTCGTCATTAGATAGGCGCTTAATAAATGCATAACAATAAAAAAAATAATAATGATAATAATAACCTTCCAACAACAATTTTCGCAATTAAATGATAATTAGAACGCACGAGTGATGCCAAAGAGAGAGAGAGAGTGGCAGAGACAGACAGACAGAGACAGAGAGACATACAGAGACAGAGAGAGACATACAGAGACAGAGAGATAGACATACAGAGACAGAGAGAGACATACAGAAACAGAGAGAGACATACAGAGACAGCGAGAGACTGCATCGGGTGGTGCGGTCGCTGTTTGCTCCATTGTTGGTGATGATGGTCAGAAGTGACACGCTGAAGCAGCTGGAGCGCCACACCAGCATCCTTCTCTTGCGACGATGCGGATCATACAAGTGATGCATTTGTAAACTTATCAATCCTCTCCATCAGTACCACAGACGTATTTATCTGTGCGATTAGACTACGCAGACATACGCATGGAGACAGACACACAGACAAAGAGACGGACTGGATATAGGTAAGTATTCCTATCAACTGAATCATAATCTAGATATATGCTAACGATGTTTTCAGACAAACGAAACCTCACTACAAACCTTTGAATATATTCGGTCGCCTTCGGCATTCTTCGCCTTTCTTCGATGTTCTTCGGAATCCCTTGGCTTACCTCGGTGTTTTTGGATATCTTTGATATTCTTCAGTAAGTAAGTAAGTAAGTAAGTAAGCGTAAGCCCACTCTTTAATGAACGCTAGCAAACGCACTGCGCTTTACATACAATGTTACGCAGAGGGAAAGAAAATAGAACAATGAAGTAATGATAATGTTAGATGAAAAACGAAATAATAATTGTATCAGATGCTTAACTGTTCAGCATCCTACCCAGAAAACCTCGTCGGGTAAGGGAATCAAATCTTGGGAGAACCAGATTAGCCGTATACGTGAACGCGGGCGCAAATCGGACCCGGTTTAAAACGGGTGGTATAGAAGGTCATGCAGTAGGTGACGGATTTTAAGAATGTTACCGAAGAGCTCGCGATGAGCTTTATTACAGAGTTCCTCAAAAGTTGGAAATGACGGAGGAAGGTAGCCAAAACGAACCAACTTTCGGCCTTCTTTCGCCCTCCTTTTCTTTCTTCAGTATACATTCTTCGGAATCATTCGGCTTTCTTCGGTGTTCTCTGGTGGTCTTCGGTATTCCTCGTCTTTCATTAGTATTCTTCGGCTTTCTTCAACATTCTTCGGTTATTTTCAGTATTCTTCGGCATTCTTCGGGATTCTTTGGCTCTCTTCTGTATTTTTGCGGTATTCTCCGGTTATCTTCTGTATTTCTCGACTTTCTTCGGTATTCTTAGAGGCATTCGTCAGCGTTTTATCGTGACGCCCTTGAAGGTGGTTCCATGGAGTGGCTCGCAGGAATTCCGATGATTTAAAGATGACGAGTAACAGAAGTAAGACGAAGGTAAGGAGGAGGAGGAGGAGGAGGTGGAGGAGGAGGAGTTGATGCCTCCTCTTTACCTTCGTCTTCCTCCTTCTACTTCTCATCTCCAAATAAGAAAGAGTAGGAGACGGAAAGGAAAGTAGAGGAAGGAAAGAATAATTAGACAAAAAGAGAGAAGGAGAAGAACTAAATGCAGAAGAGAAATGCAGAAGTAGGAAAAGGAGAAGAAGGAGGAAGATGAGGAGGAGACGGAAGGGAGTTAGAAAAAGAGGAGAAGGAGGAAGAGCATATGAGTTTCCAATGTTTAACGACATCTTACGGCTGCCAAGGCTAACACCTCCTTTATCCAGGCTAGCGACTGGCACCACCAGAGTACTGGCAGTGGCGGAGTTAAAGAGAAAAATGAGGCAGGAAGAGGAAAAGAAGGAGCAGGAAGGGGAGCTAAAGAAGAAGGATTAAGGGTCATCCAAAAACTTCAAACACACAGCTTAATAGGGACTCTTAATCACACAACAATCAGTCAATGAACCGCACTGTATACAAATTATATAACACATAGACATAAAACACAAGCGTATAACCTTAGAATATATAAATATATCTAATTATATACACACACATATATATATGGATATATATAAACATGTATATGAACATGCATATACATATATATAAATATACATATATAGTATATATACATATATATACTGGTACGGTACGTAATACAGATATCCCTAAAAAGGCAGACAAAAACTACATAGCCTACGTGATGCAGTCGGGCATTAAGTCTTGAAGTCTCGTTTGCTACGGAGGCCTAGAGCGGCTTTTCGTTCATCAGTCGGGGGATAATAATGCTTCTCTCTAATCGACTGGCGCCGCATAAGAACGGCGCCGTTTAATCTAACACTTAACCAACGAACGACGATATCTGATCTCACACATTAAATTATAAACATATATATGCATATATATATATATATATATATATATATATATATATATATATATATTGTATTTGAGGTAACATATCCATTACATTGCGCATGTTATATATATATATATATATATATATATATATATATATATAATACATAGATATGAGGGTGTTGTAAACTTGTGATAAAGCAAGGCTGTTATCGAAGGAGAACCTGTTGCTGGACGCTCTGGCATCTGAGTAAGACGACTTTAGGCCCTAGAGTTGGTTCTTCTGGGTCTGCGAGGGAGTGGCAGAGGAATGGATGGAATGAGGAAAGGAGATTGAACTGGATGGTTTGGAGCACCAGAGGCAGAGACGTATACAGGGACAGAGTCAAGGAGAGATGGAGAAACTAAGAGGGATAGAGACAGAGGCAAGCACTGGTAATGGGACAGAAAAAGAGACAAGGACAAGTAGAAGAACAGATAATAGAACAGAGAAATAGACAAGGACAGATAGAAGGACAGGTAGAGGGACAGAGAAAGAGACAAGGACAGATAGAAGGACAGGTAGAGGGACAGAGAAAGAGACAAGCACACATAGAAGAACAGATAATAGAACAGAGAAAGAGACAAGGACAGATAGAAGGACAGGTAGAGGGACAGAGAAAGAGACAAGGACAGATGGAAGGACAGGTAGAGGGACAGAGAAAGAGACAAGGACAGATGGAAGGACAGGTAGAGGGATGCAGAAAGAAACAGGGACAGAGAGAGAGTGACGCATAGGGAAGGACCGGCTGGAATGCAGTGAGCAACGGATTTGGGAATTGTCGGTGATAAAGGAGGTTGGGTCGGGAGAGAATTAATCGATGTAGGTCAAGACTTTCGTGTTTAACCGCCGCGGCGGGAGATGGATTCAGTCTGGGTGGCAGTTGAAGTAGTTCCTGACAGGAATGACCTCAGTCACGTAGAAAATGTCACGCTACAGGTCAACATTGTTGTTTTCAGTAGTAGTATTAGCAGTAGTGATGGTAGCATTAGTTTTATTAGTATTATTGAAATTAGTGATAGTTTTATATTATTATTATTTTACTATTATTATTTTAATTTTTTTTAAATTATTATTTTAATTATTTTCAGTTTATCACTTTAATAATAATAATAATACATTATTATTAGTAGTAGTAGCAGTGGTAGTGGTGGTACTACTACTAGTAGCCTAGTAGAAATATCATAACTATAATTTAGCATCAGTATTATTAGTATTATTTTATTATTATTATTATTATTATTATTATTATTATTATTATTATTATTATTATTATTATTATTATTATTATTGTGCATTTATTAAGGGCCCCAATCTATGACCAAGCATCAATCGATGGCGCTGAGCAATTATGAGTGAAGGACTTGTTCAAGGACCTGCACAGTTACTGTCTCAGACGAGGCTCGAACCCATACTCTCCGCGTTAGAAGGCGAACGCTCTAACCAATCGGCCACCGTGTCCCACATAAGTGTAGTCGTAAATTTTCTCTTCTTTCACACTTTCGTCCTCCTGCGCCTTCGATCCTCGCATTCCTCCGCCACAATGTTCTCCTCTTCTTGTCCACTTAACCTTCTGCCCTCGCATTCTGTATTTGTAATTGCAGTTGTACATTTATATAACGCCACTTCAAGAGAGATCAGAGGCGCTAACGACCTAACACAATAAAACCAGGGTCGAAAAGATTTTGAATGTCTTGAAGAAAAGTGGCAAAGTGAGGCTGAGGAGATCTTGTCCTCTGCATCATTATCCTCCTGCCGTAATGTTCCCATCCTCATTCCTCTTCGTCCTTCTCCACTGATTCGTCCTCTTCTCTATGTTCCTGCTCCACCTACACTCTCGTCCTCCTGCTCCTCCTCCTCCTCCTTGTTCTCCTCCTCATCTGGAGAAGATTCTAACGAAGCCATCAATTAAAATAGAAGGTTACACAAGTTTCTGCTTCCTTTTCCTCTTCCTCCTGCTCTTCTTCTTTCTCCTCCTCCTCCTCCTCCTCCTCCTCCTCCTCCTCCTCCTCCTCCTCCTACTCCTCCTTCTCCTTTTCCTCTTCTTCATCTACTTCTTCCTCTTTCTCCCAATCTTCCTCTTTTCTCACTCTCTTCCTCCACCTGCTCCACTTTCTCCTGCTCTTCATCCTGCTCCTCTTGTTCCTGTTCCTGCTCCTCTTGCTCCTCTTGTTCCTGCTCTCCTCCATCCGCGTGATGACGATGACATTAGCCTCGTCTCAGCAATCGTTCTCCATTGTTAAGATGCCTGCTGTCGAGAGGAGTAGTTGAAGAAGACTGCTGCTCGGCTACAGCAGCAGAGCATCATCATCAGCAGCAGCAGCACAGCAGCACAGCAGCAGCAGCATCACTGCAACAGACGTCAATCACTGAACCATCATCATGCGATTCCGCTGGAAATAAGTCGATCGGACTTCCACGAAATAAATCTACCTTTCCAGATGACATCATCCATGCATCACTGACATACAGAGACGTCTGTCTCTGTATGTCTATCTGTCACTATGTGTCCATTTGTCTATCTATCTGTATGTCTATGTCTGTCTACGTGAGTGTTTGTATCCGGCGCAGGTGCATACTCACTAATAAGTAAACAATTGATGAGAGATTTGCGAATGATAAATGAATAAATCAAACAATCGTTTTGTATTTCTGATTTGCACAATCCACCGTTCTCTGCATATCTCTCGCTAAGCCACCGTCTCTGTCTGCCTCTGTCTATACATGTATGTGTCTATACTTATCTATGTATGTGTCTAACCCTAACCCTACGCTTACCCTAACTCTAACCATAACGTTAACCCCTGCAGCTTCAATCTGCACACCACAATGCCAATTATAAATAAATAAATATATATATTATATGTGTGTGTATACAGTCACGTGATTACAACCCTTGGTGTGTATGTATATATGTATATACTGTACTTTACCGTATTTCATACCTTACCATATCTAAACTTGCTTACTTTACCTTCCACTATGTACCTTATACCTTAAATATATCTGGCCTCACTTTATCTTTTCTTGGTTGATCTAAGAGTCAATCACCCTATTAACCATACTTTAGCTGATCTTTCATAGCACACTTTGCTTACCCTTCTTACCACCCTGAAATAATCTACCCTGGTCCACCTTACCTTACCTTATCCTACCTTACCTTAATTCATTTGATCTTAGCATCAAAGCTCTCGTAGACAATTGCAGACGGTTGCTATGGTGATGATAACCGATTAGGAGCGTCGAAATGCCGGCCTCGATGCACGGTAGGATTCAAGACTCATATTGTCATTGTCTTAATAGAATTAACATCTTAAAATTCAAGGCCTAACAAACTGTTTTCCGACGCTGAGTGTGCAGTTGACTTGTCTGCAGTGTGTTTCGTCTCTTCCTACTCCTCATCCGCTGCTCCTCTTCATTCTCCATCGCCACATTGAGCTGCTTAGTTTGGCTTTATTTTTTAAACATTTCTTTGCTTTTCCTTGCCTTAGTTTGTTCTGTTTCAATTTGCTAAACTTTACAACTGTATGAGTTGCTTTACGGCGCTGTGCTGTGATATAGGGCCTACTTCATTTTGCTTTGGTTTACTTAACTCTTCTTTACTTTGCTTTATTTGCTCTACCTCATTTTTGCGATGCTTTACTGTATCTTGCTTTGCCTCAGTTTTTTGTCTTGCTTTATCTTGCTTTGCCTTATGTTACTTTGCTTTGCTTGCCTTCGTTTGGCTCGGCGTTACTTTGCTTTCCTGTACTTTACTTAGCTTTACGTTGATTGACATTATGCGTTGCATTAGCCTCGCACTAACATACTACACACCTTGTGCGTTTAGTAACGTGGCCGACACTTCCCGAAGAAGATCTTCCACGCCGGGAATATGGCTTACCAGCCAGCGCCTATCTCTACCACTCCAGGTAACATGATCTACAACAGACGCGTAATGTACAGTAAATCAGAGTATCTTGTCCTTATTTTATTTACCTACGTACCATAGTCATGACGCTACACTGATCGCTTCAAAGGTCACTCCCTCGCTGTCCCTCTAGTGGGTGGTAACCTCCGACCCGAATTACATACTCTGTTCCAGCGTCGGCCAGTGAATATGGTGCAATCACTATTATAGGGTGCACTGAGGATTGACACCCGAACCGATTCAACTTACATTTTAGCATTAAGGGCAGTTGTGCGTCCATTCCCCGTCCATCCCAGACGGAACACGGTCAACAGATAAGGGTAAGCAAGACCCATATTATAAACGCCTACCGATGGCCACACACGACCACCGGCTCTGCGTAGACGGGTGTCGCGGCACCTCGTTCAGGGGTCGACCTCGATCATCACTACCTGCACTCCATGTCTTCCATTCCCACCACGACGAGAGGCCATCTCAGGAACTGCTCGTCACTTTGCTTGGATTGTATCCAACCAATTGGTTGGCAACCAATAGACCCCAGGAAATGCGATTGACCTCAAAGGTGGAACGTCATCTAAATTTTGACCTATCGAACACAATCAGCAGAAACTCCGCCACTGCTCGTACTCTGGCAGTGCCAGTCCCAAGCCTGGAGAAAGGAGGAGGGCGACGCTAATCATCTTCATTATGACACAGTGTCGTTATAAACAGCAACTAAACAACTAAACAATCTGCAAAGGACAACTGAAGAACTTCAATCGGCTGCCACGCTACGGTGGCCATTATTAAGCAAATGGCACCGTTAGAGGTCGCATAACATCCGCCAGACATTACGGGAACAACGGGAGCCGTCCAGGTCGTTTCCTAGTCCAGCGACACATTACTCTGCAGATACGATCCGCCGAGATTAGACCAACGGGCCCACCATATGGCAATATATCTGACCTTGCAAGCTGTAGTCGCTTCAATCTCTTGGCACGCTTAGGAGAGTTTTAGCTACTCCCGCCGTTTACCCGAAGCAGATGATATTTAGTGTTATGGCTATCTAAAGTAAGTCACAATAATTGTTTCCCTCAATCACCAGAGGCAGATCAGAGCTACTACTCCTGGCCACAGTCATGCCCCTCAATTAATCGAAGCAGGTCATAGTACTTCAAAGTGGCTATCTGGAGCAGGTCAGAGTTACTACTCGTGGTTAGATAAAGCAGGTCACAGTCGTTCCCCTCGAAGCAGGTCACAGATATTTCAATATGGCTATCTGGAGCAGGCCAGATCGAGTTACTGCTCTCAATTACCTAAACCATTTTAACCATATCTTTTAATTTTCTAGGCGGTCGCTCTACTTCATAGACAGACTGCCTCCGCCAAGGGGAATAGATGGATTAACGCCATTCGGTAAGCTGAGCTTCTTAACGTATACTCTTAACTGTACAATCATCATCATCATCATCATCATCATCATCATCATCATCATCATCATCATCATCATCAGCAGCAGCAGCAGCAGTGTTGTTAAAAGTATCAGGCAAATGTACTTAAGTCAAAGTAAAAGTAAATAGGACTTTACGTGTTTAAGTAAAAGTATACCTACTCTTCAAAGATTTTACTTTTGTAAAAGTAAAAAAGTATTCTTATAAATAGTACTTTTACAGTAAGAAGTAAAAGTACTGAGTCTTGTTTCTATAATTCGATCCACTTATTTACTTTCAAGAAGACTAAAAACAAGTTTTCATATAAATCTACAGTGTAGATTTATAAAAAGCACCAAAAAATCGACATTAGTTAGATGTGCCGCGTCAAAAATAACGAGGTCGCTACAACTTAACACCCGCAACTTAAAAATTTGTCACAAATTTTCGAATACATCTTCTTAAGCAAATCAGCATTAAAAACCCCGAACTCCATTGTGACTGTATCGTATTGGCTAACACAGGCCACGTCCACTGTAGTGAGCAAGCGTGGTATTATTATTATTATTATTATTATTATTATTATTATTATTATTATTATTATTATTATTATTATTATTATTATTATTATTATTATTATTATTATTATTATTATTATTATTATTATTATTATCGTGCAGGTATTAAGCGGCACCATCTACATGTAATGACCAACCATCAATCGATGGCGCTGAGAAACTGTGAGTGAAGGACTTACACAGTAACCGTCTCAGGGGAGGATGCTCAAATCCCTACTTTGCGTTTGAAGACGAGCGCTCTGGGTGTCTTCAACTCTTCATCCCTCGTCTCACCTTACGTCACAATGCTCCTTGTCTGCTTCGTCTTTCCTTGCCTGCCTCGTTGTTGCCCTGTCTTACCATCACCCAGCCTTGCCTCACTTCAAATGACCATGCCTTGCCTCACATATAACTCTGCTTGCCCTGATAGACTCACTCTCATTCACAAGTAGGCCTACCGCAGACACGGAGTTGATGGCTGGACTCTCGCTCTACCTCGAACCAAAACAGCTCTGGCTCTTGTCTTCGTTCTTCCTCAGTTGCCGGCCCAAAGCTCTGGAATTCGCCATCTGGACGGATTCTGTTGTGTCGTTTAGGTCAGGACTGGTTGAAATACATATAATCGTTTTCGTATTGATTATCATCCTAGCCTTCCTATGTCTATCTTAGACGCCTGTGATTAAGCTGGTTCCCGCGACTTAGCTTTCTGGCCGCTTAGATATTTCAAAATTACGATTACGATTACTTTTATTCTCAGAGGGTCCTCAAGGATCACGTCCTGACTTTGTCTAACAGATCATGATTTGGGATTGAGGTTTCCTTGGAGGAGACCATCAACTTATGCCTTCTGCAAGGCCACATCCAATCTTATCCAACTCGTACCTTATCTACTCCAACCCCGATCTAATCGGATCCAACTCTTACCTTATCTACTCCAACCCCGATCTAATCGGATCCAACCTTCAAGCTTCAGAAGGCGCTGTTACCCTTTCAAGGAACGCAACAACGCTTGATGTAATCCCATCCAAGGATAGGAGAAGAGCGCCATTTAAGTTCAAAGGTTTGATTAGAATGAATTGGATTAGATTAGATTAGATTAGACCCTCTATTGTCTCGTCGTACTGCGATACTCTTCTTACTGCAATACTCTTCGTCGTATTGTTCTAGTTACGACAGAACGGGAGAATCAGTTGGCAACCATCAAAGAGGCTGATAAAAACTTTGTACCAGATCGGTAAGCCTCTTCTTCCAGCAGACTATGCAAACGATTCGTTTTCAAGCTGTCTTAAATCGCATCTATTTAGGTCGGTAGATATCCACGATACATCCATATTAGATATACGGACTTGGTATATCTGGAGAAGCCTTCTCATGCGACGCAGCGCTCGTGCCATGCGCTTCTCTTTAGCACTTAAGAAACTTCAAGATTAATCGTAGGCCCTATACGCAGTCATTAACTCAAAATTTCCAAAGCTCTACTCTAAAGTTAAGTGTAGGGCACCAACTTATTCACGAGCGCTGCGTCATGAGTCCGGTTGTCAGAGAAACCCAGAGAGGGGAGAGAGTGAATGAGAGAGAGAGAGAGACAGACAGACAGACAGACAGCAGAGACAGACAGACAGACAGACAGACACAGACACAGACACAGACAGACACAGAGAGACAGAGATACAGATATATATATATATATATATATATATATATATATATATATATATATATATCAGCTGCTAAAACAGGTTTTGTTGAGGACAAGAAAGCGTGGAAGGTCGAGGATCGGATGCATTCGGGCATAGGAAGGTTACGATTACGATCATTTATATATGCAGCGCTTTGTTCGTTGCCTAAAAGACGCTATATGAAGTGTCTTCACATACACATACATGCACACTCACACGCCCACATACACACAGGGGTATGTAGGCCCACGTACGTGCTTGAGAACACACGTAGGTAACACATATGCAGGGCGACACATTGTATGGTTTAGGTCTGAAGCGTTCGGCTGATACTACAGACACATAAATCGCTCTATGTGCGGTTAAGTTCGTGTGATAAACAGCTGTTAAGAATGTACTGAATACCAGGGCCAGACAGAAAGAGAGAGACATACAGAGAGAGAGAGAGACAGAGAGACAGAGACAGAGGGGAGGAGACACATACTGCTATCGTGGGTCACGTGAACTTGTATACTTGAACGTAACGAGAGCTTAATATATACAATGACTTCGCATGAAACGTTAAGATTAAATGGAAGCTGTAGAAAGAATAAGAAACTGATGATGCTACTTTGCGAATACAATGCAATACAAGGCAATACAATACAATGCAATGAAATACAATTCAACACAATACAACTAAAGGCAATACAATACAATGTAGTACAATACAATGCAATACAATACAATACGATACAAAGCAATACAATACAATGCAATAAAATACAATTCAATACAGTACAATAAAAGGCAATACAATGCAATGCAATACAGTATTGCATTGTATTACACAATACAAGGCAATACAATGCAATATAATATAAGGCAATACAATGCAATACAATACAAAGTAATATAATGCAATGCAATACAATATAATGCAATGCAATACAAGGCAATACAATACAATAATAGGCAATATAATACAATGAAATAAAGTACAATTTAATACAATACAATAAAAGGCAATACAATACAATGCAATGCAATACAATACAATACAATGCAATACAGTAAAATTAATACAATACAATGCAATACAATGCAATGCAATACAATGCAATGCAATGCAATACAGTACAATTAATACAATACAATGCAATACAATACAAGGCAATACAATGCAATGCAATACAATACAAGGCAATACAATGCAATGCAATACAATACAATGCAATACAATACAATGCAATGCAATACAATACAATGCAATACAATACAATACAGTACAGTATAGTGTAATACAAATAATACTTTACAATACAGAACAATTACTACAAGCAATGCAATACTCGTTTTTACGACACGTATTGTGACGGAAGACTTGCTTTTAATGTGATGTAGGAAATGAATTTTCTCAGAACCTGGCAAAGGCAGAAAATTCTTTTCATGGACAAACAACCTTAAAGGGGTGGGGACCGATTCAACTCCTGGCTTCGGTGGGGAATGGGTTTAAGAGGCCGTGGTGTATGAGAGGCTGTAAGAGGCGCTTTACAATTACAGTTCCGTTACACTTCTCTCTCAAACTGTAACCGAGTTGATTGAATTTATATGGCGCCATGACAGATCCTTTTAAGGGCGATATGTGTTTTCTTGTTGCCAGAGAGAACCCCGTTTGGCCAATCAGCAAGGCAGCCCTCAACTACGGTCCCCCTTCGACTCGCCTCCAACAACTCGCTGTCCCTAAACCTCTCAGCCCAAATTATGAGTTCCTCCGTAACTGCTACATGGGAGTGGCCGAGCCAGCGAAACGGGCCACGCCTTCCGAACGCACCTGCCGCCTGGCCCAGTCCAACCCCCACAAGATCTGGCCAAGTACGGACGGGTACCAAGACCCGGGTTTCACCCGAGCGGCAACGGATGTAAATCAGTCGGCGCTTATAGCCTCTTGTAGTCCGCATGTCGTTCAGCTGGCGGAGTTCCGACCCCTCGATGAAAACTGTCAACAGGAGCGACCCCTGCCGATCCCCGTCTCGCAGGCAGCGCTCAACGCGACGGCCACTCCTCGGCTGAAGAAACTCAGTCGACCAGCAAGGACCACGCGTAAGTCGATCGCTGGAGACGTCGAAAATGATGAAGAGGCAGCGTATCGAGTTTCGGTCGCCGCTCAGAAGTGCGTTGCTTCGAGGAGAACGGTCGAACTGGCCGCACCTGTGAGGATCAAGGGAGTCCGAGTCAGTCTAGATCAGAGTACGTAGATCATCGATCGCCATGACAATGACATTGCGCGGTTCAGTACTTCGTGACGATTGGTTTGGTAACCTGTTGAAGAGCAGTTCTGTATTTGGTGCATCTATACCACCTCGTACAGAACAGTTTCTCGCTCAGTTTTAAAGTGAAACTGAAAGTGAAACTGAGAGTGAAACTGAAGGTGAAACTGAAAGTATCTGCTTCCTTTGATGCTCCACACATCGGTACAGAACACTTCGTCCCAGGTTCGGTAGACAATATATATATCGCAGTTTACTATCGATCAATAATAGGCCTATTGGCCCATCTCTCTTTAAGCACGAATCAGTATCTCTCGCAGTTAATTGTATTGTTTCTTAGAACGCTATTCAAAATCCGAACTTAAGAATCTTACTTACTCAAAAGTAGCCTTGCTTCTGGTTTCTCTGATTTATCTTATATCAACCTCATCTTCTCCAGCGAATTATGATTTCTGATTGCTATAGTTCAATGGACCATCGATTGATTTCTCTGAGATTACGGTAACGGCGCTATAGAAGTAATTAGAATAGATTTCATTAGAAAAGGGAGGAAGAGCAAAACCTATTTGAGGAAATGAAAAGCGATAGTCTAGCAGTCTTGTTGTCAAGCCTTAAACCTCAAGACCAAGTCCAAGACTTTGAACCTCAAGACCAAGACCAAGACTTTAAAAAACGAACTCGAGTGCACTCGAGACCAAGACCTTGGTCTCGAGGACAACAAGTCTGTAGTCTAGATATAGGCACTATATTCTAACGGGCGTTCAAAATCCAGTCTTAAGGCCCGACGATTCGCAGTGGCTTGACGTGAAAGCCAGCCAATTGCCTGAACACATTTTGGAGCAAAACACGACGCATTCAAGCGGAAATTAACGCATGACTGAGCCAAGTCTATTAAGAAGTAACGATCCAGTTAGAATTAAGGGAGATAGAGTCGCCATATTGATAAGCTGCGTAACTGCGTTCTCTAGCGGTCCATTTCTTTTTCGTAGCCTCGTTTGTTGCCCGACCAACGCCGTAATTATTCTACCAAACATCCGAGTCGGATCCTTTTCATTCTCGGATATTTTATGTTAGGGGTCTAAAAGCCGTATCGACCGGTACGTTATTTCCCTTCAGATAGCCGCGTTTTTTCAGCCAATAGTTGGCCTTCATGATCTTATTTGTGGACCGTGGTAGGCATGACTGGTGGCCCGCTATAGACACAGTGTTAGCCCGTTGAAGAGTTAGATCTCTATAGGTTCGAATTCCGTCATGGTGAACTGTGCACGAACAAAGAAACCTTCACCTTGGACACGAGAGGGCACCCTTAATTAATCGTAATCGTAAGCGCGGTCGATATCCGACACGCTATAGAAACCAGAATCTAATAGACCTAATCACTTCTATAGCGCCGTTATCATAACTCACATTCGTCAATCGATGATGGCTTCAACCGAAACCGTTGTCACAATAGGTAACCGCGGTTGGCGACTCCCAGTCTATTGTTTATGATTCAGGGAAATCAGAATTCAGGCTACGCCAATTTGAAAAGCAGAAATCATCGACGCTTCACTCGAGCGGAACTCCAGTCCAGTACCTCTGACAGCCACCCACAATGGACCCTTCTATAAACGGCCAACATTGGCCCGTGCTGGACGGCAGTGGGTCCGATAAACCAGACTGTCTGGAACACGAAAATGCGTAGTGTATTGTCGCGTGAATCGATTAGGACGGCGAATGAATTGCTAGCCTACCTGTAGAGAGACGAAAGCTATTCAGTCGACCTCAATGGCTGTTTATAGAGGCTCGTCGTCGTCGTCGTCGTCGGCGTTAATGACCGATAACACGACAGTGGTCGATGGTCGAAGCAGCCATTAATTTAATATACTGCATTGTTCGCCTTTTACGTTTATGAAAGTCCGATCATAACAGTTGTCAGAACCCTATGCGTGTGTTCTCATGGCTGCATTGTTTGCCTTTTACTTTAATGACAATCGCTCTGACACAAAGCAGCGCTCGTGAATAAGCTGGTGCCATGCGCTTAGTACTGTCATTGAGTTTAGTAACTCAAGCGCAGCGGCCTCGGCTGTGCCACGGCGCTATATAAATCATCTAATTATTATTATAATTATTAGCTTTTCAGAAGCGCTTTAGAAATTCGGAGTTTACGATGAATGACAGTTGGATCGTAACAGTTCTCAGAGTGTTAGGCCCATGAGCGGCGATCCCGGGGGTTGAGGGGGACAAGACCCCCACCTTTAACAGTGGGGGGACACGCCATACATCGGACCCCCAAATTTTTAAGAAACACAAAAAAAATCATAAAATGTTTTCGTACTCAGGTTATAAAATTGTTCGCGCGTCAGCGCGAAAAATTTTTTAGACCTCTTTTTTGACCAGATCAGTTCAAAACTCTTTTTTGACCAGATCAGTTCCCAAATGTCCTCCCCCCACCTCTCAAACAAGATCGCCGCCACTGGTTAGGCCCTACATGCAGGTGTGTTGTCATGACTGCTAAACTAATCAGACCTTTATTTATACCCTGTCAAATATAGCTTGCCTATTTATCCTACCCTATCTAGTCTATCTCACTTTATCTTATCCAAAATATATCTTAACTAATCTAAACTATCCAATCGCTAGATCCCTTTTGCTGCCTCAAGCAGTAACAGAATATTGTAGAACAAGGCAGCACGTTCCCATGTATGAAGAAATAAACAAAGGATTACAAGAACATACTGGGACAGTGGGACACGGTAGCCGATTCGATCAATCAGTCAATCAGTCAATCAATCAATCAGTTGAGCATTTATATTATAACGCCCCTTTAAGGAAACTAGGCCTATTCAGAGGCGCTCTCAGCCCAACCCCGGCGAAAGAGAACAGTCTTTAGAGCAGAGAAGAAAGCGGTGGACGAGCCTCGAGGAAGAGACCGCAGCTCAAGAGGAAGCCCAGTCTAAGTTGTGGGTCCAACCACGGAGAAATCGCGCTGCGCATAGTAGCGGTGCGTGCGAAAGGAACAGAGAGGCCACCACGAGTGGCAGAGCGAAGAGAGCGGTGACCAGTGTTTCTGAATCGTTGCATCGATTTCTCTTCGACTGTTTACGAACTATGGCACTTAAATCTCTGCTATTATTATTATTTATTATTATTATTATTATTATTATTATTACAGAGGCACAAGCACACAGCTCCCGCAGATAGGAGGGAGCACGACCAAGCTGACATTGCCAGACAATGGAGGCAACCGGTAGACAATGCGTTGCGAGAGTAGTAACCAGTGGAGGACATCTCGCATGTATTCAGATTGGTAAGAGTGCTTGGCTTGTAACTTGAACAGCATGGGTTCGAGTCTCCACTCAGGCGGTAACTGAGTACGGACCCTGAGCAGGTCCTTCATGCACACTTGCTCATCGCCATCAAAATGTTCTGTCGTATGGTCGAGTGTGCATTTTTTAACTTTGGCAGGACAAAATCAAATGCAGTGGCATTGTATTGCATTGTATTGTAGTTTTACGTTTCATCTCCAGAAGAATCCTTATTCACTGACACACGTAAACAATTAATACCCTAACTGAGAAATTAAGGAAATTCCATCAAAGACAGACAGTTGCTTGAAGATAAATTAAATCTTCAAACAAGTTACACACAACCGAGAAGACTAAACCTTCAAACAATTGTTAGTAAGTTACATACAACTGCATCAAGTTATTAGCTAAGTCAGGATTATAACACAATTCTCCACCTGAACATTTACAAATACAACAGGTTTACAGACTGTGTCAAAGGCAATGACATTAGAGTTGGCCATACGAGGTTTAGCCTATTACACATTACAGGTGGCCAAGGTGTACAGAAAAGTTCAAAACAACAGTCAAAAATAAGTTATTCCAAAACTCTTTCAACGATTTGCTTCTCTTGAAAGTCCAATATGTTTTCGTAACTTTGTAACGCAGCTTGGACTGGGGAGCCTTTCTCACGCTTCCAGTTGATTTGCTTCCATTTCAAGGTCTTGCAGTTGTTGAGTGACGTTGCAAATACGCTCTTTCATTTTGACTTGTTCCTCATACAGCATACTCTGTATCAGTTGCTGATCACTGCGAATCATCTCCAAGTCACTCCATCCCTCAGTGCCATCCTCCGCACCAGCTGAAACACAATCAAAGCAAAGCATTCAAGTAATATCATGTAGCTGCAGTATTCCTGAATATGAATCAGGGATGTCGAACTTGGTACTTGTACTTGAGTGCTACTCAAAAACCATTTTCAAGTACTCATACTAGGATTTGCAGCTCAAGTATCTAAAGGTGCTATAAAATGTTCAAATACATAAACACAGGCTTACATATACAGTAAAACATAAATACATACATAAATACTGGTGCATACATCCACTAATACCATGCACCGGCCTTTATCAACACTTCAAAACTGTACAGCATCTTTTAGCAAAGCTGGACCCAGATAGATCACTTCTGAGCAGATATCTTGCAGAAATGCGCTAAACAAATTCTCTGAAAAATAAATAATCAATACGCCTGTTTTAAAAGATTCAGATTTGCTCAGGTTTGTGACTGATGGCTAAAGAAAAAGTCTTTCAATTTCAATTTGAAAGAAAACAAAAGAATGGAAATTCCACAGATCGAAATCCATTCGTTTAGCAACATATCACTTCAGTAATTAGAAAAAGGCATCTCTGCCTCTGTAACAATAATTCACTTCAAAAGGACACATTTGTACCACGGCGTGTAAACTTAAATTGCTCAGTAAAACCTTCGTTGCTCAGATAACAACATTAATACATAAAAACTGACTGAACACACAGATACATCCACACAAACGCTATGAAGGTTTCGCTAGAAGACTCGTTACAGCCCAGAAACGTTCAATTACAAATGCAACTGGTACAAAGTGGTACATACCACAATCTTGTGTGCATAGATGTAAGAAAAAGAAATTCATCATTTAACACGTGTCTCTCTTAACAACGACAGTTCTCTTTAAAGTCGGTTTTCTCGATTTATTACCCATCCACCGGTTTGCGCGATCTGTAGAGCAGAGGTTCTTAACCGGTGTGTCGCGACACACTAGTGTGTCGCGAATCGACCGGGAGTGTGTCGCGTAAACATGGTTTGTCATTGGTGTCATGGGCGCCCGCAGCATAGGTCAAGGGGGGTCGCGTGACCCCCCTGGAAATCATGATGTGACTGCCAAGAGAATCATGGATACTGAAAACCTTGCTCTCTGAGTTTGAAAGCAACAGCAAGTGCTGGCTGTTGACGAGAAACCCCAGAGTTGATGCACTATAGAATTAATAGAAATAACACAGTAGGCCTAATGGAACCTACCTAGAGCCGGCCAATGCCAGCCCTGACCTTTAAATTTTACTTTCTTCCACACACAAAAATCAGTTTTGTTCGCAGTTTTTACTTGTAATCGCAATCGTAATCTCGCTATTACTTAAATGCCCACAAAAGCTATAGGTCGCGGGAACCAGATTATTCACAGGCGCTCAGTCAAACAAAATCTATAGGCAGGGGTCAAAGTGCAAAGGGGTCAGGCAGGCCTGGCAGGCAGTCAGACGGCTACGGTGAATGGAGTTTATAATTGAAGCGGTGAGGGAGGCAAGTTGAAGAGGAGGAAGCAGGTTAAGATCTGTGAAAGAGCAGTGTTTTATGTTTTGAGTGAAAGCCATGTGGAGAGATGACAAGAGGTAAGGTTTTGGTGAGTTCGTAGGATCTGATATTTGTCGTAATTCAGGTGAGAGTTTATTCAAGAGAAGCAGAACAGCTATGGCTATAGAGTGATTGACAAATTTTAGCGATGAGGTGACGAAATGTTAGGGCGGATGAGGAGCGGATTGAGCGGCGTAGTTGGACTGTGAATAACTGACGAAGATAGGAGGCTCCATGCATGGGAGGATTGGAGTGTCTTGAAGGTGGGTGTGCAGTGTGCTTTTTATACATTCAGATGCGCCTGCCGAGGACGCCGCAGCAAGTGGAAGTGAAAAGTGTGCAAGGGGGCTTACACTTTTCCATTGGTTGTAGAAAATGACAAAAATGACAAAAAAATATAACTATATTTTATATCAGGCCTATAGATTTTATCAGATATAATGGATAATTTTATCCATCTTAGGTTTGCATGCGGCTTACTTGGCTGAGGTTGGCTCACACAACTTTTACACACTTCCCGGGCCTCTGAATATAATTACACTCTTCCAAAGTCCAAACTTCAGAAATGAGACTGTATTATTGGTCAAAATTTATTTCACTGAAATGTACGCTAGGCTGGATTCATTTCTTCTGCATTGCTAAAATTATTTTCTTTGGCGGTATGTAGTGCAGACCACTGCGAAAAGTTTAGGCCTACATGAGGGGCACACAGAGTTACGTGTCTTTGAATGCTTTGCAGTGTATTAATCGCATTCGGTGATTGATTTGAATAAATCAATGACATTTATATATTACAAAACTAACTCTCCCGGCCATGGGCCGCGATCCCGGAGGGGTCGAGGGGGACAAGACCCCCACCTTTAAGATTGGGGGACACACCATACATCTGACCCCCAAATTTAGAAGAAACACTGAGAAAAAGGTCATCAAATTTCATGCGCGAAAAATTTGTTTGACCTTTTTTGAGCAGATCAGTTCAGAACTCTTTTCCCAGATCAGTTCAAAAGTGCCCCCCACCTGTCAAACAATATCGCCGCTAGTGCTCCCGGTCGTGACTGACCTCCCCTGCAAAAAATCCTGCGGGCGCCCATGATTGGTGTGTCGCGAAAAATTGGGGTGTCGCGAATTTTCACAGCCTACGTCCGTCATTCTTGCATTACACTTTCTTACTTAAAGTTTAGCGGACGTAGGCTGTGAGAATTCGTAGCATTCTATTTATCTATTCTAGTACCGGTATAGCACAATCTGGAATGGCCATGATGTTTACCTTATGCAGTATTGGCCCCTACACATTTGCGACCGCGCGGATGTAAACTTTTACCCATTACTGTAATATTCGAAATGGATAGCCCTACATTTCTCAGAATAAAACGAACATTTTGCGAATCTACAACTAGCCTCTTTTGGACTACTCTCTGGAAATCCCTCTGATTTGATTTGGCCTCCTCTAAACCTGACTCGGACCTCTTTTCGACTACTCTCTGAAGAACCCCCTCTGATTTGATCTGACCTTCTGGAAACCGAACTCGGGCCTCTTTTGGACTACTCTCTGGAACCCCTCTCTGATTTGACGTAGCGCCCGTGTCCCGTGATAGGCTGGTGTTCTGCGCTTGGCAATCGAGTTGCGCTTTAGAAGTTTGGAGATTACGATTACTGATGAAGCGAAATCAGATTTTGGTAGCAATGAAACGAATTCTAGCACCAACAGTAGTGAATGCGAAAATGATGCTGCTGCCACTGCTAGTTTTATAATAGTAAACCAATCATGAAAAACATGACAAATAAGAAATCTAGACTGAAGGTTATGCACAAGCAATCCTCAAGAACTCAGTTCTGGGCTAAGACGTACAAAGAAGAACATTACAAACACTGGCGAGGAAAGCAATGAAAGAGTAGGTTTCATTTCTTAGTTCCTACTTAAATGAGCAAGGTTTTTCTCACATGATCAACATAAAGAACAAAAAATGAAACAAACTGGTTAGAGAGAAAAATCTAGGAGCAAAAATCCCACTAAATGTTACTAAGCTAAAGTAGAAACCACAAAGGACTCAACATGAACGTTTTCATTCATTGCAAATATTAACAATTAAAAATTTTAAGTATATAACTAGTTTAACTTTAACATTTTTAACATTATTCAAACACGACGATAGCGTTGTGTGTCGCCAAATTTGGTTGCAAGTTTAGGTGTGTCGTGTGTCAAAAAAGGTTAAGAAGTAAGAACCACTGCTGTAGAGGATGGCAAAAGAAACGGATCGAATGGACAAGGGAAAATAGAAAGCAGCTGGGGTTCGACGTCTGCTTCACAAGCCCCAAATCTTGGTATAATAGGCTGAATTTTTGCCTCATAAGCAACAGACCGTTTGACCTCACTGCAAACTCCAGATGACGTTAGAGGTCGAAGTTACAGGTACACGTAGGCCTAAACGCAATCACTCAAGCCCTGTTAATTTACTTATCTCGAGATAAACGCTTAGACAGAAATAAAGTCCGGAAACAGGATAAAAATCAGACTGCCTGTATTGCAAATCAAGGCACTCGGAACACTGGAAGCAATTTTTTTTAGAACAATGTTGTAGCAAACGCAATTAAGATTAGCGCCGCCTTAGATAAGTCTTATAAAAACACCGCGTTGAACTCAACGCCTTTAACGTGTACATTGCTAATTTTCTGAATGTGGCCCTGTACGTAATTTTTCACTAAAAATTCACATTAAATAATTTTTAATTTCAAGTTGTTTATCATGCATACTTGTGCAAAATACTGCACTCTTCATGATGCTGATGATGACGATGATCACTTTCCATTGCCTTCAAGAATTAATCTAATCCAATCTAATGATTATATATATATACATATAAACGTGTGTATATATATACACGTGAATAGGCCTATAAATAATCATATAAGATAAGATATTATATACACACACACATATGCACATATATATATACACATTTGCACACACATGTGTATATAACTATATATATACACATATGTATGTGCATAGGGCCTATATATCACACATATGCACATATATCTTTGACAAAGATCTTTGTCCATCTCATCACATCATCTTCATCATCATCTTAGTTCTGTACAGCATACATTGCAAGCCCTTTATTTAGACAGGTCTGGCCATGCTTCAGGACCTTAAGAGATCTGAAGGTCATGAAGCATGGCTAGATCTAAAGGTGCCAAATAAATATTCATACACGCACCTGCCACCTGCGTATACATACTTGGGCTTATGTGTCCACAAATACACAAATACTAAGATGGACCACTGGTACCAACCATTTCCAGATGTCAGGGTGTCCAATTTCTGTTGGAGTGTTTTGGTTCTGTGTCTTTCAGTGGATGTTTGGATTCTGAGTCGTTTGATCTGGTCATCCATGTTCTGCATCTGTGATTTCAGCTGATCCGGACTGTTCTGGCTTTTCAGGTCTTTTAGACTTTGGCAGATTGATTCCATAACGTTCTCATGATCACTTGCTGCCTTCTTCTGTCTTGCTTTTTCTTCCTCAATCTGGTCAACAGACGTTTATTTATAAAGAACTTCAGTTATTTTGCCAGTAAAGGTTGAGAATGTTTTCTAAGACAAAAATTCTATGGTACCCCAAGTGCCTGGGGTAATGGACGATCCTTAATATAAGCATTTAAGAAGCTGAAGGTAATATTCTTTCTGTTCTTATTGAAAGACGAATTGTACGAACCTGTTTGTGTAAGCTTTTCACAGACTCATTTTTTCGATCGAACAGCTCACGCAGGGTGTTAAGCTTCGCGTGCGACTGTCCAAGTTCATTCTGCGCTAGATAAAGACCCTGGAGCGATCGAGCCCCTTCCTGGGATGACTGCGAAAGGTGAAGCTGCCATACGGAGTGGGTGTCCTCCAGACACAAGCGTCTCTGTCTGACTTCGTCCAGTCGCCTTTCCAGAGAGGATTTCGCTTTTTCGAGATCGCGAATGCTGTCCGTGATCGTTTTTAGACAAGCGTCACTCATTTCGATTACTTTTTACGCGCTTTAACCGATTTTTGTGCGAAAAATTTCAGTTAATTCGAAACCAGATAATTAAATTCTATTTGCAAGAGGTAGACGACATCCTACCTATTCGTAGGCAGACGACACCGGGGTTGCCAGATTCCTCACGGTAATTGGTCGCCAGATCACGTCAAAAGTAGCCCAATATCGCGAAATGACAGCTAATAATTATATAAGAGGTCGTGACGATTGCAGATTCTGAACATTCGTTTCAAATACATTTTATATACTTCATGGTTTCTTGTGGTTTCATGAAGTTTAATATTAATTTGTCGGTAAATTTACTTTTGCAAGCGGTTACAAATGTCAGTGTTTAGCAGTCTTGTTGTCAAGACCTTAAACCTCAAGACCAAGACCAAGACCAAGACCAAGACCAAGACCTTGAACCTCAAGACCAAGACCAAGACCAAGACCTTGAACCTCAAGACCAAGACCAAGACCTTGAACCTCAAGACCAAGACCAAGACTTTGAACCTCAAGACCAAGACCGAGACCAAGACCCAAAAAATCACAGTCGTATCCAGACTTCTATTCCTTACTAAAAAAATTGTCCAGTCGGACTACTCGTTATTTTAATGAAAACATGAGTTTTTTCTTTTATTCAAGCAAAACAACTCTAAATAGAGACTGCATAGAATTCCGAATTCGTATTTACAAAAGTCCTTCATGCGAAATGTTATTCCAAATGCCTGTTGAATATTATAAAAACCAATTTGCTCAGAATTTTCTGACCAAGGTGTGACCTGTGGGGCCTCATAAAAATTCTGCCATGTAAAAAACACAGTCTACAAGTGCTGAAATCGCTAGCACACAAAGCAGCTTTTCAAGAACCGGATGTAAATGTACAAATTAATCATGAGTCTGTTTTGAAATCATTCCATGGTAAATAACCAGAAGTCAAAATAATTGTCCAAAACAACAGTGAAGCCTCATTCACACCGTGTAAATACTAAAGCAATAACTGTATGAGTATTATTGGATAAATTGTTAAAATTCTTGCCGTTTGTTAAAATTAATGATTGTTCATATTGACAAAAGTCTTGGTCTTTGTCTTGCAAAACCAAGACCAAGACTTTGAACCTCAAGACCAAGACCAAGACCAAGACCTTGAACCTCAAGACCAAGACCTTTGGTCTCAAGACCAAGACCAAGACTTTTAAAAACGAACTCGAGTGCACTCGAGACCAAGACCTTGGTCTCGAGGACAACAAGACTGGTGTTTAGTAGGCCTAAGGTTTTTAAAATCAGTTTCCACTAACTTCTCATAACTACCCGTCTGACGAAGCGGCCTCAAAACCAACGACCTCTTACATATACAACGCTCAAAACCGTGTATATCAGTTGCACTGTTTCACACAACTGTTCAGTTAGTGCAGCAAATTACCATTGATCCGGTGCATAAAATACCCAGAAATGTCAATTGCACACTCTCCCAAGAACAATGTCAAACTGTTCTTGAACTGGTAAGCAAAATTTGTGGTATTACAAATACATGTTGGACACGGTGGTGTAGCGGTATGTTCTGTGATTTGTAACCGTAGGGTCACAGGTTCGAATCTACCTCAAGTCACTGCGTAGCGACTTTGGATAAGTTGCTCACCTACAATTGTCCAGCGTTCGTCATAGACTGGTGCCCTGCGCTAATTGGCCTTGAAGTGCCACTTTAAAAGTTTGGAGATTACGATTACGAGTAGGCCTAATGGATCGTATGCATAACTGACATGAGCTAATCTCTGATAAATGCTTAGTACTATACATTCCAGTAAGACAACTGCACATTCGACGATGTCACCTGCACACTGGGTGTCAGAAAACACTACTTTAGGCCCTGCAATGATCAACCCTACTTTCACAATCCGGGAGTCTTTCCCAACTTCTGTTGTACAATTAAACAATTTTCACTCAATTTCCCATAATGACGGATAAGTATAAAATTACGCTAACACAAAATAACTTTCCTCGATTTATGGTTAACAATTAAACCAGTCATTATTGCTTCAATTCTTTATTATATTTTCCAAAAAACAAGACACAGATTTGTGAACAGAGTATTTCAACCATCACCTGCAATTAAAAATTTCATTATTCAAAACGTTTGCAAGAAATTCAACAAATTTATATAAAATACGTCAGCATAAAAACAGTAAACGCATCTGAGCAAAAATATTCGCTTACGCTCCTTTTGTAACAATTACTGGAATGAATAATTGAAAACAAAAAACTGTTAACAGGCGTTTGCTGATCACCTATAAATATAAGGCATAATCCAACAATTTCAAACTAAAATTAAAGCTTCAACATTGTACAGTCACAACTAGAAGAAACGTATGCCCTACAACATTTAAACCAACAATTATTGCTGGAATATTTTAACAAATAACAAGGTGAACCAAAAATATAACAATAAAATGTATGCTTCAAATTCTAATGTCAGCCAGTATTTGAAAACAAAGAAGCCAGATTTTTGATTGACAAATGCACCTGAAAATTTTCATAAAATAGGTTTAAACAGATCTAATAATGCATTAATTGCTTAAACAAAATAAGGTCTGTAAAGACAGTAGAACAGCTAAACTATCAAGCATGAACAGACAAAAAATGAACCGAAAATCAATCTTCACGAAAGTCACTTCAAGCAGATGTGTTTGAGCAGAGAGATTCGATGCACATCGTAACAACAGTCAAACATCATCAAAATAAATCCACATACTGTCAATCAAAAGTCAAATATCATTAAAAGAAATTCACATACTGTCAATCAAGTCATATCTCATCAATCAGAAGTCAGCATCATCACACAAAATTCACAGATCATCAATCAAAAGTCAAATATCGTCAATCAAAAGTCGAATGTCGTCAAATGAAATTCACATGTTGTCAAACAAAAGTAAAATATTGTCACACATCACTTTCTGTTGCAGGTCTCGTGCAGATGTTGACATCGACACCGGAAGCCAAAAGCGCTTCAATCACTTCTATGTGATTTGCTTCCACGGCCAGGTGTAGAGGGGTAACACCAGTCAAACCACGTACGGACATGGTTGCACCAACTGATGCACCCGCAGCAATCAGAGCCTCAACAACTTCGCGGTGTCCATACTGCGCAGCGAGGTGTAGCGCGCTAACGTCACTGCAGTCATTGAGAGTGGCCGATTTCTGGAGGTTACAACGCGCCTCAATCAACTGCCGGACAACGACCGCATGACCCTTCTGCGCTGCTAGGGTCAGAGACGTTGAACCATCCCGGCTGGTAATGTCCACGTCGCATTTGGCAGATATTAGCATGCCGCAAAGTTTGTCGTAGCCATTCCAGGCGGCTAGATGGAGTGCGGACCAGCCATTCTAGGAAACAGGAAACAAGAGAATTGTATTGTATTTAAACATTTATAAATTTATAAAGCGCCTCTAGTACATCTGTTAGAATTGCTGCAGCTGAGCTGGTCTGACCATACTGTGATGTGTCGTGTATGTATATATGTATGCACACATGTATGCAGTGTTTTTTTTCTAGAAAAAAAAAACATTCCAGAACTGAAAAATTATGGAAGGGCTAAATCGAGGGCAAAGCCCAAGAAAAAATGGGGGTGGTGCGATTTGGGATGGGGTGGTGCGGTTTGGGGAGGGGGTCTCTGTGAGACCCTTCCCAAGAAAATTTTTGACGTCTCCTTAAATTAAATAACTAAATTATTCTTTTATTAAAATAACTAAATAATTTTTTAATAGCTGAATAAAGGTGCCGGAACGCCGTTCTGGAGTGTTCCGGCAGAAAAAAGCACTGCGTGTATATATGTCTGCATATGAAGGCAACTTACCAGATCATAATGCTGTAAGATATTCAGATGTTTCTGACAAAATTTAATAGCAAGATTTGAAGCACTTCTTGAAGGAAGAAGTAAGTTTGAGATTTGAAGAAAAATAGCGGGATCAATTCCTTGCGAGCATTGGTATTAGAATGCACAAAGATTGTAGGATAAATTTCACAAGAACCAACTGCATCATGCTTTGCCAACAGACCTGTACCCAAAGATCTCAAGCCATGGGCAGGAATACAAGGATTAACTAGCAGTTAACGGTTGGTAGAAGTGCTATTTTTAATAGATTTTATAGGTCATGTAGGCCAGTTCACACAGGTCACATGTATCAATCTGTGCATTTCTGAATAATATCTTTTAAGAACCTTATAAGAGCACTAGTCAATAGCAACACAGAAAGCAAACACATTCAGCTAGCAAAAGCAATAAATTGACAACCAGGCCGTAGTCTTCAGCAGATGAACAACAAAAGTTTACAACTCAACAGAAGTCGCTGAAGCATTAAGAAGTGCAGCCACGCATGACCCCCGCCATCCCAGGTCATTGTGGAACACAATTGGGGTCAGAGGTCCACAGATTTTCCCACTGAGCCAGGCACCAGCAAATTGCAGTTGTAAATTAACATTTATGTAGCACCACTTGCACAGCAAACTAATCAGAGTTTGTGCTAACCAACATAATGTTAAAAGTAATTACGAACTGGCATTTTATCAGTTAGCAAAACAATGCACAGAAGACTACAAGAGTCGCTAGTGGCAGACAATGCACAGAAGACTACAAGAGTCGCTAGTGGCAGACAATGCACAGAAGACTACAAGAGTCGCTAGTGGCAGACCCATGCAAAGCTGATAACATTTCAAATTCAAGTACGAAATCAAAATGTCATAACTGCAGGCTTTGGCTACAGACACCCAAGACAGAGAAGAAACTAGACTGAAGCTGCTGACAGTTCTCAATCTTCCAAAGAACTTATTGAAGATGTAAAACGTTTCATCATAATCATGCAGTTTTTTCCCCAGTGATTGCTAACATTTTTATTGTTATTATTATTTTAGTAATCACTGGACAACTCTATGCCCGCTATTTTTCAATTTTTAACCATTATTATTAATTATACTAATTGTATAGTAATATATAATTATTATCATCATATTATTATTATTATAGTTATAATTATTAATATTAATATTAATATTATCATTATCATTATTATTATTATTATTAGTGTAGTAGTATTGCATAACATAGAGTTGTGGACTGAATTATCATTCAGTCAGTTATGCATAGAGATATGAGACAGAAGCAAATGGAACGGAATCAGAGGCACAATCAGGTTTAAACAATTGGACGCACACCCCTCCCGTCTCCTCCCATCCCCAGTCCCCACCCGTCCTCTGTCTGCCACTTGTAGTCATACACTGAAAATGACTCAGAGTCACTCATAAAAGTACAATATAACACATGCATATGATATCATATGATATTATTTATACATACTGCATGGTAAACGAAAATTACTGTAGAAAATATCAATGCAATGCCTAGTCCTTTTGTGGATTTGATTTGGTGGGTGGACACACGTGCGTCCAGTGTGTCACGCTGCTGGTTCCCTGAACAGAATTGTCCATGGTGGCCAATCCTTGGATTGAGGATGGTTCAAGACAAGGAGTACTGCTATTTATTATTAATATTACATATTCACCCAAGGTAGACATGATCGTTCAGCAGTAATTCAAAATTATCATTAGACAGCCTGTACTTTTCCTGGAGTGACAATATACAAGTTTACAATCATAATTACAATTATTAGTATTGTTATTATTATTTTTCTCAAGTAGAAATAATCCAACAGGAATTATTAAATAAATTCTGGAATAGGAAACAATTCAATACTGAATAATCATGCCTTGTCCTGGCAGTTTTCATAGCCATATAAAATGTTCCTTTGAATGCAACGCATGAAGGAAAATATTGCAATTATTATTATTTATTTAAACCCAGGCACAAATGATCCAACAGGATTGTAAAAATGAGGGGAAGCATTGTTCTGGAATGCCTGTTTGTCTTTGCTGACGGTTTTATTGGTTGAAAAAGTACATCATCATTATAATTATTAATACACGCGTATCAGTTTTATTACTATCATCATTCACAGCTGTTTGTTTACCTGTGATATAAATCATCCCCAGGAATGAATAAATCAAGTTGGGGTAGAATTTTCATTTTTTGAAAAACGAATATAACATAAAAAAGCATAAAATTCGATAAAAAGCAGGATCATGAAGGATCAGGAGGAAGAGCAAGAAAGGAGGAGGAGGAAAATGAAGAAAGAGAGGAGAAGCATTAAAACGCACTTTGTCTAAAGTGTCTGGAAAGAAACCGCTGCTGATGAGATCCTTCACTTTTTCGATGTCGTTTTCCCTTGCTGCCTTGAACCACTCTTTCCTCGTGTTGTCTTGTGTCGGGGTGGCAACTGTTGCAATGGGCAACATCCCTATTCCACCGTTTTCCATCTCCTGGAAACACCAAACAGAGGACCACAGATTACTTAAAAAATACAAAAATTAGCACATATTATGTGCTCTTCAGAGATTCTTAGAAGAGATTTTATATTAAAGTGTAGATACATATTACATACATAAATTCATACCTACATATATACATACAAACATACATACATATGTAACAATAATAATAATAATAATAATAATAATAATAATAATAATAATAATAATAATAATAATAATAATAATAATAATAATAATAATAATAATAATAATAATAATAATAATAATAATAATATCTTCCTTTATGAATTCAAACTGACAAATACGCAGTAAGATTATATGATATAGTAGTAACAGACGATAACAAGTTTTACAGGAGTCATGCAAGGCGCCCTGGGCATCTGTACCACTGCTCACTTTACAATCGCCACCTACGGAATGAAGGCTGAGTTAACCTTGTGGGGCTAGCGGGTATTGAAACCGTGTCCTTCTGATCGCTGTGCCAGCGTGTTACCATTCAACCATCTCCCCATACACACAAATGGTGCTTGCATAGGCGCCGACTCCTTGGGAGCCTTGGGTGCGAATGCACCCAGAGAGAAAGTTCAGTGGGTGCCTCACACCCAGAAGAATTCGGACCTTAAATTCAAGTTTTTTACACCTAGGCAGTAATCTCACAACTTGAGAAGTACAACTGCAACACAAATATCCAACATTACTTGATCTCAGTCACAGCCCGTACATAAATAAATAATTTATTTATTATTTAAAATAATAAATAATAATAAATAAATAATAAATAAAATAATAAATAAATAACAATAACACTTGAACGTCTGAACGTCACCAATTTCCAATACTTTATCTAACCTCGTAACCCTTGACAAGAAACAATATTTCTTTCTCCGAAAATCCGTTCAAACTTACCCACCTAAGGGGAGGGGAAGTGGGTAGGAGAATGGAGGGAGGACCCATGCACCCAGAGACAAAAGCAAAAGTCGGCGCCTATGGGTGCTTGCTTATGCTGGAAATCCTTAAACCCTTTCCTTCGCAAGGCCTCCATCGTACTCAGTTTGATTATATTACACCACACTAAATAAACACAAACAACAGTACATCCCATCCCCAACATCACATCCCATGAATAACATTACACGAATGACATTACAGAAATTACATTACCACGAGTAAAGAAAGGAAGGCGAATGGTGCATATCATTTACTTCCGCGTGCCTTTGAGTCACAACCTCATAGCATAACGATGCCGGATATAAATTAAATAATGTTAAAGCAATTACTAGTTATTACAAGTCTATAAAACGAGTAAATCAGTAAAATTAAATACTTCTTTCTTCTTTGAACAGTAGATCGCATTGTAAAGTCGAGAAAACACTTTGACGGCCGAGTTTGAAACGGGTTTCAAAAGAACCGATAACAGCTGGCCAGAATGTTAGTAATTCTTAGACGCACTCACACGATTAAATTATTAAATGATTAATATTTACAAACCAAAACATCAGAATAACAAAACAATCCACGCCTGCTGCCGTCAGAAATAGAGTACCTACATCTAAGCCTAGACTTAAAATAAATAGAGCGACAGCCGGGATAAAAACCACACCCTCTAGTGGTGGTAGACTAGCCGCGTAAATAATGTAGCCTATTACTACAGGCCTATATCCTTGTAAAGAAAAAGTTTTGTTGATGAAGAAATCAGATTTTCGTTGACTGTTCCTACATGGGCGCTATATCAAATTAAGAGTGCAAAAGTCAGAATACATGTTTGTTTGGTTTCGGTGTCAGATCAGTAGGCCTATCCAGAGGGGTTCAAGCCGAAGAAAATCAATCACTCAATCAAATTCCTTTATTAATACATTAAGCTGACACAGACGCAACTTAGACAAACTAGACTATAGAGGACAATTCTGGGGCCAAGAGTACAGGGTTTTGTACAGGAAATTGTCAGTAAGCATTCTTATAAAGGATGCGTGAAATGTAGTTGAGGTCATCTTTGTGCGGCAGAGAGAAGTTATGAGATCTAGTACCGGGGTACGAATATTATGAAAGGCCTGTGGATCTAGGCCTAGAGCGTAAATCCTTGGTAATGCTCATCATGGTGTGGACCGTGTGGTGCTGGAGCAGAACCAGGATAGGAAAAGTGTAGGCCTAAAGTTCGCTTTTCAGTATAGTAATCGCAATCTCGAGATTTCTACAGAGCCCCTTGCAAAAGCCAAGTCGCCGGGAACCAGCCTATAAATTCACAGGCGCTTAGTCAAAACAAATTTAAATCGACAGGCAGAGGGATCAAAATCGGTTTCAGGCAGGGCTGTAGTGGTAAAATTTGAGGTGAGTATACGCTACCGGTGACCAGCGGCGTAAAAAAAAATTTGAAGACCTTTTTTTAGGAAAAATTTCAGACTTTTCACCAATTCTCAGAAAATTTTCAGACTTTTTACGATTTCGTCTCTGAAAAAGTTGATGACCTTTTTTTTTTTTTTTTTTTTTTTTTTTAGTCATTCGCCCTAAAAACCGTTGAAAACCTCTCTTTTTCGGAAAATTTCATCTACAGAGGTAAGTATACGCTGTATACCCGCGTATACGCTCGACTACAGCCCTGGTTTCAGGTCAAGATACAATAAAGGGTCAGGCAGCCTGAGGCAGGCAATAATTATAGATAGAGTGAAATGCTGCAGGAGAGAGGGCAAGCGGAGCCTGCTGATATTGAAAGACAGACAGACAGACAGACAGACAGCAGACAGACAGACAGACAGACAGACAGACAGACAATGACTTCATTAGAAGCAGTACGTGTGATTCTCCTTACAGATTTTATTTTAGTTGCAGTTACAGTAGGCCTACTGCGTGTTATAGTTAATGGTTTTGCATTTTAGTAATAGTTACAGTTATAGTTAGTAGGCCTATTATTTTTAGTTACAGTTATAGTTATCCAGTGGCGTAGCCATACAAGGTGCGTAAGGTGCGTCAAGTGGCAATTGTGGCAAATATGGTAAGAATATCGCTCGGCCTCTGCTTATCTGATGGAGCTTTGTCGTTCCACCCTGGATGTGCGGTGCCGCCGTTCTCTCCGCTCCTCCACGCAAGGTGAGCTTCTTGTCCCCCACGCACAAAACTCTATCAGGGAGCAACGTACTTTTTCTGTTGCTGGCCCCAACGACTTCTTATATATAACGGTTGGCCCTTCTGTCTGGAATTGGTTCCCTTTGACTTTGCAGGGTCCTTTCTGAAACGTGTTTTTTAAATCTTAAGACTGTCCGTTTAAATCGAGGCTGGGTCGGGACAGCTCCAGAGTAGATACCCTGAGGGGGCGCTATAAAAATTCTTGCAATGTAATGCTTGTGACCGAGCTGTAACAACGGCAACTTCAGAACGTATCTTTTTAGCCATGACAAATATTAAAACATTAAAACCTATTTCTGCCCAAGATTGACCGTCGACAGTATCTGCAGGGATTGGTTATGGCTTAGGGCCTACATTCACATGATAGGACAATCAATGTTGATGACGTTATTGATCGATTTGGAACAAAAAAATCGACGGCTAAAGCTTTCTTGAACCTGAGAAACTAAGACTCAGTTAACTGATGGATAGGAACTTCTAAATTCAGAATAGCAGTTGTTATGCTTTTAAAAGTAGGCCCTATCCTACAAGTAAATCTGCTTCACTTAGTGAAGCATTGTTAATGCGCTTTATTTAAGCCTCAGACTTTAAAATCTGTGAATCTGTTCAAATAAGAAAGAAGTATTGAGAAAGTTAGAAAGAAAATGCGTAGGCCTGCTGCGCATGCTTAGCTGCTACGCAGCAGGCCTACTGACCCCTATGATAAAATTCTAGTTTAGCTTCTGTTCGTGTGTCTTTATAAATGAATAGCAAATAGTTAATAAAACTGTCGCATCTCGAGTAAGCTAAACTGCAGAGAACCTTCTCGTGGAGGGTATTTGCCTGTAGTCCACAGGACATGACAAATTATGATTCAACAAATTTTTGCAATGTAGCCTAACGTTTCAGCTCAACCTAAAAAGATTAGACAAGGACACAGGCTAAGTGTTTAATGAGCTGAGTCATTTAAAACAAATTAATTAATAAGTCTGTTCCTTTGCTTTTTAAATAGTGCACAAGTCATCTGCTTCACTTCTTGAAACATTACTATGCTACTTTACTTAAACCTTAAACGTTATGCTGTGAATCTGTTAATTAAGAGAGTTGTAGTGAATTTTTTAAAATTCTATGCCTCTCTATATAGATCGCCCTGTAAGCCAACCTACGTATAGGTTCTCTGAAGACTACTGCTTCGCATTACGCACCCCCTATGGTAAAATCCTAGCTACGCCACTGCAGTTATCATTAACGAAATCATTTTATTTTCGTTAACGTTATCGATAACGAGAATCACACTGATATTAAGACGCGTTATGCAATTTGCTTAGAGCTTCGAAAGGTTTTGAAGAATAAATGCATTTAGCTTCATGAATACCCGACGCTCCATAGTCACTGACATTCAAGGCGAACATAGGCTGTTAGTTGTAGAGCACTTTCACTTTCTCATGTTTGTCGATATTGCACTTTTCAATCAATAGTCAATCAATCAGCTATTCAGTTTTTGCAACGAAAATATTTATGAATTTTCGTTAGTGTTATTTTCGTTACAGTCATAGTTACTGATTTTCTAGTTACAGTTATATATAGTTATCGTTAACGAAATCATTTTATTTTCGTTAACGAACGTTTTCGTTACCGTTATCGTTAACAAGATTCACACTCAGTGGCGCTGATCTTGTTTGGCAGGTGAGGGGGACATTTTTAACTGATCTGGTCAAAAAAGAGTTTTTAACTGATCTGTTAAAAAATTTGATGATCTTTTTGGTGTTTCTTTAAAATGTGGGTGGTCCGAAGCATGGCGTGTCCCCCCACTGTTAAAGGTGGGGGGTCTTGTCCCCCTCGACCCCCTCCCCCCATGTTCACACTGATTGGAAGCGACCGTCGATCAATAGGGTGTTTACGCGTTGAACAGCGCAATAGAAGTCAGTATTGATTAGATTGGATCGTATTAGACTATTCCTCGATTTAAATAGATTAGATTAGATGTGATGGACAGAGATCGATAGCCATAGCACAGCTTAACTTAAACTGTTTCAGTACAAAAGTTATTAAATCTGAATCTGTTGCTATTTGCAATTTTTCATTTTCCCGGTCAATCAATCAGCATCTCATTTTCAGATTTTCAGACTTTGATAGGCCTCTGAAAGGTTTGTAGGCCCCTATAGGCGCAGTGCCTACTGTGCCTATAGTGGATAAGACGGCCCTGAGTTAACTAAAGTGATTGTCATGAGCAACTGGATTGCGATCAACAACAACAACACAAGTATATCACTACAATTATCATCACTATAGGATATTAATAATCGAGTATTGAAACGTCGAGGGCGCTGTATCGATCAGCGATTGCTTGTAAAGTCCACTAGCAGCCAGACAATGTATGCTAAAGTGCTACTTTATAATTGCTATACACGACTGCTATGTTTGTGTGCTGTAAGCTGAAGTGCTACGATTTTCAACATGGTATTTCAATTAATTTAACAGATGGTTAGAAAGTGATGATAACAACGACGACGACAACGACGACGAACGTTGATAGCATGCGATTATGATGATTAAGACGACGATTTAGCGATGCAGCTGATGACGACGATGATGATGGTGATGATGGTGGTGGTGATGATGCTGATGATGACGATGATGATGACCACGGCGAAAATGATAATAATGACGACAGTGAACTAGGTGAGGTCTATAATACGAATCTATAATGGCTCCGCAAACGAGGTTGATGTCTTTAGCGTTTCTGAAGTCGGACACAGAAGAAGACGAGGAAGAGGAGGAAATGGAGGAGGAATAGTAAAAGAGGATGAAGAAGATGAAGATAAAAGAAGACAAAGAAGAAGCATATGAAGAATGCGAAGTAGAAGAAGTAGAAGAAGAAGAAGAAGAAGAAGAAGAAGAAGAAGAAGAAGAAGAAGAAGAAGAAGAAGAAGAAGAAGAAGAAGAAGAAGAAGAAGAAGAAGAAGAAGAACGAAGAGGAGAAAGAAGAAGAAGAACGAAGAGGAGAAAGAAGAAGAAGAACGAAGAGGAGAAAAAGATAGAGCAGAAGGTAAAGGAGGAGGAGGAGAAAGAGTAACAGTCTGCCGGAGGAAGATAGGTAGGCCATACTAGAAGGAAAAGACTAACGTTCGCATATAAGGCTTATGATACTGAGAAGAACAGCACGAAGAAAGCAAGAGGATTTTCAGGTAATAGCCAACAGCTGCTAGTACATGCCAAGTAGAAGAAGTAGAGAAGAAGAAGAATATAAACAAGAAGAGGAGGAAGAAGAAGGATTTTCAGGTAATAGCCAACAGCTGCTAGTACATGCCAAGTAGAAGAAGTAGAGAAGAAGAAGAATATAAAGAAGAAGAGGAAGAAGAAGAAGGATTTTCAGGGAATAGCCAACAGCTGCTAGTACATGCCAAGTAGAAGAAGTAGAGAAGAAGAAGAATATAAAGAAGAAGAGAAAGAAGAAGAAGAAGGATTTTCAGGGAATAGCCAACAGCTGCTAGTAGGCTACATGCCAAGTAGAAGAAGTAGAGAAGAAGAAGAATATAAAGAAGAAGAGGAGGAAGAAAAAGAAGAAGAAGGATTTTCAGGGAATAGCCAACAGCTGCTAGTACAGAGAAGGGGAAGATGCTATTAAAAGGAAAACATTAATAATCTGGTGTCCTGCACTTAGCTTTAAAGTGACGCTCTAGAATTTGGAAGATTACGATTGCGAGTAAACATCAAGGAAGCTACAGCTATACTAAAGTTAGAAATGTGATCGGCCGTTGAATGGTCGATTGTTTGCTTTCCTGTGCCAAAGGAATTGCCAAGTCACTACGCATTCTCTGCTCGCCTGAAATAGGGAAGAGATACAATTTATTAAACGCAGGCCTACGCAGCCTATGGCTATCCTCGTAGGCCTAAAACATCGATGTCGTCAGCGTGGATTTGCTGAGCCTGGTGGGCTCAACATCGCATCCTTCGAAGCATCGGATGCTGTACTATGCGTGAGCAACTGAGGCCGAGAAATAGAGTCGAAGGCATTCGCTATTTATGTGGCGCCAGAGTGATATGACAAAGGACGTCAGGAGACGGAGGAGGAGGAGGAGGAGTCCGATGGGAGATGTTAGTTGTCCAGCGGAATTCGACGGTCGAGTGACCTTTGGTGGAGAATAGGGATCTACAGAAACACAAGACACAGGGATGGATTCATCGATGGATGGATGGATGAATGGATAGATGGATGGGTGAATAGATGGATGGATGGAAGGATGGATGGATGGGTGGGTGGATGGATGGATGGACGGATGGATGGATGGGTGGATGGATGGATGGATGGATGGATGGATGGGTGGATGGATGGATGGATGGATGGGTGGATGGATGGATGGATGGATAGATGGATGAATGAATTGATGGATGGATTAATAGATGAATGGATGGTCGGATGGGTAGATGGATGGATGGATGGACGGATGGATGGATGGATGGAAGGATTAGTGTATGGATGGATGGATGTATAGATGGATTGATGGAAGGATGGACGGATGGATGGTTAGATGGATTAATAGATGGAATGATGGACGAATGGATGGATGGATGGATTGATGGATGGATTAATAGACGGATGGATGGTCGGATGAGTAAATGAATGCATAGATAGATGGATGAATGAATGAATAAACGAACGAACGACTGAATGAATGAATAAACGAACGAACGACTGAATGAATGAATTTATTAGTTAATGGATGGATGGATGAATGGATGGACAAATAAAGGAACTTCCTTCAAGGAAGGACTTAAAGAATGAATGAATGAATGAATGAATAAGCATGTAAATGCAAATACGTTTGTTGAAGTACATAGTAAACGTCAGATATCTACAGTAAGTGGCAGAAACGTTATTAGAAATTCAGTTAAACAGACAGAGAAACGGACAAGAAAAATAGATGCAGACACACAGACAGACAGACACAGTTCTTCATTCGTTCATTCATTTATCCAGCCATCCTTCCAGTCATCCATCCATCCATTAATTAGTTAATTCACTCATTCATTCACAAACAAACAGACACGTTGGCAATCAGGCGAACTGATAAACAGAAGCTTAGTGAGACAAATAGATATCTAAGTACACTGACGTCTAGGCAGACAGACCAACAGAAAGGCAGACACTTAGGCAGACAGGCAGACAGACAGACTTACAGACAGAAAATGACAGGCAGAAAGACAGACAAATATACAGACACCAAGACTGAGAGACAGATAGACAGAAAGAGAGACACCTAGGCAGACAGACAAACAGACCGAGGGATACACTAACCGTCCATGCGTCGAAATTGGTAGAAGGCCTCGAATCCTGTGGCGTCGTAGGCATCGTTCGATTTGAAGGTAACGCGGAAGAAGTTACCGTCGGAGTTGACGGAGTTCTTGAGATTGGCCGACTTCACTCCACACAATCGGTTCATCTTCCGGTCAACCAGCAGAACGTTGAAGTTGGAGAACTCGACGTAATCGCTCTGAGAGTCTTCGGCGCATCTGAATGACAGATACCAGTGACAGACGAACCGAGATCATCAGCAGTCGATTGGAAGACACAATCAGAGCCGTAGCAACAAAGAACGTGGCCCCCTCCGAACATACGTTCGGGGCCCCTTACAATGCGGAAACTGGAATGCGGTAATATACAATATACAGGGTTCATATTATGTAGGCCCTATACATAGGTCTACGCCTACAGTGTACATGTATTCAATTTCCGTATTTGTGATGTATCAAAACAGTATCATAATGACTTCACGCCGTTCACGGTTATTTTTGCCACTTTTAGGGGCCCCTTCCTTGCGGGGCCCCCTCCGGTCGGAGGGTACGGAGGGCGGTCGCTACGCCTCTGGACACAATACAACACAATACAATACAATACAATTCAATGCAATGCAATACAATACAACGCAATACAACGCAATACAATACAATAAAATGCAATACAATACGATGACTGTGTTTGCTATTGCCATATACTTCCAAAGTCCAGATGTGCACGTATACGACAGATCGCCGATGGCGCTGAGGTGATCTGGGGTCATGTGATGGTGTTTGGGAGTTTGAGTGACTGCACATGCATGAGTGTTCTGTATTATATATGCAGGCGTTTTATTTGCAATCAATCAGTCCCCCATTCATCCATCAATCTATCCATCTATCCATTCATCGATCGATCCAGCAATCCATCCATCCAACCATTTATCGATCCATCGATCCATCGATCCATCGATCGATCGATCCATCCATCCTTCATCCATCCATCCATCCATCCATCCATCCATCCATCCATCCATCCATCCATCCATCCATCCATCCATCCATCCATCCATCCATCCATCCATCCATCCATCCATCCATCCATCCATCCATCCATCCATCCATCCACCCACCCACCCACCCACCCACCCACCCACCCACCCACCCACCCACCCACCCATCCATCCATCCATCCATCCATCCATCCATCCATCCATCCATCCATCCACCCATCAATCAATGCATCTAACACAGGATTTGCGGACTGCTGCGCCAGTTACATTCAAACGGTGCCAACCATTCGGTATAAATGCCTCCCTCCAGGGCAACCAGGTGCACAGCGGATTGGGAGAAGGCGGAGGAAGCAGAAACGGAGGAAGAGGCAGGAGGAGTTGAGAAGAACGGGATAGGGCTGGAGGAACAGCTTCTGTGAGGCGTTTGTAATAATCCTGCCAACCGGAAGAGCGTTTTACGGTCGCTTAGACAAGGTAGGTGGCGCAGTTGCTGAGGCTGACGGTCTAATCCCTTCCGGCGAAATAAACGTACTGGGCTGAGAGAGATAGACAGATGAACAGACAGACAGATGCAGACAGGGAGGCAGGCGGACACAGAGACAAGAAGACAGAGAAGGAGGGAGGGAGCGATTGAGGAAAGTTGAAATGGAGAGAGGCAGACAGAGGCAGACAGAGAGACAGATGGACGGGAAGAAAGACGGAGAGATACAAAGAGATGGAAGTATAAGCTGACGCATAGACACAGAGGCGCCGGCAGCCGGACGCACTTACCAAATGAAATCCACACAAGGATTAGGCATCGCATCGATATTTTTGACAATTTTACTGTGTAATTTTGGTTTACCATACAGTATGTATAAATAATATCATATGTTATCATATGCATGTGTTATACTGTACTTTTATGAGTCACTCTGAGTCATTTTCAGTGTATGACTACGAGTGGCAGACATAGGACGGGTGTGGATGGGAGGAGACGGGAAAGGGGGGTCCAATTTATTAAGCCTGGCGGCGCCCCTGTGATAGACGCAAAGTTAAAGACCGAGGCAGAGATAGACAGACAGACGGAAAGAAAAACAAAAAGACAGACAGGTAGAAACAGAGAGGCAGAGGAAAGGAAGAAAAAAAATAAACAACAGACATAGACAGGGAGGCGGAGAGACGAACAATCACAAAAAGTCTGGCGAGGACAGAAACACTAACAAAAAGAGGCAGAAAAACTTACAGACACACACACACACACACACACACACACACACACACACACACACACACACACACACACACACACACACACACACACACACACACACACACACACACACACACACACACACACACACACACACACACACACACACACACACACACACACACACACACACACACACACACACACACACACAATGAGACATATTATATACAGTCAATTCTTTTTTTAAATTTTCTCGCGCACAAAATTGTCACCGCTAGTGACCTCAAGGTCACCACTGGTGACCTCCGACCCTTCGGTAGCTAGGCAACGTCAATAGCCAAGTAAGCAATTCGTCTGTCGCCAAGCTGATGTAAATAGAAGTTGTTGTCGGTTGCTAGGAGACGCAAAGAGCGAGGCGATGCATTTAGCGGCAGCAAGGGAGAGAAAAAGGAGAGAAAATGTTCGGAGATGAGGATAATAAATGTGCGCGAAAGAATTCTCCGTGGAAGAAGGGGAGAGAATTAGAACGATGATCGTGAGGAGGAGTAGGAGAACAGTAGTGGAGGGAGAGACAAAGAATGATCAGAAGAAAGGAGGAGGAATGGTAAGAGGAGGATGAGGAGGAGGAAGATGATGATGAGAAAAGGGAAAAGGCTAGTGGTGAACGAGGAAGGAGGATTTTAGCAGGAGGAAGAAGGAAAGGAGGAGGAGGAGGAGATCTTAAATCAGAAAGGAAAGACGTTGATTGTGATGAGGATCGAGCGAAGGAAGAGGAAGAGGAGGAATAAGACGAATGGAAGGACTACACGAGAAAAAGAGAGAATGAGAGAGAAGAAGGGAGGATAGGAGGAATGAGGACAGAAAGGAAGGACGGAGAGATGGATGGAGGACAGGAGGATAGGAATGAGAGAAGATAGAAGAGATGAGATTTCGATGAATGAGGGAAAGAGAAAAGGAAGAAGAAAAGGAGGAAAGGAATGAGGAAAGAAAGGCCAAATGTATTTAGGGCAGGAACAAAAGAAAGAGAAATTGAATGGAGAGGAATGAGGGAAGGAGGGAAGGAGTAAGGAATGAGGTAGGAAATCGGAGAAGAAGTGATAGAAGAATGGAAGGAAAATGGAAAGAGGAAGGGAGTTGGAGAAGGAAAGTAGGAAAGGAATGAGGGAGGCAATCAGGGAAGGAAGCGAAGAATGAATGAGGAGAGAAAGGAGGAACAGAAGGAAAGACAGAGAGAAGGAGAGAAGGAAGGAAAGAAGGGAGGGAGGGAGGGAGGGAGGGAGGGAGGGAGGAACGGCGTGTAATCGCAAGCAAATAATCGGGACAAACCCATAACTGCGTAACAGCCCGTTGCCATAGAGATGGACTCAGCAAGAATCGTTAAAGAGATGCATGTTCCGTGTAGTACAGAAGGAGGGATGAGGGTGACACGGATAGGGATCAAGGAACCCCTCCTACCCTACGACCTATAAGGAAATGGGGCAGGCAGACATCTTGACTGCTCCTTTGTCTCTTTCCACTTAGCTCTACGTCTGTCTGTCTGTCTTCTCTGTCTGTCTGTCTGTCTGTCTGTCTGTCTGTCTGTCTGTCTGTCTGTCTGTCTGTCTGTCTGTCTGTCTGTCTGTCTGTCTGTCTGTCTGTCTGTCTGTCTGTCTGTCTGTCTGTCTGTCTGTCTGTCTGTCTGTCTTCTCTCTTTCAATATATTTGCATGTGTCTGTCGCTGTGTATGTGTCTGCCTCAAAGTATTTGTTCTGTCTGCTTACCTGTCTCTCTGTATTACCCTATCTCTCTGCTCTGTGTGTCTGCCTCTGTCTCCATGTTAATGTTTCTGTCTGCCTGTCTGTCTGTCTGTCTCTGTATGTCTCTTTATAAAAACGAAGAGAAGGAGGAGGAGAAGGAGGAGGAAGTCGAAGAAGAAAACCAGAAGGAATAGAAAGAAGTAGAAGAAAAGCAGCCAAAACAGAAGAGGGAGAAGAAGATGAAAGAAGCTGAAGAAGAATATGACGATTATGAAGCCGAAGAAGTAGACGAAGAAGAATCTGATGAAGATGAAGAGGAAGATGAAGAAGATGAAGATGAAGATGAAGAAGAAGATGTCGATGAAGAAGAGGAAGAAGTAGAAGAAGAAAAAGCAGACGAAGAAGAAGATGGAGATGAATATGAAGAAAGATCTAACGAAGAAGAAGAAGAAGAAGACGAAGATGATGAGCAGGAGTCGACAGAGGCCAACAAAGGATGCAACAAATTCCTCAACGAAACAATAACTGAAAAATTGAAGAGGTAAAATGTCTGACACAGAACAGAGACTCTCACGTCCTCAGAGGATATCCCTCTCTTCCCCTTCCGCCTCTCTCACCCTACCTCCCTCCGACCCTCGCTTTCTCCGACGTACCGACCTACTACCGTAAAAGACGATGGCGGAGGGAGACGAGTCCGCTGCTGCTGCCGCTGCTTCAGCTGCTGAGGCAGGAATATCGGATGGATGGAGTGAGGGAAGAGATGAGCATCAGCATTCGTGGAACGGACGGAGTGTCATTTCTCAGACCAACGAAGACAAAATGAAACCGATTTCGACGCTAAATCACACGAATCCGTTTACACACAAAACGAACGCAGGCAGACGGACAAGAAGACGGACGGACGGACACAAATGGGCATACACAGACATATAGAGACATGCAGAAAGACATATGAGCAAACACAGACAGGTAAGGATACACAGGCTCATACAAAAAGGCAGACAGACAGACAGACACACACATATATAATACACACACAGACAGGCACACACACATATAATGATATACATGTCATATATATATAATTTATATATACAGAGGCAGGTAGACATACACACACACATATATATACATATATATATATATACATACATATATATATATATACAAAGAGGCAGGCAGACACACACAGAGACATAACTGTATACAGCAATATTACAACCAAAGATATTAGTGTGGTTCTCAGACACTCCATCATTTCAAATTGATGCGAAAGTTTCGCATTCATTACTAATTTGAGGGTAATTGTATATTTGGTCGGAGGGGAAAGGACTCGGATGAGAAATGTTTTGGGGCCTATTTTCCAAAATGGCCGCCATCGGAAATCGTGAAATAGGCACACACTTGGTTTTTGAAGGCTCATGCGTATTAAAACTTGTATTGCAATTTTATACGGCTAATACTCAATGATGAATCATATGAAGTCGAAATGTAGACACTTGAAGACACTTAGGAGCTCCCGTAGGCCCATCCAAGACACTTTAGCATCTTCCCTATCCCTGTCTGTAATTTGCTGCGTTATTGCCAGCAAAGCTTGATTTCAAGAATTAAACGAATATACATAGCCTACATGTTGATGTTTAGAATATTCTGGAATGCCAAAAATTCCAAGATGGCTGCCAATATCTGTTTTTTTGTAATATTAGGCCTCATAACTGAAGTGGTTATTGAAACCTCTCAAATAAATATCTCTGTTAGTTTTCTCTCCATAATATTGTCTTCATTCGATGGTGCCCCATCCGATGCTGTTGGACAACCGCAAAAATACACTGAAGCCCTCCTGCCACTTCTACAAGAGAAAGCAGCCACTCCAGAAATGATTCTACATGGAATGGAACTGGTAAAAAAGACAGCTGAGCACATCAACTCACACCGAGTCCCTTGGTTGGTAGTGGACCAACCACTCTATGACCTCGCCAAAGAATGCAGTGGACCTTCCCTGATATCTCCTGGAAAGAAAAGTAGGCGGAACCGAGATGACCGCTGAAGATTGGGTCGTGGTAGCTTCTCAACAGAGCTCCTTGGAAACTAGTCCCTTCAATCGTTGCTATGCGTAACTTAGCAACTTAACTTAGCGACATTAGCTCATTGGAAGCAAGTGCCTTCGACCGTTGCTATGTGTTGTCACATCGGGAGCGAGTCACTCTTGAAGAGGCGCTGTATAAATTTTTGATTACATTGACAGTCACCTGGGTGGGACGCCTTCGACGTCGAAGTATGGAAAAGTGATGTAGACGATCTCGTTGTCCTTGCCGTAGAAGAGGTAGTGGCACTCCGTGTTTCGAGGGTACAGACCGGGGAAGTTGGGCGATGTGAATGTGCCATTGGGGGCTGTCTCACTTCGAAAGACAAAGCCACACGCTGCCAACAGACAAAGACAACGATGAAGACGACGACGATAATGATGAAAATGTCGGCAACAACTTTGATCATCACTGGTAACGCCAGTATAGATGCTAAGAGCATTTGCATGATGGTCATCAGCAGCAGTAGCAGCATCTATCATCATCATTAACACCGTTGTTGCATTCATTATCATAATCGTTTTAGTGATCATCCTCGTTGTCGTCGTCATTACTATCATTATTGCCATGATTATCGTCATTATCAACACTAAGAAAGATGATGATGATGATGATGATGATGATGATGATGATGATGATGATGATGATGATGATGATGATGATGATGATGATGATGATGATGATGATGATGATGATGATGTCACCAAGAAGATAGATTTGACATAAATAATGTTTCTTTTATTAATTATATCTTTTATTTGTTGATTTATTTATTCAATTTATTTATTATTCATTTGTTTACATCAAGTACCCTTTATGTCGTCTACAGGGGCAGTGAGAAGTAGAGCGCTATATAAATGCTGGGGAGTTAAGAGAGAGAGAGAGACAGATATATATATATATATATATATATATATATATATATATATAACAGAAATCTTATAGATGAGCAGAGAATCTGTTACGAACTCAGATCCTTCGTCTTCTCTCCGGATTTTATTCCGAAATCTACAAAGCAACGGACCGAATGAATGAATGATTGAATGATTGATTGAATGATTGAATGATTGATCGAATGAATGATTGATTGGATGAACGATTGGATGAATGATTCATTGATTGAATGATCGAATGATTGAATGATCGAACGATTGATCGAATGAATGATTGCTTGGATGATCGATTGGATGAATAATTGATTGAGTGAATGATCGAATGATTGATCGAGTGATTTAATGATGGAATGATTGATCGAATGATTGACTGAATGATTGATTGGATGATCGATTGGATGAATGATTGATTGAATGATCGAATGATTGAATGATTGCTCGAATGATTGAATGATTGCTCGAATGATTGAATGAATGAACAAAAGGGCAGACGAATGAATAGGCCTAAATTAACCCTAATGCTGCAACCGGGGGGGGGGGGGTAAGTGTCCTACGTATAACTTTTGAACGGAAAGAGGATTTTCCTGAATATGTTTTCCCTACAAACTGGTTTTTAGTTTCATAAAGTTACTGTTGCGTGACGCCGTGTGACATGATGACATTGTCAAACTTTGATGTCACAGTTGAAATAGCATTGGATCAATGGTTCCTCTTAAAGTATTGTTCTTAGACGGAGGATATTGGTGTCAAGTTACGAATTCCAGGAGAAATTCGAAAAACATAGTTTAAGCACCATTTGCATGTATATTTCTTGCGGAACACGTGACGCGATGTCACTCACCATGACATTTGATGCGGCCATTTTATATCTCCACAGCCATTAGCCTTAGAAAGACGATCTTGTTCTCCAAACTAGAGTTTCGAAGATAAAAAATTCGACAAGCCGGTGTTTCGCACTGTGCGGTAATATATTTTACTGATCAGGTGACGTCACTCGCCGCAATGTTCCAACTGACAATTTTATACATTCACTGCATCCATAAGTCTTAGAAGGGTGACCTCGATGTCCAGACTATGGCTCCGTGCTACAAGGAATGCGAAAGACACATGCTTGCCACTCTGCTGTAATTGCATTCCATGATCTATAAGCAATTAATGTCATGTCAACTGGTATGTAACAGTTCAAATGACCTTGACATTCAAGGTAAGTCGATTGTCGTAACAAGTTTTCTGTACCTGCTCTTCTAGTAATCACAGCGTATAATGACTACTGTCATTTTTATGGAAGTGCTGTAATCCATCCAGAAAAACATTAATCACAATTCTATCGCTTGCAGTTCCTGAGAAACCAAAGGTCAACCATAGCAGGTCAGGTGACCTTGAACTACAAGGTCATCCGATGATAGCAAAATGTTGCATATGCCTTTTTGGATTCCGTGACCCCGTCATCAAGACCACCATTCTAACATTTGTAGTTCCTACAAAATCATGGATTACCCAGAAAAGGTCAGTGACCATCAACGACAAGATCATTGGATGGTTTTACAATGAACCGTGTACCTCTTTTGTATTCGACGACACTGCAAACCGTGAAATAAACACCATAAACACCATTCTAGCACTTGTAGTTTCTGCGAAACCAAAAGTTGACCGCAACAGGTCAAGTGACCTTGAACTACAAGGTCATCCAATGGTCATACGATGTTGATTATGACTCTGTTGGATTTCCGCAACCTGGGCGAACCGATCTTGGATTGAAAGTTTCTCTTTGTGCCTTACAGATACTGAGATATCAATTACTGACAATAAAGGTCAAACGACCTTGAAAATGAAGGTCATCCAATTGTCCTAAAATGTTACAAATTGCTTGTTTGACTTTTTTACCCCCCCCCCCGCCCCAATAAACCCAATCATCGACACAAACATTAAGTCTCTGTCACTTATAGTTCCTGAGATACTCCGCAGGTTGGGTAAAATTACCCCCACGTTGCGAGATACGAACGAACGAACGAACGAATGAACTTTTGCATTAATGCATCAGTGGATGGATGAATGAGCGAGTGACTGAGTGGAAAATGATTGATTGATTATTTGATTGATTGATTGAAGTATTGAATGAATGTCCTTTAATGACTTCCATAGCGCCTTTTTCTAATGCACAAGGTTTCAGTCGATGGTCATTTACAATGAAACAGACACACACACACACACACACACACACACACACACACACACACACACACACACACACACACACACACACACACACACACACACACACACACACACACACACACACACACACACACACACACACACACACACACACACACACACACGCACGCACGCACGCACGCACGCACGCACGCACGCACGCACGCACGCACGCACGCACGCACGCACGCACGCACGCACGCACGCACGCACGCACGCACGCACGCACGCACGCACGCACGCACGCACGCAGGCACGCACGCACACACCCACACACACACACACACACACACACACACACACACACACACACACACACACACAAACACACACACACAGAGTGAGAGAGAGAGAGAGTCAGCGTTACCTTTGACGAACTTGTACTCAGCCTGGAACCCCTTCGCCTTCGATGGATTCGTCCGACTGACAAACGTCACTTCCATCACCTGACCATTGCTCATAAGCATCGGAGCTCTTCTCTTGCCGCAGTAGACGCCGATGTCACGTGGCAGGCCGTTGATGTAAACCGTCACGGTCACCGAATCCACCTCATCACACCTTAACAATAACAATCATGACTTCCTATTGTGACAGACTGACAGTGGTGTCCCGTCACCACCACTTTTAAAAGTGGTGGTGACAGTGGCCGCACTTTTTGACTCTGTACTGAAAATTTTTTGCGACATGACTGTGTTATTTTCGTTTATGCCTACTCTCATCTAATAACAACAGTTGCGTCTTAACAGCATGGTAGGCCCTGGGCACAGCAATGCACTGGGGCCTCTGCCCACCCACGGGGATAAAAGATTTAGACGGTCAATAAAATTAGACCTATAGATTTATTGGTACTTACAACATTCACTTTGCAACAAAATGAATGTTTAAACATAAAGAAACATGCTGTAAAGCGAATATTAATCAACACAGACTTCTGAACAAAGTGACATAAGCGTTGAAAAACACAAATATTTCAACATATAAATGATTATTAATTGGTACACCGTGCAGGCAGAGATGGAAGGCTACTCTATACCTTATGAATTATTTATTATTAATCAACACAAGCGTTTGCGAAATTTCTTTCCAGAGAATTGATTTATAAATGGCAAGAAAAAAATAAATATTAATAAAAGCTCAAATTTACTCTGAATGCATTCCAATAATAATAGAGAAGACCGTTATTTGCAATACCATAGAGAAATAATAAAACGAGTTATTCCTAAAAACCGTTTGCCATCCCTGCACCCATAGCTAAGAAGTTTCACTTCAGCCTCGCGTGGCGGTCATGCACACATTAATTTTGTTGGTGTTTTTAATTTGGGGCCCCTAGAATCGTGGGTCCCCTGGCGACTGTCCAGCGTGCCCATGCCTTAAGACGGCAACTCTTCCCATCTAATGACAACTACTCTTATCTAACAACAATTACCCTCATCTAATGACATCAACACTCATCTAATGACAACTTATGTCACTTAAGGATAACTACTCTCATCTAGTGACTACTACTCTCACCAAATGACAACTACTCTCATCTAGGCCTAATGACATCTACTCTGATCTGAAGACACCTACTCTCATCTAACAACTACTCTCAATCAATCTATCTTCGTTTATTCCTCAAGCAAGCTGAGACATAACGCAACTTGATACATAGTAAACTAGTTGTTAGGTAAATTTTATTCCGGATATTTTTATAGCACCTATCGAAGTCAACTACTACTCAGAGGCGCTCCCAACTACAGCATTTGATACTGTGTCGGAATTTTCACGCCGAAGCGCCACGAGCAATTGCGAGTGAAGGACTTGCCCAAGGTCCGTACGCAGCGGCTAGAGTGGGATTCGAACCTGCAACCCTCCGGTCACAAGGCGCCGAACTTACCACTGAGCCACCACGCCCCACAAATGGGTAGAGGTAAACTGTTTTGACAATTGAGGCAAATACGAAAGTTGGAGTGAGTCTGCTGTCACCATGCAGCGTTTATACACAGAACTGCAGATACAAAATTTCGGTCTTCCTCTTTGGGGAGGGAAAAGTCGTTGGACCGAGATCGAAGCCAATTAACAGGCGTCGTCCGCATCGCTAGCCTCAGCTTCAGCGGTTGGCGCTGAGGGGTGGAGTAGACCCTGACGTTTTATTCTCTCCAGCAATTGTTCAATCCTGCCTTGCTCTTCAGCGCTGGTGTAGCCCCACCAGGCTGGAGATGCGTAGAAGAGATGGTAGTCGCCTTCGCCACTTCTGGCAGGGCCTCAGCGGGAGGCCGTGGGACCTAAGTACATCGACGTGGAACATACTGAGAGAACTGACTCGATATGGGAGGTCAAGCGGTGGTCTGATCTAAGAGTTACACCTCCCAGAACACGGATAGTATCTTAATCTCTCGACAGCTCTTATGACAGGCGGGATTGGCCGGCGTCTCGGGTCCTCCTTCAAACTATATCATCTCACACGTATTTTTTCGGGTTTAGTCTTAAGCTGTTGTCGTGAGCCCAGACTAGTATATATTTTGTCATCTAACGACAACTACTCTCATCTAACGACAACTATTCTCATTTGACGGCAGTTACTCTCATTCAATGACAACTACTCTCATCTAACGACAAATACTCTCATCTAACGCAACTACTCTCATTCAATGACAAATACTCTTATCTATCGACAAATACTTTCATCTAATGACACCTACTGTCATCTAGTACTCTTGTAGCGCCTATACGTCATGCACGAGGCATCAGACGATGCCTTGTGCATGACGTGGAAGTCCAATTGGTCAGAGAAAACAGACACCTGTTATGACGATGATGATGACGACGACGATGAAGACCTGGACGATGATAATTGACGACGATGATAAACGATTATGATGACAAAATCGAAGATGACAGCTAGCGATGGTAATACTTTATGACGACAATGATGGTGATGATGATGATGATGATGATGATGATGATGATGATGATGATGATGATGATAATGACGATTCGTGATGATGGCGTTGAGTGATTATGATAACAATGATGCTGACTGATGATGATGATGATGATGATGATGATGATGATGATGATGATGATGATGATGATGATGATGATGTCGCTGACGACGATGATGATAATGGTGACAGAAATCCTGGATGTTTACAAACATAGAAAAACACAAACGTAAACGGAACTTACGTTTGGTTGGCGAGAGCAGGTCCTGGAGAGGTCATAGGTCGGGGGTCGTTGAGGTCGATGTCCGTGAAGATGATCTGAACCCTTTCCTCGCCCTGACCTTGAAAGACGTAGCGACACGTGACGTCGACGGGATGCGGATGGGGGTAGTTGGGGCTGTTGAAGGTTCCGTTCAGATGCATCTCACCTCCGCTCACGAACTCCAGGTTGCAGTCCGAGTCTACACAGTCACACGCAAACACGTAGAACACTTCTATGAATTCACATAACGCTTCAATAATGGTTCCCGGTAAAGATGGTTTATAAATAATTTGTACATGCATTCATACATACAATATGAGTTACAACAGACCAGACAACTGAGACAAGACAAAGCTATAGATTAGATCAGATTAGATTGGAGTGGATTGGATTGGATTGGTTTAGATTAGACTGAAGTGGAGTGGAGTGGCTTCGATTGGATTGGATTGGGATCGGATCAGATTAGAATAGATTAGACTGGAGTGGAGGCAGGCCCGGCTCAAGACATTTGGCGGCCCTAGGCAAAAACTTAGGATTAAAACTTAACGGTGAACCCTACCTCAATAGAACATGATTTATTACACCAACACTATAATCTTTCATCTAGCGAATAATAATTAAAAATAATCCAACGTTGTTTCATTTATGAATTTCCAGAAATTATTTTTTTATGTTTCTTTCGGAAAAATGGAAAATTGGCGGCCCCTACAAATCGGCGGCCCTAGGCGGCTGCCTAGTTTGCCTAACGGACGAACCGGGTCTGAGTGGAGTAGAGTGGATTTGAGTAGATTAGATTAGATTAGATAAATAAGATTAGAATAGATGTGTTTAGATTGGATTTTCGTTGGATTGGAGTGGATTTGATGATGGTCCAGCGAGGTAGGGTGCCGATAGAGGAAAGCAGATGACAGAAATTCATCCGACGGACAGTCAGGTAGAACTTTTTGTTCTTAAGAAAGCACCAGCTGATGGAGTGGAATGGACAACTTCGGAAATCTTAACCTAAATGCATGTCACCTGCCTTTCAAAAGCGCTGCTCACAAGGCAATCTATCTGATGATTAAGTAAGTGTTCTGTAACGGTTCAGATGCCATAACATACCAGACCATCGCCTCAAACAGACCAGAACCAGTCAGACCAAACGCAGAGATCAGACCATTCCTGACAGATCTGAGGAGGCTTGATCAGATTACACAGATCCGGGATCACATTAGTTCTCACATACCCCGGAAATCCTCCGTTCACCCACCCACACCTACCTACCCACACCCATGCACACCCGCACTAACATACACACAGGCAGTGCAGGCACACCAGCCACTTATCGTCCACTATTGCATGGCATAGGAGTAATAAAACATTGCTCTCCTTCCCTTACTAGGAAATCATAACTTAAATATATCTACACGTAATTATATATATTATATATATACATATATATTATATATATAATATATTACAGTGAAGAGAGCAAAGCAGAGGGAGATCCAGTGAGAGAGAGAGAGAGAGAGAGAGAGAGAGAGAGAGAGAGAGAGAGAGAGAGAGAGAGAGAGAGAGAGAGAGAGAGAGAGAGAGAGAGAGAGAGAGAGAAAGAGAGAGAGAGAGGGAGGGAGGCGGTGAGAAAGATGGATGGATGGGTGGATGGATGGATGGATGGTTGGGTGGATGGGTTGATGGGTGGTTCGGTGGATGAATGGTTCGGTGGATGGATGGATGGATGGATGGATGGATGGATGGATGGATGGATGGATGGATGGATGGATGGATGGATGGATGGATGGATGGATGGATGGTTGGGTGGTTGGGTTGATGGGTGAATTGGTGATTCGGTGGATGAATGATTCGGTGGATGGATGGATTGATGGATGGATTTTCAAGTAGGTCCCCGACTGGATGCTGGAATGAAGAGTAAGGAATTCTATGCGTCCTGAAGATGACGACGAGGAGGAAGAGGAGAAGGAATAGGAGGAAGCGGAGGAGCCGACCCGTCGTTGCCTGAGGGACATGTTGAGAGCCGCCCTCGGCTGAAGAAGGATGCGTGCAGCGACGGAGGGGACCTGGAGTAGTAGAGGGCATCCGATGGATTGATTGATAGATGGATGAGTGGATGGGTGGATGGATGTATGGATGGAATGGAATGGAATAGATGAGTGAGTGGGTGGGTGGATAGATGAATGGGAGCGCGGATGGGTTTTGGCTGGGTGGGAGCATGGATGGAATTGGGTAGGATGATGGACGGACAAATAGATGAATGGATGAATGGGTGGACAGGTTGGATGGTTCGATCGAACTATCAATGGATGGCTGGATAGAATGATTGGGTGGGTGATTCGGTGGATAGAGTCCTGGAATTGATTCGTTGTGTTCATCCAGATCGCCTCGTACCTAACATCGGTCCGACCGAAATTCTCCAAGGATTCGGACGCCGATTTTAAAATGCGCTTCATAAATGTTGCACCTTTATCGCTCCCCAGAGGGAGCTTATTTAAGATGGCCGCCACTCCGACGCACCGGCACCTCTACCGCGTTACCCTTTCGCCGCGGTAATCGTGATGCACGATGTAACACATCGAAGGAAAGACTATTATGCGCCGAATTCTGAATCAGACGAGAGATTCATAAGGGCTAATCGAGTCATGCAAATTGCGTCATTTCCGTTTTATATTGCGCCGTTTTATGGAAGTCGTTGGCCGTCGTTGACATTCGAGGCTTTCTGGGTCGTGTCGTAACTTATGCTTAGCCGTTGTATAACGCATTTTCATAAACTGGTGGTTTCAAGACAATGCGGAGGTGGGTGCAGGAGGAAAGGAGAGAGGAGGATAGAAGAGGAGAGGAGAGGAGAGGAGAGGAGAGGAGAGGAGAGGAGAGGAGAGGAGAGGAGAGGAGAGGGAAGGAGAGGAGAGGACAGGAGAGGACAGGACAGGAGAGGACAGGACAGGACAGGATAGGAGAGGACAGGAGAGGACAGGACAGGACAGGACAGGACAGGACAGGACAGGACAGGACAGGACAGGACAGGACAGGACAGGACAGGACAGGAGTGGAAAGGAGAGGAGAGAAGAGAAGAGAAGATCGGATAGGATAGGAGAAGAGAGGATAGGAGAGAAGAGGCGAGGGAGGAGAGGAGAGGGAGGGGTGGGCAGAGGAAGAAAGGGGAGGAGAGGGGAGTAGAGAAGAGGGCAGGATAGGATAGGATAGGAGATTGGTTAGCCTTTATTACTGGAGTATATCTAGTCAATGTGATTCTGGTTAACGAAAACGGTAACGAAAATGTTCGCTAACAAAAATAACATGATTTCGTTAACGATAATTTCGATAACTATAACTGTGACCGAAAAATATCATTAGCCAAAAACTATAACTATAACGAAAATAACACTAGCGAAAATCCATCTTTATTTTCGTTACAAAAAATTAAAGTGTAATATTGACAAACATGAGAACGTGAAAATGCGCTACGACTAACAGCCTATGTTCGCCCCGGATTTTGGATTTCTGAATTAGGCCTAATTCTTTTCTCTATAGCGATTGCGACCCAAATTGAGTAGCCAAAAATCGCCGCAAATTGGCAAAATTACAGTAGTAGTTATTTTGAGCGGTCGCAAACGTGGGAATGCTGTCTGGAGTCATTTCAAGTACGAATCAATCACAAATAACAGTTCGTGTATCAAAAGCGGTGTTGGTGTTAATGAGTGGATGCTATGTGGCCGTCTCCGAGCCAGTAATACACGGCTAATCTACTCAATCATCTCGTGGATGACCATCCACCTAAGCTACATACAAAGAAGTATGCGCTGCAGAGAGTGATAGAAATACGTGTTTAGAAAGGAACTCGACGAACACAATCAAAACTGGTGAGATATTAACATAACACAGCTGCCGCAGCCTTGTGCTTCCCCTGCATGGCGGGGTTTCGTGGGGTCGAGCGATAAAAAGAAGTCCCAAACCTTGATATGCCGCTTGATCCGTTGTTATTATATCCCTGAGGATACCCCGTCATTTGAACAGTTGTGCTTGAAAAATGATATATTTTGGACACGTCATGAGAAGAGAAGGAGCATGCATGGAGAAAGACATCATACAGGGCACACTACCGGGAGCTCGGAAAAGAGGAAGACCGAGAACAAACTGGTTGAGCAACATAAAAGAATGGACGGGATTGGCAATGGGAGAATTGTTAAGACTGACGGAGGACAGGAGGCGTTGGAGGAACATTGTGCATGATGCGGCCGAACCTCGAATCGAGGATGGCTGAGAGCAGAGCATGCAGAGAGAGCTTGACGGCGGATTCATGCCTCTTCTCTGAGATCTTAGCCGATAGAGATCATGTATTAAATTACCTACTCTCTCAATCAATACTACCACCTATTCCATCCGCCCTCGGGCTCATGGCATATAACTTGATGGCAAAACTTTCATCACTAGGATGATATATTAAGAACTAACTAAGGCAGCCCGTCGTGTCAAGATTTATAGTAGACTATGTTGACTGTGCACCAAAATGTTGTAAGCAATTGGTTTATTAAAGTATAGTCTTACTTACTTACTCATTTAAAAGCGCTCGTCTTGTAACGCGGAGAGTTCGGATTCGAGCCTGATAGGAAACAACTGCTGCTGCTGCTGCTGGAGACGAACCTTGAGAAGATGGATGAAAGAAATGAGGGATGAGTGAGAAGATAGGAAGCGACAGATCTGACTCAAGTTTAATTGTTTATCGTAAATGTAACTATAAATTCATGTAGCGCCACGTGAAGAAAACCTGATCATAGGTGGTCCATGTGTAGAATCCCTATCGGCGTAATTAAGAACAGAAATCTCTTCAGGAAGCAAAACAGTGCACAGAAAACGAGAAGAGTCACCAGTGGTGTGCCCACGCAAACACGTGGAGCCCAACCGACAGATTCCTATCCACAGTCGACAGATGGCATCATATGTTCAGAGTTTCTGGACCGAATGCGTCGAATGTGTGTAGCGACGACAGGCGGCAGCGTCCGCTGTTCACGGTAACGCCACCGCTCGGAGGTTCCTCGTTGGTGAAAGTAGATGACGCGCGTTCCGATGCACTTAGCAAAACAGATATTAATCGCCTGGCAGTCGGTAAATCGAAGCGCCACCAGTGACTAACGATCGAGGCAGTGCTGGATTTAGACATGAGCTAAAAGTTACAGCTTAGGGCCTCACAATCCACAGGGGCCACAAAAAATTCTGATTTTTTTCTTAAATTTGTATGTGTACTGTGTGTAGAACCTTTTAAAACTGCTTGGATAGCTATTTCCATCTCGTCTGACTAGGCGTCAACAGTTCCACGACAAATGGTTCACGAACAAATGGTTCACGACAAATGGTTCACTACCTTTTACGATCTTCCAGCTTCAAGTTTGGGCTATATTTTCGTTGATCATCCAGCCTCTAGTTTCAATTTTACTATGAAAGTTTTCATCGCTCAAGTAGTGTAAATAATACGAAATGATTTCCGTTAAAACCCGGGTTTACGAAAATATAGCTCAAGCTAGAAGCCGGATGGCCGATGAAACTATAGCTCAAACTAGTAGCTGGATGACGATGAAAATGGAGCTCAAACTAGAAGTTGGATGGTCGATGAAAATAATTACAGCTCAAACTATAGAAGCTGGATTCTCGATTAAAACAGAGCTCAAACTAGATGCTGGATTATCGATGAATATATAACTGAAACTACAGAAGCTGGATTCTCGATGAAAACATAGCTCAAACTAGAAGCTCGAAGATCGTGAACCATTTGTCCGTGAACCATTTGTCCGTGAACCATTTATCCGTGAACTATTTGTCGTGACACCGGCGCCAACTATACGCAGAGCGGATAAAAAGTGTGATCGGTAAAAAATGTAATTCTTTGCGAATTGTCTTGCGATAGATTAGACGTGGCACCCGTTCATGCTTTTTTAATTAAAAGCGTGTAAGTTTTCAAGTTTTTTAGACCTTCTGGTGTAATTTTTAACAAGAGGCCTCCAAGCTTTATACGGCTTAAGGCCTCACCAAGTCCAAATCCGGCACTGGATCAAGGTCACTCCAAAGAGCCTTCTCGCTCCTCATCCTCCGAGATGAAGATTACCCTGCCTGGCTGAAGAACTCGTCTGCAATTGCATTTCTTCGGCAACGCATCTTCACTTCAAAATCATCTTCAGTAATTATCCTCCGCTCTTCTTCCTCTTCTTTTTCAACCGGACACAGTCGAAGCCGGCGCAATATAAATTAACATTCTATCACCAATATATGGATAATATATTCTTATATATAACCAATGGAATGCATATTAAATAGCATCTATATTCATGTAGCCTATGTACACATGCATGAAGGTATGAAGGAGGAAGGAAGGAAGGAAGGAAGGAAGGAAGGAAGGAAGGAAGGAAGGAAGGAAGGAAGGAAGGAAGGAAGGAAGGAAGGAAGGAAGGAAGGAAGGAAGGAAGGAAGGAAGGAAGGAAGGAAGGAAGGAAGGAAGGAGGGAAGGAAGGAAGGAAGGAGGGATGGATGGATGGAAGGAAGGAAGGAAGGAAGGAAGGAAGGAAGGAAGGAAGGAAGGAAGGAAGGAAGGAAGGAAGGAAGGAAGGAAGGAAGGAAGGAAGGAAGGAAGGAAGGAAGGAAAGAAGAAAGAAAGGAAGGATGGATGGATGGAAGGAAGGACGAGAAGAAGGAAGGAAGAATGGGAGGGAGGAAGGAAGGGATGAAGAAAGGAAGGAAGGAGGAAATGAATGAGGGAAGGAAGAATGGAAGGATACAGCGTGGAACAGACGGACTGACGGAAGAATTTGTAATGGAAGAAAAGAGAGGAATCAGGGAATAAGGGAAGGAAAGCAGGAAGGGATAGAGTTAGGGAAAGAGGGGAGAAATGTAATGAGAAATTGAGCGGCGGATCTAGGGATGGATGAATAGATGGGTAGACGGATCGAGAGATGGAGAGAAGAAGACAGGAAGGAAGACAGGGAGGTGAGGGAGAGAGAGGAAGGAAGGGAGGGAGGGACTTTTTGTCGTCGGAATGTTTTATCTTTGGCGTCGCGATGTTATTAGGACGAGATGACAAGAACGACAGACGACCATTATTGTTTCTGATGGAGTCCAATCGACTTATTCCTCCTCTTCATCCTCTTTCTTCTCCTCCTTTCCTTTCTCCTCCTCCTCTTCCTCCTCCTCCTCTTCCTCCTCCTCCTCCTCCTCCTTATATTTGCTTTTGCGACTCTTAATCCTCCTCACGTTTTTTTGTGATCTCGACCCCCATTCTCACGCCACCAACTCGAGTATACATAATTATATGTATGCATGTACGTATCAGTATACGTATGTATGTATGCATGTATGCATGTATGGATATATGTATGTATACATGTATGCATGTATGTATGTATGTATGCATGAATGTATGTACGTTTGTTTTTATGTATGTATTTAAGTATGTATGGATGTATGCATGTATGTATGTATGGAGGTATGGTTTCCAAGACACAGCGGGGTCTCGCCTCCAAATATTTTATCATGTAATTCACCGGCCTCCTTCTGTCTCCTCGCATCGTCCACTTCGCTCCTGGAACAGATTTGATCTTTCGGTTCCTCATACTAGAACAGCTATGGCGCAGTCCCGATCTTTTGCCTCAATTGGTCCCTCTCTCTCTGGAATACACTGTCTCCTTCTACTCGCTCTCGAATTTTAATAGGTAGCCAATCGTCTCCATTTGCTTTCCTCAAGACTTATTTCTTTTCTCTTGGCCTTGCGCTTTGGGAGCGCCTCTGAACGGTTCACCCTACATACAGGCGCTTTATAAATGTTCAAATACAATATAATACAATACAATGTGTATGTATGCATGTATGTATGTATGTATTCATGTATGTATGTATTTATGCATGTATGTATGAATGCATGAATGTATGTATGCATATATGCATGATGGAATGAATGTATGTATGTAAGTATGTATGTATGTTGATATAACCATAACTATAACCATAACCATAATTATATATTTGTATGTATGTATCAGTGTATGTAGTCATGCATGGATGTATATATCATTGTATGTATATATTCATGTATATATGTATGTATATATATGTGGGTGTATGTATGTATGTTTATATACACTTAACAATAACCATAACCAAAATTATATATTTGTATGTATGTTTGTATATATATATATGTATGTTTATATTCATGTATGTACGCACGTACGTACGTATGTATGTATGTATGTATGTATGTATGTATGTTTATATGTGGGCATTCGTGTATGCATGTGTATAATGTTTATATAGATAGGTAGGTAGGTAGGTAGGTAGGTAGGTAGGTAGGTAGGTAGGTAGGTAGGTAGGTAGGTAGGTAGGTAGGTAGGTAGGTAGGTAGGTAGGTAGGTAAGCACATGTATGCGTATGTATGCATGTGTGTATGACTGTATGTGCATGTATATATGTATATATGTATGTATGAGTATATATACATGCGCATGTGTAGGTGTATGCATGCGCCTGTTTGTGTATGTGTGTCGCATATGTGTCTGGCTGTCTGTATATGTGTCTGCGTGAGTATGCCTATCAGTCTGTGTGCGTGTTCGAGTGAACGGGGTTTTAATAACGGGAACTGAAGAGGACGTCGGGTTTTTGCAGCTGACTTCTTTCCTGACCAGAAATTCGTCTTAGATATTAGATTTCAGAAGAAGTCGTCTGTCATCTGCACGTGACCCTCTGACATTTCTTTTTTCTTGCATCATACTTCGCTTCGTCCTCATCCGCCTTTACCTCATCCTCTTTGCCCTCTTCCTCCTCCCATTTCATCATGCTTCTCCTTTTAATCTACATCTTCTTCATCCTGCTCAGCTTTACACCGTCATGTCTTTTTCCCTTCCTCTTCTTCTTCCTCCTCCTCATTCTTTTCCTTCTCCTCCTTTCATTTTGTTGGTCCTTCTTTCCGTCCTCCACCTCTTTCTTAACCTCCATCTTCTCTTTTTCTTGAGCCTCTTCCTCCACATCATCCTCGCGACTCGTGGCAGCGTTGAGGATAGAGAAAAGAGGAGGAAGAGAATGAGGATGCGTTTGAAGAGGAGGAGAAAGAAGAGAATAGAAGGAGGAAGTAAGAAAAGGCAGATGAGGAATAAGAAGTGGAGTATGAGCAGACTGGGAATCCAATTGGGAAATGGTGAGAGTATACGAGGAATGAAATTGCCTAGAATGGTTTTCCTCCTCATCCTCTTCCACTCCTTTTCTACTCCACAATAAAGAAGAGGATGACAGAGGGACACATTCCATCACAGAAATCAATAAAGCAAATTTCACGCTATCACCGCTACCGCACATTCCAAAGCCAAGACATACAGACAGAAAGACAGACAGACAGACAGACAGACAGACAGATAGACAGACAGACAGACAAATATTTCGGAGCCAAGGGAGTTGCATATTTTGCTCTAGTCAGCAGGAGCAGCTGTAATCTCCGATAAACGCTGATCTGGCGCCTCATCAATTCCTGAACAGAAATCAATTCGTGGAAGCATCGTCGTCGTCGTCATCCGTCGATGGATTCTGATCCGACGAAATCCTTCCAGAGCATTCTCCATTAGTCGCTTCAGGTCAACCGAAGAACACCGACTCCACTTGCCTCTCCTCCTGCAACATGCAGTCACGCCACAGACCCAGACAGACGGACAGACCCAGACTCTCTGTCTCTGTCTCTCTTTTTCTTTCTCTCTCTGTCTCTCTGTCTACGCCTCTGTCTGTCTGTCTGACTGTCTGTGTCTTTCCTTCGTTCTCTGTCTCTCTCTGTCTCTGTCTCTGTATCTCTCTCTGTCTCTCTGTCTCTCTGTCTCTCTCTCTGTCTGTCTCTCTCTCTCTCTCTGTCTGTCTGTCTGTCTGTCTGTCTGTCTGTCTGTCTGTCTCTCTCTCTCTCTCTCTCTCTCTCTCTCTCTCTCTCTCTCTCTCAGTATCAAATACACATGTACACAGGCAGGCAGGCAGGCAGGCAGGCAGGCAGGCAGGCAGGCAGGCAGGCAGGCAGGCAGGCAGGCAGGCAGGCAGGCAGGCAGGCAGGCAGGCAGGCAGGCAGGCAGGCACTGAGACATGGCCAGCATGGATCAAACAGACAGACAGTGAAACAGTCTGACAGTGATACAGACAGCTAGGTAGACAGACACCTAAGCAGACAGGCAAGCATACATCGAAGCAAACATACAGCGAAACGGACATCCAACCATATAACCTTCATCATCATTCTGGTCACCGGAATTAAAGAGCGCCAATCGTTTCCTGAAAGGCGCGATAAAAATCCGTCACGTGACACGACCAATGAATATTTAATTAGCATCAGCCTGTTCGTTCCGGTTTTCTAGGCGCAAAGGTCCCAATCATTCGACGATAACAACCCCGCCTTCTCCCACCATATGACCCACTTAACCCCTGGTTGACCCTCACTTCAGCTTCCATCGCATCCCATCGGCTGCAGAGGTAGGGAGCGTTCTCTCCATCTTTTCAACCCCTCCTCATTCCTACATCTTCTCCTCCACGTCATTGCAGATCCTGTCATTGAAAGACGAGTGTTAGAACGATTACCTTACCATACATTTCCTTATCATACCTTTCCTTATCATACCTTTCCTTATCATACCTTTTCCTACCATACCTTTTCTTATCATACGTTTCCTTACCATACCTTCTCTTACCTTCCTTTTCATACTTTACCTTCTCTAACCTTTCCCTCCTTATCTTACCTTCTCTAAACTTCTCTCCTTATTTTTTAGCACTCAGTGAGATGCGATCGATCGCGCGATCAAGCAATATCATCATCGTGTCATTCACTCGTCGACAGCCGATGTTGTAAATTAGTAGGGTGCTCACCCCTAAAGATCACATCGCCCTGCTCCTAAGAGCAGAGCCAGCAGCTATCTGTCCGGCCGAGCTACCCAGGCGGTTGTGCTTCCGGTGTGGCGGGCAATCGAGACCACGGACTCACTCGCGTATTGTCGCTTTGCGGGCCGACCGCGTTGGCCGGACCTCCGTACTTGGTCCGAGATGGGTATGGTCTTTTCATGAACGCGGTGTCTAAGTTCCCTCGACGTCCGCCGGCCTTGGGCCTCTCACTGTCGACCGGGTAAAGTTTCGAAACATGTTCGCTGTGTATGTTAACACCCGGCACGACAGGAGGGTTTCGTCGGCAGCGGTTACCCCCAACTTGCGGAGTAACCTCGACGAGGCGTGATGGAGATCTCCCCGCCAGTTTAGTACCACAGCCCAAACACACACGGCCGCCCCGGATAGACTTTCGCCACCCAGTTGATGACATCAGGTGTTGAGTAATACACCTTCTCCGCATATGGACCGCTCATGTCATTAAAGTCCGCGGTAATGGCTACGTCAACGACGTAGGCTACTTCGTCTACCAGGGCCACGAGATCAGGCTTTCGCCTCCCAGCTCCGGTAGGTATAACCGGCTCGAGGGTCACCGAGTGACCCCTTAACTCGGCCTTTGATTGTATCAGGGCAAGCGCCGAGTTATGCCTGTCGCACCGGAGACGGTGGGTCCTCGCGCTGCTTTGGGATATGTGCGCAAGGGTGCTCTGAGCGCTGTACCCGGCGTCACACATTATTGGCCCTGACCGCTGCCCATGTGTTGAGCGCTCCGCAGACGGCAGTAGGTTACCCCTCACCTGGACCGCCTGAATATAGTCGCCCCCGAGAGGAGGGCAGACCCATCGGTCACCCAGGTGTTGACGTGAGAGGTTTGTCACTGCTGCTTGAGTCCCCCGACCCTCCACCGATGCGTGGAGCTGGGTCGCCAAGAGGGCGCTCGCATCCCTGGTACTGCTCAGTTCCCGACCTGCCACTTTCGCCACCGCTGCACACCTCCTCCTCACTTCCAGGAAGAGTGGACTTGTAGCCACGCTCTGCATTACCGGATCACCGGACTCCTCCACCTTGGCCATGCGGCGAGCCTTGAGCAAGGTATAGTGTAACGCAGGCGCGGCACTTCCAGTCCGCCATCAGTCGCCTTGGCATAGAAGAACCCGATGGGAGTGTCGTGCGGCAGTCGCAACCATTTGCGGACTGCTACCATCACCAATCGGTCTAATTGCTCAAGGGATGTGGCTTTCATCTCCCCGAGAATGAGTCCGTGATTAACTTTAACCTTCCTCTCCTTACCTTACTTTCTCTAACCTTCCTCTCCTTACCTTACTTTCTCTAACCTTCCTCTCCTTACCTTTCCTTTCTTTACTTATTCCTACCATACCTTCTCTAACCTTATCTCTTACAGTACCTTAATGTAAACTTCATGCATGGTTATGTTAACTGGTCATTTGAACAGCGCATTTTAAGTACCACTCAACGGTACTTCTAGCTAGCCTAACTGAAGGTAGACTTTACAAAAAAAATCTTCAGGTCCGTCCCGTATAGCTATGACACTCGTCTCGCTGGAGAAGGTCTCCACTGAAAGTCTGTCTCAGACGCGTAGAGACCGATCAACAAATTTCTACCTTATTTATTTTCTTACTTTGTACTTCTCTTCATCCTCATCCTAATTTCCTGTAATTCCTCCTGCGTTCCTCTTTTAGATTTTCTAGCTCCTGGGATTTTACACACGGAGCCGGTTACTTTATTCAAAGTCAGCTGCGCACGCGTGTCCTGCATCGACGGAAAGCCCACTTCGCCCCAGTCTACCCCATCTCGTCTGTGACACGCCCTGACTTTTTCCGTCCCAAGAGGAGTTCTACGTGGAGCAGGAGGAAGAGGATGGGAGAAGAATGGAGGAAATGAGGCCGGGAGGAATTTAACAAAGGAAAGGGCGAAAGGGTGATGGAGAAAGACAAGGGAAAGGACAGAAGGATGGATGGGTGGATGCATGGATGAATGAACGAAAGAATGAATGGATGTGAAATTAATAGACGAATCCGTGGATGGATGGATGGATGGATGGATGGATGGATGGATGGATGGATGGATGGATGGATGGATGGATGGATGGATGGATGGATGGATGGATGGATGGATGGACGGACGAACGGAGGATTGATGGATGCGTTGGTGAATGAATGAATGAATTAATTAATTAATGAATAAATAAATAAATTAATTAATTAATAGACTGATAGATGGGTGGATGGAGGGACGGACGGACGGACGGATGGATGGATGAATGAATGAGGAAAAGAAGTGAGATGGAAGGCGGGATGTAAGAAAGAGAATGGAGCGAGGGAACGTTAACAGAGTATTCGTAATCTCGAAATTTCTACAGCGACCAAAAAAGCGAAGTCGCGGGAATCAGCTTATTCACAGGCTTATTCGCAGAGGCGGTGCCTTTGATCTGAATGGGGCGGTCTCTTTGATCTGAAGCGGGCAGTCTCTTTGATCTGGCATCCGGTTGATTGATTGGTCCGAAATGAATGAGACCATGCGATTGCCTGCTGCGTCCTCGTCGCCAATTTATGTAGCTCAGGCATTTGCTTCCGATAACGACTCCAAACCGCTCTCTGTCTCTGTCTCTCTCACTCTCCGTCCTTCTCACTCTCATTCATTCACACACACAAACACACACACACACACACACACACCTACACACACACACACACACACACACACACACACACACACACACACACACACACACACACACTCTCTCTCTCTCTCTCTACTCTCTCTCTCTCTCTCTCTCTCTCGCTCTCTCACACACACACACACACACACACACACACACACACACACACACACACACACACACACACACACACACACACACACACACACACACACACACACACACACTCTCTCTCTCTCTCTATGTTCTAGTTTATCTCTAGTTTGTCTCTCTTTCTCTCGCTGGCTCTGTAAGGTTATCTTATTTACTCCTGCTGTGTTTCTCTGTATTTTGTTTGTCTCTAAATGCATGTTTGTCTGTCTGTTCCCCTCTCTCTCTCTCTCTCTCTCTCTCTGTTTGTTTGCTTGTCTCTGAGTGTCTGTCTGTTTGTCTGCCTGTGTGTCTGTCTGTTTGTCTGCCTGTGTGTCTGTCTGTTTGCCTCTGAGTGTCTGCATTTTAGTCGTTCTGTAACGTATCATGTTGCACTGGTATCTGTAGAAGTCTTGGTTGAAGGAGATAAGTCTCTGTCACGAAAGACGACGAACTGTCACGACTCTTAAATGGATCCGCAACGACCGCCCACTCCCCCGCCTCACATTCCCACTCCTCTTCCCAATCCTGTTCACAGTCCTCTGCCCAATTCTCTTCCCAGTCCTCGTCCCAGTCTCTTCTTAGTCCTTCTTCCCAACACCTCTTCCATTCCTCTTCCCATTCTCTCCCTTCCATTCCTCTTCTTCGTCATCCTCTTACTCTGCATCTTCTTCCTACTCCTCCTCTGTTCCATTCCTCCTCTTCGTCATCCTTTTACTCTTCGTCCTCTTTCTACTCCTCCTTTGTTCCTTTCTGCTCCCCTTCATCCTTCTCCTCCTTCTCCTCTTCCTTATTGTCGCGGTCGACTCCTTCGATCGCAACGACGAACCAACGAAGGAACTATTAAAAGATCTTTATTTAAAATAAAGTCGATTAAGTGTAGAGTAAGTCAACTCGTCTATCAAATATCACAATCGTAGACAGCACACAGGTTGGCTGGTCTCGATTGAACGTTATACGATCAATGTTTCAACGTTTACAAATCTTCGTCAAAAGGCCCTTAATGTACATCAGGTCTATCTTATATAGAGTTCTCCCGGATTCCAGAACGTTCTGTGACGTCACTGTACTTTTCCCTGGAAAGTCCTACTGAACACGTATATCCTTGTTGCATGCAACGAATTAATGTTGACAGCTTGCTGCAGAAATTTCCGTGCGTTGTAAACAAGCTTGTTGACGCGTCGGTTTTCTTCCCTTGATGCATGCACCCGCGTATACCACGACATTCCCTCCGCCCTCAGATGATGACACGTCTTCAGCACCATCCCGAACGGGTCATCACAATCAAGCCGGGCCTCCAGACTCCATCTCGACACAGCATATACAAACAAAACAAAACACATCAGTTAGTCAATTTATCTATACAATTTGCGGGCTCGATCCTTGTGTGTCGGGCCATTTCCCCCCTTCACCATCCGAGTCACAACCGAGAGAGGAAATCAGCCACCGTGTTCTGACGTCCAGGACGATATCGAAAGTCCACGTTAAACTCTTGCAATGCTAACGCCCAACGAGTCAGTTTCGCACTCTTAGGGCTTGCATCTGTGAGATAAGACAAAGGATTATGATCTGAATAAATGATTATCTTTGATAAGAATATCCATGACTTGAATCGTTTAAGTGCCCAAATTACTGCGAAAGCCTCTCTCTCAATTGTAGACCAATGCATCTGTGTATCTGTAAGTTTAAGGCTAGCAAAAGCAATTGGTTTTTCTTGACCTTCTTCGGTCCACTGAAACAAGCAACACCCGACCGCGGTGGCACTTGCGTCAACACTTAAACCAAATTCCTTAGTGAAATCAATGGTATGCAACTGTGTAGCTTTACTGAGATCATCCTTTAACTTATCTAGTGCTTCTTGATGCTTTTGCTCCCAAGGCACCTTCGTAGGTATGTTATCTCGTGTCAAATCAGTTATTACCCGTGCTTTTTCAGCTAAAGCAGGTATAAAATTTCGAAAGTAACTGAAAAAACCCATAACCTTTCTAACTTCTTTCTTTGTTGTTGGAGGATGGATATCATTGATCGTAGCGATCTTACCTGGATCAGGTTCAATACAACCTGACCCTACTATATGGCCAACAAACTTTATTTTGTTTTGTGCAAAATTACATTTTCTTAAATTCAAAGTGAGTCCTGCTTCCTCAATAGTTTGCAAGAATTTCTCTAGATGTTCTAAATGGTCATTCCAATTCATTGAAACCACTGCCATATCATCGACGAATGGTTCGGTAAAACTTCGCACTGGATGTAAAACTTGGGTCATAGCACGAATAAAGGTATTGCTAGCGGACTTGAGTCCAAACGGCATTCTTGTGAACTCAAAAAGTCCTGCATCACATACGAATGCCGTAAGCCATCGATGTTCTTTCCGAACTGGAATTTGCCAATACCCCGATTTCGCGTCGAAAACACTAATAAACTTTGCCCGTCCCACCTTTTGTAAGATGTCAGCAATGTCTGGGGTCGGGTAACAATCACCTAGAGAATATTTGTTAACATGGCGATAATCAATTGCCAATCGAACGCCATTTTGACCTTTGGGTCCCTTTAAAACGCAAACTACCGGACTGGCCATTTCACTTTTCGATGGTCGAATGATGTCTAATGCCAACATTTCTTCTATCTGGCGTTGTACTTCAGGTTTAAGTAGCTCAGGTACTTTATATGCCCTTAAACGCTTAGGAGTGAAATCATGAGTTATCTTAATTTCATGTTCTAATACTGGACAATACCCAGGTTTATCCACAAATACTGCCGTGTGCCGATCCAAAATTTCAAAAAGTTGCTTCTGTTCCTCTTGCGAAAGATGCGCTATAATCAGAGGATCAATTCGCTTACTCGGGCTTATTTGTTCACGTTCTTCCTGATCTACAACCTCTACTATACCAAATTCTTCATCTTGATCAACAATTACTGAACAGCTATTGATCATCGCTTGTTCGAGTCGTTCATGGTATCGCTTGATCTTATTTGCGTGTAAATGTCTTTGTTTTCCCTCTATTTCTACTATATAAGAATTTGGGGATTTAACCTTGACTACGGTAGCAGGTCCTTGCCATCGACTATAAAATTTAGAACTACCAAAATCTGGTGCTAATACTGCTACTTTATCTCCAACTTCGTATTTTCTGTCAGTACTACGCAAGTTATAATAATCTGCATACCGCTTTGTTTCTATATCACTATAGTAATCTGCATAAACTTTCGCGAATTCGAGGTTTTCCTTCAGTGATTGGAGATACTCTTCGGGTGATTTACCTAAGTTAAGAGGTACTTTTCGTTCGCCAGCCCACGATTCCTTCAACACACTAAGTGGACCCCGAGGAAGAGTTCCATAAACCATAGTGAATGGCGAAATATGAGTCGTGCCTGAAGGTTTTTCTCTAAGGCTCCACAGAACAAACGGTAACAATTGGTGCCATCCACGAGGATCAGATTGAGCAAGCTTAAAGATCATGGTTTTCAAGCTTTGGTTGCATCTTTCAACCAATCCAGCTGCCTCAGGATGTCCAGGGGTATTAAATCTGGGACTACAACCCATTCGCCGCAAGAATTCTTTCGTCAAACGACTGGTAAAGTTGGTACCACAATCAGAACTGATGATCCTTGGAATAGAAAAAGTTGTAAAAACTTGCAACAGAGCTTCACAAACTCCCTTTGCATTCAGCGATCTAAGAGGATACGCCATCGGCCAACGAGAAAATTTGTCCACCAGAACCAGAGCATAATTGTACTGGGGTTTCGATTTGTTGGATTCTCCAGTCACTACCATAGGGCCAATACAATCCATATTTAGATGGTTAAAACAGAGTTCATCCGCCCTCGGAATAGGAGTGATCGGGACTCGATCTGCCACTTTAACTGGAGTTCTTAGTTGACAAATTTGACAAGACGCACAATATTCGCGAATCCTCTCATCCATTCTTGGAAACCAAAAGTTTAATTTGATCCTGGCTCTCGTTGCCTTAAAAGCCATGTGCCCAGCACATGGGGCATCGTGTGCTACTCGCAAGACAACCTCGATTCTATCTTCCGGTAAACATAATTGATTAACCTTATGTCCCATAATTTCCCCTTTGTGGTACAGGAGGTTATTATCTATAAAGAAATTATTTTTATTCTGTCTCGCTTGTTGCCAGCAAGGTATAAGACTGTGACAATTCTGTTGCTCACGCAATAAAGTATCATTATTCGCTACTCCCTCATCAGACTTGAACTCTGTTGACTCAACATCAAGAAAATTATCTGAATCATCAACTAGTTGCTCCTGAGAATATTCATTCACTTCTGACGGCAAGGATTCGTTGCTGTTAACTTCTAAGTTATCTTCTTCTGCCCCTTTATTTATTTGTACACATCGATCTACGCCAGCTACCATCACTACATATTGTGAACTATCCCTTAATAGGTCCACAACATGGGGTGTCAGAATAACCCGTTCATTTAGTTCAGGGACTGCAGCGAACATGACGCACAAAGATGGCGCAATGTTCGTCGTTCCTTCCATTGAATTAGCTAATTTCATTTGTAGGTATACTACATCTGCCTTACATCCTTCTCCCTGAAAACCAATTATATTAATCCGTTTAATCACGGGTAAGTTTAGTGACTCAATTAATTTCTTATCAATACAACAAATTTCTGCTCCTGAATCAGATAATGCTGGCTGAGAAGGGAGATCTTCAATCTGTACATTGATATACGACCTCTCGTGTAATCCATCAGTACTATTCTCATATACCCTTACAGCAGTTTCCAACCCTATTGGTTTAGAATTATCCAATAAATTCCCTTGCTTTACCTGTTCAGGTATCTCATGCAACACGTTGACCTTCTCAACAAATAGGTCGATCACTTCTTCAGTTGGGTTCCCAAATATACAAGTACTCACCTTTTTAGAGCTTGGTTTGGTCTGGCACTCCCTTGCCATATGACCCTTCTGATGACATAGGAAACAGAGACCCTTTACCTTGGCCTCCTCCTGAGACACCCTCGCACCTATCTTGGCTTCACCCCTTATTTCCGGTTTGGGAGACTTGGGTTGAGCTGTCTGGTTATTGACTTGAACATGTGGTTGACCTCTCGTCCAATTGTTATACTTCGGTGTCGGATGACTACGGCATACTAAGTCATTCCCACCATCATGCGACGCTACATAAATGTCAGCCGCATTAGCTATGTCTTCACAGCTCAACCACTCCTCTTTTTCTTGGGCCAAGATATAATCTAAACAAGCTTTCGACAAGGACTCCTTAAGCCGATCCGCAACCAATAAACTTACAAGTTTATCAAACTCATCAGTTATCTTTCTACTTTTCAAATAATACATAAGAGCCACACGCAATTTGGATGAATAGATCGTAAATGATTCGTCCGATGCTTTGTGCAACGACCAAAATCGGGCTCTAAGATTTGAAGGGCTTATCTTAAACTCCCTTAGCAAAAACTCCTTCAGGAATTTGTAGTCATGGAGCTGTGCCTCAGTAAGGCGCATGGTTAATGCCTTAGCTCTTTCACTTAAAATGGCTAGCAATAATTTTGCTCTAACATCTTCATCCACCTCATACACATTAAACAAACCATCCAAGTGATCAAAGAAACCTGGAATTTCTATAGGGTCGGAAGGAAATTTCCAAAGAATATTCTTAAGGGCATCACTATAACGCTTAGTACGACTTGCTAAAGAATCTCTAACATTTCGTTCTTCCTGCTTTTCCTTCCTCTCCCTTTCTTCTTTCTCTTTCCGTTCCTTCTTTTCTCTATCTTCTTTCTCTTTCCTTTCCTTCTTTTCTTCCTCTCTCCTCTTTTCCTCCCTTTCTTCCTTCTCCTTCCGTTCCTCCCTTTCTCTTTCTTCCTTCTCCTTCCGTTCCTCCCTTTCTCTTTCTTCCTTCTCCCTTTGTTCTTTCTTTTCTTCCTCTCTCCTCTTTTCCTCCCTTTCTTCCTTCTCCTTCCGTTCCTCCCTTTCTCTTTCTTCCTTCTCCTTCCGTTCCTCCCTTTGTTCTTCATATTTACGGATTTCGAACTCCAGACGGCGCTTCTGCAGCTCGTAATCCACTCCTGTTGGAGATATTGGACTACCCTTAAATTCCTCTTCCTCTTTTCCAATCTCCATGGCCCATTCTTCCATTAATTGATTTCGATCCCATGACATAACATCATCTTCGTCCCTTCCTGCCTTCATAAGATACACCCTAAGGCGCTCAGACGACATTTTGCGAATATTCGCTTGCATCTCTGTTGGCAACGCTTCCATTTTTACAAACAGTCAGTCAACAACAATCAACAAAAAAAACAGACACCACGCGGCAAACCCGCCACACAAAAGGAAAATTCCACAACCCAAAGTGCAATTATGCAGTATCCAAAGAAGTACACTCGCCAAGTACGCAAAAACTCTACAAGCTCACGCAAGTCTGGCCTCGATCACAACAATGGATCAAATTTCAAAGAAATAATCAGCAGATATTGAAAGAGAAATAATGGCTGCCTCCCACTCGGCTGCAACTCCACTCTCTTTTCTCCTTCTCAGCCACGACAACACCTAGGATCTTACCCGTATGTTGACTGCTGTCTTCTGCTGTCTCAGCCGAACGACGCACTTCGTCCGTCCGACTGTCGTATGCCGATTCACCCGTCTCCCACGGTAGAAAGGCGTCTCGATCCGCTCGCTGTCTGGAACAGACCGTCTCTTGATCCTCCGGGTTGACTCCTTCCTCCGCCGGCTCGCGTCTTCTTCACCGGATCCAACACCGATGATCCCACTTCTGACACCAATAATGTCGCGGTCGACTCCTTCGATCGCAACGACGAACCAACGAAGGAACTATTAAAAGATCTTTATTTAAAATAAAGTCGATTAAGTGTAGAGTAAGTCAACTCGTCTATCAAATATCACAATCGTAGACAGCACACAGGTTGGCTGGTCTCGATTGAACGTTATACGATCAATGTTTCAACGTTTACAAATCTTCGTCAAAAGGCCCTTAATGTACATCAGGTCTATCTTATATAGAGTTCTCCCGGATTCCAGAACGTTCTGTGACGTCACTGTACTTTTCCCTGGAAAGTCCTACTGAACACGTATATCCTTGTTGCATGCAACGAATTAATGTTGACAGCTTGCTGCAGAAATTTCCGTGCGTTGTAAACAAGCTTGTTGACGCGTCGGTTTTCTTCCCTTGATGCATGCACCCGCGTATACCACGACACTTATCTTCTTAATTTTTCTTCCTTCTTCGACTCTTCCTAATCCTCCTCTTCCATTTTTCCTGCACCTAACACAACATTGCGACGCGTCACAATACGTTACGAGGCGTTACGCCTTGTTACGAGACGGTACACTGTTAGGAGGTGTTTCGATGTGTTACGACGCGTACGCTGCGTTACAGTGCACTAAGCCGCGTCTCGCCCCATTACGCGTCGTTACGGTCAATTGCGCTGCGTCACGTGCGGCGGGTGCGATATTCGCCGGTTTAAAAAGAAGCGACGAAAAAGCGCAGTAAAAGCGGTTTTGTAAGTCACGAACTGTGGCAGAAGAAAGGTCCTGATGGATTGGACCACGAGCCAGCCTCCTCATCGACCGGTCGAACATCACCATCAGATGCAGCAGCAGCAGCCGTAGCATCATCTGTTGAGACAGAGATAGAGACAGACAGAGGGGCAGAGAAAGAGATACAGAGAGAGAGATACAGAGAGAGAGATACAGAGAGAGAGAGAGAGAGAGAGAGAGAGAGAGAGAGAGAGAGAGAGACAGACAGACAGACAGAGAGACAGAGAGACAGAGAGACAGAGAGATACAGAGAAAGAGAGAGTGAGAGAGCGACAGACCCCGAGTCGTTTATTCCGTTGGCCGTTGAGAGTCAATTAATCGCGCCAGTCACCAGCGCTAATCAAAGGGAAATAGACAACACAGGCAAACAGACAAACAGACAGACACACACACAGACGAACAGACACACTGATAAACACACAGACACACTGACATACCAACAGACGAACAGAAACAGACAGACAGTCAGACACAGACGGATGGACAGATATGCAGATAGCTATATACATGGACAGGCAGAAGGACAGATACATCGACGAACAGATATGTAGAAAGGCATTTGCCATACGGAGAGACAGACAAACGCAAACAGACAGGCAGACATGCAGACAGATAATTGAACAGAGGCTGATTAAAGCGATCGTTATCGGAATATGGAGAGAGACAGACAGCCAAACAGGCAGACAGATACAGAGACAGACACAGAGACAGAAACAGGCAGAGAGAGAGACAGAGAGACAGAGAATTGATCAACGGACAATGCTTCCGCCGTCGTTCATAGATGGAACGACTGGACACCTGTTTCACGGACGCAGACGACACAAGAAATGATTGACAGCCGGAGCGCAATATCGACGCGAGACGACAACGAGAGACAGGCAGCGAGAGAAACGGAAAGCGAGACACAGAGACAGACAGACAGAGAACGAGAGAGAGAACCAAAGATACGGACAGGCAGAGACAGTGTCAGTAAGACAGACAACGAGGGAGACAAAGAAGTAGTTAGTATTAGCCAGGTGACAGCTCAGCCCCGAAAAACCATAGCCAGGTGACAGCTCAGCCCAGAAAAACCATAGCCAGGTGACAGCTCAGCCCCGAAAAACCATAGCCAGGTGACGGCTCAGCCCCGAAAAACCATAGCCAGGTGATAGCTCAGCCCCGAAGAAGCATAGCCAGGTGACAGCTCACTCTCGAAAAAGCATAGACGGCTGACAGCTCACACATACAAACATCAAACCAAATACACACACACACACACACACACACACACACACACACACACACACACACACACACACACACACACACACACACACACACACACACACACACACACACACACACACACACACACACACCTACACACACACACACACACACACACACACACACACAAACATCATTGCAAATACACACACACACACACACAAGCAAACATCAAACCAAACATACACACACACACAAGCAAACATCAAACCAAACATACACACACACACACACACACACACAATTAGAAAAAGACAAGTAGAACATGTTTGAATAAAGTTTATTAAATTGAACACATCTTCTTTATTTGTAAGTTTTACAAACATAATTATGAACCACATAATCATTTAGTCCAGTGTCTGACGTTAGCAAATTAGTAATAGCGTTAACATTTTTATTTCTACATCTATGTAAGCAGTAAAATATGCAATAATGTCCACAAAAACGACTGATAGCACTTTGTAAATGTCTGTCGTTAAATATCCAGTTTACACAATGACGATTCAAAAATGTGCTAAAGGCTATATCTGGAGGTCTTCCAAAAGAGTCAAAGTATTCGCCATAGGAGGAATTTTCAATGTATAAGGCTATCCAATGCTCTCCAGGTTTGTCGTGAGGATCTGTGTTACAGACCATTAGCAGAGGTCTACTTTGTTTTAACTTTGTAGGTAGACGATCACATGCAAACACGCCAAGAAACATCGGTCCACACTTTGCATCTTTCTTTAGTATCGACTCAATTCTTCGTCCATTCATGTTCAGTTCTTGTAGTCGAAAATGATGTTCCTCGACCGATCAATTTCCAAAATGTTCTCAAACTCTGCAAATGCTATAACGTTGATGGTGTTGGGCAGAGCTTGGGCAAATTTCAGATCCAGACGAATGTTACCCTGTTTAATCAGGTTAAAGTGATCACCCTCGGCTAAATCGGCCGTCAAGTCGAATGCATAAAGTGCATATCCACCAGGAAAGTCCTCTCTGGATATTAAATTTCCTTCGTCTCTCATCCACTTTCCAGTTCCCATAAATAATGAGGCATATGCATTGATAAACTTATGGTTGGCAAAATCTATTTCCAAAGGTTTCACAGATTGTTGCTGACCGTCCAAGTATACTTTTAACTGAGACAGGTTCATATGTTTAAAGTTGAAAGGGTTCTTTGTATAGCTGCCGTTAAATGCATCGTTGTCTACACAACCTATAACTATTCTTGTGGGTAACTGGCCAGAGAAAAGACTTTATTGAGTTGCATCCAGATTACCTCTCGGTATGGTAAACGTCTTACAAATTCCTCGTCTAATTGGAAATTTTACGTTTCCCTGCTCAAGTGCTTTAGCATGTGCAAGAAACACCGAGGGACTGAGCTTTACTTTTCTCACATATAACTTGCATTCTAAAATTCGAACTTTATATGCAGCGCCTTGAACCGACGACATGAGACAGAATGCATCTTTATTTCTAACCAGTCGCACTCTTATATTAATATCGTTAGGAATAAATCGATCTTGGAAAAATAGATCGCTGTGAATAGACCCAATCATGTCGACAACACGTCCTTCGTCGGTAAATGTGCTACGTTTCTTAAATCCAAAATTTCCAGCATTGGCGTCGTGTGGATTAGCATCTTCGAAATGAGTTGCATTGTCCTTGTAATACAAGGCTGATGTAAGCTGCGAGGTTTTAGCTGCATCACCATAGCTTAGAAGAGTTTCCAAGTAACTGCGATAAGCATAAGTATTATTTGAAGGTGTGACAAGGGTGTCATTTAGGGTGATGTCAACTTCCGAAAATAGACTGTGTAAAAATAAGTTAATCGGTCCAACATTATCATCGGTTACTGGTTCGTTGTTTGCTTTAGTAATTTGAACTCTAACGTATAATTGAGTGTTTGACAAGTCGAGGTAGTCTTGTCCAGCACCAGTAATACTAAATTCTATAGGTGTTCCATGTGAAATTGTAGCTATTGGATTATATTCAACGTATGCACCACTCTCTATACTCGTCTGTGTTGGTGGTACGATAAACAGATCCAATTCACTCTTTGTGCATTCACAAGATTGGGGATGAACGAATGCCATACTTAAACTTTGCCAAAGATATCGTGCTCCACTTCCACTCTTTTAGTAAGTCTCTTTAGCGGCTTTTTCAACCTCTTCCTTCCACTGCCACTTTGAGCATTGAAATCGCTGGACGAGGTAAAAGCTTTTATACCTTCTGGAATACGTCTTCTGCTAGATTCTTTAAATTGTTGACCCTCAACAACGTCATTGGCAATCTGCAACCCGGTTCTCAAAAAGTGTTTTCCAAACGATTTAGCCCCAGTTTGAATCAGTGGCCAAGCGCTTCTGAAAAGCCCGCTCAGAAAACTTCCAAGTCCATGACCACGCTGCATGCGCGCGCCTTGGAATATTGGCATACCATTACCACTCTGTTGCAAATAATAATCTTCGTACGCGAGTCGACTCGCGTCGCAGCAAAATTGTCTTTTCATTGTAAAAGGTATGGGCTTTTGCAAAGTCTAAAATGAAGTGTAACCATCACCTTCCCGTATTCGAATGGTATGGGTTCACCAGTATCCGTCCTTATATCTATTTCTATAGAGTCAAAGTTTTTCCGTTGCAGTGGGATGTAGATGGGTTTTTCATATATCGTATGTATGTTGTCACCGCTTTTACCTGATATATGAACGATGCGAAGTAGTGGTGCTTTTGTATCACCCACAGGTATGTGCTCCAAGACGTTACAATATACATACATGGAAGAAAACCCTATATTTAGGTCACATCTCTTGTCAGCTTCCCATAGTAATGGTGTAGTATTCGGGTTCGTCAACGGAATCTGTCCTTCAGATATACCAAGCATTGCACACAGATGTGGTGAGAAGTATATGAGTATATCTTTAAAAATGACTGCACTGACACGTTTCGTGATATCATTATATTTAAACTCTGTAGAATTCATGTTGTCATGCTTATAAGTTGTCTCTTCTATATGTTCGTTTAACATTTCTAAGAGATCCCTCGGTGAGTCGTAATAGTTCGGAGTCAATTCAAACATACAATATGGATGAGATGTGACACCATTCCTTTCTATAGTCTGTGTGTATATGACTCGTCCATCAAGCTTATTTAAATTGAACCAGGTGTGTTGATATTGTATTTCAACCAAACCAACTTCCCAATCGCCAGACAACGATATACCGTTTTCTAACCTCGTCGTATAATGTGTAAGCGTGTTGTTAGGATAGTAGTGCATAGAACTATTACTCGGTAATGTCATGTAAAAGTGCGCCATGTTATAACAAAAGGTGTAAAGTCTCCAAAGTACTTTCTTTGAATGAGACTGCAAACTACTACAGCCTGAATATATCTGTCGTCCAAGAGTTAAAATTCTTATCATAGCCTCGCCATTTAACAAAATATTCGGTTTTCCCTCCACGCTTACGACTTTTTAATACTTTTTCTACTTTGTAAACATCGTCGTCTTTCAAAATTTGCTGCAATTCCTCTTCGTAGAATTTACCTTTCAGCTTCTCTCCATTTAAATCTGTCAATTCATATGTTATTGGGTCTGAGGGTATTCGAGCAACTATTGTGAAAATTTCATCTGTCCAAGAAGGTAAATATCCCTTTTTGAAAGCAATTCGAGCTTTGCTTATTCGCACCTTGTCACCCACGCTATATTTCCACTTTGCTGGTCTTTTCTTTTCACCATACAAGCGTTGTCTAATAAGGGGTTCATTTTCTTTTGTCACTTCGCTCGGTGTCATGCCTATACTTCTGTGATATGTGTTATTATAGGAATGTACCAAATCTTGTAAAACATCTGTATACCGATATGTGTTTTTGTATGTAAAATATTTCCACATCTTTGTTTTAAGCGTGCGATTAAACCTTTCAACGACAGAAGCCTTTGTATCAGTGTTTTCGGTGGTGTTAAAAGCTATAGCATTTGTGCGCAGCAACGCTTGAAAGCTTTTGTTAAGAAATTCTGTACCTTTATCGGTTTGTAAATGCGCTGGATGCCTGTCGACCAATAACGTTGAAAAAGCCTCGGTCAAGGCAGATCCAGTTTTTGATTTAAGCACAACAACCCAAGCATATTTAGAAAAAAACATCTATACAAGTTAAAAGATATTTATTCTTATCATTATACTTTGACAATGCAGAGACATCTGCGAGGTCGGCTTGCCACAGATCGTCAGTACACACAGTGAATGTTTTTCTACGCCTAAATGTTAATCTAACAGGTTTATGCAGAGTGTATGCATCTTGTTTTTGTAACCAAGTTCTAACATCTTTAGTTTTAACTTGTCCTTTTACGTGTCTTTGAAACGTCTTCACACCACCAAAACTACCAGCATGTTTTGGGTCAAAATACGAATCCATCAGTACTTTTCCCAACGAAATTTTGCTCGTGACCTTCTACGACTGGGCTTTGGAGTAACTGTTGGACTTTCATCGGATGGTGCGTTAATATATTTCCATCTGTCCTCGTTACCGATTAATTCGTGAGGAATATTACATTCCTTCAAAGCGTCGGCGAGCTGCTTCCAGCCGGCTGGATTTGGAATCGTACTTCTTTTCCTAAGCAGGTCGTTGATCAAATCCACAGCATGTGTTTGAGGAATCGTTGTATCCTTCAAAACGAGTTCTCCCTTTTCAGTCCAATCGATATCAGAATTGTTTTTCATATGAGTCAAAAGTCGCGATGCATGCGATTTCCATTTCGCTGGAACGGTGTTTAACACGTCAGTCTCTAGAGAACTAGTTTTCGAGTCGCTTGCGGTCACAACTTTATCAGCATTAGTAGCTACATCGTTTAAAGTAAACTTTGTTATAACATTAGGTTTGTCAATATTTAAATAACGACTTAAACTATTTGAATAAAGTTTAGCTTTTTCATCGTCAGCAACATTTCTATGTAGTATGTCATAGATTTCACCATCCAATCTCGACAGAGTTTTATCCAACATGGTTTCCTTCCATTTCTCAATCTGTCTAGGTTCGACTAAAACCATTTTCTTTGCATGTTCCATGTTATTTGCTAGGATTTAAAAATGAACCTAGAAATGCAAGCACCGGAGGTAGCAGTGCAGCGAGGAATCCACCAGATTGAACGATGCGCTTCTTAACCTTAATCAACGTTTTCTTAGACGCCAATTTTCTTAACTTCTTTTTATGTCGAGCGAGTTTGCTCTTCTGAGGTTTAGTTAAGGGCACGAAGCCTTTTAACAGATTTTGACTGCATTCGCATATACCACACAAAAGATCCTTTGTACAATTCTTCAAAATCTTTTTTCGAACTTCGACTGACGCATCTTTAAGCAACCTTAGTTGCGCAAGATACTTCTTTATTCTGGAAGTCATTTTAAGTGAATGATGGTAACAGGTTGTGTACAACTGTATATATATTTATTTTCTAACATATACAAAATGTGTCTCGCCTGGAAATATACTTGTTCTTATTCTACATCTCTCATCTGTATCTGGTCTAAGATCGACCAAGAGGTAACCAAATGGAGTCATTGTGGCATCTCTGAATGCTTCAAGCATAAAATTTGAATAACCAGGAAACATCTGTCTAGCTAAATTTGCAATCTGTGTAGACTCTCTTACATTTTTGAACAGAACCAAATAGTGAGCATTAAGACTGATAGTTCTGGTATGTTTGCTTTTGTAAAACAGATTTTGTGTGAGATATAATACTGAAACATTTCTATGATGACTAATCTTTGTGAAAATTTTTAGTGACTCTCTCATCCGTTTCACTCATCAAATCGTCTAGAATTAAAAGCGTTCGTTCTTTTCCGTCAAAAATGTTTAAGTCTGGAAGTCCTTCATGAAACTGGATTTGGGGGTATTTATCAAAAATGTCTTGGTATATCCCGTAACACCATATTACTTTGTCAACTGTTGGCTTTACCATGTGTTGTAAGTGATCTATAAATCTCAATGTAAATTGGGTTTTGCCACACCCCGAAGGTCCACTTACAATAGCTGAAAATGGATGTTGCCAAGTAGGATCCATTTTAAAGAATGACAAACTGAAGTTTGAAGTATCTTTATATAGACAGATGAAAACGCAAGAATAACACATTCGATAGAGTTATATATAAAGATTATATGCAATTTATTATCAATGAACAATATAATAAGGCTTAGACAACAACAACTGTAGGAATATCAACGTGACCATAAGCTAAGGAATCAATACTGTTTAGCAGATAACGCTTATCATCGAATGGAGAAAGCGCAGATTTGCAAATTTCTGTTGTATGCAGTTCATGTTTGCTACTTCGAATGACAAAGAACCTCGAGGAGGTAGGCTGCTCATCAAAAATACAGTTCTTGTAATCAGTGTGACGAATTTTTTTCGTTACATACGACTTTTTAACACCCTTAGCCGTTTTCTTTTCCTTGTTTCCAGGCAACAACAAACTATACATTTTGGACCGGAGTCCTACAAACTCCAAAACTGCTTTGGAAATACATTCATCTTTAAACTTCCCTATGACTTTGGCATTATCACGACTGTACAGAAAATGGTCAGCTGGATAATCGGATGTATCATAATAATTCATATGATTTTGCATGTCAGAATATACATCATCGGTACGAATGTGATAGCACAGACTATCAGTATCGGTAAACAACAATTTCGCTCTTTCACCATACTCCTTTAAAATATGTTCGTAGTGAAAGTCATACATTTGCAGTTTAGAAATGTCCAAAATTGACATGCCAACGTAAACAGGTTTGTTGAGAAAAACGCTAGACTTGGTTAATTTGATAACCGTTACATCTTCGTTAATGATGTTGAACGAGTTAAACGTTGGACGAGCTATAAAACGCTTTGCTCTGCGAGCGTTTGTAACTATGCGAACATCTAAATGAGAACGCTTGTCCTCAAGCGTCTTGCCATAGACTGAATTATTCATCAACTTAAAAAGGTCCTTCTCAAACGATGACGTGGCAACCTGTCGCTTGGCCGTATTAAAATCAATGTAAGTTTTCAACCATTTTGATTGCTCAAATTCCAAAATTTTGTGAATTTTCACAAGTCTCAAACCCATTTTCAGATAGAACTTCAAATTTCTATAATGCACAACATAGTTGGTCTTGTTCTGTAAATTTGGCACTAATTTCTCATGTTTACTGTTAAGATTGGTTCCAAGCTTTCTAGCTAACTCGTGTGCATATGGAGACAGCATGTTGGCCGAGATAGTAAGCCTTTCAGGTGCCAGCGGATAATCATTGTGTTTTTCATGCAATTCAGATCTGTAATCTAAGTCTACTTCTAGAATAAAACCAGTTGCATCTTCAGCAGATTTAGATTCCAGGTCAAATTCTTCAATTTCGTCAGGGTCAAGAAACCTGAACTTCCCAGTGGGTAAAGGTTCGCTCATTGCATATCCATACAAGTTATTGCAGTCGAGATACATAATGTAACTCTTTTCGACATTTTCATCGTATTCGTGTTCAAGATATGGGTTGTTAGCCTTAGCATATCGATTGCAAATCATGGATACACCACCCCGCATTCCCTTCTCAATGAATAGATACTGATCAGGATCCGTTATAAGATCCAGGGAGACTTTAGTCATTTTCAGACATGCGTCAAAACTCAGTCCTGGAGATGAGAAATAGTGGAGGGGGTCTAACTTGTAGTAATTCATTGACATTGTTCGAAACTCTTCAAAAACGTCAGCAAGTAGTATAACATCTGTCTTCAAATACAGGTCATGATACTCTTGCAAGGTATGCATGTTAAATTTTGACCAAACGGTTTGGGCATGTGTATAGTCAGCATCGCTAACGCTCTCTTCTGTGAGATGACTGTAAAAGTCTTCTTGAGATGGCAAACAGGTTTCAGCCATTTTGTTAACATTATCAAAAAATTCATAAGGAAAAATTCCCTTCCTAAGAACCAACTTAAATTGCTCATCATTGTCGTAAAGTCGACGCATATGTTTAAAATTTGATTGACCATCTTTCATCAAATTTGTCACCAAAGTGTCAAGACTGCAGTTAAGAAATTGAAGTGAATCGACAAATCTTAAGCCGTTAATTTCAAAAGCCAAATACTTTTCCATGTTTGTGGCAATGACATTCACATCTTGCGGTGCAAAAAACCTTGTCAGATGTTTTAGAATCACATGTGAATCATATCCCTTTAAATTGTGAAACACGACTGGTATCATATAATTTGCAGCCTTTTTACCCTTCGTCTTTGTAGGCTTCTTAAATTTCATCTGCAAATTACAATTTGAGCACAGGGCTGACAAGAAGTTGCCTGTTATGTGACAGTGGTGTCTCACTTTATTCTTAGGTTCCAACTTGACCTCACATGATGGACAATTTTGACAAGAGTTATAAACATCCAACTGCAATTTGTTCAATGGAAGCATTTTCACATTTTGAGAAAGAATTTCATTAATTCTGATCTGCTCACTTTTTATATGTGAAAAAAAATTGTCCATGACATTTTCACCGCTATAGACAAAAGGCTGTTCTGTGTTATATTGATCGAAAGATGAGACTGTTAAGCAACAAAAACCGCTTGGCACATGCGTGTCATGAAATCTGGTGGAAGTTCCATCGTTTGAATTTGTCTTTTCCAAATAACATTCAAAATCAGAATAAAGTACGAACGGGACAGTCATCTGATGAGCAATGTTGCTAAAACTTAAAACATTATTGGAAGCTGTTGGATATTTCACATTTTGGGGTGCATGTTTACCACATTCTAGAATGTGAGTCTTGTATGTGTGCTCAAATTTGAAGCAGTGCAAACAATACTGACATGGAAATAACTTTTTCATATTAGAATTTCGACTAGCTAAAAGTGCTGATAGGTTGCGAATCACAATGTAATGTCGCTTCTCTTCATCGCTCAAAAGCAACAAATTGGCAACATATTTCCGGTTTCTGTGTGGAGAGGCATATAATGGTACAAAGGTTTTATCCTCAGAATTTGGATAAATGACATTAACTGCAAAATCTGGGTTGTTTGATTCAAATGTTGGAATTTGAGCATTATCTAGCGGAAATTTAAGTCCGTCCACGTTTAACTCATCTAAATGCGGTCTATAACGACTAACACGTTCAGCGTTATCCTTGTGATAATGTGCAACTGCTAGACAACAGTACAGAAAGCAGTAAAAGTCATCATTTTTAATATTTACAGTGGCTCTCTTCTTGGCTATCCAACTTGGGGTTGGTATAAATGAAGAACCACCGATTGGGTCATACGCAGCCATACACAATTTAATGTTATCAACACCATCGATTTTCCATCCAGAACCTTCAGATGAGAAAAGCTGTGACAGAGATTCAATTCTGTCAATGGCCTCACCAAATTGTGTAGACGTTTGTTCTGGAGTTAAAAGGATTGCTGGGACAGACTTGAAGTAACCAGTTGTCTTAGCGTCGCCGTCCGGATTTTCGCGTTGGAACCTTACGTCTGCTGCAATGTACCATTTCAAGGGTCTACAATCAAAACCAATAGGTCTGATTTAGTATACAGAGAACATTTAAATTGTGGTAAAAGAAGTGGTATAAAATGTTTGTCCTGAGACTTATCAAATAAGTTCATATAAGCTTTCTCGTATTGATTTACATTTCAAATGTAGACTTTAAGCAACAAACTATTGATCTGTCATTAAGATAATGCATATTACACATATTAGCTGATCGATTAAACAAAAGGTTTACTTTGTTGTGAATATCTGTGTGTTATGTAGTTATTACAAGACACTACAACTGATCCATTTAGCTATATCGGTAAGAGCGTTGGCTGTACGTCTCATGCGACTCTCTGTTAGAGAGCGTGCGACCTACCGTTCGCTTCCCAAAAGGTGACTTATTCTATAGATTTATCAATTTCGAGCTGGCATGACTCCAAATGATGACCTTTAATGACCTGTCATCGATTCAAAGGGCAAGCTGTGGTTTAGGATTCCAACCGATCAATTCATTGAAAATGAGCTGGGTCGACGACATATACAGACGGTATAGAAACCTCATACATTTTATGTTTCAGACTTTATAACTTAATGTAGAAAATAATGTTAACATACCCAGTATGTCCTAATCCTTGTTTCAGACTCTGTGCGATGGTGTCTTCGTGTCCTCGTATTTGCACCTCAACATCTGTTGCGCTTGACTCGGATTGTAAAAGTTCCTCCACAAACGTATTCTGCACTGAAACGCGAACTTTGGACGACGAACTGTGACGATTGCAGATGGTGCAAGAATCTTCGCCATCACGGAAGAACCGATTCGATCTGTGGGAGGCACATATCGAACACTGTTTACGACTGGCACATGTCGCACATAAGCTGTCGCTCGTCAAATTCACAGGCTTGAATGATCCACACGATCGACAGTAGCTACGCCCATCTCCATCGTCTGAGAAAGAAAAAATGATACTAGGTTTGAGTCAATTGTATAAAGGAAAAGAAGAGCAGTCCCTCTGATACATCTATGGCGCTGAAGTGTTAGTGCCTTCATTTTCTTAGCCATGCCATATGAGGATGAGTGACCAGGCCTCCCCTCGTCATCTCATCTTCCCACCGACGGTGTAGTCATTATAACTGAGTTGTCAGTTGGAGTAGAAATCTCGAATCAAATTTCTGCACTGAGTGGGATTTGAACCTGCGTCCTATCGCTTGAGAGTCCAGCGCTCTAACCACTACACTATCGAGCACCTCGAAGAAACCTGCAAATGTAATCGTTTCCGGCTATTCATTATGATGATGCAATTTAAATCAATTATAACTTATACATACTTTGCTTTTTCGAAAGATTTTCTGTAGAAGTTGACATGGTTGGATCGGTTTCATCCAGTTTTCGCTTCACTAAACAAAAACATATAACACTTTTTAACACGAATTCCTAACACTGATAAACAGTTCAGAACTGAGAGCAAATATCATAATTTCTCAACAACAACATAAATACAAATTTGTAAACTAACTCGGTTTTTTTCCTCGCTCTTCTCGCTTTTCCATTTCTTCCACAAGCGCCATTAGTTGTGAATCTTCCATGCCACCCCACAAATCTGTGACGTCCCAGCTGTCGAGATTCTGGATAATTGGATTGGATTCATCGTTCCCTGTGAACGCTTGCTCCGCTTCCCATTTCTCCACGTGAGTGAGTAATTCTCCATCGCTAATATCGTCCCATTCGCCCTCAATGCACCATTCTGATGCTGAAAATAACAAAGTTTTGATTCCTATATTTTCAACAACTTAAGAATAAGCGCTTCATATGCCGTTGTAATTAAAATATTTACAATCTATATTATAATATACCACTTATGTAATTGCATTGCTCAGATTGTCTTAACGTGTACTTTATGACCTGTGAGCTCACTAGGCTATATACAAATATGCATACATAGATCTAAATAATCATAGGTTGTGAAAAGTTTCAAGTTCTACTGTACATTCTAATTAAACTTTAAAAAATAATGTTGTGCGACATTGATGAGCATGTTATAAGAGAACGCTAAAAATTAATTACTTTATTAATTATTATATGAAACTAAATTAAACCTATACATACTCGACGATTGCTGAAGATCCATGACCAATGTTGGAAGGTCCGTATGAGACTGTCTTATGTTGCGATAAATGCTTGAGTTTTATACGCGTTCAGACAATTGCTTATTTTAGACTTTTGGATATTTGACCTGGGATTATAGACATCTTCTAGAAACAGAAGTGGACTTAGACTCTGTATGTGTAATTGAAAATGGCCAATGGTTAAGTTAATGGTGCACCCTCTGAGATGCGCTGTTAAGACTTGTATATATTTTCATTCCAAGGATTAACTGTGTGGGACTGGCCAATCTTGGATACAGAATAAATACATGTTGAAGACAATTAAATTTCTGAGAACACCCTGTGAAGGGTTGTATGTCTGATAGCACAGGGCAAGTATTTATTTGAGGCTTTGGACCCTCTGTACAGATATTTTAAACAATATATTGCCGTTGGTGTGTGGTCTGAGTTGAAAGTGCCTTGGTGGGCGTTTTATATACAATGCAGAGTTCAATGCTGAATGCTCTGGCTGATATGGTATAGTTTAAACGTGCATGCCTTGGTGTGCTTCTGACCAAAACAAGATGTATCTAAAGTGCAGAGACCATTTCTGATAACAGATTTCGACCGAGTAAGGTTCAAAATCGTGTTTGATGTGTGTGTGTGTGTGTGTATGTGTGTGTGTGTGTTTGCAATGATGTTTGTATGTGTGTGTGTGTGTGTGTGTATTTGCAATGATGTGTGTGTGTGTGTGTGTGTTTGCAATGATGTTTGTATGTGTGTGTGTGTGTGTGTGTGTGTGTGTATTTGCAATGATGTTTGTGTGTGTGTGTGTGTGTGTGTGTGTGTGTGTGTGTGTGTGTGTGTGTGTGTGTGTGTGTGTGTGTGTGTGTGTGTGTGTGTGTGTGTGTGTGTGTGTGTGTGTGTGTGTGTGTGTGTGTGTGTGTGTGTGTGTGTGTGTGTGTGTGTGTGTGTGTATTTGGTTTGATGTTTGTATGTGTGAGCTGTCAGCCGTCTATGCTTTTTCGAGAGTGAGCTGTCACCTGGCTATGCTTCTTCGGGGCTGAGCTATCACCTGGCTATGGTTTTTCGGGGCTGAGCCGTCACCTGGCTATGGTTTTTCGGGGCTGAGCTGTCACCTGGCTATGGTTTTTCTGGGCTGAGCTGTCACCTGGCTATGGTTTTTCGGGGCTGAGCTGTCACCTGGCTAATACTAACTACTCAAAGAAGCAGACAGAAGGGATCTCTTCAGGCAGACAGACAGACAGATTAAGGACAGGCAGATGCAGAAGCACATAAAGGAAGATACTGGTACAACTGGTACTGCCTGATCCCTTTGGATCTTCAACTGGAACCGATACTGACCTTACCTGTCCATCGATTTTGTTTTGACTGAGCGTCTATAAATAAATAGGTTTCCGCGAATTATGTTTTTGGGCGATGCGGAAACCTCGAGAACACGATTACGAAGCTGGGTGTACGTACATACTTTACTTCTTTGACCCATTCAATGGGGCGCCTAACAGACCCACCCAACCCCATCGCTCGAGGTCACCTGCGACGACGTTAATCACACGTACCTGCGTATTGGATTGCTGAGGCAAGTAATCCGGTTGCCATGGCTACGCGGAACATGCGTAGTACGGTTGTCGCAGGAACGTTCATCGGTGGCATGACATTACCGTTCGATCGTTGCCTAGCGACTGCCTCAGCAGCCGCAGCCGCAGCATCTTCGGCATCCGCATCAGTTGATGCAGCAGAGCATCATGTGGACGCAGGGCGTTGTCGTCAGCAGCTGACGACAGGCGGCGCTAGCATCGTCAAAGGATGCTCAACGAAAGAACAGGATCACCAGCTGCAGCAACTCAGCCGGAGCAGCCGGAAGAGCAAGATGCAGAGAGAGAGAGAGAGAGAGAGAGAGAGAGAGAGAGAGAGAGAGAGAGAGAGAGAGAGAGAGAGAGAGAGAGAGAGAGAGAGAGAGAGAGAGAGAGTGACATACAGACAGAGATAAAAAGAGAGAGACAGAGAGAGACAGAGAGAGAGAGAGAGAGAGAGAGAGAGAGAGAGAGAGAGAGAGAGAGAGAGAGAGAGAGAGAGAGAGAGAGAGAGAGAGAGAGAGAGAGAGAGAGAAAGTGACATACAGACAGAGATAAAAAGAGAGAGAGAGAGAGAGAGAGAGAAAGAGAGAGAGAGAGAGAAACATGACCAACATACAACACCGCCATGCTTCTGCCGCCACTTACACCATGTTTAGTGCTCAGATCTTCAGAGAGACGAAGACTTACAGACAGACAGAAAGAAAGAAAGAAAGAAAGACAGACAGACAAACAGACTGACTGACAGACTGACAGACTGACAGACAGACAGACAGAGACCGCAAAACAGAGTGGGAGAAAGAGAGTTCAATTCAAGAACGTAGTAAACGACAGAGAGCGATAGAAACAAACACAACGTAGGACTTTGTCTGCCTGTTTGCCTCTGTGTCTGTCTCTGTATCTGTCTATCTGTTTGTCTATCTGTGTCTGTAAACGATCACGTGACAATGAAATGTAACGCGGATCGGCCAACAAATTGAAATCCATTATGGCAACTAGAGAAAATAATTTAGAGAACGCTAATAAAAAAGCGATCTATGATCCACTTATCATCTGATCCATTGATCCAAATGATCGATAAATGGATCAGTATATCGATTGATAAATAGATTCATGGATCAGTTGATCCGCCAGTCGATCCATTGATCTACTTATTGATCCATTGATAATTTCATCCATAGATCATTCATTCATTCATCAGTTGATCTGCCCATTGATCGATTGATCATTTCATCCATAGATCATTCATTCATCAGTTGATCTACTTATTGATCGATTGATCATTTCATCCATAGATCATTCATTCATCAGTTAATCCATTGATCTTCGGATAGATTGATCCCTTGACCGATTGATCCATTGATCAGTCGATCGATCCGTTTTCGTCATTTGCACTAATTCGACCTCAGAATGGACGCCACCTAGTGTTCTTATAAGATCCATCCTTTTCTTTATCTCTTCCATCTCTCGAATTTCTTTCTCCCCTCTCCAGTCGCCCAACCGTTCCACTTCCATCCCATCCCTCCATCCATAAACCCCTTCCATCGTCACTCCTCTGCGAACAATCTTCTGCCCCTTCACCCCCATTCGCCGCCATTTCGTGTACTAGGGTGCGATCGGTGCCCGATATATCGGGGTCGTGACCCGAGGTCAGTTCTTAACTTGACCTGGTTTCATTGGAGACTAATTGATTTTGAGATTCAACCAGTACTCTTCCTCCATCCTTCAATCCATCTCTAAACTCGTCTGTACATCCATACATACCTCATTTCCTCCTCTCGTGTCTGCCTATCCCTTATTTCCTCCTTCATTTTATCCTTCCTTCATTCTGTTCGTCAGTTCTTTCTTCCTCCTTCCTTCCTTCCTTCCTTCCTTCCTTCCTACCTTCCTTCCTTCCTTCCTTCCTTCCTTCCTTCCTTCCTTCCTTCCTTCCTTCCTTCCTTCCTTCCTTCCTTCCTTCCTTCCTTCCTTCCTTCCTTCCAGCCTTCCTTCCTTCCTTTCTTCCTTCCTTTTCCTTCTGTCTGTCTTCCTTTCTTCTGTCAATCATTCTTTATGTCAATACTTTCTTTCCATATTTATTCCTTATTTCATGGTGTCATTCAATTCAATTCTTCCTTCCTTCCGTCATTCCTTCCTTTCTTCCTGCGTTCGATCCTTAGTTCGTTCTTTCCTTCCATCCCTCCATCCTTCCTTTGTTTGCTCCTTCTGTCTTTCTTTCCATCCTTCGCTCATTTCTTTGTTCGTTCTTTCCTTCTATTCATCCCTCCTTCATTCCTTCCATCCTTCCTTTCTTTATTCATCTCTTCCTTCCTGTCTTCCTTCATTCCTTCTTACTTTCGTTACTTCCATGTATTCGTTCGATGTACAATTCAGTTGGGCCTAGACCAACGCAGATCCGATTCCCATGTTTCATCTATTACCATCTTCCTAAGCGTACTCTTCGCACTAGGCCTCGCTACAATCCTCCTTCTCATTCTCCATCTCCTCCTTCTCCTCCTTCTCTTCCTCGTCTTCTTCTTCCTCCTCCTCCTTCTTTTCCTCCTCTTCCTCCTTATCCTCCTCCTGCTCCTACTTATCCTCTTCTTCTTTCTCCTCCAATTTCTCTTCCTCCTCCTCCTCTTCATCCTCTCCTCTTCCTATTCATCCTTCTTATCCTTCGCTTCTTCTTCTTTCTCCTCGTCCTCTTCCTCCTCCTCGTCCTCTTCTTCATCCTCCTCCTCCTCATCGTCCTCGTCCTCCTCCTCTGCACTGAGCATCGCCGCCGTTGATGCAGATCTTGGCATCATCGCCGATGCAATAACACGATTATGCTCAGCGCATCACAGGTTATTAGCACCACAAACTAGATCTGGCGGTAAATAAATCATTTCCGCTTCCTTCGCCCTCGTCAACCCCCACGCCCGCCTACACCCACACCAACCCACTCACCTACCACCCAACCCCGATTCCACTGGCAGCCATCTTTCATCTTGACGATCTATAATCAGTGCATACGACCTTGACAACGCAACCGTTCCCAATGGCAACCGTCTCCATGGCAACCGCATGATCAGGAGCATCATAAAAAACATGCAAATTGCATCGATAGTTCTGAGCCTCATTTTCGTCTGATTGGTCTGTCGCTTTGTTCAGATGTCGAGATTCTGTTCCAAGTGCTATCTGCGGTCGTTACGCGCGGCATGTTTCTGTCGGGTCAGGGGTCGAATTAACTCATGTCCTGCGCGAATGCACTGATTAGCACTTCGCCTTTTAGCACTTTGTTTCCTTAGAACAAGAATCGGTCGATTGTCTACTATCAGTGTTTTGAGTGTTTGTATGGGCAGACAGACAGACAGAAAGACAGACAGATAGACAGACAGATAGACAGACAGACAGACAGACAGACAGACAAGCAAACAGACAGACAGATAGACAGCCAGACAGACAGACAAACAGACGGACAGACGGACCGACGAACAGACGGACATACAGACAGACAGACAGACAGATAGCCAGACAGACAGACAAACAGACGGACAGACAGATTGATAGACAGACAGACAGATAGACAGACAGACATACAAGAAAGACAGGCGGACAAAAGGACGGATGGACAGAGCGAATGACTGACAAACAGACAGACGGATGGACACGGACCGACTGATACACAGACAAATAGACAGACGACCAAACAGACAGACAGGAAGTGGTTCATCGATCTTTGTCTTTGTGCTTCTCTGAGGAATCAAGAGGCAACTCGTAAGACACTCAATCCATCTTGCTTAACATCACTGAATCGTAACCACTCCCTCCCTCTCTCCTTCACTTCCCTCCTTCCTTCCTTCATTCATTCATTTCTTCATTACATCCTTCCTACTTTCCTTCTATTGTTCTTTCGTTCCTTCGTTCCTTCGTTCCTTCCTTCTTTCCTTCTTCCTTTATACATTTATTCTTTTACACAGGCCCGGCCCTAGGGCAAGGCGAACGAGGCAGCCATCTTGGACCCCGCGCTTTCAGAGGCCCCGCGCTGCTGGCTATAATTTTTTTTTATTGTGATGAGAT
>OY744603.1:65773553-65782528 GCA_963556255.1 Allolobophora icterica
CTCTTGGCGGTCGAGCGAAAGAGAAAATCCGGCCATTATTAATTAATTAACTAATCGGCCGTAATCTGGAAAGTGATTACGCTTGAGTGTTGTGTTGAAAGGTTGTTGTACAACCTGTTGCCTGTCGGTTGCTCTTGTTGCTATTATTGGCTGGAAGAAGCGCATCTGAGTAAGTGGATTTCTGGGGTATGTGTAGCGTAATGAAATATCTCTACTGGATTGGAATAGATAAGAATAATTAGGTCATGTGGACGATGATGGGATTATATTGGATTAGATTAAACCATATGGGATTTGATGAGTTTTAATCATATGGGATTTGATTGGATTTGATTGAATTAGATTAAATCGTATGGGATGTAATTGGATTAGATTTGATTAGATTATATCACGTGGGATTTGATTGGACTAGATTAATCATGTGGAATTTGGTTGCATTTAATCGGATTATAATAAGTCATCCATGATTTGATTGGATTAGACTGGTCTAGATTAAATCATATGGGATATGATTGCATCATATTGGTATAGATTAAATCATATGGGATTTGATTGGATCAGATCGGATTAGATTATATCACGTGGAATTAGATTGGATTAGATTGGAATAGATTAGTTACGGCCGAATCAATCAGATAATTATAAAGTTAAAAATGTATATAAGATACAATCAGATTGCCCGGTTAGAATCAGGTCAGAAGAAGGCCACACTACATCGGATTTGATTAGATTAGATGAGATTGGATAAGATTAGATTAGTGACCTAATCTCCGACCTCCAACCATACGTGAGGATGCTGGATTGGGCCAGATGGCGTTGCTGGTCACGATGTCTGGTCTGAGTTGATCTGTTGGGATGAAGGTGGCTCTGGCTTCGAACCCTTGACTCTGGCGCCGTCCGTCGACGATGAAGTCGATGTAGAGATGTTCGCCAGAGGACACGATCTGCTCCTGACTGACCGATCGACAGAACTGACCGATGACCGCAGACGACGCATCCGATCCATCACGCACTACGACGTAGTCAGGACTATCCGAACAACTACAGACAACCACCGAGACAACCATCAGACAACCATTAGACAACCATCAGACAACCATCAGATAACCATCAGACAACCAGCGAAACAACCATCAGACAACCATAAGACAATCATCAGACAACCAGCGAGACATCCATCAGACAACCAACCATCAGACAACCACCAACCACTGAGACACCCATCAGACAACCACCAGACAACCACCGAGACACCCATCAGACAACCACCAGACAACCACCGAGACAACCATCAGACAACAGCCTCATCACGTAATGGTAATCGTAATGAGAAATTTACATCACCGCCAGAGAAAAGAAACCAAGGACGGTAGGTAATGGAAGGGAAGGGAAGGAAGGGAAGCTAAGGAAAGGGATGGGAAGGGAAAAGCTAACTGGTGTAGGGTTCAAAACGATGCAGCTGTTAGGGCCCCTAGTTTCGAAAGTAAATAATTACGAACAGAATTAAGAGAAGCTGAAACTACACATCAATCGCCAGATGGAACAGTTGCGAATCAAATGATTGCCATTTTCTTCGCTAGGTGGCAGATGCGAACAACAGTTCTTGCGCGCGAAAATGGTGGTGGTGGCGGTGGTGGTGGGTGGTTAAGGGTTGTGGTGGGTGGTATTGGGTGGTGGTGGATGGTGGATCGTGGCTGGTTGTGGTGGGTTGTATTGGGTAGTGGTGGGTGATTGGTCTTGGTGGGTGGTGGTGGTGGGTGATGGTGGGTGGCGTTGGGTGGTGGGAGTGGTAGGGGTAGGGGTGGTAGGTGGTGGGTTTTTTGGCGGGTTGTGGTGGGTGGTGGTGGTGGTGGATGTGGTGACGAAACCACATTATGTATTGATTCAATTTAAAGACCAGAGGACAATGGGACGATGTCTTTTGCTTAGATTCACTGCCGTGTGTGTTTGGGAGAGAGAGGAACAATTGGTTTTGTCTTTTTTATTTTCTTCGATTACCAAACAGACGTTGCTTTTCATTAACCACTGCAGGAACAGAGTCAGAGCTACAGGGACAGAGAGAAAGAGGTAGGGACAGGGACAGAGATAGAGATAGGGACAAAGAAACCCAGAGAGACAGAGAAGGACAGTCAGACCTGAAGGAAGAGAAAGGCAGAGGTAGATAGACACACCGACACAAAGACCGGCAGGGACAAAGAATGAGAGCAAGAGAGGTGGATTCAGACAGATGGACACAGAGTCACAGAAACAGACAACGTAAACACACACACACACACACACAAATATATATATGCGTGTGTGCTTATATATATGTATGTGCATGGCCATATATATATATGACTATTGTCAGTGTATATATTTCTATATTTGTTCTCGTTTTGATTCTGTGTCAATATTCGTTTCCTGCTTTCGTTTGTCTTTTGATTCATCTCATCGTCGCTAGGTGTCTTCCTCCTCACAATGCCGTCGTCGTCTTCGTCGTCGTTCAGTCATTGGTGGCTCCACCTATTGAGCTCAGCGTCTCTCGTCAACACGCCAACGTCAGTCAACCTCTGGCGCTGTTAATAATCTTCAACTGCTGATAAATAATATTCGCTCGTCCCTTATCACGCTTAGTTTTTGTGTCGTCGTAACAGAGCAGAAAAGGAGCACCATCAATGGATGGTGAAAAGCCATGCGCAGTTCCATTCAGGAACCATACAGGGGCCATACAAGGACCATGCAGGGACCATGCAGGGTCCATACAAGGATCATACAGAGGCAATACAATGACCATACAGGGGCCATACAAGAGACCATACAGGGACCATACACAGACCATGCAAGGACCATTTTGGGGTTATGCCATGATGTCGTGCCCGGACTGATTTTGTCTACTGCAAAAGTATGGCTTCAATATTCCTGGAGAGGTAAAGAGAAGAAACGAAGACCAGTCTCTTAATTAGACTTAGGTTTTCTCAGCCTCCGCATATGAGGGCAGATGGTCAGTCCCTCCCTTGCAGTCTTATCTTCCCATTCACATTATTCGGTTAGTCCAGGTCTATCGTCTGACAGTCCTACACGCCAATCACTCAGTGCATATTTTAAGGAATTTAGACTACTGGGACAAAATTTTGGAACTCGTCTCTCAAAAACTTTGATGACCTTTTTCTGGGAATTCATCTCCGTGAAAAAGTTGATGACCTTTTTTTCAGGAAGTCAACTCCCGAAAAAGTCACCTCCCGAAAACAGTTCATGACCTTTTCTTAGGAATTCATCTCCCGAAAAACTTCATGACCTTTTTGGGAATTTACTACTGGGGCAAATCTTAAAACTCTTCCAACATTTTGTCCCACTACTTATACTTTAACCATACATTGCCTGGGACAAATCAGCCTAACTACTGGGACAAATCCTAACACTACTGGGACATTTGTCCCACTACTTATACAGTTAAAATATGCCCTGCAATCACTAGACGCTAATCATTAAACTAACGCACAAAGGTTAGAAGGAAATCTTAATTTATTTTTTAAAATTTAATTAAAATTAAAATTTATTTTAAGACTAAAGTGGAATTTGGAGAATTTGAGAAAAAACTAAGAACAGGAGGTGAGGCAAAGAGGGCCGTTGAAAATTTGTCACCGACTCTCAAACCATTTCCAGTGCATTGCATGGAACTAACTGACTTTACACTTGATTGTATTACGTCATTCGACTGTGTATATATTGGGTAACTGTAATTGCAATTTATGACTTCTATCGCGCGGGTGTCTAATGCACAAGGCGTCAAGCGATTGCGAAACAGAACCAAATCGTAATCAGGTCAACATCCAGAAGATCAGTTTGTTAAGACAGAGAGGCAGCCTAAATGGTGGATAAGCAATTGGTAAGAGATAAGTCTTAATTGGAGGAACGAAATGACATAAGCGACTGAGCTGGACGAACAGAGAGACAGATAAACATACAGACAGACAGACAGACAGACATACAGAGAGACAGAGACAGAGAGACAGAGAGAGACAGAGAAAGAGAGAGAAAGAGAGAGAGTGTGTGTGTGAAAGAAAGAAAGACAGACAGACAGACAGGCAGGCAGGCAGACAGACACACACACAGACAGACATAAAGAAAGAGATAGAGATACAGAGAGAGAAAGAGACAAAGACAGAGATAGAGACAGAGAGGTAGTTCCAAAAGCTACAGAGGTCCAGCAACAGAAAACTCCTTCGTTCAACAAGAACGGTTCTGGTCCCAGGTATGACATCAGAGAAAGAGAATCAGATGACCTGCTTGAATAGAGATAAGTATACAGTAGCTGTCCAAAGAGTTCAGTCTGACCTGGCATCGGTTGTTTCGAGCTGAATGTCCCGAAAGGTCACCCGTACTCGTTCGGATGGAAGGCCGTAGAAGACATACTGGCAGTTGGCGCCGGCTGGATAGTTCTGCGGGTAGCGAGGCGAAAAGAACTTGGCTGTCTTTGAGGTTCGAGTGCTGTAGAAATCATAGGCACACTGAGTGCCCCACCGGCGTGAGCCTCCCTCGATCTGGTACTGGGCTGCAACGACAACAGCTATGCCACGTTTGCAACACCTAATGTCGTCGTTATCATCGTCATCATCATCCTCATTCTCATCATCATCAAAAAACACTTAATCATCATCATCATCGCTACCATCATCATCATCATCATCATCATCATCATCATCATCATCATCATCATCATCATCATCATCATCATCATCATCATCATCATCATCATCATCATCATCATCATCATCATCATCATCATCATCATCATCATCATCATCATCATCATCATCATCATCATCATCATCATCATCATCATCATCATCATCATCATCATCATCATCATCATCATCATCATCATCATCATCATCATCATCATCATCATCATCATCATCATCATCATCATCATCATCATCATCATCATCATCATCATCATCATCATCATCATCATCATCATCATCATCATCATCATCATCATCATCATCATCATCATTAGTACTTGCGTGATCTACTTCTACGGTCTCATTCTGCTGCTTCGCTGCGTCCTCTTTGATCTTCTCATCGTCTTGACCTCTTAGTTCCTCTTGTCAGAACTACAACTACTGTGGCTCAATCAAGGTCCTTTGCTTGCATAGGTCCCTCGCTTTGGAACCGACTTCCTCCTTCTGTCCGCACCACCATTCTCTCTGGTAGCGTTGCTTCTTCCTTTTCTCACCTTAAATCCTGCTTTTTCTCTCGGGGTCTCGCGCACTGTGGTCTGAATGGTCTATGCCGCGAGAGACGCTTTATAAATGTCCATATACTATACAATACAATACAATACAATCATCATCATCGTCATCATCATCATCACCACCACCACCATAATCATCATCACCATCATCACCTTCATAATTGTTAGAAAACATTATAATCATCGTAGCAGTTGCCATTATAAAAAAATTGTCACCATCATCATAATTGCAGTTGTCGTCACCATTATCTTCGTTGCCATCGGTGTCATATTCGTCATCGTCATCATCGTCATTACAATTGTCGTCGGTGTCAGCATCATAATCGGCATTGTCATCATCAAAATCGTCACTTCATTATCATGATCGTCGTTGTCGTCATTGTTGTAATATTCGTTTTCATCATAATCGGTGTCGTCATGGTCCCCGCGACCCTTACACTTAGGGAGGAACGTGTAGAGCCCCTTAAATCCGGAACTGTTCGTTTGGATCTGATCTGAATGGAACTCGAGAACGAGACTTCCGGTCGACGAGTAGTGTTTCATAGAACCCTCTCCTCCTCCTAATCCTATTCCTCCTCCTCCTCCGCCTAATACACCTCCTCCTTTTCCACACAGTTCGTAGTTTTCGCTGAAGCGCTCGTTAATCTCAGCGCTCTCCAAGTCAAGGTAGAACTTGAGGTAATCGGAACACCTGTGGGAGGAACAAAGAGAAAATCCTGATTACTTCATTAGTGTACACAATCAGTCGTTCTGAGTATGTCGTCTGTGAGTACGTGAGTAAAATGTCGTTTGAGTACTGACTTTATATAAGTATGTGAATTAAGTACTGTGAGCATTGTGATTTCTCTGCAGGAAGTATGGGAATTCAAGATTTCAAACGCATAATATTTATATGAAATCCAATGAGATGAGATAATAAAATATTAGATTAGATTATAATAGATTAAATTGGATTAGATTACGTTACATTAAATTATTCGATTTGATCAAAGAAAGATCATATCAAATAGGATTTTGATCATACTAAAGCAGATAAACCAAGGAGGTAGAAAGTGAGGGAGAGAGAGAGAGAGACAGACAGACAGACATATAGAGAGGCAGATAGAGACTCAGAGACAGAGACAGACACAGAGATAGAGCGAGATAGAAAGAGACAGTAAGAGTGAATGAGAGAGAGAGAGAGAGAGAGAGAGAGAGAGAGAGAGAGAGAGAGAGAGAGAGAGACAGAGAGAGAGAGAGAGAGAGAGAGAGAGAGAGACAGACAGACAGACAGACAGACAGACAGACAGACAGAGACAGAGACAGAGACAGAGAGAGAGAGAGAGAGAGTGAGAGTGAGAGAGAGAGAGAGTGAGAGTGAGAGTGAGAGTGAGAGTGAGAGAGAGACAGCGAGAAGACAGACAGACAGACAGACAGATCCAGACTTATATAACTTTAAATCGTCCTCAAACTGGTATAAATCATCACACAATAAGTTAATAAATGTGCAAATTTTGCGAAAACGTCTAATAAGCGGAATGTCTGGAAATCCTAAAGCAATTGCATTTACTAAAAATTATTGAGCAGCCAGTCCAGAATAGTAGGCCTGCGTGGCACTGACTTGTTCTTGAAGGGCATCTGAAGGTCAAACGTGACGAAGTCCAGTTCGACCAGTTCATCCGCATCACCGACGAACGAATAGAGGACACAGTTGACGTTCGGATGGTAAATGGCGGGAAAGTTGGGTGACGTAAAGACACCATGTGACCGACGGGAACTTTCGTAGCGCACGCACTCACAGGCTGCGAAGAAAGAAAAACAGTAATTATATAGCGCTAGGTTCATCATCTAGGGATGAAAATGAATGTAATTTTTTCTAGCCCAGCTTTAAAGTGAATTGATTTGATATACAATTCAATGTGTTGTTTGATGCTTGATGTGATGTTATATGACATCGGTTGAGGTCTTGTGTATTAGACACCGGCGCAATAGAAGTTACTAATTACAATATAACATCGACTGGTCGATTTTAAGGCGCTCGGCTGTAACGCGGAGAGCACGGGATCGAGCCTCACCGGATCCGTTTGTTGTGGAGGCATCCTGAGTATCCTCAACAGGTGCCTCATTCAAAATTACTCAGCGCCATCGACAGATGCTCAGTCGTTAAACAACAACAGTGCTTAATAAATGTAGAAATAATAATAATAATAATTTACAAAAATAATAATAATTTATGTATGTATCTATGTAAATATTGTATATAATTATGCATGTATGTACTGTGTCTGTGTATGTATATCAATCAAGAATTTTATTGTAACCAAACCAAATTACAAATCAATATACAAGAAAAAATATGTAATTTTTGGCCACAAATGGCACTGGCGTAAACTTGTCCAAAATATTGGGGAGCATGGGGTCTGGATCAGAGGTGCAAAAAAACAAGTTTTTCAAGATGAAAAATAGTTTTTTGTTTCGTTGTTTTTTTCGTTTTCTTTTGTTTTTAAATATGGTTTTTGTTGTTTTGCCTATTTGTTTTTAAGATTTTCGGTTTTGGATCACAAAAATCATGAAATTGGTATGAACAAGAGCTCCAACTCAGTTTAATTCAGTTGCGATTTTCGAAAATTAAAAATCATTAAATCAATGTTATTAAAATAACTTCTACAAGAATAAGAAAAAAAAATGTTTTGTGGTTTTCTATTTCTTGTTTTTTTTTAACCAAAAACCGAAAAAACTCTTTTCACCTTTGGTCTGGACAATCAGCGAGCCTCAGAGGCTTCCGGTGTTACGCAATGCATATGAAATGGGTGCTTTTTATTTACGTGTAAATTATTCTAAATTGAAGATATTGAAGAAAAAAATAAATCTTCGTTTTCATTATGGATTTCTGATAGTATTTCAGTTCTTTGTCTCTGTTTTTCTGTTTCTGAAACAATTTGTCTATATTGAAACATAATATTTTAATAGTTGAAGAAATACTTCTCTCGATTATTGGGGGGCATTGCCCCGGCTCCTCAATTATTGGGGGGCACGTGCCCCGGCTGACCCCCCAGAGTCTACGCCTATGACAAATGGTAACCCAAAAGGGCTATATGCCCAATAAGTAGGGTTACCCACGTAACATAGATACATTGGTAACAATAGCGAGTGTCTTTCTCATAGCAAACAAGTTTATATTATATCCGCTTTTCTCTGTAAAAAAACAATAAAACAAATAAGAAATGCACAACTGGTGCAAATCAAAATAGACTTAACTAGGTATATATTAACTAAAGACTGACAAGATAGCGAATTGGGTAGCAGGTTATGTGTAACTAAGTTTTCATTAGGTGTATTTTCATACTTTCTTAAACGAAATAAGGTTAGTTAAGTTACGAAGCGCCTTAAAAATCGACCATACGATGTTATTATAGTAATTAGTAACTTTTTGGGCCACCGGTGTCTAATACACAAGACCTCAACCGATGTCATATAGCATCATATATAAGTATGTATGCATGTATGCATATGTTTATGTACGTCTGTATGTCTGTCTGCATGTATGCATGCATGTATGTTGGGTGGATGGTGTGTATGTATGCATGTATGCATGCATATGTGTAAATACGTACGTGTGTATTTATGCATAGGTATGTATGCGTATGCATGTATGTATAGGTGTGCATGTATGTATGTTATGGGCAATTGTATACTGACCAGGATTGACGGCGAGCATTTGAACCGGAAGTGACGAAATGATGGAGACGATGAGGAA
>OY744603.1:65787728-65790228 GCA_963556255.1 Allolobophora icterica
GTTCACCATTCTGAGAAAAACACTTAAATACGAACCGCTAAATCTAATTAAATGACTTCTATAGCGCCGATTTCATAATGCACAAAGTAGAAGTCGATGGTCGGTGCAAATGAAACCGCAGTTTGAGCATGCCAAAGGTCATAAGGTCATAAGGTCATAAGGTCATAACCCGATCGGTCATCAGAGACACAAGACATCAAGCTTCGATGAAACACGTTGAAACAAACTTTAGCTCTGAATTGCAATAAGGAGCTGACAGAAGACTAAACAGTGCTCACTGCTCAGTCTTCTCACTACTCACTGAGCAGTGAGTTCCAAAACTTTGGACCATCTACCGAGAACGAGTGGGAGCCATGCACTGTTGTGGTGTGGTGTAATGCATTTCAAGAGTTCAACACGAACAGTTTACAACGGTTTAGTAACCGTTCCTGCAGCACAAACTGTTCACCAGGCACAGATCACCACGAACCACACAGAACGAACAGTTCACCCCGAAACAGTGGCGGATCCAGAGGGGGGCGATTGGGGCGATCGCCCCCCCCCTAAGAGTCCAAAAAATAAATTTTTTTATATTTAAAATTAATTTTTTTTATATACTATAGTGTACTACAGGATAAATGTCATGTGATTATTATTACGCATGTACAGCGCATGACTGCAGTTTGAATATTACTTCTACACGCCCTTGCTTTAATCATGCTTTAAACTTGATAAGTAATTTTAATTCCTTTGACCTTGGACGTCCATGAAATCGCCCCCCGTAAAGTTAAAGTCTAGATCCGCCCCTGCCCCGAAAAATCCCTTTCAAACACACTCATCGCTAACAGTTCAACCACAAAGCAGTTTACCCAGAAAACAGTTCACCCATAAATAGTTCACCCACAAAACAAAAATTTAACCCACAAAACCGTTCACCCAAAAAGCAGTTCACTCACAAAACAGTAAACAGCTCATTTCGAACAGTTCAAACCGTATCGACAGAACTCCAGCGCATGCACGCAGACAGTAGCGTTCAGCTTGAACCGTTCATCATTCTACTGAGCGACATGATGAGGTCCTTTGCAAACCAAATCCCGCCATTAGAAATATCGTCTGTTACGCATAATACTTCAACGCAGATAGGGGGCGCCACGAAACGAAGTCTAAAGCCGACGTCATTGCTAGCAATAAGCTGATTGTGGCGCCACTGTGCGAGCGAAACACAGACTCCTCCTCCTCCTCCTCCTCCTCCTCCTCCTCCTCCTCCTCCTCCTCCTCCTCCCCTACACCGATCCTGCAACTATTGAAATCCTCTCTCGGAAATCCAACATGCAAACACACATGTTATTATATATTAATAGACATAAATATATGCATTATATTTTATGGCTTAACATGACAAGCGTCTCTCTCTCTCTCTCTCTCTCTCTCTCTCTCTCTCTCTCTCTCTCTCTCTCTCTCTCTCTCTCTCTCTCTCTCTCTCTCTATATATATATATATATATATATGTATATATATATATATATATATATATATATATATATATATATATATATAAAGACGAAATAAGATGCAGGGTTATATATAATACACATGGGTGTTTGTGTATTTTTGAATACATATATATATACATATATACATATATTTGCATGTGCATATACTAGCACGCTCGTGGTGGTATATAAACGCATAATATATAAATATATCATATATATAGCATTATATATACATAGGAAATTACTTGTGCACTCATGCATACATGCACATTCAGAAAGAATATTTACATAAATATATATATATATTATTTATTTATATGTGATGTCTGTATAGATGTTAGTCCGCACGCATGTATATATTATACATGAGTAGGTATTTTTATTGGCATGTTGTTGTGTATGTATCTGCGTATTTTTAGCATGCATACATACGTACGTAGGCGTGTGTGTGTGTGTGTGTGTGTGTGTGTGTGTGCGTATGCGTGTGCGTGTGTATGTGTGTGTGTGTGTGTGTGTAGGTGTATGTGTGTGTAGGTGCGTGTGTGTGTAGGTGTGTGTGTGTGTGTGTGTGTGTGTGTGTGTGTGCGGGTGTAGGTGTGTGTGTGTGTGTTTGTGTGTGTGTGTGTGTGTGTGTAGGTGTGTTGTTGTCACTCTTGTTATCCATGGCATCAAGTAATGTCGACGTGTTTGTTGGTCTTGACCGAGAAGAGAAACACAGGGAGACAGCGACAGAGAGACAGAGACAGGGAGAGAGGCAGACGACCAGACAGAGACACACCTATGTATGAGTATGGATCGAGCGAGTTTAGAGTGACCGAAAAAGGGATGAACTGCGGGCGCTATAAATAGAAAGCTATAGCGAGAAGTAGACGCCTGGAAAGACTCAGAGAGAAAGAGACAGAAAGAGAGAGAGAGAGAGAGACAGACAGACAGACAGACAGACAGACAGACAGACAGACAGACAGACAGACAGACAGACAGACGGACGGACGGACGGACGGACGGACGGACGGACGGACAGACAG
>OY744603.1:65795228-65802728 GCA_963556255.1 Allolobophora icterica
TGTTCCACTCGGTTGAATTTCGCCTCGAAATGACGCCACAGCTTCTCCTCCTCCGCCTTCTCCTCCTCGTCGTCCTCCTCCTCAACCTCCACCTCCTCGTCCTTTTCCCCTCCTCTACTTTCTTCTTCAACTCCTATTCCTCCTCCTCCTCCTCCTCCTCCTCCTCCTCCTATTCCTCCTCCTTCTATCCTTGTTCCTACTCCTACTCTTCATCCACCTCCACCTCGTTCTCCTCATCCTTCTCCCCCTTCTACTTTTCCTACTCGTCCTACTCTTCTTCCTCCTATTCCTACTCTTCATATTCTGCCTTTTCCTATTCCTACTTCTCCTATCCCTCCTCCTCTTATTCCTGCTCCGCTAATTCTTCCTCCCGCTATTCCTCTTTCCCTCCTATTTCCCTCGACATTTCTCCTACTCCTGTTCATCGTCTTCTATGCCTACTCTTACTGCTCCTCCTATTCCTCTTCCTCCTATCCCTCCTTCTATTCCTCTTCCTATACCTTTCCTCATCCGATTCCTTTCCTCAATCTATTCCTCCTCTTGCTCCTGCCCTCGCACTGGATCGTAAAATCGACATAATAATATTCGGATTTTCGGAAATATGCCTCTGATGTTGTTTCGTGCGTTGACGATCAGCGCTGGACATAATCGTAAAATCCTCTACTCAAGAGCTAAGCGTCGGACACCAGCTAGTGCGCGAGTGCTGCGTCTTTTCAGTGGGGCGGTCTAGAGATATCAATGGAAGATTCAAGTCCGGTTGCCAGTGAGATCAGACAGAGGACGCAGAGAAGCTTCGTGTGTGTGTGGTGGTGGGGGCGTCGTGGTGTCGTGAGGTGAATGTACGCTGGCGCTTATTCAGAACCGTTTCTTGAGAACCGTTTCTTCATCGTGCGTGGGAGTTGCATCCTTGGTTGCAGCGGCAGAGACTATGAGTCACGAATCCTATCTCTGTCTGCCTCCGTCTCCCCCTTCGTCTGCTTCTCTGTCTCTGCCTGTCTGTCCTGATGGTGCTCGCCATCTGTTTCACACTTTGCTCTTTATTGCTGTCTGAATCGTTCAAATCAACCCCAGTCACGAGATGAGCAGAACTCAGTGAAAGAGACTGAACAGGAGGAGGACGCAGAATAGGAGGAGGAGGAGGAGGAGGAGGAGTATCAGAAGGAGGAGGAGGAGGGAGAATAGGAGGAAGGGGAAGAAGAGGAAGTAGAAGAGATAGAAAAAGAAAAAAGAAATGTAGAAGGAGGAATGTGAGGAGTAGGAGGAAGAGGACTAAGAGGAAGAGGAGGAAGAGAAAGAGGAGTAGGAGGAGGATGAGAAAGAAGAGGAAGAGGATTAGGAAGAGGAAATGGTGAGGAGAGGAAGATAAGGAAGAGGAGGAGAAATTGTAGGAAGAGGAATAAGAGAAAGAGCAGAAGGAATAGGAGGAATAGTAACAGAAATGGGAGGCAGAAGAGGAAGAAGAGGAGGTGGAGAAGTGGGATGAAGAACATAAGAGGAGGAACAGCAATGGCATGACAAAGATGAAGAAGAGGAATAGCAGGAAGGAAAAATAGAGTAATAGGAAGTGGAGGAATAGGAGGAGGAGCAGGAGGAGGAGGAGGAGGAATAGTAGGAGGAGAAGGAAGAGGGCATTGGATGTCGAGGCATCGGCACAGGAAGGTTGAATTGTGTATAATCAGGGAGATAGGAGAAGAAGAACAGTACACAGAGTAGGCCCAAATAAAGAGGCTGAGCATTAATGGAACACAGAAAATGATACTGTTCGAGACGAGTTTCTGGTGCGTGGGATGCGATATGTTTGTGACGACGGCGTCGGCATTCTTTGATGTTCGGTCGGTGTGTCTTTTGATCTTCAGCCATACGTACAATCTGAATGATACAGACCTCGTTACTGCTCTCACCATTGCCCACTTTCTATACTCTGACTGTCTGTCTGTCTGTCTGTCTGTCTGTCTGTCTGTCTGCCTATTTCTTCGTCGGTCTGTCCTTGTGTCTGCCACTTTCTCGCTCTCCAACGTTCTCTGTTTCATTCTTTATCTATCTCTTGCTTATCTTTGTGTGTATATCTCTATCTGCGTCTGTCAGTCAGTTTATCTGTCTGGCTGGATCCATTTATCTATTAATCTATCTATCTATCTCAAATCTATCTATCTGCCTGTGTGTCTATCTGTCTGTCCGTCTATCTGTCTATCTATCAATGTATGTGTGGGTTTCACCGGTGTTATATGATGGGACTAGGATGGACTTCTTACGGGTAATTTTGCCTGAATCGTCCCTGAGTCTTCGTCGACTGGAACGTACCTCTGTATTGAATAGTTTTCCAATGCAAGAATCTTCCTACATAGTAATAGTTAACAGCTAGTTTTAAGTGTGAGGAGTTCCAGGTTGTACTTGAGTCACCAACTGAGAAATTATCATGTTCCGTAACTGTAATAAAACACCTATAAAAGCGCCACTCGACGATTCAGAGGCGCTCCCGACCCAAGTCAGCGCTATCGGCTAAGCTAATAAATAAAATGTACTGTAAATGTAAATGTTCGCGATTTTCTCTAGCGACCGTATATGGCCTCGACCCTGCTCATTTTTAAATGAATTGATCGGGTGATATCCTTTACCACCGCTGCCCGTTTGAATATATGCGCCACGCCATTTAAGGTCCCCGTGTACGGACCGTGCTAGCCCGAGATTAAATCTCTGAAAGAACGTATCTTCAGTAGGCGAACGGCATGCTCTCTTTCACAGAGGACTCGAGAGGAGTATGGGACGCAGCCTACGCTCTTATCGATGTAGCTAACTGGGCCAGTGTACTTGAGGCGTTTCCAGAACAGAGGAAGAGAAAGGCTGAAGAGGAACGGAGAAAAGAGAAAGGTTGAGACTCGTGGTCACAGATCCTCCTCGACTGGAACCCAATCGAGCTCCTCTTAATAGACTTTTCTGTCCTGTTTCCCTGCTCAGAACCTAATACCACTTTGCGCCTTAACTCTGGAACGAACTCCCCCATGATTATCGCAAATATTCGGTTCCTCCGCCAGTATTGTCATTCATTCATCATCATCTGCTTCAGGCTTCTTAATAAGCTGGTGTCCTACGTTTAGCTCTCAACTGGTGCTTTATAGATTTGAACGTTTTCATTCGGGATGCCGGAACGACTTTGAAATGGGTCGATAATTTGTAACTCTAAAATTATAAATAACCAACGATTCTTGTCACGATTGGATAGGCTCTAAAATCGTGAATTTCTTCTGTAGTTGTTCTGGAGTCTGTAAGAAACAAAGCCGTCAGAACGAGCAGTGGATAAAGTCTGCGAATTGGTATTGTACGCAACTGGTACCAGCACATATCCCATGCACCTCTGTGAGGTGCGGTTGCCGGTTCGTCTGCCGATAGTTGCTTATTTCAGAGATTTCAATCTCTGGCTAGCACGGTTCCAACACGGCGGGTCCTTAAAAGGCGTGGCACTCATTCAAACGGGCAGCGATGGTGAAGGATCTTGCCCGATCGATTCATCGAAAAGGTCATACGTTGCCGTAGGCAAACGTGTACAACTGTACATATATACTAGTAAAATAGATGAGAGGGTTTTTATGCACGATGCTGAACTGAGCCACTGCCATTTTGGAGATGCCAGACCATAGTATAGATAATAGATTGAGGAGGGAGAGGTTAATCGTCTTTTTCAGACAGACAGAAAGAAAGAAAGAAAGACAGACAGTCAGACAGACATACAAAGAAACACGGCTTGCAAGAAATCCATTAGGTGTGTTCAGGTTTTGCGTCCGTAGATATACACAGGCGCCATTTGCGTTTGCAGTCGAGTAAGATTTAACTACTAATTGAGTACAGGTCGAATCACTAACATTGAGACGCATACTGAACGGATACGCATAGGGCAGTTAGTTCCATATCGAGGGACCAGTGCATTAAATGATACAAGGTTGTGTAATATTAGTCTATGAAGTTTATCAGCACTAAGCGAATCTAGGGTTGCCAACTTTTGATTATGAAATTTCTGGACAAGGCGCGAGAGCCTTTGACATACAACCACCCCACGATTTGTCGCGATTAGGGTCTGGCAAAATACAAGAGGATAAAGAACAATCAAAAGAATATTATTTAATCCTTTACTATAACAGGGTTCAAAACGTTCTCATGTGAAGTATAATCCGACCTTGTTTTCTTTTAAAGCTATACTTCTGTTCACTTTGGCTTGTTTTGAGCAAACATTTCTGTCCCCCCCAACGTAATGTAAGAAATCACAAGATTGATCGAAATTGACTTTCACACACAGTTCAACTTTCACCAGTTCAGGCCTCATCCTGTTGCGTTCATCGGTCCACAGATTTTTCATCAATGAGAAAATACGTTCAACTTGGGCATTACTGATCGGAATTGTTAAGACGTATCCAACCAGTTTTTTAAATTTGGAGCATCACAGTTTAAAAGAAATTCTATCCAACGTTCATCGAATTTTGTCTTTGTCTTCAGTTTTTGAAGAACTTGTCTTAAGATGCAATACTCCTTGTAGGCCCTATAAGTCATCTCCAAAAACTGTAATTCCACATGTGCGAATTAGTTCTAACAAACTTTCGAACGAAAATAGCCGTACTTCATCAAGACTAAGTATTTTGATTTTTTGTAGAACATTATTTTCAAAATTGAACCACTGATTCAAGTAGGCTAATGCTCGTGTGTAAACATTGAGTGCATCTTTCTTGAAACATTGAATCTGATTAGGAGTTAAGATGTTCGAAATTGTGGTTGACCAAAACCCCAAAAAACTGATCACTTAATATTCTGGTTGTGAGCTCATATCTAACTATATCAATAATGTCATAGGGCCTACACCTGAGTAATGTATGTTGTTTCGGATTCCAGTCTTTTTCAGTCTTCACTTTCGCTGGTGTCCGTATTCATAGTTTTAGACTCCTTCAGTTTAGTTTCCTTTAGTTTAGTTAGTAGGCATAACTTATACTTACTCTTAGAAATATTTCTAGACTTGTATTCAATAATTCAATTCTTTACTGAGTTTGAACTTGAGAAATTATTTATTGAATATTTTCAAATTTTAAAACGTATTTCACAGCAGATACGTACTACTTCCGGATCCGGTAAAAAACGATACAAAACAAGTAGTTGTGAGTTGTGACCATAGAGGTTTATAAATGCGTCAGTGGTTGTGACCGTTGTGACGGTCACCGTTACTTGGAGCATTAATTGCACTGGTGAGCAAAATTCTTCAAATTTTTGCATGCTCTTATTTTTCTGGACACTGCATTGTCCAGAAAGACCCTTCTCTGGTTTCTGTACACTGACTCCAATTTCTGGACGATCCAGAAAAAATCTGGACGGTTGGCAACCCTAAGCGAATCATGCGTCAGGGAGACCAGCCTACGCACCGGCCCTATATCAATTCAGGTATGCAAGAGCGAGGTACTGTAGGTGATATCGGTTGTGAAGAAGCGCGCGTTCGTATGATGCTTACGTACTTACCAACAGATCTAATTCATTCATTCAGAACACTTATATAGCGCCTCTCCTCTACCCAGAGGCGGTCCCAGCCCAAATCCGGCGATAAAGAAGAGTTTTCAGATGCTTGTAAAAGGTGTATGCAGATTGCCTAGTTAAAACAACATGAGGATCTGAAGGAAGGTTATTCCACGTGGTCGGCCCAACCACTAAGAAGACACGACGCTGCGTCTATAAGAGGGAACAAGTCCACCTCTAGTGAAATGTGAGTGGCAGTCTTACCAATTATATAGCAAATCGCTCCATATCCAAAGCTGTAACGTCTCTCTCTGGAACAAACTCCTACCAGAATTACCCCAAATTTCTGATCCATCCTACGAACTCTCCAAAATCTCACCTCTGCTATCTTCCCACAGGTCTTTCACTCAAATTGAAAGCACTGCTCTTTCAGAAATCCTACCCCGATCCTCCTCCTTTTTTTTACCTCCCTCGCCGCTTCAATTTAAAACACTATCCAACTTAGCCGGAGTCACCCAGTCACCTTTGTTATGACATATCGTGTACATTTAATCTCATCCTACATACAATGACAAACAACAATTCTAGTACACTTTCGCGAGAACTGACAGAATTTTTCCTGTTGTAGTATTTTATAGATAACGCCTTCGAAATTTAAGAAAAACACATGTTTGAATTTTTAGACCAATTCTTAAACTTTGCAATGAATATACTTGAAAACAAATAAATCAGCCTTTACCTGAAAGATAAATTCTTTATGAATACACCTGTTTATCTTTAACATGATCTCTTCCACAATGCACCATTTATATAGCGCCTCGTGAAGGAAACCACCCAATTAAGGCTGCTCAGGACCCGATGGAAGAAGACTGTAAGCAAACAGAAGGACTTTCATTCGCTGGTGAAATAGAAGCAGAGAAATAAGGACTGATCTATTCTCAGCATATATAAAGAAAAATCTAATCTAATCAAAAATTATATAAAGACAAATCTAATATAATTATATATAAAAAGACCAATCTAATCTTATCATATATAAAGACAAGTCTATTCTAATAATGTATAAAGACAAGTCTAATCTAATCATATATAAAGACAAGTCTAATCTAATCATATATAAAGACTGGTTTCATTTAAAATAGATCAAGTCAATCTCATCACCTAAAAATAGTAGTCTAATCTAATCATATATAAGGACTAATCTCATCATAGATAAACACTGATCTAATCTAATCATTTCTAAAGACTTATCTAATCTCATTTCGTACTTGTTCTAATCGATGAAACCGTGTTCCAATATGGATTTTGACACGTTTATTCGTTTGAGAGAGGGACGGGGCGGGGACACATGTGACGCCGGGAGGGACTGGAGTGGGGCCACATGTGTCCTCGATTCACTCAATCCACTTCGCTTCCATTATTCCAACAACGCACCGATGGGGACGTCTCCCATGGCGCCAGAATTGCTGGTCGTTTAGGGGGGCATCCGCGAGCGATGTTAGCGCCGCCTGGTGATCTACTGATTTACAACCGTTGATTCTACAAACAATGCAGACGGACGGAACACTTTGTCTGCGACTGTCGCCCGCCCCGACGGACGGACAAAACGGACAAACGGACGGACAATCAGAAGGACAAAAGAGGACAGAAGAACGGACATAGAGAGCGACGAATAGACGGATATATAGTGATCGAGGATTGACTCACTCTTCCCAGTTTATTTCATCTCCGTCAGTCAGTCAGTCAGTCAGTCAGTCAGTCAGTCAGTCAGTCAGTCAGTCAGTCAGTCAGTCAGTCAGTCAGTCAGTCAGTCAGTCAGTCAGTCAGTCAGTCAGTCAGTCAGTGTGTCAGTCAGTCAGTCAGTCAGTCAGTCAGTCAGTCAGTCAGTCAGTCAGTCAGTCAGTCAGTCAGTCAGTCAGTCTGTCTGTCTGTCTGTCTGTCTGTCTGTCTGTCTGTCTGTATGCTTCCTGCCTTCCTGCCTCCGTTCCTTTCTCGCTGTCCATCATTCCCCGCCCA
>OY744603.1:65812728-65815228 GCA_963556255.1 Allolobophora icterica
CTAGTAAAATTACTACTGGCAAAGACTCATTTTGTAACTTCCTGAAATTACCTCCTCCAAATTCTTTTGCTGTTCAATCGACCTCTCCTGAGGAGATTGTTAACTTGGGTCGGTCGCTCCACATAACGCACAGTTCAGGTCCTGACGACATAGATCCATGCATAGCCAACCCTAAATTAAGTTAATTAGCAGTTCCCTTATCAATGATAATTAACTGCTCATTTGATACTGGAATGGTACAATTCCAGTATCAGCACTAAAAATAGCCAAAGTTGTCCCGATATTTAAGCAAGGTAACAAAGAGGAGGTAGCTAACTATAGACCCATATCTATCTTACCATATTTCTCCAAAATTCTCGAAAAAATAATGTATGAAAGACTTTATAGCTCTGTTACAAAAACGAACATTTTATATCCTCAACAACATGGTTTTCAATCAGGTCACTCCACTTCTATGTCACTCTTGGGTATGCAGGATAGAATTACTCACGCTATTGATGCTGATGAATTCTCTCTTGGAATTTTCTTTGACTTGAGTAAAGCATTTGATACTGTAGACCATAATTTACTATTAAAAACACTTGAAAATTATGGAATACGGTGCACTCCTCTTAAATGGTTTTATAATTATCTTGACCAGAGGCAGCAGCAGGTTATATGTAATGGAGTTTTTTCAAAACTTAGAGTTATTCATTATGGAGTCCCACAGGGCTCCAATCTTGGTTTTTTACTATTCTTACTCTATGTTAATGACCTTCCTAACTCTTCTTCTCTACTTCAATTCATTCTTTTTGCTGATGAACTCACAGCTGTTGCCGACTGGTTCAGAGCTAACAGATTGTCGCTTAATCTGGCCAAAACTAATTTCATTATCTTTCGTTCTCATAGAAAATCTATACCTTGTCAAAATTTTACCATCTCCATTGACAATAAACCTATTCTGCAAGTTAAGTCTACCAAATTTCTTGGTGTTTACGTTGATGAACACCTCACCTGGAAGGATCCTATTGAGCACGTATCCAATAAAAATTGCCAAGAATGTGGGAATATTAGCTCGTATATCTTACCTGTTACCCCGGAATATTATGTTTAATTTATACTATTCCCTCATCCATCCGTATTTAGCCTATTGCAATATCGTATGGGCCTCCAATAACCAAACAAGGCTGGAGAGATTGTATATACTACAGAAGAGGGCAGTCCGTATTATCGCCGGTAGTCCCTACAACTCTCACAAAGGACATATATTTCAAGATCTTCGTAATTTACAAATTGACCAGATTAATAAATTACAGATATGTGAATTTATGTTTCGCTTTGCCAATAATTTACTACCACCTGCCTTTAAAGATTATTTTCCTAGTGTGTCCGACTCACATTCTCATCACACCAGAACAAGAGGTGATTATCGAGCAGGATTTGCTCGGACTAACTCACGGCTTTTCTCGATTAAATGGCCTGGCCCTGTTGCATGGAACAGTCTATCACATTATACTCGTAAACTGCCTAACTTGTACTTGTTCAAAAAATCTTTGCGCGCACTCCTACTGGAGTCATAGCTCATTCAGTTTTGTTGTGTTTAAAATTTTCATCATTGAGTTTTCTTGCACAGACTTGTGATTATCATTTCTTTTTTGCTCATGTTAGTATTCGATTCCTTAACTTGTCCTTCGTGTTTTTTCGTGTTTTTCACCATTTGTTTGTGTGCACTCGTGTCATGTCTAATGCACTTGATAATTGTAATCGTTTGCTGCAATTGCACTAATTTTGTTTGGATTCCACATATACCATTTAATTAAGTTTTAATTTAGATTTATCTTGTTAACTTCTTTTTTCTTGATCGAAATAATTGATTAGAATATTGATTTAAAGACTTTTATAATGACATTTATTGTGATAGTATTGAACCTTAGGTGGCCCTACATGGCGGGATTTTTTTGTCCCTTCCGGGTCTCCTTTGTTGCAAATGCTGATAGCCTACTGTTATGATGATACTGCTTTGTTTTCAAACGGCTTCAATAAAAGATTTGATTGATTGATTGATTGATTGATTGATTGATTGATTGATTGATTGATTGATTGATTGATTGATTGATTGATTGATTGATTGATTGATTGATTGATTGATTGATTGATTGATTGATTGATTGATTGATTGATATCTTTAGCTCCCTGTCATTCTCTCAGTCCCGCACTTCCCGTCTGATTGCTCATCCTCCTCTGCTCATATGGTGTGATGAATTCCCTACGGAACAAAGACAGGGAAAGGGGAAGATAGATTTCTTCAAACGGGCGGGTGGATGAAATGAGGGAGGGATGAGGGAGAAAGGGCGAGAGGAGGGATGAAAAGAGGGATGGATTAGGGAGGGATGAGATATAGGATGAGCAGATGTATAAAATAATGGAAGTGACAATGGAACACATGACGTCATTGTTACGCAGATGCATCCGAAAGAAATTATCTCTGACAAGGACGTATGTCTGTCTGTCTGTCTGTCTG
>OY744603.1:65817728-65845228 GCA_963556255.1 Allolobophora icterica
ACAGCAAGACAGAGAGAGGCTTACAGGAAGAGAAACAGACCGAGTAGCACAGCGAGACAAAGATATAGATAGAGAGACGTAATGAGACATACAGAAAGACAGAGTGAACAAGAAAGAGAAAGGTGGATGGATGGATGGATGGATGGATGGATGGATGGATGGATGGATGGATGGATGGATGGATGGATGGATGGATGGATGGATAGATAGATAGATAGATAGATAGATAGATAGATAGATAGATAGATAGATAGATAGATAGATAGATAGATAGATAGATAGACAGACAGACAGATAGTCAGATAGACAGGCAGATGGAGATAGAGACAGATAGAGAGACAGACAGATAGACAGGCAAACAGGTAGATAGATAGATAGATAGAGATAGAGATAGAGATAGAGATAGAGAGACAGAGAACAATACATTTGGAGATGTGATTCTTAACTTGTCCAACAGCTTTCAGTCTGATTGTAATGGTCGTCATTCTCGCCAACTGCGTCTTCATGGCCGTCAACAAAGAGATCAAGGATGTCGAGTGAGCAGCTCAGTATTAATTATAGTTCTTAATTAATAGCGCCTAATTAATCTATTCACTAAAACTAACCTAAACTGTTTGTGTCTGCCTTTCTTCGCCGAATTGACTTTTGAAGACGGTTTTACTTGAAACGACCGCAATAAACAATTGATAACCTCACCTTACCTCATCTAATCTTATCTTACTTCATCTAGTCTTATCTGACCTCATCTAATCTTATCTGACCTCATCTAATCTTATCTTACTTCATCTAGTCTTATCTGACCTCATCTAATCTTATCTGACCTCATCTAATCTTATCTTACTTCATCTAGTCATATCTGACCTCATCTAGTCTTATCTGACCTCATCTAGTCTTATCTGACCTCATCTAGTCTTATCTGACCTCATCTAGTCTTACCTGACCTCATCTAGCCTTATCTGACCTCATCTAGTCTTATCTATCCTCATCTAGTCTTATCTTACTTCATCTAGTCTTATCTGACCTCATCTAGTCTTATCTATCCTCATCTAGTCTTATCTGACCTCATCTAGTCTTATCTGACCTCATCTAGTCTTATCTGACCTCATCTAGTCTTATCTGACTTCATCTAGTCTTATCTTACCTCATCTAGTCTCATCTTACTTCATCTAATCTTATCTTACCTCATCTAATCTTATCTGACCTCACCTAGTCTTATCTTACCTCATCTAGTCTTATCTTACCTCATCTAGTCTTATCTTACCTCATCTAGTCTTATCTGACCTCATCTAGTCTTATCTTACCTCATCTAGTCTTATCTTACCTCATCTAGTCTTATCTTACCTCATCTAGTCTTATCTTACCTCATCTAGTCTTATCTTACCTCATCTAGTCTTATCTTACCTCATCTAGTCTTATCTGACCTCATCTAGTCTCATCTTACCTCATCTAATCTGATCTGACCCCATCTAGTCTTATCTTACCTCATCTAGTCTTATCTGACCTCATCTAGTCTTATCTATCCTCATCTAGTCTTATCTGACCTCATCTAGTCTTATCTGACCTCATCTAGTCTTATCTTACTTCATCTAGTCTTATCTGACCTCATCTAGTCTTATCTGACCTCATCTAGTCTTACCTGACCTCATCTAGTCTTATCTGACCTCATCTCGTCTCATCTTACCTCATCTAGTCTCATCTTACCTCATCTAGTCTTATCTGACCTCATCTAGTCTTATCTTACCTCATCTAGTCTTATCTTACCTCATCTAATCTTATCTGACCTCATCTAGTCTTATCTGACCTCATCTAGTCTTATCTGACCTCATCTAGTCTTATCTGACTTCATCTAGTCTTATCTTACCTCATCTAGTCTCATCTTACTTCATCTAATCTTATCTTACCTCATCTAATCTTATCTGACCTCACCTAGTCTTATCTTACCTCATCTAGTCTTATCTTACCTCATCTAGTCTTATCTTACCTCATCTAGTCTTATCTGACCTCATCTAGTCTTATCTTACCTCATCTAGTCTTATCTTACCTCATCTAGTCTTATCTTACCTCATCTAGTCTTATCTTACCTCATCTAATCTTATCTGACCTCATCTAGTCTTATCTTACCTCATCTAGTCTTATCTGACCTCATCTAGTCTCATCTTACCTCATCTAATCTGATCTGACCCCATCTAGTCTTATCTTACCTCATCTAGTCTTATCTGACCTCATCTAGTCTTATCTATCCTCATCTAGTCTTATCTGACCTCATCTAGTCTTATCTGACCTCATCTAGTCTTATCTTACTTCATCTAGTCTTATCTGACCTCATCTAGTCTTATCTGACCTCATCTAGTCTTACCTGACCTCATCTAGTCTTATCTGACCTCATCTCGTCTCATCTTACCTCATCTAGTCTCATCTTACCTCATCTAGTCTTATCTGACCTCATCTAGTCTTATCTTACCTCATCTAGTCTTATCTTACCTCATCTAATCTTATCTGACCTCATCTAGTCTTATCTGACCTCATCTAGTCTTATCTGACCTCATCTAGTCTTATCTGACTTCATCTAGTCTTATCTTACCTCATCTAGTCTCATCTTACTTCATCTAATCTTATCTTACCTCATCTAATCTTATCTGACCTCACCTAGTCTTATCTTACCTCATCTAGTCTTATCTTACCTCATCTAGTCTTATCTTACCTCATCTAGTCTTATCTGACCTCATCTAGTCTTATCTTACCTCATCTAGTCTTATCTTACCTCATCTAGTCTTATCTTACCTCATCTAGTCTTATCTTACCTCATCTAGTCTTATCTTACCTCATCTAGTCTTATCTTACCTCATCTAGTCTTATCTGACCTCATCTAGTCTTATCTGACCTCATCTAGTCTTATCTTACCTCATCTAGTCTCATCTTACTTCATCTAATCTTATCTGACCTCATCTAATCTTATCTTACCTCGTCTAGTCTTATCTGACCTCACCTAGTCTTATCTTACCTCATCTAGTCTTATCTTACCTCATCTAGTCTTATCTTACCTCATCTAGTCTTATCTGACCTCATCTAGTCTCATCTTACCTCATCTAATCTGATCTGACCCCATCTAGTCTTATCTTACCTCATCTAGTCTTATCTTACCTCGTCTAATCTTATCTTACCTCATCTAATCTTATCTTACCTCATCTAGTCTTATCTGACCTAATCTAGTCCTACCTTAATTATGTAATCTTACCTCATATAATTTTACCTTACTTCATCTAATCTTACCTTACCTCATCTAGTCCTACCTTACCTCGTGTAATCTTACCTTAGCTCATTTAATTTTACCTTACCTCGTGTAATCTTAATTTACCTCATGTACTCTTGCCTTACCTCGCCTAACCTTACCTTCCCTGAGGTGATCTTACCTTACGTGATCTAAACTTATCTTACCTCATGCAATCTTGTAATCCTCAGCTCACGTCGACTTAACTTGTCTTACCTAACGCAATGTTCTACTTTATATTCCCCGATTTATGTTTTAGCATTTTAGCATTACGCAATGCAAAGAAGGTCATTGATTGATTGATAGGCTGGTCGACTCATTGATTGGTTGATTGGTAGATTGGTCGGTTGCTTGGTTGATTGATTGGTAGATTGGTTGTTTGATTGGTTGATTGATTGGTTGAATGATTGGTTGATTGGCTGGTTAATCAGTACTTTATTTATTTACTTTTTATTGATCGCTGATTACAGAATGACGTTCACAGGCATCTACACGTGCGAGGGAATCGTAAAGATGCTGGCGCGCGGTTTCATCATGACGGACTTCACGTACTTACGAGACGCCTGGAATTGGCTCGACTTCACTGTCGTCGTTTTAGCGTAAGGGTTCTCCATCTCCTCCTCTTCCTACCAACCTCTTTCCACGCCATCTGACCTCTCATCCTCAACCCAAACCATCCCTCTCCCCAAACCCTCTCCTCTTCACGCGACGGCTGTATCTGAAATGTTTCAAGGCCTTTGAGCAATGGACCAGCTTCTTTCACTGCACATTCTCAGTTCCTCCACCACCAATTCCGCCAATCGCCGACCGTTATCTGTCTCAAGCCTCTCTACTTATCACCCCACAGGCTTTTCATCCCAAATTCTTTAAGCATTCCTAACCTAATTCATCCAATCCTCCACCTTTCAAGCTTCCTCGTCCTCAGTAAAACCCGCCTTAGTAGCTTCTCTGCCTCCTCTCTCTCTCTGGTCTCTCTGGCAACCGGACTCGGACCTCCACTGGCCAGGTTGGCTACGTTGGTTCGAGCGTGCATCCCTTAAGGCTTACCTCTGTGAAAGAGAGAGAGAGTGTGTGTAGATCGCGGTTGGCCTTCCGGTGGTGGCTTCTTTCAGAGATTTAAATCTCGGGTTACCACGGTTCATATATATACACGTGGATCTTGAATGGCGTGGCACCCCATTCACACGGGCAGCGGTGATGAAGGATCTCACCCGATCAATCCATTGCAAAATGAGTAGGGGGAGGCCCAGGGAGGCCATATAAACAGTTACGTGTACACTTACATTTCTTTTACACTTGACTTCGATCTGTGGACAACGCTTCTGATACGACGCATCGCTCGTGAATAAACTGGTGCCCTCCGCTTAGCTTTAGAGTAGCGCTTTAGAAATTTGGAGATTATTATTATGACTACGATGCATAATTAATGCCATCGTTTTGATTGACACTTGCGTTCACCTAGTTTTAGATCGTTTAGCCCCATCTTGGAATCCTCTGGCCTTTTTAAATCCATTAAATCCTACTCATGAGTTTTAAACCATCCTGCTCATTTTAAAGTCTTTGGTGAGTTTTAGATCCGTTTCCCCGTCCCTTAGATCATGTTGCCCGATCCATCTACCCGATCATTTAGATCCTTTTTCCGATCCCTTAGATCCAACTACCCGTTCAGCCCACAGACCTGTTTGTTGAAGACGATTTTCGATGAGATTTCTAATCTGTAGCGTAGAGCTTCGCCCTGCCTCGTTTTATGATAAGTTTATCAAATGGATTCTTACCCAGTAGTTTTTGTTTAGATATTTGACAATTTAGATATTTACAGAATTGTTATGTATGATAGGCTGCACGACGACTTCCATATTTTGTATTTCGTCTGTCTGCCTAACTCTCTATCGCTCTTGCCCTCTCTTTCCTTTCTCTCTCTACCTTCCTTCTTCCTCGTCTTTCACTGTCTCCCTACCTCTGAATACCTTAGACATTGTAACTTCTCTCAGCATCTCTCTCTCTCTCTCTCTCTCTCTCTCTCTCTCTCTCTCTCTCTCTCTCTCTCTCTCTCTCTCTCTCTCTCTCTCTCTCTCTCTCTCTAATCCCCTCTCACTTTCTACTCTCTTCTTCCCTCGTCTCTCCTCTTTCTCTCCCCTCTTTCATTCTCACTCCCCTTACCTTGTTCACCCATTGTCTCTTGCCTCTGCCTTCTGTTTCCTCTTTTCTTCGAGCTCTTTCCCGCTCTCTTTCTGTCTCTCTGTCACTCTGTCTCTCCGTCTCTCTCTCTCTCTCTCTCTCTCTCTCTCTCTCTCTCTCTCTCTCTCTCTCTCTCTCTCTCTCTCTCTCCGTATCTCTCTCACCTGTTCTCTAGTCTGGATTTTCTGTTTAATTTCGTGGATTTGTTACTGGACGACGGACTGGCCTCACGTTCAGTTGATTACTTGAGGCTCAGACGATTGGATTGGATTGGAAGCGTCGTCCTTGTTTATTGACCCATCGAAGCAGTTGGTTGATTACCTGTTGCTGCTAACAGGGTTCGAGTCCCATCTGGCTTCGGAAGGTGAACCTTCAAGTGACGTCTTGAAAAGATCAGACACGTTATGCGGCCAGAACGCTCCATAAAGAAATTGTCTGATGATAGAGCAAAGTCGCCCCATGGTGACTCTGTCTCATTTTGTCTTTCTGTCTCTTTCTGTCTCTCTGTATCTCTGTCTCTTTCTGTTTCTCTGTCTCTTTCTGTCTCTTTCTGTCTCTCTGTCTCTTTCTGTCTCTCTGTCTCTTTCTGTCTCTCTGTCTCTTTCTGTCTCTTTATGTCTCTCTGTCTCTTTCTGTCTCTCTCTTTCTGTCTCTCTGTCTTTTTCAGTATCTCTGTCCTTTTCTGCCTCTCTGTCTCTTTCTGTCTTTCTTCCCTTTCTCTCGATATTTTTCTCTCTCTTATTTTTCCTCTCCCGCTTTTACTGTCTCGCTCGCTCCCCTCTATCTTCAGTCCTATCTATCTCCTTTCTATTACTCTCTATCGCATCTTCTAAGAGTCCTATCTATCTCTCTGCATCTTTCTCTCCCTCTTTTTCCATCTCTTCTTTCTCTCTCTCCCCTTTTTTCTCTCCCTCTTTCTCGCTCTTCCTCTTTCTCTCTCAATTTGAACATTATTACATGATTTTCTTTTCCTGCTCTGTCGATCATCTGAGTGGAGTCGAGTGTCCAGTGACGCAACAGTTCGCCTCTAAATTTCTTTTCATAAATGTTTTTTAAGTATATTCGAAAAAACTGAGTTTAACCAGAATAATGAATAGGAATTTTCTAAACTTGTCTTAATTCTCGTAATATTTCGTCTTAGTGACGTCATTGAGCCGCATTTCATCCTGAACAGTTTTGAAATATTGTGCATAATTTCAACAAATCGCTAAAACTACTAATTGACCTGTTTCACAATTGAAATGCGGCAACAATAGGCCTTTGTTTTTGTTATTATTTGAGGCGCGAGGTTATTCTCCAAATCTAAATTAACGACAATAGACTTTTTCATAATTGAAGTGACGTAGCAAAGGCCTTTATTCTCTGAATCTAAAATTACAAATAATAGACGCATTTCACAATTGAATGACGTAACAATAGGCCTCTATTCCCGAAATTTTAATTTAATAACAGACTTTTTCATAACTGAAGTGACGTAACAATAGTCCTTTATTCTCTGAATCTAAAATTACAAATAATAGTCGTGTTTCACAATTGAAATGACGTAACAATAGGCTTTTATTCCCCAAATTAAAATTTAATAACAGACTTTTTCATAATTGAAGTGACGTAACAAAAGCCTTTATTCCCCAAATTAAATTTAATAACAGACTTTTTCATAACTGACGTAACAATAGTTCTTTTTTCTCTAAATCTAAAATTGCTAATAATTGAAATTACAACAAATCTCTAAAATGTTTTCAGTGGCTAACGATAGCTTGAGGACTCTGATACTGTAAATGGCAACGATTGCTTTCTGGGTATCTAGCTTATAGGCCTATTTAGGGTTCGGCTGGTGTTGCAAGGTCGGTAGGGGTCAAAGGTTGAATCATGGGAGTCTGATGGGCGAATCTGACTGAGTTGAAGCTGCTTTCCACAATGGACCCCATTCAGTTTTCTTTAGGGCTGACAGGCTCTCTAGACAGACAGACAGGCACACAGACAAACAGATAGACAGACGCTCAGATAGACAGACACAGACAGACAGAGGCAGACAAACCGATTGAGAGACGCAGGTATACAGACAGATAGACGAAACAGACGCAGAGACAGGCAGACAGACGTGGACAGACGCAGAGATACAAAGAAAACACAGGCAGACAAGCAGGCAGACAGAAATGAAGAGTACTCACGATGGTCAGATTTTGTCTTATGCTGAACTTCTTAATCCATTTTGTTTACTTGTAGCAATTTGATCCTTTAGTTTAAACATGTTTAACAGTTGATAGCCTCTTCATTTCCCTTCCTTCCCTTCCCTTCTCTTCCCTTCTTTTCCCTTCCTTCTTTCATTTTCCTTCCTACCTTCTGACGTCGTCATCCTCCTCATTCTTATCCACCTAATCCTCCTTATCCTCATCCTTCTAATCCCCTCTTCAACTTCATCGTCCTCTCTCCCTCTTCCTTTTGTTCTTCCTGTTCCTCTTCTTTCCTTTCTTCCTCCTTTTCCTGTGCCTCCCCTTCCTCTTTCCGTTTCCTTTTCCTCCATTTCCTTCTCCTTTTCCTCCTATTCTCCTCATCTTTAGGCCTCTCCTTTTCATCCACTTTCCCCAGTCATTTTCCTCTATCCTTCTCCTCCTCCTCCTCCGTTTCCTCCTAATCTTTTATCATCTCCTCATCCCTTTCTTCTCATTCTCTTCCTCATCGGCCTCTTTGTAATCATTGTCTTTCTAATCCATCTCACAATCCTTCCCCTTCCTCCTCTTCCTGCTTTCCTCCTCCTCCGCCTCCGATCCTCCTTATTGTCTGCTATTGCATTCGTACAGCGCTCTGTACACGTGTCTAGTTGCAGAACACATTAACAGCATGGCATGAAAGTCATCGTTCTATTTCAGATATGTTACGTTGTTCATCGAACTAGGCAGTGTAGCTGTTCTACGAACCTTTAGAGTATTGCGTGCCCTAAAAACAGTCGCTGTTGTACCAGGTGAGTTCAGTTTTCTTAGAAACACCAACCTGCTTACTCATTCCGTTCAGTTCTCTACCTGTTCGTATACCTGTTGATTCAATTAATGCTCCCTCTTCCTTCGGTATTCCTACACTTTCCAGTTATTCTGTCTCCGTTTGCTGTCTATTTTTTTCTCTTCCTTTTCACTTTCCACTTCGACTTTTTCTCCGTCTCTCTCTGTATCTCTGTATCTGTCTCTCTCTCTGTGTATGTGTCTGTATCTGTCTGTCTGTCTGTCTGTCTGTCTGTCTGTCTGTCTGTCTGTCTGTCTGTCTCTCTCTCTCTCTCTACCAGGGGATTTTTTAAGAAATTTTCACTGGTGGGGAATTTTGAAAAAGGGCATTTCTCGCGCGTAATTTTAAGTCAAAAAGCACTGAATCAGAGAAACCTTTCTGAGCTGTGGGCCACAGGAATAATTACTAATAATTTATTTATTATAATATTTTATATTATTTAATTTATTATTTAATGTCATAATTTAGTTTAATATTAATTTAATATTTATTATTATTATATAATTGTCTAATAAGTTTACAAGAAACATTTAGTACAGCCATGTTCTGTTTTAACCAAGTACCTTTACTTGGATAGGCCTACAGTCCATTCTTCATCAGTTGAAGCTTCCTAAGAGCGCCATCTCTGCATGTCAGTGTGTCACAAAAGGACAAGATCATCTCACTGAAATTGTTTCTGTTAAGTTTGGTATACATCCAAGATATCGTCCATTAATGTAGACATCCAAATTTGTCTGTCACTCCAAGTCTTTGTGAAACCTCGAGCTTCAGCCTTCTCTTTACGGTCTCCATTTTGCTCTAGTTTATTCCACACAGCCTTTCAGCCATGAATGGTACTCAATAAGCTATCGCATCAATTGTACCTGATGCTGAGCGAAACGTACTTCACGATATTCAGGAAACTGTTTGGCACCTTTGAGCTCAGAATGCAGCAAATTCGTCTAATTCTTCGATGTACGAAAATATGTGGCTTTACGAGTGTTCAAGATTTTAAGCCTATAGGATGCTCATCGTTTCCGTTCTCCCATTCCTTATGCAGTTTATCTCGATCTTTAACGGCATTGTGTGCTTCAGATTGCAAATGATCTACTATTAACTTTAAACGATCTTCACCATCACCTCTGACACCTATTGTGATGGGCACAGTGCCGTTTCTCAAATACTTTTTGGCCTCATCTATGTAGGCCTACTGAAGACACAATTTACAAGACACATGCACACGCTTCTTTGAATCTTTAGTTGCGTCAAATATCTCTAGTTCGTTGTTGTTCTTTAACAAACTATTCAAGTCTAGTTTTATTCCTTTGTAAAAAGAAACACTGTTTCTTTTGTTCTGAACTTTACATCGCGTAACTGATGTCAAACTTGTCGGTTGACTATAGGCCTATTTGACAAACCTGCTTCGGTAAGTTGAATAAGTTCGTTGACACGTGTTGAAGACTTAGGCCTAGGCTACTTGACGATGAAATAGCATCCAGACTCACAAAAATCATTGACGATTGACTTGCTGCATTTGCTACATCACTTGCTATACAATTGACGATTCGCATTCGCTTGCTGCCTGACTCGCAACAGTTAACGGATTGACTTGGTTCTTTACTCGCAGAGGTTATAAGGAGTGAGTAACTGTTGCTGCCTGATTGGTTGTTGGCTGACTGGTTGTAATTGTTTGTTGTCGAGTTTGGCCAAAAAAATCTGAAAGCTTTTGACATTTCTTAGCGCTATCCAAAAGCAAATCTGCTTTGTGTTTCTTGGTTCCTTCTGTACTCGGCATGCTTGTAATTCAACCAATATTATTCTTGCGTAAATTGGATAAATCCAAATCTCTAGAGATTAGCTTTATCTAACCACTAACCAAAATTCAGTTTTACGGTTTTAGTTTATGTTTAGTTTTCGCTTTTAAATGATAAAATTAGAAATATCAACACACCGAAGACGTAAATAACAGTAACGAGCAGACTACTGGTGACCAAAGAAATCTAAGTTTCAAAGATTTCATGTCTACTGTGGCAGACTATTGGTGACCAAAGAAATATAAATAATAAAGATTTCACGTCTGCTGTGGCAGACTCATAGACGTCTATAGGCAGATTATTGGTGACCAAGAAATATAAATTATAAAGATCTCACGTCTGCTGTGGTTTACATACAGTATATCATTTGCATAAAGTCACACAAATGACAAGAAATAATTATTTGGGACTAAAAAGGGCAAAATTCACTGGTGGGGAAAAGGGCAAGGACTGGTGGGGAATTCGAGAGGGCTGGTGGGGAATTTCCCCACCAGTCAACATGTTAAAAAATGCCCTGCTCTCTACCACTCTCTCTCTCTCAGTTTATTTTTGGTTTTCCTTATCATTTGTTTCCTCCCTATTGAAAAATTAACAGATTTGAGGTCATACGTTCGCTATGCAAAAATAAAACGTGTACATATACATTTATTCGCTTTCCTCCTCCTCCTCTTCCTAGTTCCCCTACTCCTCAATTTCTTTTCCTAGTTTTTCCCTCTTTCTACACCTGTTCATTATGCTCTCCTATTCCATTTGAATTTGGTTTAGTATTCAATGTGTGTCTCTTGCATTTCCGCTTATATCGGTTCGAACTGCTCAGCGTCGGATCCGTTCAAGGACCTGAGAAGTGGAAAATTGCGAAGTTGAAGTGTCAAATATGACTCTCTGGTTCCCCGGAAAAGGAAGAGCCGGAAAATATTTCTGACGGAAGGGAAGGATTTATCCCGGGCGAGGGAATTCACGCCAAGCAGCTCTTCCGACTCTTTGATGTATTCGCACACGGGTAGACTGCGGACGTGCGCTATATAAACTCTTGCAGACGTTTGTGTTTGAATTATGGCTGGCGTTCTTTTATTAATGACAAGGTTTAAATCATTTGCGTCAACGGCATAACGAGCATCGTTAGGCTACTCTGCTTCACATCACCAACAATACCACACCATTCTCTTCGTACCATGTTCAGGTCAAACCATCAGAGCTTACCATACAGCACCCTCTGAAACCATGCCACACCAAAGCATACGTTAAACTTAAACCATTCATTATACCATGCGCTATACCATACCTTATTGCAAACGTAATTGAAAAATTAGATTTATATAGCGCCACAACGCAACGGATTCATCTCAGTTACAGGTAATTGTTTCTGTAGCTGTAGATTTATATAGCGCTTCTTTAACATTGCTCAGCTGTGCTTCTGACTTGGCAACACTAGACCACGATCAGACTTGTGCATTGTATGCATGCGTGCATGTATGCATGTATGTAGGTATGTATGTATGTATGTATGTATGTATGTATGTATGTATGTATGTATGCATGTATGTATTTATGTGTGTATGTATGTATGTATGTACCAGTGTATGTATGTATGTGTGTATGTATGTATGTATGTATGTATGTATCAGTGTATGTATATGGCTGTTGAATGTTGATATAGCGCCTCTGCGCAGCCTCAAACAGGCGCTGTGCCATACCGTATAGACATATTTAGACGGTGGTTCTACGTGCCTGCGTGTAGGTCTAAAAACCATTGTCGGTGCCTTAATGGAAGCGGTCCGCCGCCTGCGTGACGTCATGATCCTGTCGGTCTTCGTTCTGTCCATATTCGCCCTCGTCGGTCTCCAGCTTTACCAGGGTTCCATGCGATTCAAGTGCATCACCATCACGGACGACTACGTCAACCTGACGAAGCAGGAGCAGGAACTGTTTAACAACGATGCAGGTTGTACCAGTGTTGCATTCTGACATGTGTGTTATGTGTGTTGTGCGAGTTGTATGTGTTGTGTGCTGTGTGTGTTGCGTGTGTTGTAAGCTTCCGTGTTGTGTGTGTTGTGTGCTGCGTGTGTGTTGTATGTGTTGTACGTGTTGTATGTGCTGTATGTTGTTTGTATGTGTTGTGCGAGTTGTACGTATGGTTGCCAGATACACGGGTAGCCAAAGGAAGACACAGAGAGCCGGAAAGGAGGACAAAGGAGAACGCATTGAATGTTTCACTTCAGAGTCAGAGGGTCTCCCAAGTAACCACGAAACAAAGTCACATTGAAAAGCTGCGTATAAAAAATTAATAAAAGCTTTTTTATCATAATGTTGCAAAGTATTTATTTAAGCAATCAATTGCATCTTCTTGATTACGCACAGTATTTCTCTGGGGAGCCAACTCTCGCAGCAAATTCGTTAACAATCACACATGCACAGAACTTCTCACAAGAAACGTTCTTCATGTTGTACTTTGTAAGAAAGATTCCCTTTACGGAGTCAACTGTCTGTTCCTTTCCTTTGTCCATAAATCGAAGCATGGAGACTTAGTTTTCATAGTGTCCGAGAATTTACATTTTCTCTTAGTACTAGCAGTAGCCATTTTAATCAAAAAGTGTCACAAAATGACTAATTAAAAGAAACCAAAGACGCCGCTCTGCTACTAGAAATAAAATTAGCACTTTGACCATAGATCATTGCAACATTACTCAGATCATCGACTAGAAACGGATGGAAATAGAGCTGCAATAAAAAAATGAATAAGTAAGTAGATTAGTTAGGGGAACTCAAGAACAACAGTTAAGCGCGTGTAAAGTCGTTAAAAACGGCCACAAAATAATAACCACTAGCCCAATACCACAAAAGCCGGACATTTTCCAGGTTTTTCGCTTTGCCTGCCGAGCAGAGGACATGGGGCCAAAAAGGAGGACATGTCCACCTTTTGCTGGACGTCTGGCAACCATAGTTGTACGTGTTGTATATGTGGTGTGCTGTGTGCGTTGTGTGTGTTGTACGTGTTGCATGCTGTGTGTGCTGTGTGCTGTGTGTGTTGTAGGCCTATGTGCCGTGTGTGTGTGTGTTGTATGTGTGTAATGTGCATATATGTAAGTATTGTGCATAGTTGTGTACATGCTGTTATAAAGTCCCGCTATGAAAAACAATTCTCTCTTTGCATGCGAAAAAATTAACTAATTAAAAATATAAATATAAATATATATATATATACCTTTACCTTTGTTTGACTTCTGATTGACCTTAGATTGACCTTCGATTGACCTTTATACAACCTCTTTTGTCATCTGATTGACCTTGAATTGACCTTTGATTGATCTTAGCCTTTGAATGACCTCCGATTGACTTTTTACAGCTAACTGGATGAACGCTCCGTTAGGAAAGCTGTGTAACAATGAAACCGACGGTGGAGGGTATGTTAGCTCCTCTTTTATACCTCTCCCCGATAATTACCATTTGCTCTAGCCTCTATGGTTATTTCATAATAAGATCATTATCATCATTGTCATAATCTTTATTATTATTATTTATTATTATTATTATTTATTATTATTATTATTATTATTATTATTATTATTATTATTATTATTATTATTATTATTATTATTATTATTATTATTATTATTATTATTATTATTATTATTATTATTATTATTATTATTATTATTACAATTATTTTTTTTTTTACCCGAGGTATTTATGATCCCTCAGGTGCAAGATACTAATTAATGGTGTTGACTCTGGAGTGGCCGTCCTGGTCAAGATCCGGGAGAACAAAAGTGCTGTGGAAGGCGACTGCGTTGAAACGTTGAATTACAACGGACAGGCGCTGGAAGAGATAGCTGGTTTCCCTTGGGTCTCCCGAGATTTGGCTTAGGAGACGTCCAAGGTCAGAGAGGAATGCCTGTCCTGCGGCGTTAGCTGGTCCCAAGGTTTCAAAAGCCAATGGAACAAAATGGTAGAATTGCATCAATTCGGTGTACTTAGCGTTTTTCCTGGACTCAGCCAGTTCCGCTGCACCTCCCGCCCGAGTGGAGGTTGTAGGCAGATAAGAGGGGGCTACTGTGTCTGCCATTGTGACGTCCCAGGTCAAACATCGACCCGAGCGCCAAGGTATTAGTGTAAGGCCATCTGGTCGTTTGCCGTCCGACCTGGAAAGGCCTGGGGGTTCCTTAACTGCCGGAATGCCCGCCTGAACGAGGCTTCTGCAGATAAGGTCATTATTATTATTATTTACAAAGTATATTTGTCCGGAATGGGCCCTATTCGTCTAGGTTAAAGTTGTTGAAGGCACCCCTAAAGGCCACCGCGTTGAAACGTTGAATCGTGAGCGCAAGGCGTTGAAATAATAATAATAATAATAATAATAATTATTATTATTATTATTATTATTATTATTATTATTATTATTATTATTATTATTATTATTATTATCAGATTATCTGTGCTTTTTTCTATAGAAATGTAAATGTAGGCCTAAATGTAAATGTGATGCATTTTGAGAATAGGGACCATAAGTCTCAAATGGAGTTAAGGATTGATTCATAATCCTGGGTAATTTCTGATTAAAATGCAGAAAAAATGAACTTGATATCTTGATCCTAAGTATTTTTAAAACTTATTGAAAACTGAATATGCGCAAATGAGAGTTTTCGGATATTTCACTGTAAACCTTCACTGAAGAAAATGCGAATTTTTGACAAAACTTTACCACAAAATTCGTTATGAAATATTAACTAAATACAGCTCATAATGCCGTTCAATCACAGTATTACGTTTTGTATACATGCACATTATTCTTGGGTAAAAATTATTCTACATTTAAAAAATTATTATGTGCTTAAAACTATTATAAAAGTCAGAACGTATAACACGAGACTTATATTCTATTTTTAAGCCTCACACAAAAGTCATCATTTGAAAAATAAAACTTGAGATTTTTGAAAACTTTCCTTTATTAATGTTTACTAGCAACATTAATGTATCCGAAATCGCTCAGAACTCATTTTCACCCAAACTGACCTACACTTGCTTTAAAGCCAGTTTTCTCAGTAACTGTGGAGAGACTTATGGTCCCTTTTCCCAAAACGCATCACAAATGTTCGCGATTTTCTATACCGACCGTATATGGCCTCGACCCTGCTCATTTTTCAATGAATTGATTGGGTGAGATTCTTCACCACCGCTTGCCCGTTTGAATGGGTGCCACGCCATTTAAGGTCCCCGTGTTGGGACTGTGCTAGCCCGAGATTTTAATCTCTGAAATAAGCCACCTTCGGGAAGCGAACCGCGGTCCGCATGCGCTCTAACACAGAGTCACATGAGACGCGCAGCCAACGCTCTTACCGATGTAGCTAACTGGGCCAGCAGAGTAGAAGGTTCCGGAACTGAATAATTATGGAATGGATAAATCGAGGGCGAAGACAGAGAAAAAATGCGGGGTGGGGTATGGGGAGGGGTCTCGGCGAAACCCTTCCCAAGAAAACTTTGGACGTCACAGTAAATTAAAATAACTAAATTATTCTTTTGTTGAAATATCAAATTATTTTTTTAAATAGCTGAAAAAGGGTGCCGGAACGCCGTTCCGGAGCGTTCCGACAGAAAAGCACTGACTATTATTATTTCCCCCCCCAGGTACATATGATCCCTCGGGAGTTCACAAATTAGGGGCATTATTATTATTATTATTATTATTATTATTATTATTATTATTATTATTATTATTATTATTATTATTACCTTCAATTCTCTAATAACTGTTATTATTATTATTTATAATAATAATAATAATGTTATTATTATTATTATTTATATTTTTATTAATAGTAATCTTAATCGCAATGGTACTCTAAATTTCTAAAGCGCTCTCTCTGGCTAAACGCAGGGCACCAGCTTATTCACGAGCGCTACGTCGTGTCAGACGGGTTGTCCAGAGATGTAAAGGAAAGATCCACGTTCGGTTGCCAGCGACAGCAAGGACAGAAGGAGGCAGAGGAGTTGGTAAGATGGGTTTCGTTGAGGACGAGAAAGCATGGGATTGGATGGATTAGAGTAGGAATTCTTGAAGAGGTGAGAATACAGTGGAAGGCCCACAGCCCTGTGATAAGCATAGAGGAGCCTGGGACAGATAATGGTCTGAGAGTGCACGGCGTTACTTGCAGTGTGGGAATTGTAGGAAAAAAGACTCGGTGGGTTGAACATTATATTCGTATTTTGCAAACTGATGTCAACGAAATTTGAAAGCAGCTCATTTCAACGCTAGCAGTTTTGCAAGTCAGACTCTAATCAAGATTAATTTGTTTGTTGAGAAAATGCGTATATATGATACACGATGGAAATTTCAAAAATGCTTATATGATACACGATGGAAATTTCTTCTCTTTGTCAGAGACTCAGAGTCAAATAATGCTAAATCACACTAGCACAACTCAGTGGGTTTGAAACGACCCCCTGAGGTGTGCAGTGAAGACTTAACTGTGGGGGTCCTAAAAGATTAAGGGGTTGAACCCACCAACCCCGACAATTTCACCCTGGGTAATTGCGGAGGAAGAGAGAATTTGTGGATTTCAGAGGAAGTTCGTTCCAGAGTCGACGTGCAGTGTGGCAAATGGATCAGTTGGAGAAACTGAGGCGAGTAGTGACTGGGGAACGGAAGAATGCGAGAGAGGAGGGTTATCAGATAGAGAGAGTGGTGGGTTGATCGTGAAGAGTTCGCAAAGGTACTTGGGCTGCGACTCTTGTAGGGAATTGTAGATTAGCGATAAGGGTGAAGTGGATGTGCTCAGGAAGTTTCAGCCATGCAGTGATTTAAGGATGGGAGTGATATGATGATGCTTGGGTGTCCTAGTGACAGCTCGGGCGAGTGAATTTTGGATGAGTTGCAGACGCTTAATTTGGGTGGATTCGAGGTTGAGCAAAAGGAAATTACAGTAATCAAGCTTGGAGTCTACATTGGAGGTAGCGATAGTGTAAGCAGTTTAATAATAATAATAATAATAATAATAATAATAATAATAATAATAATAATAATAATAATAATAATAATAAATAAATAATAATAATAATAATAGATAATAATAATAATAGTGTAATCTTGCTGTGTGTTGTCGATTTGAATTAATAAATAATAATAATAATAATAATAATAATAATAATAATAATAATAATAATAATAATAATAATAATAATAATAATCGGACAGTTCCATTTTTCTTGAATTTTTAATTATTAGCATTATCGTCATAATCAAAATATGGTTTCATGATCAAAATAATTTTTATTCTAATTATTATCATTTAATCAAGCTTATTTATAATTAGGATTATTATTAGTGTTGCTTTCATGCTTCTTTAGCTGTTGTTTTTCGGTAATTAAGGGCATTGGTATGATTATCATTACCAGTATTGTAATACTAAACTCCAAATTTCTACAGTGCTATTTAGACTTAAAATTGGCATGATGAGATAAAATGAGGTCACGATAATATTGAAAATAGTGATGATTATATAACGACATTCATGCTGAAAACGATAATAGTAATTATCATCGTTATCAGCATGAATGTCGTTATAATTATCATCACTATTTTCATTATTATCGTGGCCTCATTTTATCTCACCTTTTACCTTACCTAATCTTATCTTATCTTAACTTATCTAACCTTGCCTTATCTTACCTAACTTTAGCTAATCTTACCCTATAATACCCAGTGATGGGCAATAAACTATTTTTTAGTTAAACTAAAACTATTTTCTAACTAAAAAGATAGTTTAGCTAAAGTTGGCAACTGATTTTGAAAATTAGTTAATTAAACTAAAAAATGTAGTTAAACGTTTTCCAACTTTTTTCCAAATTTTTACGACAAACATTTTCACAATAACAGAGGTTAAGTGAACTGTAATAATGCAGAGCGTCAATGACAATTTCACCTTCAAACTGTGCAATGTGTACTCTTTTAGTATACAGTTACAGGCGTACTGTAAGTAGTGTATGAATTTGAAAACACTAATGCTAAAATGCATTAATGCTAAAACCATACAGTATTAATCATAAATGACTATTTTCAGAATGATCTCACAGACCCCCTCCATATCCTTTGCGCACTCCTATTGGTTCGCGGATCACAGTTTTAAAAACGCTGGACTAATTGACTATAATAGTAATGATTAATAATGGATGACTTGTTACCTTGATGTGGTTCAGAAAGTTGGTTGTAGACGTAATATTTCCAGAGATCCTTCTATTCACGCAAAATCAACATTTTGCAGTGAAGTTTTTACAATTGCTTTTTTCCTCTTTCAGTTTTACCTCATGAGCAGTGAAGCAAGTAGTGACCAATAAACTATTCATTTTTACTGATGTAGCCTTTAATTCAAATCTTTGCTACAGACTCAACTCACATATTTTTTTATTATAAAGAATATCGTTATTGACACTGCGCCTTACTACAAACTGTATTCTATGCAGAGGCAACATCACTGTTAATAAGTAAGCAAATGTCGCGCTGAGTTGTTGACAGTGTTCGATGTTCATTGCAGAAAATACTTGCATATTGCTGATTTTTTATTTAAACTTTTTAGTTAGGAACTAAAATTTGTTAGTTAAACTATTTTTTTTAACTAAACTATTTTTTTAGTTAAACTTCATCCTTAGGGCCTAACTAAATTTTTTTAGTTAAACTAAAAGTTAGCAACTTTCTAGTTAACTATTGCCCATCACTGATCTTACCTAACTTTACCTTATCAGATCTATCTTACCTAACTTAATCTCACATTATCTTACCTAACCTAACCTTATCTTACCTCACCTTACCTAACTTTACCTAATCTTACCTTACCTTACCTAATTTTACCTAATCTTATCTTTTCTTACCTAATTTTACCTAATCTTACCTTTTCTTACCTAATTTTACCTGATCTTACCTTATCTTACCTACTTTTACCTAATCTTACCTTATCTTACCTAATTTTACCTAATCTTACCTAACTTAACCTAACCTTACCTTATCTTAACGTACTTTGCCTTAAAATACCTTGCCTTATTGCTTTCATTATTGCTATCGTTGTCGCTAGCAATATTAATGTGTGTGTGTGTGTGTGTGTGTGTGTGTGTGTGTGTGTGTGTGTGTGTGTGTGTGTGTGTGTGTGTGTGTGTGTGTGTGTGTATGTGTGACACATATACACACATCGTTTATGTTTTTGTGTACGTGTGCATGTGTGTGTGTGTTTGTCTGTGTCCTAGGAAGTGCCCAGCGAACTACACGTGCCGACTGACGTGGACCAACCCGGACTTTGGTTTCACGAACTTCGACAACTTTGGTTGGGCGATGCTCTGCGCTTTCCGCCTCATGACGCAGGATTACTGGGAGAACCTATATCAACAGGTGCGCCCTCGCCAATCTAATCTAATCTAATCTAATCTACTGACTTCTATGACACCCTTATCGTGAAACATCCTGATCGGTGGCCGATTGGTTAGAGCGCTCGCCATGTAACGTGGAGAGTAGGAGTTCGAATCTCCTCCTGTGAGACGGTAACTGTGTAGGAACCTTGGGCAAGTCCTTCGCCAACAGTAGCTCAACGTCATCGAGATGGGGAGCCAGTGCAGTGAGTCATGCGTATAGGCTGAGACAGAGGCGCGTTCAGGAAGGCAGCCACTGAGACGCGCGCCCAGATCGAAGAACCCGATCAAGACGAGCAGTCAGAGCAAGAGGCAGGCCAAGATCGAGCAGCAGTGGTCAAGTCGACTGGTGACAAAGGCATGGGTCATTGGATAAGGGTAGCTGCAGCATCACAAGGAGCGAGAAATAGCCCGCAGTTGGGTTATTTATTACGTAAATATTAAATATTTAATATATAAATAAATACACTCTGCATGCATGTATGTGTGTACGTATGTATGTATGTATCTATGCATGCATGTATGTATGTGTGCATGTAAGTATATGTGTGTATGTATGTATGTATCTATGTGTGTAGGTATGCTCTTATGCATGCATGTATCTATGTGTGTATGTATCAGAACATTTAATATAGCGCATTTTCCTGCCTCACAAATGTGCAGCCGGAGCTGGTTCGTATCGATTAACTAGTTTGAGAATTTGCAGATTCATTGCTCAAAGGAATTGGTGGGAAACTGAGAATATGCGAAATTCAGCGAGAAGGGAGTTCCTGAGTCTAGGTGCAGTGTATTTTGGTGGAGAACTGAGAAGGTGCAGTCATGAGCAGCTGTCGTCATGAGTTGTCGTCACGAGTTGTCGTGTCATGCTACTGTTATTTTGTAGGTGATTCGTGCGAATGGTCCATGGCAGATACTCTTCTTCGTCATCGTCATCTTCCTAGGTTCGTTCTACCTGGTCAACGTCATCCTCGCCATCGTTGCCATGTCCTACGACGATTGCCGCAAGGAGGACGCTCAAAAGGCGCTCGAAGATGAAGTCAGTCTCTCTCTCTCTCTCTCTCTCTCTCTCTCTCTCTCTCTCTCTCTCTCTCTCTCTCTCTCTCTCTCTCTCTCTCTCTCTCTCTCTCTCTCTCTCTCTCTCTCTCTCTCTCTCTCTCTCTCTCTTCCTGTCTCTGTCTCTGCCTCTGTTTGTCTCTCTTTCCCAGTCTCTGTCCTTAACGTCATACCCTTTGCCGCTTATTAACTTACTTTATCTTACCTTACCTCACCATACCTAATCTTACCTTACTTTACCTTACCTTATTTACCATATCTTACTTTACCTTGCCACACCTTCCTTACCTCATCTTACCTTACCTTTCATAACCTTATCTTACCTTACCTCACTTCCCTCATCTCATCTTACCTTACCTTCTATTTTCCTTATCTTATCTTAAGTCACTTTTCTTATCTCATCTTACCTTACCTTCTATTTTTCTTATCTTACCCTACCTCAATTCCCTCATCTCATCTTACCTTACCTTCTATTACCTTACCTTCTATTTTCCATATCTTATCTTACCTCACTTCCCTTATCTCATCTTACCTTACCTTCTATCTTCCTTATCTTATCTTACCTCACTTCCCTTATCTCATCTTACCTTACCATCTATCGTTCTTATCTCATCTTATCTTACTTCCCTTATCTCATCTTACCTTACCTTCTATTTTCCTTATCTTACACTACATGACTTCTTTTATCTCATCTTACCTTACCTTCTGTCTTCCTTATCTCATCTTATCTCACTTCCCTTATCTCATCTTACCTTACCTTCTATTTTCCTTATCTTACACTACATGACTTCTTTTATCTCATCTTACCTTACCTTCTATCTTCCTTATCTCATCTTATCTCACTTCCCTTATCTCATCTTACCTTACCTTCTATTTTCCTTATCTTATCTTACCTCACTTCCCTTATCTCATCTTACCTTACCTTCTATATTTCTTATCTTATCTTACCTCACCTCCCTTATCTCATCTTACTTTACCTTCTATTACCTTACCTTCTATTTTCCTTATCTTATCTTACCTCACTTCCCTTATCTCATCTTACCTTACCTTCTATCTTCCTTATCTTACCCGACCTCACTTCCCTCATCTCATATTACCCTACCTTCTATTACCTTACCTTCTATTTTCCTTATCTTATCTTACCTCACTTCCCTTATCTCATCTTACCTTACCTTCTATCTTCCTTATCTTATCTTACCTCACTTCCCTTATCTCATCTTACCTTACCTTCTATCTTCCTTATCTTATCTTACCTCACTTCCCTTATCTCATCTTACTTTACCTTCTATCTTCCTTATCTCATCTTATCTCACTTCCCTTATTTCATCGTACCTTACCTTCTATCTTCCTTATCTTATCTTACCTCACTTGCCTTATCTCATCTTACCTTACCTGCTATCTTCCTTATCTTACCCGACCTCACTTCCCTCATCTCATCTTACCCTACCTTCTATTACCTTCTTTTTTCCTTATCTTACCTCACTTCCCTTATCTCATCTTACCTTACCTTCTATCTTCCTTATCTTATCTTACCTCACTTCCCTTATCTCATCTTACCTTACCTTCTATCTTCCTTATCTTATCTTACCTCACTTCCCTTATCTCATCTTACCTTACCTTCTATCTTCCTTATCTTATCTTACCTCACTTCCCTTATCTCATCTTACTTTACCTTCTATCTTCCTTATCTCATCTTATCTCACTTCCCTTATTTCATCGTACCTTACCTTCTATCTTCCTTATCTTATCTTACCTCACTTCCCTTATCTCATCTTACCTTACCTTCTATCTTCCTTATCTTACCCGACCTCATTTCCCTTATCTCATCTTACCTTACCTTCTATTTTCCTTATCTTACACTACCTGACTTCTTTTATCTCATCTTACCTTACCTTCTATTTTCCGCATCTTATCATACATCACTTTTCTTATCTCATCTTACCTTACCTTCTATTTTCCTTATCTTATCTTACCTCACTTCCCTTATCTCATTTTACCTTACCTTCTATCTTCCTTGTCTTATCTTACATCACTTCTCTTATCTCATCTTACCTTACCCTCTAACTTCCTTATCTTATCTTACCTCACGTCCCTCATCTCATCTTAACTTACCTTCTGTTTTCCTCATCTTATCTTACCTCACTTCCCTTATCTCACCTTCTATTTTCCTTATCTTACACAACCTGACTTCTTTTATCTCATCTTACCTTACCTTCTATTTTCCGTATCTTATCATACATCACTTTTCTTATCTCATCTTACCTTACCTTCTATTTTCCTTATCTCATCTTACCTTACCTTCTTTTATCTTTCCTTCTATTTTCCTTATCTTATCTTACCTCACTTCCCTTATCTCATTTTACCTTACCTTCTATCTTCCTTGTCTTAACTTACATCACTTCCCTTATCTAATCTTACCTTACCTTCTATCTTCCTTATCTTACCTCACTTCCCTTATCTCATCTTACTTTACCTTCTATTTTCCTTATCTTGTCTTACCTCATCTTAAAATCTTATCTTAACCTATTTCATTTTGCATCGTCCAACTTGTCCCTATTTTTCGTGATCTTATCTTTACGTCATCTTGACACATTTAATTTTATCCTGCCTCTGTACTGAGTCAGTTTCTATAACTGCTTAGGCCGAGGAGATGGCCTTTCTGGCTGGCCAGCAGGAGGAGGAGGAGGAAAGACAGGCGTTGGACCGATCTAGAGCGCCATCTAGGACAAGTCCATCGAATATGGGGAGCATGGAATTCCCGCGATATCCGCTGGTGCGCGATCGCGACCAGCTGAGCCTGAGGTCGGAATACGCCTACCAAGACAGGGTCAACCGATACAATGCTATGTCGGCCCCCGACTATCAAAAGGTTCCACTTTAATCTAATCTAATCTTTATTATTATTATTATTATTATTGTTGTTATTATTATTATTATTATTATTATTATTATTATTATTATTATTATTATTATTATTATTATTATTATTATTATTATTATGTTTTTGCCCCACGGTACTTATGATCCTTAGGGGAATTATATATTAATTAAAAGAAGTAAATGCATCTGGAACGACCACTATTCCCCAGGTTCTGACAGAGGGAAAGTGCCGCTAAAAGCTACTGCGTTGAAGCGTTGGATTGTCAATGTCAGGCTTTGGAAGAGGAATGATGTTTCTCGTTATTATTATTATTATTATTATTATTATTATTATTATTATTATTATTATTATTATTATTATTATTATTATTATTATTATTATTATTATTATTACTATTATTATTATTATTATTATTATTATTATTATTATTATTATTATTATTATTATTATTATTATTATTATTATTATTATTATTATTATTATTATTATTATTATGTATTTATTAAGCGCTACTATCTATTGACCAAGAATTTTTTATATTATGTAATATTTTTATAGCATTGTTGCACTGCATTGCAAAAAACGAGTACTGTACACTTATAAGTATTCTTGCGTTATATATTAAGGAAAACATGAAATCAAATAACTTCACATTCCTTAAAATAGCTTCTATAACAAATCATAATTACAGTGTAATTAACACTCACAAAAATGGCTTCAGGTTTAACTTCGTTGGTTTTTGCACATGATAAGCTAAACACCACCAGATTCTCAGATTCTCAGTCTACACGTTAAGAAGGGCCCCAAAATGTTTGCGCCTAGGGCCTCGTTTTCTGTAAACGCGCCTCTGTACAGTGGATCTTCCGACGGTTATATAAATCGTCGTTATACAATTAGAACTCCGCCAATGCATTTTTCAGTTGGTACCAGTCCCAAGCCAGGATAAAGGAGGAGGGCTACGTCAACAGCATGCATAAGATGTCGTTAAATACTGGAAACTAATCATTGCAATTACTACAGCCGTCACTGAGCCGTGGTTGCACGCACCAGGTCGGGTGTTTTACGGCGAGGGAGGGGACCCGCTACCCGTCTTCATTAGCCGAGACTAAGAAAACGAAGTCTCTAACACTTCATACCCGTGGCTACCTCTCTGGCTTAGTTTACTGGACTGCTCTTCTTTTTCTTCATTACAATTAGAATTAATTAATTAACTAATTACCGTGATTGTATTTTAACAAACAGCAGGTCAGCATCAGTCTTCCTGGTTCGCCCTACACTGGGCATCGCCTGACGAGACACCGGTCGAGCCAGTTCAGCTGGAAGAAGCCGCCGTCTCGGGCGACCCCGACGTTGGGTACGGTTACGGGCGGGACGTCGGGGTCCTGGCGCCCCGTCGTTGTACCCTGCCTCGAGAACCTCGACCTGCCGTATGCCGACGACTCGACGGCCGTCACCCCTTCATCCGATGATCTATGCAACTCCTCCGCGCTGAATACTCACTACATGCTTATTAACAGGTGCGTCTCTCCGTTCAAGGATTACCTCTGCTTGAGTCAGCTTGACTGATTTAGGGCCTAGTCTAATGACTTCCATAGCTTCAGGTGATATCGTTGTTGAACTTATGATCAGCCGAAATCCGACTGGTAAAAGAAGTCAGAAGTCGAGCTACAGTGGGTAAACACTAAACAGGGACAGATTAGTCTTGACTATTTAGCTAAGGTTGCCGGGGCTTACCGGAAACTATCCGAGATACGAGTGGGTCTTATCTGCACTTAACTGAACTTATCTGAACTTAACTGAACTTGTCTGAACTTAGCTGAGCTGAAGTGATTTTACCCAACTGAGCTTACATTAGCTTGCCCGAGCTTAAGGCAGCTAACCGAACTCACATGAACCTGACTGAAATAACTGAAGCTTTATCTGAAGGTAACTCAGCGAAGTGTAGCCTTCCTGGGCTTATCTTATATGAACTTAACTCGTATGGGCTTATCTAAACCTATCTTAGTCACAGCAGGCTGACCTCTTCGAGTTTTACCTGAAAACAGCTTCGGTGTGCGCGCCATTGGCTGATGCCTTGCGAATTAGACGCACACAGAAGCTACTAATTAATAATAATAATAATTAACTCATTATGGGTTTAACCCCTAACTCACTTTGGCTTATCTTCTGTATCTGGATGGAGTACTCCAAGGGGAGACACAGTCTGATGTTGTGTGAAATCTGGTCAGGTTCTTGTATAGTCGTTATATACACGATAGCTGTTGCATAGCTGTTGCACAATTGTCGCATGGTTGTTGAATAGTTTTGGTATCGTTCTGAAACAGTTGTTGCATCATCGTTGCATTGCTGTTGTCGTTGTTCTTGTTGTTCGAAGGCCAAGACTTAGTTCAGGTGGTAACCGCATGACCCAGCTGGAGAGCCGATTCACCGGAGCAGGTACCTGGCGCCCAGAGAGCTGCCTGCTCCAGAACCCCCCGAACCAGTTCAGTCGGGGTCCATTCGATCTGTACAACCATCGCCTGCCTCCGAGGGTCACGGAACCGACCCACTTTCACTGGAACGCCTCTACCATCCATCGCAAACGGAAACTATCCCCCGAACCAGACAAGCTTGAGAAGAACAAGGTTCGATGTGTCGCATTTCGAATCATATCCTGTATCCATTCTTACACTCAGTATATCTCTCCTTGTTTCTGTTCTTTCTACTCAATCTCTCTCCTTGTATATCTCTCTGGCTTTATATGTTGTATTACTCATTATCTCTCGCCCGGTGTCTGTTCTTTCTGCTTAATATCTCTCTTCCTATATATGTTCTTTCTGCTCAATATCTCTCTCCCTGTATCTGTTCTTTCTGCTCAGTATCTCCCTCCCTGTATCTGTTCTTTCTGCTCAGTATCTCCCTCCCTGTATCTGTTCTTTATGCTCAGTATCTCTCTCCCTGTATCTGTTCTTTCTACTCAGTATCTCCCTCCCTGCATCTGTTCTTTCTGCTCAGTATCTCCCTCCCTGTATCGTCTTTCTGCTCAGTATCTCTCTCCCTGTATCTGTTCTTTCTACTCAGTATCTCTCTCCCTGTATCTGTTATTTCTGCTCAGTATCTCCCTTCCTGTATCTGTTCTTTCTGCTCAGTATCTCCCTCCTGTATCTGTTCTTTCTACTCAGTATCTCTCTCCCTGTATCTGTTCTTTCTGCTCAGTATCTCTCTCCCTGTATCTGTTCTTTCTGCTCAGTATCTCCCTCCCTGTATCTGTTCTTTCTACTCAATGTCTCTCCCCCTGTATCTGTTCTTTCTACTCAATATCTCTCTTCCTGTGTCTGTTCTTTCTTCTCAGTATTTCTCCCTTTAACTGTTCTTTCTACTCAATGTCTCTCCCCCTGGATCTGTTCTTTCTGCACAGTATCTCCCTCCCTGTTCTTTCTGCTCAGTATCTCTCTCCCTGTATCTGTTCTTTCTGCTCAATATCTCTCTTCCTGTATCTGTTCTTTCTACTCAGTATCTCTCTCCCTGTATCTGTTCTTTCTGCTCAGTATCTCTCTCCCTGTATCTGTTCTTTCTACTCAGTATCTCTCTCCCTGTATCTGTTCTTTCTACTCAGTATCTCTCTCCCTGTATCTGTTCTTTCTGCTCAGAATCTCTCTTCATGTGTCTGTTCTTTCTGCTTAGAATCTTTCTTCCTGTATCTGTTCTTTCTACTCAGCATCTCTCTCCCTGTATCTTTTCTTCTGTTGTCTTCTTCGTTGTTGTATTGTTGTCGTTGTTGTTGCGGTGTTGTCCAGCAGGACCAGTCAAGTAGCGTCATCGCGTGGACCGGTCGTAAGGAGAAGGCTTTCCTTGACAATCCGTTCATCTGTAGAACCCCCAGTGCAGCCACGATCGACCTTCAAGGTTCTCTCAACTCCTCTTCTTCTTCATTTGTCCATTCGTTGCACGCTTTCTCCTCTCC
>OY744603.1:65847728-65872513 GCA_963556255.1 Allolobophora icterica
ATGATGATGATGATGATGATGATGATGATGATGATGATGATGATGATGATGATGATGATGATGATGATGATGATGATGATGATGATGATGATGATGATGATGATGATGATGATGATGATGATGATGATGATGATGATGATGATGATGATGATGATGATGATGATGATGATGATGATGATGATGATGATGATGATGATGATGATGATGATGATGATGATGATGATGATGATGATGATGATGATGATGATGATGATGATGATGATGATGATGATGATGATGATGATGTGATGATGATGATGATGATGATGATGATGATGATGATGATGATGATGATGATGATGATGATGATGATGATGATGATGATGATGATGATGTGATGATGATGATGATGATGATGATGATGATGATGATGATGATGATGATGATTGATGATGATGATGATTATGATGATGATGATGATGATGATGATGATGATGATGATGATGATGATGATGATGATGATGATGATGATGATGATGATGATGATGATGATGATGATGATGATGATGATGATGATGATGATGATGATGATGATGATGATGATGATGATGATGATCATAAAGGCCATGACGACGATTCCAGGTGGTTTATAAACGAAAAATGATGTTCATGACAATGCGTGAGAGTTTAAACGTTGAATATTGACATAAGTATAGCACTGTTGTGAGGCAGAGTATTATTTTTAGGTATTTTGGCTAGACTTAGTTTAAACGTTGAATGTTGACATAAGTATAGTTGTGAGGCAGAGTATTTATTTTTAGGTATTTTGTCTAGACTTAGTTTAAACGTCGAGTGTTGACATAAGTATAGTTGTGAGGCAGAGTATTTATTTATATGTGTTTTGGCTAGACTTAGTTTAAACGTTGAATATTGACCAGTGTTAAATCTAGACATCTTTGGGGGAATGTCCCCCCAGGATTTATGTTTCCCCCCAGAGGCCAGCAATATTTAAATGTAGACACTTTTGGGGGGGATTCCCCCGGGATAGATGTTGCGCTCCCCCTAGAGACGAGTAAACGAGGAATATAAGAATAAAATTAGAGAATAAGATTTTTGAGATATGAATTCCTAAAAAAGGTCGTTTTTTAGTTTCCGCCGAAATAAGTCCTGAAAATGGGATGAATTACTAAAAAAAAGGTCATCAACTTTTTTGCATGATGAAATTCCCAAAAACCGTCGTTGGACCTTGGAACACGGAATAAAATTTCCCAAAAAAGGTCGCCCTTGTTGGCCTCCCCGACAAACCTTCTTTCCCCCTCAGAAGCGGGGGACTAGACTAAACACTGAATGTTGACATAAGTAGTTGTGAGCCAGAGTATTTATTTTTAGGTATTTTGGCTAGACTTATTTCAAATTCTTCAGAGTACTTAGTTATTGAAGAGATGGAATGACGTTTGATCTTCCATGGTTGAAAAATTAATATACCGTGGTGAGCGATAATAGGTGATGATATCTTTACCGATAAGAAGATTCATTGACGTTACAAGATAAATCCACAAACTTCAGAGTTGCTTAGACATGAAAACTGATTGATTGATTAATTTATTGATTAATCTATTATTTACTGCTATCTTAATCAAAATTAAGATAGCAGTAAACTTTCTTGGGATATTTAAAATAGATCTTTAAGGACACGAGCGCAAAGGTTAGTCTCCCGATGACCCACGGGTCTCTGATTAATTATCTTTGTTGTTACGTTTGTACTCTGATTAACTTTCTTATTATTGATATCCTGATTATCCATGATACTCTGGCTACCTTTGTTCTTATTACCGCGGTATGCTACCTTGACTGCCTTGGCATCGTAAATAATTACCGCCTAAACGGTGCATTGCAGGCCTGTTCGGCTACGAGAAGGGAATGAACAAGAAGGAGTTCCTGAAGGTGAAATGTATGCAGCTACTGTTCGGCTGGGAATGTACGCCTACCTGGTACAAGTTCGCGCACATTGTCGAACTGTTCATAATGGACGCGTTCGTCGATCTCTTCATCACGCTGTGTATCGTCGTCAACACCGTCTTTATGGCAATGGAGCATTACGACATGAGTGATATGATGAACACTCTGCTCACGAATGGCAATCTGGTTCGTGGCAATCATCCGTTAGGATATTAGGCAATCGTGCATTGGGGCATTAGGCAATGGAACGTTGGTATATTAGGCGATCGTGCATTAGTACAACAGGTGATTCATGGCAATCGAGCATTAGGACATTAAGCAAGGGCACAATCGGTCATTCTGCAAGGAAACATTAGGGCGTTAGGCAATGGAATATTAGGACATTAGACAATGGATCCTTAGGGTATTAGGAAAGAAAACATTAGCCCCATTAGGCCATTAACTGTGACTCGTGTATTTATATTGGGTTTCTTACCTGTGAGCTAGGTATTTAGATTGGACTTTCTTAGCTACCCCTCAGGTATTTTTAATTATATATCTTTACTTGTGCTTCTGCTGTTTATATTAGATTTATTACCTGTGACTTGGTAATTTAGATTGGATATCTTTACCTGTGCCTCAGCTAGTTAGATAATAGATTAGGTTTCGTACTTATGACTACGTAATTTAGATTGAATGTCTTTACCTGTGTTTCGGCTATTAAATGAGATACGGTACCTGTGACTGCGGTATTTGGATTGGATTTGTTACCTGTGCGTCAGGTGTTTACGGTAATCTTTACCGTCGAGGCCGGACTGAAGGTGTTGGCGCTGGGTCTTTACAAATACCTTCAGGACAAGTGGAGTTGTTTCGACTTCGTCATTGTCATTCTCAGTCTCGTTGAACTCGGTCTGTCAAACGTCAAGGGTTTATCCATCCTTCGCTCCTTCCGCCTGGTACGAATCACATTACAATGCAACTGTATTTGATGTATTGCCGTCTTTCCAAAGTTCAGAAGTGCACACGTATGACCATACCACAGAGCATCAATGACGCTGAGTAGTTGTGAGTGAAGGACTTGCTCAACGTCCCTACACAGTGGATGCTCGAACCCGTACTCTCCCTGTTGCAGGCCGAGCGTTGTGACCAATCGGCCATACGTGCCACATACCATTACAATATACAATACATCATTATTATCATTAAATTTACTACTAGCACCACTATTGTTGTTTATTCTTTTTACTACTACTGCTGCTGCTTCTGCTATTACGCATTTATTAAGCGCCACTGTCTAATGATCAAGCATCAGTCGATGGTGCTGAGCAATAGTTAGTGGAGGACCTGCCCAAGGTCCCCACACAGTAATCGTGTCAGTGGAGGCTCGAACCTGTACTCTCCGCGTTACAAAAGGCGGGCACTTTAACGATTCGGCTGCAGTGGGACCATCAACTTACATAATAACCGTTGTACGTCTGTCTGTCTGTCTGTCCCGTAAACAAACACTATTGTGACGTCACTATACTGCCGCCTTGGCGACGGTTGTCTTGACGGTTGTCTTGACGACGGCTACAGGCCTATAATATGACGTTATTGTTATCACTGCAATAATAATTGTTTTTTTATATACCGTGATTTTTCACGGGTTTACAGCTAGTACTAATATAATAGAAGAGAACTGTGGCCAAGTCATGAAACGCGCCTCTCATTGGCTGCTTCCAACTAATTAATATTCATGACCAATGACGTCACTGTTTACAAAACGGCGAGATTCCAACGTTAAAAATTAATTCTACGTATCAATCAATCAATCAATCAATCAATCAATCAATCAATCAATCAATCAATCAATCAATCAATCAATCAATCAATCAATCAATCAATCAATCAATCAATCAATTTTTATTGATCCACAAAGCAAACGTGACAATATACAAGAAAATATAATTTAAATAGCCACTATGATGATGAAAAGGTTTGAAACATTAAGATATTAATGGGTTTAGAAGGCTATATCATGCTGTGAGTGGTCAATGGGAAGCCCTAAAAGGACCAGGGTCCCGCTAGGAAGGGCCCCCATTTACTTAACAAAACTCGACGACTGCCTTGTACACATGAGCCTTTGAGTAGACCTATTTAGAGACAACGAATTTGCAAAAGGTGGGAAACTAGTTAACGGAATAGCAAGTGGCAAAAAACAAAGTAAAATAAATCAGATGGGAGGGGGTCGCAGCAGGCTGTCCCTGGGCAGTCTGTCTAGTCAGTAGGTGTGAACGAAGGCTTTTTTTTAAACATAGTAACTTGGAATGCGTCGTAATTCAGAGGGGAGACAAGTGGCAAAAACAAAGTAAAATAAATCAGATGGGAGGGGGTCGCAGCAGGCTGTCCCTGGGCAGTCTGTCTAGTCAGTAGGTGTGAACGAAGGCTTTTTTTAAAACATAGTAACTTGGAATGCGTCGTAAATCAGAGGGGAGACTATTCCATAGTTTTGGTCCTAGCATTGCCCTTTGTTGATCCGATTGAATGTTCATTTCCCTTTCTTTTTTTAATTTTGTTGTTCCTGGTTGCGGTATGACAACCAGTTTACTCAATCAACGAATATACATACATAGATTGGTTATTGAGAATCTCTGTATGTTTAAATATATCGTAAGCGGCTGCTCTTTTAAATTAACTGCTTCAAACGGGCTTAAACTAATTTATTTAGGTCACGAACGGGCTTAAAAGAACGAGCGAAAACGGGTTTAAACGGCCCAAAAATATAACGAAGTGACCAAGTGAACAGCGCACAACCACAACCGGCCACTCGCGATTTGAATGATATAGCGCCCATATATAATACCGCCTATAGGCCCTACAACTGGAAAATGCATTTTAATTTTATTTTAAACCGTCTTAGGACGGGTGATAATTAATTTTATTAATGTGTTAAAAGGTTGGAAGTATTTGTTTACGACACTCGAGTATTTTTGCGACGGTGTATTTGATATTATACGCTACGGTATAAGTAGCAGAGTTATTCGCTACGTGGCAGGGGTAACGGTCGATATATAGAGGGAGCCCCGTTTTTCCTGTTTTCTTCTAATCTATTGAAATACCGTCTTAGGACGGGCACTCATCTAGTCGTCTTAACAACATGGATAGAGTAATGGTAACACTCATGGCCAGGAGAGCAGCAGGAGAGCAACAGTACGCGGTTCGTTTCCCGCAACTCTCTCGGGCGGGCGCCTTGCATGGCTGCCATAACGTGTGTTTAGTTAATTAAGATATTGATAATTGTACTGTCATTGTCTCAATGTAATCTTACTGCGCTTGTCGGTTTGAATTAATAAAGAAAAAGATTATTATTATTATTATTATTGTTATTGTTATTATTATTATTATTATTATTATTATTGTTATTGTTATTGTTATTGTTATTGTTATTATTATTATTATTATTATTATTATTATTATTATTATTATTATTATTATTATTATTATTATTATTATTATTATTATTATTATTATTATTATTATTATTATTATTATTATTATTATATGAATCATAAAAGGCGGTGGCTTACTGTGAGCGATTTCCCGAGAAGGCACAGTTGGCAAACTAGTGCGCAGATAACGCCTAAAAGGTTACATGTGTTTAGTATTTTTATATAATTATATGTACTTAATTTTCGCTCAAAGCAGAAACACGAAGATTGGAACAACGCAAAACGAAAAAAAAGAAATAAAACGAAACTACAGAAAACACAAAAATACACAACGAACTCAAGCTGCAACTCCCCGAAGGCATAAGCATTATAAACCTGCGAGCTACAAAAAAGACATATTGTCCTTTAGTGACACACCAAGACCATTAACTAGATAATTGAATTCGTTTCCATACTCAGTGTCACCGTCAACATATTGAGTGTACTATTACCATTACAAAGCATTTTTTTAGTAGTTTAAACGTATCAATAACTCTCATAGATTTAAAGTCCAAACTGCCAAGACCTACAATAAATTCTCGTACTGATTCCCATTTATGGAAACCAAATAGTTTACGTTATACATTATTCCAGCAAACATTTAGTTTACTGAGCTGAGATTGGGAAAACCTCACTGCTACTGAGCCATATCTTAGAACCGGAAGGCAATATGTCTGCTGCAAGTGAAGTGTTTAGTGTTACCCCTACTAATTATCATTTCATTCTTCTGGTGTTTACTCCAACTATTGGCATTGCCTTTTGCCTCATCATTTTACCTTTTCTTACTGTTACCTTTGCCTATTATCACTACTTTTTATAGTGTTACCTTTACCTGTTGTAATTACCTTTTCATAGTGCTACCTTAATCTTTTTCGATAATCTTTTAATAGCGTTACAGTTACATATTGTAATTACTCTTTTGATAATATTACCTTTATCTATTACCATTAATTTTATAGCGTTACCGTTACCGCTGTAATTACATTTTCAGTGTTACCTTTGCTCGTCGCCATTAACCTTTAACGATGCCATTACCTATTACCATTACGTTTCATAGTGTTACCTGAATTTGTTGTCATTACCTTTCCACGTTGTTAAAATCACCTGTTACCTTTGTCATTTCTGGACTTGTAGTTGCGCGTCTTCAAGCTGGCCAAGTCCTGGCCGACACTGAATCTTTTGATCAGCATCATCGGCAGAACAATGGGTGCTCTAGGCAACCTTTGTTTCGTTCTGGCGATCATCATCTTCATCTTCGCCGTGATGGGGATGCAGGTGTTTGGCACCTCTTACGACCCGTTGAAGTACCCCGGGGAGGACTTGAGGTGGCACTTCAAGGACTTCCTGCACTCCTTCATGATCGTCTTCCGGATCCTGTGCGGCGAGTGGATTGAGAACATGTGGGGCTGCATCCGGTTCTACAGCATGGCCTGCATACCGTTCTTTCTCCTCACGATGATCATCGGCAACCTAGTGGTAGGTCGTTCCGATCCTCTTAGATCCTCCGCTTTGATCCTACTTGTTGATCCTTGTTCCTCTCGCTGATCTTACTCCTTTCCGATCATCCTCATCCGCTTCCTCTTTGATCCTAAGAATAATATAATAATATATTCGTTTACTAGAATCAGGATGACACACCGCATTCTGGGACAAAATATCGCTCGTTTAGGCTGATCCTCTCTGATCCTCTCTGATCCTCTCTGATCCTCTCTGATCCTCTTCGCTGCTTCTTGACCTTTCTTTATCCTCCACCTCTTTGATATCCCTCCTCTTTCCCTTTTGATCTCTTCATTCGGTTCTTACACTTGATACTTCTCTTTGCTTCTTGTCCTCTTCTTTCTTTGGTCCTTCTTTTTGATCCCCTCCTCTTTGAAACTTTTGATTCCCTCTTATTTGATCTTTCTTCGCTTCCCTTCGATACTTCTCACTCTGCTCCTCTTCAATTCTCCTTATTGATCCTCATCTTTCCTCCTCCTTTTCGATCGTCCTATTACAACCTCCTCTACTCTCATTCTCCTCCACTTTCATCCTCATCTTCTTTCATCCTCAACTTTTCATTGATTCATTCATTCATTCATTCGAGTATGTATTTCATCCTCCACTTTCGTCCTCATCTTGTTTTACCCTCAACCTCTCACATCCTCCACTTTCGTTCTTGTCTTCTTTACCCTCAACCTCTCTCCTCCTTCTCCACTTTCGTCCTCGTCCTCTTTCATCCTCCACCACTTTAACCTCTAATTTCTACCTCATCTTCTTTCATCCTCAACCTCTTTCGTCCTGATCTTCTTTCATCCTCACCTCTTTCATCCTGATCTTCTTTCATCCTCGACCTCTTTCATCCTGATCTTCTTTCATCCTCACCTCTGTCATCCTGATCTTCTTTCATCCTCAACCTCTTTCATCCTGATCTTTCAACCTCCTTCCCTTTCATCTTCCACTTTTGTCATCTTCTTTCATCCTCAACCTCTTTCATCCTCCTTCACTTTCATCCTTATCTTCTTTCATCCTCAACCTCTTTTATCCTCACCTTTCTTCCTCAACCTCTTTCAACCTCCTCCACTTTCATCTTTCAACACTTTCGTCCTCATCCTCTTTCATCTTCCTCCTCTTTCATCTTCCTCCACTTTCGTCCTCATCTTCTTTCATCCTCAACCTCTTTCGTCGTCCTCCATTTTCGCCCTCCTCCTCCTCCACTTTCATCCTCCTTCATTTCCGTCCTCGTCCTCTTTTATCCTCCTCAACTTTCGTCCTCATCTTCTTTTATCTGCAACCTATTTCATCCTTCTCCACTTTCATCCCTATATTCTTTCATCATTCTCATCCCAATCCTTCTCCAATCGTGCCGTCTGTTTGCTACCCCAGGTGCTTAACCTCTTCCTCGCGCTGCTGCTCAGCTCCTTCGGAGCGGAGACCTTGAAACAGTCAGAGGCGGAGGAAGGTCCAAACAAACTCCAGGAAGCGATCGACCGCATCAACCGCTTCGTCATCTACATCAAGTCCCACCTGAACTACTGTTTCAAGGTCAAGATTCGTCGCAAGGCCATTCCAATCGACTTCTATTTCGAGGAGGACACGAACTATGCCGCCTCAACCGGTGACAACTTCAGCAGGATGGACGGGCGTCTGACGACGATTGTACCCACGGATGCTACCCTTGGCAACGGGAGACTGCGTGACAACGAAACAGCACTGATGAACCAACAGCAACAGTCAATGCAAGGTGCGGATTGATCAGCTATACGGCAGTGCGCTGGTCTGTAATCCAACGTTTGGGTTCATCGAGTCTGATGAGTAGACTCTGGACCAGTTGTTCCCACACACTTGTCTCACGCCCCAGATTGCGAATTTACTTAACTATTATTTATTTATTTATAAACTTCGTAGGTAATAATTAATACGTATAGCTAAATGAATTGGGCGGCAGTTTTGAAGTGCTGTTTTTAAATTTATAATATTTTTGCTGTTTTAGCCGATTTCGAAAACAACACCATGACGTTCGTGAGTACTAATTACTAATTAGCCTACTAATTACTACCGCCTTGTTCCTCTCTTCTTCGTCCTCCTCCTCTTCCTCATCACAATGATGACAATCATCCTCATCACTATCATCACCATCTTCTTCATCGTCATCATTTTCACGGACCAAAGGATGCTCAGGATGGGAATTTTAGATGATTGCTGATGTCAAGGATATCCTCCAGTTATTAATTCTCTTTCTGTAATGTAATGTAATATCAGTCTCCGAAATTTCTCAGCAGTACACCAGGGAGTACTCAGGGAGACCAGTGCAACCACGGCGCTATATCAAATCAAGTCAATCAAGTCCGCGATAGCCAGGTTGTATTACCCGTTTCGGTGCCAGGTTAGAAGCCGGGTGAGGTCAAGCCGAGGCAACAGCATGGTGCTATACGGTGGAAATCGTTGGTGGTGATGATCATGGGATGGTGCAGGAGTGGAATCAGGAGTAGGATAGCTTGAAGAGTTCGTTTTCCAGTCGTGAGTGGAAAGCTTAAGGATAGAGAGGGCATGCGAAGGATAGTAAGTAAGTAAGTAAGTAAGTAAGTATATTCTTTATTATACCACCTGATTTTACATCATCATTTTCACGGACCAAAGGTGAGACTGATGACAGCCGAGAGGAGGATAAGCTAACTGGCGGACATCTGTTGTGAGTTCTCTACAAAGAGCTGGTGCAACATAGATTAAGGAACGGTTGCAGAAATTCAGAGAGGAGCCCGGAGGCTGATATAGAGAAAGGTGTGATGCATTGGAGGTTTTGTAGAGTATTTTTAGGGGCGGGGGCAAAAATCTGTTGGGGGGGGATATGACGTTTTTGCATAGAATTCTTGAACACAGAACACGGGACAACTTTAAAATTAAACAATGGTCACGGCCTTTGCCTATATAATTAAGTGGGTTTTTTTCGCATTGAAAATCGTGTTGGGACTGTTGTAATAATCATAATAATCAAAAGAATTTTTTTTAAATATTTGCAAAATCCGGGGGTAAATGCCCCCGTACCCCTCCGGAAGCCCATGGTGTGATGATGAGCGAGTACATCTATGAGTTTGGATGGTTTTTCCCACCCTGACTTTCCTCACGCCTGGATTAGGATTTCCTTACCTTTCGCGTGATAGGTTCAAGAATTTATTTATTTATTAACTACACGGCTGATTAATAAAAAAATAAATTCCGTAAACTTCTGACTCTTCTGCTCTTCCCCAGCAGTCTTCATCCTCTCCTCACGCACTCATTCTCTTTGTCTTAGATTCCCATTGAGACAGACGATGGCGCAGTCAGCCTCTGTTCCGAACCATCAACCGTCAAGATGAGCAAGGAATCTCCGGACAGCATCCGCAGCCGATCGACCAGCTGCAGCAACCGCGCCGGGGCAGAAGGAGGCGGAGGAGCAGGAGCAGGAGGCAGAGGAGGAGCATCCGAAGGTACAACCACCAATTCCTCTTCTCGCGCTTCGTCGCTCACGAAGGCCGGCTTCAGCAGCGGTCACAGTCTGAGCAACTCATCCGAAGCGACAAACTTCTACCTGGACGATGAATCTGTAAGCAACGATGCGAAACCGGATGACGGTGACGACGGTCAGGGGGTGAACGTCATCTTCGTCAAGTACCCGGATGAGTGCTGCCCCCGTCGGATCATGAAGTGCGCCCTGTGGCCGATCATTGATCGGACGGTGCTTGGCAAGATCTGGTGGAAGACGAGATGTTACGCCTATGCGCTGGTCGAACATCCCTACTTTGAAACGTTCATCATCATCATGATTCTCGCGAGCAGTCTCGCTCTGGTGAGCACCGTTCATCTGCTCAATATAATCAAATATTATCTAATCGAATGACTTCTATAGCGCCGTTATCATAAGATCGATAATCACAATCAAGACACATAATCGACTGGAGAAGTCATGCGTCGCACTGAATGTGACCGACGACCAGACAGTCGATGCCTAACGAGAAGTCTGGGAGCCTTCGTAAATCATTACCAGTTAATATCTGACGTATTTTAATCTAATCTACTCCGACTTCTATAGCGCCGCCATCACAATACCCACGACATCTATCGATGGTCGTTTAAACTGAAATCGCAATCAAAGCTGAAACTCCATTGGATCAAATCGAGGTCGAGATCCGACAGATAAGAGAAACCGGTAGTCAGGCCACGGTGGGCGTCGGCAAGATGCTTTATAAAAACATTTATTAACTATAGTCACTGATACCTAATTTAGATCTGATTTAATCGCGTTTTCTGTCTATATTTTTAAAGACTGTAATCCTGTTGCGTTTGTGTCAACGGGAATTTTGGCAAAATTTTAACGAATATTGATTGATTGATTGATTGATACCTTTACCTTCGTTCTTGTCTTTACCTCCTGCTTTACCTTTGGGCTTTTAGGCGGTCGAAGATCGTAACATCGATAACCACCCGACTGTGCGGGATGCGCTGAAGGTACTTGACAAGGTGTTTACCGTTATCTTCGTCTTTGAAATGGCCGTCAAGATGGCCGCCTACGGACTGAAAAAGTACTTCACAGACGCCTGGTGCTGGCTCGACTTCATCATCGTCACGGTAAGCGTAATCGTAATCGGGCAATTGATGCAGCGCTGATAGCCAGGTGGGCTCTTGCGGAGTGACGGCTGCAAGGAGCCGGTGGTCAGCGGGTCTTGGAGAACATGGGCGCTATATTAATGCTCTTAATGGAAATAACTTGTCCTTAATGACTGCACTTACTAAATTACCCGTATTAACCAATTCTTAATACAGTAAATTATTGCATTCAAAATCTGTACTTAGTAACTCGTACTTAGTAGACCGTGTGGGAGTTAAGTGCCTAGGCAGAGCTGTACTGCTACCACACGCGTCCACAGGTGGCGGATAGTGGAACGACCTCTAGATATAGAGGCTAGCTGCGAAATAAGCAGGTATACCCTGTCGAATAAGCAGTCGCGGACCAACAGCGGCAAGGCTATCAGGGCGCGGTATGGGATGTGGGTGGCACCGCATCCTATGATAAAAGCTGCAGATGCTCTATGACGGTCATGTGACAAGGCGAGTACAGGCCGCCTTTAAATAAGCCTGAAGCCCTCGCTGCCTTGCGAGTAGGTGCTTGCACCAAAGGCTAGGTTCCAAACCGAAAGGGGTTGACGTCAGGAAGGGCATCCGGTTGTGAAACTTTGCTCCAAAATGTTCTATGGATCTTCATACACTTTCGATTAAACAAGTGGAAGAGAAGGATCCGAGTGGCTGACCCCTTTCCAAAGAGGGATTAATTCGAGCCTGAAGGAAAAGAAGAAGAAGAAGACTTAGTAGACCGTACCTAGTAACCTGTACTTAATAGCCTGTACTTAAAACATGTACTTAATAACCTGTACTTAGTATCTGTACCTAATAGCCTGTACTTAATAGCCTGTACTTAAAACGTGTACTTACATGTAATAACCTGTAAGTAATAACCTGTCCTCAGTAACCTGTACTTAGTAGCTTGTACTTAAATCATGTACGTAATAACCTGTACTTAGAACCTGTACTTAATAACCTGTACACAATAACCTATACTTAGTAACCTGTACTTAATAGCCTGTACTCAAACCTGTACTTAATAACCTGTATATAATAACCTGCACTCATTAACCTGTACCTAATAGCCTGTACCTAAAACCTGTACTTGGTAACCTGTACGTAATAGCCTGTACTTAAAACCAGTGGTTAATAACTTGTAGGCCTACTTAATAGCCGATCCCTAGTAACCGATTCCTAGTTAATTACTGTACTCAATAGTCTGTATTTAATAATAATTATGTAATTAATAATAATCTGCACCTAGTAACTTCTGGCTGGTTGTAGATATCGTTGATTGGTTGGTCAGCAGAGAGTTCCACTCAAGCCAACATGGGAGCGTTCCGAGCCCTTCGTACCCTCAGAGCCCTGCGACCTCTGCGAGCCGTGTCGCGATGGGAGGGCATGAAGGTTAGTCATTCTAAGAATGGCAGGGCCAATGGTCGCATTTACCCCTTATCCTGTTATCGTATTATATGTTCAGATGTGACAAAAGCAGGCGAAGTAAAAAGCACACTCTTACTCACTTGGCTATGCCCCTCTGTTTTCAAAACTTCTCGTAATCGTAATCGTAATATCCAAACTTCTAAAGCGCCACTCGAAGGCCAAGCGCAAGGCACCAGCCTATTCACGAGGGCTACGTCAAATCAGAGGGGGCTTCCAGAGAGTAGTCCAAAAGAGGTCCGAGTCCAGTTTCCAGAAAGGCCAAACCAAATCAGAGGGGGGTTCCAGAGAGTAGTCCCAAAGAGGACCAAGTCCGATATCCAGGGTACCAGATCAAGAGAGGCAGAGCAGCTGTCAAGGCGGGTTCGTTTACGGCGAGAATAATTGGAAGGCGGAGGATCAGATGAGTCAGGGTAGGAGTACTTGAAAAGGTGAGACTTCAGTTTTGAGTGGAAAGCCCGGGGGGTGATAGATAGAGGAATAGGAGGAGGATGAAGGACCGGTTGCAATGATGATGGATCCGTCTGGATCCGCCAATATCCTCCTTCTTTCAAAACCGGACTCACGCCGCTGTGCCTATATTTTTGTTCGGACTAAAAATCTGGTAAGTAAGTAAGTAGGTAAGCAGGTATTTGTAAACATGCCATATGCCCATCTTCAGAACAAGGAAGCGTAAGTTTAAGGTAAGGTGATAAGGTCAACTATGAGGTAAGATGATAAGGTGATGTATGAGGTCAGATGATAAGGTAATCTATAAGGTAAGATGATAAGGTAATCTATAAGGTTATATAAAGTAAATAAGTAAGTAAGTAAATAAGTAAGTAAGTAAGTAAGTAAGTAAGTCTATGATGAGAAGTAGACTACTGTTGTTATTGGACCTAGAGTCTCAACGCTAGGTTTGTGCAAGTTTGTTGTTTTTACGCACTTCCTATCTGCTGCCAATTCAGCTGCGTCGGTTGTCGAGGTCGATGTGGATGGAAGGTAGGATGCGACCAGTCTATGTTACCGTCGCATCATGAATCAAAGCTCGGCTTATTATTCCTATATATGCTTATTATTATATATTCTAAATATTATTATTATTGCTATTATTATTATTAGCCTATTGCTATTATTATTATTAAAGCCCGAGGTAAAAATAAACCCTCAGGGTCTTAGAAACTACCTGAAGAGCTTTGTCGTTCTGGAGTTAACGGTCATCTTCACCGGTCACTTGTTACTATTATTATTATTATTATTATTATTATTATTATTTTTTTTTTTTTGCCCTGAGGTACTTCGTTCCCTCAGGGTCTTAGAGATTAAATTAGTTGTTTTTTTCCGGAACGGCTAACCCTCGTCCAAGTCCTGCTGGGCTGATACCATTGAGCCTCTAAATGCCACCGCGTTATTATTATTATTATTATTATTATTATTATTATTTTTATTATTATTATTATTATTATTATTATTATTATTATTATTATTATTATATCCCGAGGAAGTGTAATCTCTCAGAAATCAAAGAATTACGCTAGTAGCTGTTACGGGTATTATTACTAATTACTATAACTACTTCTACTACTACTACTACTACTACTACTACTACTACTACTACTACTACTACTACTACTACTACTACTACTACTACTACTACTACTACTACTACTACTACTACTACTACTACTACTACTCATGGGCGCCAACTCTGCGAGGCCCGTGAGTGCCCACTGCCCAGCACCACCAGAAATAGGCCATGCGAGGCCCACCTATGCCTGGGCACCACCAGAAATCAGCCCGCAAAGAGCGCTTTTTAAGAGATTTTTTCTATTGGCATTACTTATCTATAAAAAGATCCAAAAATTTTGCACGCTTACGCGCGAAAATTGCTTTGACTGTCTACTTTGGGCATTCACACGTTTTTGGTCAACTCGAGGACAAGGGTATGACTTTGGGTGTGACGGCGCCTCTGCTATGTGCGGAGGGATAACTGGATTACAGTCCAATTAAGGAGGGTCAATCAAAAGTTTCTGTGTTCACCACACAAATCACTCACTTAATTTAGGCATTCAGGAAGCATAATCTAGAGTTCCAGAATGCAGAGACACGATCAATATAGTCAAAGATTTTATTAATTTTGTCAGACACTCTCTTAAAAGAATGGCATGTTTTGAAACAATGCAGTTTGAGAGAGAAGCCAGTTAGTTGTGAATCATTGTAACAAATAAAGATATTATAATTATAAAACGAAGGAATAAAGAATTCCTGGACGAGAGAAGCCACGGTATTTGTAATTGACATTAATTTGACATTATAATTATAAAACAAAAGAATTGAGAATTGATACTGGAGAGAACCAAGGTATTTTGTAGCATTATAACATTGTAACAAAAAAGGTCAAAAAAATTAATATTCCTTTTACTCTCTTTGGGCACTCACACTATTTTGGTCAACTGGGCGCCTATGCTGCTACTACTACTACTACTACTACTACTACTACTACTACTACTACTACTACTACTACTACTACTACTACTACTACTACTACTACTACTACTACTACTACTACTACTACTACTACTACTACTACTACTACTACTACTACTACTACTACTATTATTATTATTATTATTATTATTATTATTATTATTATTATTATTATTATTATTATTATTATTGTGTTCTTCAGCAGCACCATCACTATTAAAATCAGAGTTCTAGTTCCCATCGTGCCCAGGCACGCGATAGCATTGAATCTCTGGATTGCTACAGAGATCTTTTGGAACAGGAAAAAGGTTTCTCGCCGGTCCTCCATTGTTCTTGTTAACCGTCGGCCAAGTTCCGTGATGAAAGCCAGGCCTTCGTGGTCCATAGGTCCCATATTATTATTATTATTATTATTATTATTATTATTATTATTATTATTATTATTATTATTATTATTATTATTTTTATTATTATTATTATTAGCCTTTTTTTTGCCGCCCGAGGTGTGACCCTCAGGCTCTTAGAGATTGAGAACGTGCGTGGTTAAATTGGTTTACTGTGCCTCATCCTCCCCCATTTTATTATTATTATTATTACTACTACTACTACTACTACTACTACTACTACTACTACTACTACTACTACTACTACTACTACTACTACTACTACTACTACTACTACTACTACTACTACTACTACTACTACTACTACTACTACTACTACTACTACTACTACTACTAGTTTTTGGCCCTGAGGTATTTCATTGAGTTCAGTCCCTCAAGGTCTTAGAGATTAGATAAGTTATGTTTCTGGAACGGTTATCCCTCGTCCAAATCAGCTTCGACTGTAACCATCAAGCCGCTGAAGGCTACCGCGTTAAACCGTTGGATGGTGATCGATATTCTCTGATGTAAAAAAACTTGTCTCCCGTGGTTCGCCCGTGGTACTAGCAAGATTACTATTATTATTATTATTATTATTATTATTATTATTATTATTATTATTATTATTATTATTATTATTATTATTATTATTTTTTTAAATATATTTTTTTCCCCCGAGGTACATATAATCCCTCAGGAGTCAGATACTAAGCAAGTGGAAATTAATCTCTGGAGTGACCGTCTTTGTCGAGATCTGGAAGTGCGCAAATATTATTATTATTATTATTATTATTATTATTATTATTATTATAATTTTATGATTATTATTATTATTATTATTATCGTACCATAATCATCTGGATATTGACCTAATTACGTCTTGGCTTTGATGCATCATCGGTCGATACCTTTTGCAATAGACATATAGGGGAGATAGGGAGTTGTAATTGTAATCTGGCATTTATGAAGCGCCACTTAAGAAAAACTGATCAGTGGCGCTCCCGACCCGAACCGATGAAATTACTGTTGATGCTAATTGATGCTTATTATTATTATTATTATTACTATTATTATTATTATTTTTTTTTTGCCCCGGGGTATCAAGGATCCCCCAGTTAGGTAAAAAAATTGTCCGGAGACAAATATAAAAAGAAAAAGTTTATTCCTGGAACGGCCGAGCGAGTTTTTGCTGCGATGTTGTTATTATTATTATTATTATTATTATTATTATTATTATTATTATTATTATTATTATTATTATTATTATTATTATTATTATTATTATTATTATTATTATTTGCGTTGTATGGTGATTGACAACCGCTGGAATAGATAGCAACTATTAGCAAGTCTCTCTTGGATCTCCGGTGGTTAAAGCTAAGCCTCTCCCCAAGTCTTTCATAAGGGCCATTCCGTCGTCATTGATAGGGCCTAAGGTCTCGAAGGCCAGAGGGACAAAAAAGTAGTCTGCGCGGATCTGGCTGTACTTGTTGTTCTTTCTTGTGGCCACTAGTTCCGCTGCTGCTCCCGATGTCGCGGACGTTGCATGAAGGTAAGAGGGCGCCAGTGTCAGTTCCAGTGACGTCCCATACAAGACTTCGTCCTCTGCGCTATGGTATCAGCGTAAGTCCGTCCGGTCCGTCTCCCGTCCGTTCTCGACAGCCCAGGTGGTTCTCTGATATTAGGGACACCCGCTCGTTAGAGGCCTCGGCTTATCAAATTATTATAATTGTTATTGTTATTATTATTATTATTATTGTTATTATTATTATTATTATTATTATTATTATTATTATTATTATTATTATTATTATTATTATTATTATTACTATTACTATTACTATTGTTATTGTTATTGTTATTGTTATTATTATTATTATTATTATTATTATTATTATTATTATTATTATTATTATTATTATTATTATTATTATTATTATTATTATTATTATTATTATTATTATTATTATTATTATTATTATTATTATTATTATAGGTATACAGGATCCCTCAGGGACTTCAACATTATTTACAAAATAGATTTGTCTGGAATGGGCCCTATTCGTCTAGGTTAAAGTTGTTGAAGGCACCCCTAAAGGCCACTGCGTTGAAACGTTGAATCGTGAGCGCAAGGCGTTGAAACAAGAAAGACGTTTCGCGAACGTCCCCCGTAACAGTTCTGAGTTTCTGCCCTAGAGCAGAAAGAAAGGCCAAGCCCTCATTGTTAATCGGGCCCATGGTTTCAAATGCCAGAGGAACAAAAAAATGAGTAGCGGATAGCTGGCAATATTTATCGTGTTTGCGGGCTGCCGCCTTCCCGGCCGCCCCACCGGCCGCCCGAGCGGTATTATATCGGGCAGGTAAGAAGCAGCCAATGTGTCAGTCACGGTCGCATCCCATACGAGGCTGCGACCAGCGCGCCACGGAATGAGGGTGAGGCCATCCGGTCTCTTGCCATCGGCTCTCAAAAGGCCCACGGGCTCCCTAGTTGAAGGGAAGCCAGCACGGGTCAGACTACGAAAAATTAGGTCGTTCAATGTTGCGTGTCTAGAAGAACGACCTGGTCCCAAAGGGCAGGAGAGCCCGTGCAAGCCATCTGCAGCCACGGGAGAGCCACAAGGGCATCTGTGTGGTTCGCAGAGGGGAACCCCCAGTCGGAGACCCACCGCCACCCTGACCGACTCGTCGCACAGTCTGAGCCCGCAGGAGGCGATAGGGAGAGCCAGCAGCCAGTCACCGGAGTGCGGGGCTGAAACCGCTCTGAGACGCGCCTGATGGAGAGGGTCCGGGAGCCCGGCGTACAGGTCGGAGATGATTTTGTCGGTCAGAGGTTTCTCCCAAGTGGATTGTCTGTGCATAAGGCTGCTATCCGGGAGCTGCATTGAGTTGGTCTTCAGCCAGCGGGACAGCATCGCCTCATACTGTGGGTCGGTAGGGAATGTGTCACCTAGCATGATGGACTGGAGCGGAGGGGTACCTGCGGCTGAAGCCAAAAAGGCGGGAAGTGCCAGCGACGTTACCGATCTAATTCCCAGTCCACCAGCCTTGATGGGAAGTGAGGCTTGAAGCCAGTGACCCTCTGACAGGGGCAGATTTAATACCCCAATCAGTCCCGAACGCAAAGTCGCGTCGTATAGCGTTAGGCCCGGGTGGTCTGCACAAGGACAGCAACGTAATGTATGGAGAAGTCGCGATGAACTGAGCGAGTATCTTAACAGGATTAGGGCGTCGTGCCTTGCAATGTCCCGTAGTCTCTCGAGCGCCCGCACGAGCTCTGTTGTACGTTTCTCCAGGGCCTCCCCAAGTGCCCCAAGAGCAGAGAGTGGAGCACCCAAAAGTGATGCCATCTGGGGGTTGGTATATTTGAAGAAGTCCAAAGGGTGGTGATCCGCTGCAAGGCCAAGGTCATGCGAAATCACCTCACATTTTGAATGGTTTAGTTGTAAACCTAGTTCTTTACATTTAAGCTCCAGCAGTGCTATGTCGTCAGCTACTACCTGCGCCCTCCCCCCCCCCCCCAACGTGACATCGTCTAGGTAACCCAAGGTGAGTGGGGATGCCATTGAAGACAAGATAGGTTGAAGAGGCAGGCAGAATAGTAGAGGGCCCAATGGGTCGCCCTGTTGAGGGCCGACCTTGGAGAGAAGATTAAATGCGCCGTATTTCAAGTTTGAAGGTTTGGCGTAGGCCAAGTGGCAATAGGGTGCGAGCTCAGGGAGAATTGTGAAAGCAGAGTGTAGCATCTGGTCTCTATAAAGGCTATTGAAAGCATTAGAGAAATCTAATTAATTCACCATTATTGAGTCATTGTCCAAGTTCTCGAGAAAGCGTCTAGCGGCGTGCGCCGCCGCCTCACAACCCCCGGCCACGCCCACACCCACCTGCCTAGGGGACAAATATGTCGCAACTGTAGGTGCCGCATAAGCGTTTGCGCATTTAGCGGTTAGCCTGCGCCAGATGTAGCCAATGACTATAGGGCGCAGACCTCCAGAGCTTTTGCGCAGAGCAAAGAGGCTGCCTCCAAACAAGGTTGCACGAATCTGAGGGGGGCATGTGCCTTTAAGCAGAAGATTAACCAGGGCCGTGATCGCCGAGAGCAGCTCGGCGCCCGATTCGGCCTGGTTAACAAGTTCCAAAAGATGTTGGGGGCGGAGGCCATCAGGACCCCCCGAGGATCCCGCCGGAAAGGTCCGGATGCAAGACAGTACCACAGCTTCCGTGACCTGGAGCGGGTTGTTAACTGGGAGCGAAGGGATGGGTGGACGGTCTGGAGGGGGTGTTGGGTGCTTTAGGCGGAGCTCCTCCAGCGTGGCCTCATTGATTAGGACCGGCTCGTCATCCGAGCAGAGGATCCGCGCCGCCGCCCTGATGTTGCCATCCTCGATTTTTGCCGCGACTGCTGCAGCAATCGTCTGCTCCCTGCTTGGTACCGTCCTCCCCCCCTAAGGCCCGGGCTCTCCTGCGGGGCAAAAAGGACTGGGATCCTGAGGGGCACGGTGGAGAAGAATTCATCCGCCCGTGTTTTAATCTTAGCGGTTAGATTGTGGCACCTCTGACAGGCTGTGCAAGCGTGAGGGCCCCAAAAGCGAGCAAGTGCTGCCAAGGGAGCGGAGAGAGCGGGTCTGACAGGATGCGACCGATCACAGTCGTCAACAGTCTGCAAAGGCTGTGTCTGGCTGCTTTGGGAATATGTTTGAGAAGCCTAACTTGAAGGGAAGGATGAGGGATTAGATCCGGCGTGGGGGCGGGCCCCGCGTCAGCTATTGAGGGTCCCGGTTGTTATTATTATTATTATTATTATTATTATTATTATTATTATTATTATTATTATTATTATTATTATTATTATTATTATTATTATTATTATTATTATTATTATTATTATTATTATTAGAAAATGTTTAAAGACGCTACAATGCTACATACATGTAGATCTGCGATTACACTTTAACAGGTGGTAGTGAACGCCCTGATACAGGCGATACCTGCAATTTTCAACGTCCTTCTCGTCTGTCTCGTTTTCTGGCTCATCTTCAGCATCATGGGCGTCAACCTGTTCATGGGAAAGTTCGGACGATGCGAAGACGAATATCAAGTAACCCTTCTGAAGAACAACTCGTGGAATATAACGAATAAGAACAGTTGCGAAGTGGCGGCCGCCTCAGGAATCAACGTCTCCTGGGCTCACCCGAAAATCAATTTCGACAATGTTCTTGTCGGTTATCTGGCTCTCTTCCAAGTCGTGAGTATCTATGGATATTTAATCATTATTTTAATGCGCTATATAAATGCCTAGAATTAGGCGTCAGATCTAAGTTTATGGAAGTCGATGTCATATAGGAATCAAGGTCGTAGAGGAGTCAATCACAAGATTCTGGGTAATCGGATTCAAGGTCGTAGGAATTTGGGTTATCAGATTGAAGGTCATCGGATTCAGAGCCATCTGAATTAGAGTAATGGGATTCAAGGTCATAGGATTCAAGGTCATCGGATTCAGTGTCATCTGAATTAGGGTAATGTGATACAAATCCATAGGATCCAAGGTTATCTGATTAAGGTTAACAGGATTCAAGGTCATCAGACTCGGGGTCATTTGAGTTAAGGTTATATGATTTAGGGTCATTTGATTTAAGGTAATCTGATTCATTGTCATAGGGTTCTTGGTCAACGAGATTCAAGGTCATGTAAGAGTGATATAGCAGTCTTGTGAACAGATTAGTTCAGATCAGATTGGATAACAGGTGGGCAGATAAAGGACCTTTGATGTTGTTTTGTGGGAGTCTGCTGCACAGAGCAGAGATGATGTGCTGACGTGTTGCTGTCTTACTTTCAGGCCACCTTCAAAGGTTGGATGCCCATAATGTACGCGTCTATTGACAGCATGGAGGTAAATAAAATCATTAAAATCAGTGCATTTTTCAGCCGGAACGCGTTCCGGCACCTTTTTCAGCTACTAAAAATGATCTATTTATTTTAATAATAAAAACAATAATTTAGTTATTTTAATTTAATTTCAGTGCTGTGCACTGTTTTCAGTGTTTATTGAGACTCCTCCCACCCCCCAATCCCGTTTTTCTCGGGATTTTAGTTCTTCCGTAATTGTTCAGTTCCGGAACCTATTGTTCAGTTTCGGAACCTTTTTCCTAGAAAAAGCACTGATTAAAATTATTTATAAATTCTATTGAAACCATTTCTAACTATTATGACTTTATTACTTGCATGATTTAATAGCTACTAGTAGTAATTTAGTATCCGATTCTTAGTAATTAGTGTATGTAATAACCTATGCATACCTAGGGTACTCTCGAGTCTCGACTGCCACTCTCCCTTCGTAGCTCAAATTCACTTTCTTCCTTCAAAAAGCGGCTCAAAACTCACTATTTCTCCTTGGCTTTCAAGCACTTGGATATCTAACTGCATCTCCTCATGGCGGCTGACTATCCGCGCCTCAGATTCACATTTCGGTGTGACCTTGAGCGCGTTACAAATTTTTTAATAAATAAATAGGGTGCTTTATAGGAGCCTGCTTAAGAACCCTTAATTCGCTATTTTCAGACTCATTAACATCTTTGCATATATTATTATCACAACATTTCTTCCCATGTGCAGTCGTCTGCGGTTTATCAGTTCGAATTGTTATTAAACGAATATATTAACATGTTCCTATAGTAACCTGTACTTAATAACCTCTACTTAGTAACCGATCCTATAGTAGCCGACTCTTAATAAGTATTTACTTGATAAAATGTACTTAGTAACCTGTACTCTGCAAAAACGTTCAGAATTGTATCCTGCATCAGACGATTATAATTGATATCTTGTGTCTTTTGTAATGAAATTTGTATCAGATAATCTCTTACAGGGGCGCCGCCAGGCTTGAAAAAATTGGACGCACACCCCTCCCGTCTCCTCTCATCTGCACCCTTCCCCTGTCTGCCACTCGTAGTTATACACTGAAAATGACTCAGAGTGACTCATAAAAGTACAGCATAACACATGCTCATGATATCATACTGTATGGTAAACCAAATTACATAGTGAAATAATATTGTCAAATATGTTGATGCGATGCCTAATCCTTGTGTGGATTTGATTTTTTGGGTGGACGCAGGGGCGTCTACACCATAGAAACCTTGGAGCAAATGCTCCATCCAGGAAATAGGGGGGGAAAGATTTGTCAGTGTGTGTGCCACCATTTTAGGGGGGAAGGAACGGGAAGGGGGGAAGAAGAGGGGGAAAAGGGACGTTGCTCCAATGACTTAGGGGGGGGATAGACGCCCCTGGGTGGACGCACGTGCGTCCAGTGCGTCACGCTGCCGGCGCCCCTGATCTCTTATGTATCATGTCTCTACTATAATCATTCTTTCTTTTATCAAGGATATAGCTTACATCCCATATTTCACATCTGTACCCTGCATTCTTCTTTCTCGTATCTTGCTTCTTATAACTTGTATCTTGCTAACTTGTATAATCTATAATAATAATATAATATAATCTATTGCCAGGCTTTTGTTGGGGGGTGGTGGTTACTAGTCCTTCACAAAGCCGACAAGCAGCCGAGTCAACCGACTCAGGGGTTTGGAGGAGCATCGCGAGCTCTCATAGCGGGTTCGGGGCGGCCTATACATTACACTGTAGTACAGTTAGTACTATACGATTCCAGAGCATCAATTGTACAAATGGGCCAATGGCATTGCATTGTAATGATCTTATCTATTGTAATATGTCACATAGAAATAAGAACTTCAAAACTAATGGCCCAGTCTGTCCAAAATGGCAGCCCCCAGCTGGCTGCTATAATCAAACTATCATGATATCATGATGAGTACAACGCAGGGTTCCTAAATTACAAAGCGCATGCTTCTTGGCTGGCGTGCCAGTTCAGTGATAACTTGCTGTGGATCAACGACAATGCCACGACATTAGAGCCAGCCCCGTTAGCCTGTCCTGAGCAGGTGCATTTCCGAGATACGTCTCGAGTCTTCTCAGGCCCGAAAACTCTCTCTAGCTACGGCCTTGCTAACTTGGACATGTATCTTATATCTTTTATCTAAATTTTTGCATCTCGTATTTTGTGTTTATGTCTCATAAATTGTATCTCGCAACGTCTATGTCTATCTTGTATCTCATATCTCATTATCTAAAATCTTGTATCCTAATTTTTTTATTTCATCTTGTATCTTATATTTTCTATCTTAATATATCATATCTTATATCTTCCATTTAATGTGTAGTACCTTTTATTCTTGTATCTCATATCTTGTATATTAAACCTTGTACCTGGTAGCTTGCATCTCATATTTTCTATCTTGACATCTCATATCTTATTCTTCTATCTGATATCTAGTACCTTGCATCCTTGTATTTCACATCTTGTATCCTAAATCTTCTATCTTAAATGTTCTATCTCGATACAGCTCATAGTTTCTATCGTATATCTTCTATCTCGATATAAGTCGTATCTTGTATCATGTGCGTCGCGTTCTCCTGACCGTAGCAAGACCAGCAGCCTGAACGCGAGGATAAGACAGCCATGTACATCTACTACGTGCTTTTCATCGTCTTCGGTTCGTTTTTCACCCTCAACCTCTTCATCGGAGTCATCATCGAAAACTTCAACATGCAGAAGAAGAAGGCAAGTATACATCCCCACAGCTCTCTCTCAGTTGTCCCTACCCTGGTAGTGTTATCTTATCCAATTCAAAATGGTTGTACGTCTAGACGGGCTGAATTAGGACCGCCTATTAACACAGTCCGATAGATTAGAGTGCCGGGCATGTCAACCGAGAGGTCGGAGGTTCAAATCTTCACTAGAGCAGAAATTTGGTTCGAAATTTCTGCTCAACCTGCGCCCCTAGCCAACTCAGCTATAATAATGAGTACATTGACCGTACACTGTCGGTGGGAAGATGAGACGGCGAGGGAGAGGACCGGCCACCCACCCTCATATGCCGAAGCTAAGAAAATGAAGTCGCTAACACTTCATACCCATGGCTGCCTCGGGGCAAGCTTAAAGGACTGCTCTTCTTCTTCCACCTCC
>OY744603.1:65872713-65965213 GCA_963556255.1 Allolobophora icterica
GCAGGTGCATTTCCGAGATACGTCTCGAGTCTTCTCAGGCCCGAAAACTCTCTCTAGCTACGGCCTTGCTAACTTGGACATGTATCTTATATCTTTTATCTAAATTTTTGCATCTCGTATTTTGTGTTTATGTCTCATAAATTGTATCTCGCAACGTCTATGTCTATCTTGTATCTCATATCTCATTATCTAAAATCTTGTATCCTAATTTTTTTATTTCATCTTGTATCTTATATTTTCTATCTTAATATATCATATCTTATATCTTCCATTTAATGTGTAGTACCTTTTATTCTTGTATCTCATATCTTGTATATTAAACCTTGTACCTGGTAGCTTGCATCTCATATTTTCTATCTTGACATCTCATATCTTATTCTTCTATCTGATATCTAGTACCTTGCATCCTTGTATTTCACATCTTGTATCCTAAATCTTCTATCTTAAATGTTCTATCTCGATACAGCTCATAGTTTCTATCGTATATCTTCTATCTCGATATAAGTCGTATCTTGTATCATGTGCGTCGCGTTCTCCTGACCGTAGCAAGACCAGCAGCCTGAACGCGAGGATAAGACAGCCATGTACATCTACTACGTGCTTTTCATCGTCTTCGGTTCGTTTTTCACCCTCAACCTCTTCATCGGAGTCATCATCGAAAACTTCAACATGCAGAAGAAGAAGGCAAGTATACATCCCCACAGCTCTCTCTCAGTTGTCCCTACCCTGGTAGTGTTATCTTATCCAATTCAAAATGGTTGTACGTCTAGACGGGCTGAATTAGGACCGCCTATTAACACAGTCCGATAGATTAGAGTGCCGGGCATGTCAACCGAGAGGTCGGAGGTTCAAATCTTCACTAGAGCAGAAATTTGGTTCGAAATTTCTGCTCAACCTGCGCCCCTAGCCAACTCAGCTATAATAATGAGTACATTGACCGTACACTGTCGGTGGGAAGATGAGACGGCGAGGGAGAGGACCGGCCACCCACCCTCATATGCCGAAGCTAAGAAAATGAAGTCGCTAACACTTCATACCCATGGCTGCCTCGGGGCAAGCTTAAAGGACTGCTCTTCTTCTTCCACCTCCTCCTCTTCCCTTTCCCCTGCCCTTCCCTTCCTCTTCATCTCCTTCTCCTATTTCTCTTCCTCTCCCTCTTCCTGTTCCTGTTCCTCTCCCTCTTCCTGCTTTTGCTTTTGCTCTTGCTGTTGCTCTTCTCCTTTCCTTCTCCTTCTTTCCTTCTCCTTAGCCTTTCCTCCTCCTCCCCCCTCCTCCTCCTCCTCCTCCTCTTCATCTTCCTCTTCATCTTCCTCTTCCTCTTCCTCTTCTTCTTCTTCTTCTTCTTCTTCTTCTTCTTCTTCTTCTTCTTCTTCTTCTTCTTCTTCTTCTTCTTCTATTCCTATTAACACAGTAGTAATACAGTACCAGTAAGATAACTATTAACTAATCTAGTATTATATTCTGTTATGTTCTCACCGAATCTATTCTCCAATCTCCACTCTAGTCTCATGTTCTAACCGAATCTATTCTCCATTCTAGTCTCACTCATGTCCTGAGGTTGAATTTTAAAAATGGCAGTCGTGTTCTGGGACGGACGGCGGAATATCAGAATCCGCGTATTAAGGGGGTCATCCATAAAGGACGTCCGCAATGAGGGGGGAGGGCGGGGTCATCGAAATGCGGACAACTGCGGACAAGGGGAGGGAAGTTATAGCCAGTGCGGACATCCGCATCTAAACTTTTAAATTTGATAATTTTTTAAGCACCACCTTGTTTCAACCTTACCCGAAAGACGAAAAGGTCAGTGAAGTGATTAACTAAAACTTCATGCAAGGTATAACGTTTACTGCGACTTCAAAGAGGCCTTTATTACTGCACATCCTGCGATATGAAACCTGAACTGTCATTTAAACATGCACAGGAACTGTGGAATAATTGTAAAAATAATGACGACATAAAAAATTGGCTTAGGCGTGCGGACGTCCGCAAAGGGGAGGGAGGGAGGGTAAGGTCAAATGCGGACAAGGGGGAGGGAGGGGTCCAAAGTGGGTCATATTTTGCGGACGTCCTTTATGGACGACCCCTAATGGGCGAGTAATAAGAGGGCTCTAGTGTATGCGATGTGGTTGATTGTAGGCTGGCGGATCACTGGAGATGCTGATGACGGAGGATCAGAAGAAATACTACAATGCCATGAAGAAACTGGGATCAAAGCAGCCGACAAAGCCGATTCCGAAACCAAGGGTATAGGACTAATTGTTTTGTCTTTGTATGCCTTTATTTGATTGGGTGGGGCTATTGTTGATTGAGTTGGGTTGCTATTGATTGGGTAGGGTGTTATTGATTTGGTAGGGCTGTTGTTGATTGAGTAGGGCTGTTATTGATTGGGTAGGGCCAGTGATGGGCAATAGTTAACTAAAAACTTGCTAACTTTTAGTTTAACTAAAAAATTTTAGTTAAGGCTAAAGTTTAACTAAAATAAAATAGTTTAGTTGCTAACTAACAAGTTTAAGTTAAAAAATTACCAATATGCAACTATTTTCCGCAATGAACATTGAACGCTGTCAACAACTCAACGCAAAACTTATTGATTAACACTGCATGATTTTAGCATTAACAGCCTGTTTTTTCAAATTCATACACTACTTACAGTACACATGTACATGTAACTGTATGCTAGAACAGTACACATTGCATAGTTTGATGTTGAAATTGTCATTGACGTTCTGCTTTATTACAGTTCACTTAGCCTCTGTTATTGTGAAAATGTTTGTCGTAAAAAGTTGTAAAACAGTTGGAAAAAATTTAACTACTTTTTTAGTTCAGTTAACTAATTTGCAAAAATAGTTGCCAACTTTAGTTAAACTATATTTTTTAGTTGGAAAATAGTGTTAGTTTAACTAAAAAAAATAGTTTAGTACCCATCACTGGGTAGGGCTGTTATTGATTGGGTAGGGCTGTAGTTGCTTGGACAGAGCTGTTCATCCTGGTAGGGCTGTCTTATCTAATCTAATGGCTTCTATAGCGTTGTTGTTAATAATGCCTAAGCCGTCAATCAATGGTCGCTTCAAGCGATATCACCGCTAAAAGGGGCGTGGTGGCTCAGTGGTAAGTTCGGCGCCTTGTGACCGGAGGGTTGCAGGTTCGAATCCCACTCTAGCCGCTGCGTACGGACCTTGGGCAAGTCAAGTCCTTCACTCACAATTGCTCGTGGCGCTTCTGCGTGAAAATTCCGGCACAGTATCAAATGCTGTAGTCGGGAGCGCCTCTGAGTAGTAGTAGAAGACTTCGAGAGGCGCTATAGAAATATCCGGAATAAATAAATAAATAAATAAACAATTACAGTCCACAGACTGGCGAAGCGAGGTTGAAATCCGGTGAATCAGATAAATCAGAAGTGGGTGAGGAAGTTGAAAGAGACGAATCTCAAGTGAAGACCTGAATAATGTCGAAGACCTAAGAGAACAACGCTTAGAACTGGACAGTTAATTCAAAAACTTTGGAACAGCCATTGAGAACGCCTGAGAGCTCGGCACTGACCTCGTGCCAGGCACACCAGTTTTTATCGAGGTGGACCTAAGTATTTTTCCATGTAGCCCTGTCGCTCGCGTCTTATTCAGGTAGTCACAACTACTTGTCCAGTCAGGTCTGTTTTGTTTATTTGGGCACGGATTATCCAGGTTGGTCTAATTCTTTATCCAGCTATGCATAACTTACTGCTAAGTGGTAAGAGGTAAGTCTGCAAATCCAGGTAGGTCTGTTTTTGCAGTTAGGCATAAGTACTTGTCCAGGTAAGCCAGACAATGTATCCAGGTAAGTCTGTTTGTCCAGGTAGGCAAAAGTACTTACCTAGGTAAGTCTGTTTGTCCAGGTGGGCAAAACCAACAGCGACCGTACGTACGGTACGTGCGTTATTTTTTTCTATAACGTACGTACGGTACGCGTACGTTATTATGCCGTACGTTACCGTACGTTCACATCTGTTCATGACGAAAATAAAATACATAACATTATGCACAAGAAATGTCAATAATAGTTGGTGATTGACGGCCGTAAACAATTTTAACCATTACATCAGTCATCTGTGGCTGTTCAATGATCTCTACTTTCAAACTTTTAAATTCCCAAATTTAAAATATTCTGTTTGATGCAAGGCCCCCCTAGTGTTAAGAATATTAAGATTTTACGGCACACTTTATAGGATGGTCACTGCCAGTTGTCATTTTATTGGTAATACTAAATTTCGGTACCGTTCGTAATTAACTAGGCTTGCGTACGGGGAGCTTAATACTGTAGAGCTAAACTGATCATTTTTGACGTACGCGTACGGTACGCGTACCTTACAAAACTATAGTTATTTTCATAGTTGTTAAAAACGATAGAAACAAAATAAAAAACGGAAAAAAACGTCGTTATATTCCAACAAATAAAAAACGGGGAAAAAACGGAAAAAAACGACAAAAGAAAATAATTTGCCTTTCTCGCATCTTGTAGGCGCTACTGCAATTTAAAATTAAAAACCTTATTCACAGAATTTAATTAGCAAATAACACAACTTCATTAGTAAACACTAAGTAGGCTAACATCAATCTACAACAATTATTTTATTTCTTATAAGTTTGGTTTAATAAGAAATTGAGAAATTAAAAATATTGAAATCTTTTCAAATTTAAATTGCAAACATAAGTCCACATAAGTCCATGCTGACTAAACTAACATAATTAAAAACTAAACTTTGGAGGTATAGACTATATAGTATAAACCTTCTCACAGTAAATACATTTCAATTTAGCCAATGCTGAGTTTTTGTCTTTCTCGTTTATCAAAGTAACGTGAATCCATTCCGCACCCTTTTCTTCTGGCATTTTAGATAACTTAGAAATAACTTTATAAAATTTTATTTCTTGTACTGTGCTATTTCATAAAATATTTGTTTCTCAAATGATGATGTAAATAGCCTAGTGAGGTAAATTAGCTGAATCCTTGAAAGTACGGAAACAACGTAAGGGACATCAGACAAAAAATTAAACAGAAACTGAAAAACATTGACAGACAGTAAATAAAGAAAGAAATAAAGTTACATAAAAAACGGAAAAAAACGATAAGAAAAATAAAAAACGAAAAAAACGACGTTTTTTGGGAAAAAATTAAAAACGAAAAAAACGGTTTTAACATCTACGGTTATTTTGAGGTTCTTTGTGAATGATCAGATAAATTTTTTAAATACGGTACGCGTACGTTATTTTTTTCGATAACGTACGTACGGTACGCGTACGTTATTCCGGGAGGTAACGTACGGTCGCACTATGGGCAAAACTACTTATCCAGGTAAGTCTGTTTTTCCAGGTAGGCATAGCTATTTGTCCAGGTGAACGTGTAGTCGTGTACCTGTGTTAACTGAGGTGTTGTGGATGTTGGTTTGTTTTCAGTTCGCTTTCCAGTTGTTCTTCTTTAAGCTGACGAAGAACCAGAAATTCGACGTCGCCATAATGGTCGTCATTTTGCTGAACATGTTCACGATGGCCATCGAGCATTACGATCAGTCGGCCACCTTCGCCGAGGCAGTGTCCTATGTCAACACGATCTTCATAGTCGTCTTCACAATGGAATGCATCATGAAGCTACTCGGGCTTCGTCTCTACTACTTCAAGGAACCGTGGAACGTCTTCGATTTCATCGTCGTCATCGTCTCCATCCTCAGTAATGCACCGATCTTCCATTTAGTCTGGTCTGGTCTGTTATGGTCTGCCTTGGTTTGGTCTGGTCTGGTCTATCTAGGTCTGGTCTGGTTTGTCGTTGTTTAATCTGTTTTGGTTTGCCTTGGTTTGGTATGATATGGTCTGCCGTGGTTTGGTCTGCTATGGTATGACTTGGTTTGGTCTGGTATGGCCTGCCTTGGTTTGGTCTGGTATGGTCTGCCTTGGTTTGGTCTGGTCTGCCTTGGTTTGATCTGGTCTCGTCTATCTTGGTTTGGTCTGGTCTGGTCTGCCGTGGTTTGGTCTGTTATGGTTTGTCTTGGTTTGATTTGGTATGATATGATCTGCCGTTATTTAATCTGTTAAGGTCTGCCTTGGTTTAGTCTGGTCTGGTATGATCTGCCCTGGTTTGGTCTGGTCTATCTTTGTCTGGTCTGGTCTGCCTTGGTTTGGTCTGGTATGGTCTGCCTAGGTTTGGTCTTGTATGGTCTGTCTTGGTTTGGTCTGGTCTATCTTTGTTTGGTCTGGTCTGGTCTATCGTGGTTTGGTGTCTTGGTTTGATTTGGTACGATATGGTCTGCCGTTCTTTGGTCTGTTATGGTCTGCCTTGGTTTGCTCTGGTCTGGTATGATCTGCCCTGGTTTGATCTGGTCTGGTCTATCTTGGTCTGGTCTGGCTTGGTTTGGTCTGGTATGGTCTGCCGTTGTTTAGTCTGTTATGGGCGGCCTTGGTTTGGTCTGGTCTGCCTTGGTTTGGTCTGGTATGGTGTGCCTTGGTTTGGTCTGTTATGGTCTGCCTTGGTTTAGTCTGGTATGGTCCGTCGTGGTTTGGTCTGGTATGGTATGATCTGCCCTGGTTTGATCTGGTCTGGTCTTCCTTGGTTTGGTCTGGTATGGTCTGCAGTTGTTTGGTCTGTTATGGTCTGTCTTGGTTTGGTCTGGTATGGGCTGCCTTGGTTTGGTCTGCCTTGGTTTGGTCTGTTATGGTCTGTCGTGGTTTGGTCTGCCTTGGTTTGGTATGATATGGTCTGCCGTGGTTTGGTCTGTTATGGCCTACCTTGGTTTGGTCTGGTATGGTCTGCCTTGGTTTGATCTGGTCTGGTAGGGTCTGCCTTGGTTTGGTCTGGTCTGGTCTATCCTGGTTTGGTCTGGTCTGGTCTTCCGTGGTTTGGTCTGTGGGCACATCGTGCTTTCTCATGCAATGGACCATCCCCCTGTAGCAGTCTACCATTAAACTTACGAACTATTTCGCCACAGACAGCTCAAGAAATATCTTCAAGCCACCTTACGACGCACCAATTTAGATTCGTTAGATTGTCATCTTAAGCGCCCTTCTGATGTTCTTAAAAGGCGCTTAACAAATTAGCCAGATTCAGACATATATACATCGTATTTTTGTTTTCTTTCTTCAGCCATCGCACTGTCGGACATCTTGAAAGACATTCTCCCGATATCACCGACTCTGCTGAGGGTCGTTCGCGTCTTCCGCGTCGGCCGCGTCCTTCGCCTCGTCAAGTCGGCTAAGGGCATCCGAACCCTGCTCTTCTCGCTGGCCGTGTCGATGCCGGCGCTCTTCAACATCGGTCTGCTCCTCTTCCTCGTCATGTTCATCTACTCGATCGTCGGAATGTCTTCCTTCATGCACGTCAAACACACGAACGGCATCGACGACATGTTCAACTTCGAGACGTTCTTCAACGCGATGATCGTACTCTTCCAGACGTGCACGTCGGCAGGCTGGGACGGCGTTCTCGCCGGTCTCATGAACGACAAGCCTGACGAGTGCACTGTGGAATCGACGCCTGACAGGCCCAGCGACTGCGGTAACAGCGCTCTGGGTATTATGTACCTCGTCAGCTACCTGGTCATCAGTTTCCTTGTGATCGTCAACATGTACATCGCCGTTATTCTCGAGAACTTCAGCCAGGCGACCGAAGATGTACAGCAGGGCCTGACGCAGGACGACTTCGACATGTACTACGAAACATGGGAAAAGTTCGACGAGAAGGCGACCCAGTACATACCCCTGTCGCAGCTCAGCGAGTTCGTCGATACCCTGGAAGACCCGCTACGCCTCCAGGCGCCCAACCTGTTCCTGCTCGTCGCGATGGACATTCCGATCTGCGAGGGTGAGCGCGTCCACTGCGTTGATATCCTTGACGCCCTGACGAAACACTACCTGGGAACGGCCCGCGAGGCGGCTGGGGAGCTCGGCGATCTCAAGGGACCCGAGAAACTTGACTACCATCCGGTCAGCAGCACGCTTAAGCGGCAAAGGGAGATCTTCGTGACCAAGATCATCCAGAGAACGTGGCGTAACCACGTCAGGAAACGCCGGGAGGAGAGAGCGGCCGCCGCCGACGAAAACCATAACCCCGAAAAGGGACAATCATCGCAACAAACCAGCATCGAACTAAACGATCCGATCAGCGATGACGACAAAATGACGTCATAACGACGTCAGACGTTTCAAATTAAGCAAACAACAGGCACTACTTTTGATGGATCAGTGCGCCGACGTCGAACGTAGTACGGTCGGGCTGGTCACTTCGAGTTTGTAATAGCGATTAATTTGACAGATTATTTGCCTAAGTGATCTGGTTTTTCTATGTATGGCTGTCCTGAGTTTTGCTAATTATTCTTGATTACTGTAGTTATTCTGAACATCTAAGTGATTTATGATTATTTTAACCTGACGATTATTAAGCTCAAATTTTTCATGTGCAGTTATTGTGGTCTATGGTGGATGTTATGTTACTCGCGTCACCGCAGAGACAGGGCGGTGGAACAGTTATATTGCTCTAAAAAGTAATGTTTGGCAGGCTTTTTATTTTACGTGTCTCTTATATTATATTGTGTGCATGAATTTTAGACTGACCCGATTCTCCGTTTGCACGTTAATATTAATTGGGTCTGACTAATCTGTAGTATAACACTTTGTGTAACCGGCTACACATTTACGCTACATGAGGAATATGTAACGAGTAAATGTGTAACTGTTGTAATTGTGCATCTCTATGTAACACGGTAACTGCTGGCTTTGTCTTTAAAATTTAGCTATCCAATCATATATACAACGAATATTATATAATATTATATAATATAGGGTGAAATAATTGTATGTATGAGTTGAAAGAGACATCTTTAAGGGTAGATTTCTGTGTATAAAGATGCTTAAATAATTTATTGAGGCTTTGTATAAATTCTGTGTATGGGCTTCACTATGTATTCATTCTCTGTGTGCAGCTGTGTTCCGCCACCGCAAGTTTATTTTCGTGCTGTGCGCGTCTTGTCGTTTTCCACGGCTCTTTTATGCATTCAAGCAAACGCTTTGTAAATATCTTACTCCGAATATAATATAATATCGTGCATATTATATACACAGTGTACACGAATATATTTGATTTATGCAATTCTGTTTGTGACTATCGGCAAGTATGTTGAAACAAGTTAGTGAGATAGGTTGTGAAACTGAGGTTTTGCCTGGCATGCCTAGTTTTTTAAGTATATAGCCTAAAGGTGAAGTAGCTAATAATTATTGTAATAAGACGTCGGTTTTTTCGAGCGACTTCCTTGCTTACTAACCGGTTGTCGTAAATATGTGTTATAGGTCTATTTCTGATCCGTGTCCAGCACATTTCTTTTTCTTAGCTGTAATCAGGGCCGGATTTAGTAGCCTTCCGCCTGTAAACCCACACTGAATGCCGCCCCTAGCCCAAACTCAACATGTAAATGAACTAAAAATTTTCGATATGCTGCCGTTATAATGCCTCCAAAAATTACTCATTTAAAAATGGCGGCATATTAATTATTGGTAAATCCGGCCCTGGCTGTAATGTTGTTTCTCCGAGTACAATACGTCTATGTGCTGAATAACGGCGCTGAAAATCAACTGAAACTATTTTGGCATTTAAAGAGGACTTTTAAAATACTATTAGCTATTGCTTTTGCGTGTAGGATATTTACTGTTGGCAGTTGCACTTGCGTCGGCGGTTACACCACTCTCTCTCTTTCTGTCTGTCTGTCTTCTGTCTGTCTGTCTGGCTTGTCCTACCACTTCCAGCCCTTGGGTATGAATTTTATATTCATTCCATTTGTTGCTGGAAAAATTGGGAACGACTCATAGTTGACCTCTGGGGAAAATACAGCGCAACGCAGGATGATCTGAGCCAGACAGGATAGAGTTCTGTCTTACAGACAGGCCTAACACTCCGTATGTGCTTAAACTCCAGTAAACCTATTATACCGTAGGCCCTATCGCATTTAGATTGTATGGTATGGTATCTGGGAATTTATACAGATTGTCTTTAGATTAATACAGAGGTCGTTGTATTTTATACATCATCTTCAGCACGGTTAACTTGATGGTGACTGTTATAGGCCTACTACAAATGCTATTTTGTTAGGTCAACTATTTACAGACATGTTCTTCTAATTAGCTATCAGGCTTCTGTGAATAGGCCTGATTAAAAAATATCCAGGTGTTGTGAAACGTCGATGCTTCTTCTGATTGATATGTTCGAGGTAAATACTATTTTCCAGTTTACCCTGTTCTTCATAGAGTTTCTAGAAATCATCGCTATCTTAAATTTTTAAGGTGTCACATTTCTGGCATTTCGTGCCACAAAGCCTGTGGCAATTGCTTTCAACGGTATTCTCACTGTTTGTCTGTCTATGCTCAGCGAGGCATTCGCCCAGACATACATGTAGCCTATGTACGGAGACATGCGTGCAGACAGACAAGCTTAAACCAGTGGCGGCGCCACGATTTGAAAAGTAGTACGGCACATTATAAGGTCTGGGTAAAAGTGTACGGCAAAATTATGTTTTTGCCGTAAAACCTTAAAAAAAGTGGTACGGCAAAAGCCGTACAACAAACATAGGCGGCGCCGCCACTGGCTTAAACATCATGAAGCCAGAAAGAAGGTGTCACGCTATATAGTTGATCTGATCACAAATCTATCCTGCCAGTAATATCCATGAACAGTAGTGGGACCCACATGGGCGCTTTACGGGTCCCATATGGGAATATGGGTCCTATATTGGCTACGCATGGACAGAGCAGCCCGCTTTTATTTTGATCAATGTCATTATCTTGCATTCATTTGGTGGCGGGATATATCTTTTAAAATTTAAACTACTGGCGGTTACTTTACGCAGCTACGTTATTGTGTTACGCAATCGTCACGTAATCGTTTGAACGTTATTGCGTAGTAAATTTCCGCCGACTGAGTAATTCGGCTTGGCGATGCTTGAATGACATTATATTCTATAGAACTTTGGATCTGTTCTGTGTTTCAATGTGATATAGGCTCATATAGCTATGATTCGCTATGATCGATCGATTAGTCGGCGGCCAACAGGAATTCGTCTTCTATCACGTTGAAGGTATCTGTAGTCAACTGCGTTCTCGTTACATATGTGAAAATATTGATCTGATTTATCGGTAATCGATCGATATACTGATCGATTTATCCAGCGGCTGTTGCTGGCTTGCTTCGCGTCAAATCTCGTCGAGTCGCTTATCTATTGAGAAAAAGATCTGACCTGAAAGCCTTGCAGTAAGGCGTATTAGACTATATCTGTCTAAAGTGTTCGCGGAAGAGTTTTTTTGCTGAATAAGTCATAGAGGTTGAAGGTGTCACTATGTCTTAGAAGTCAGTTACGATAAAGATGGCTTTCCGGATGTTGTGCAGACGTTGCTCCCTGGTTTCACTGAAAACAATCTATCAAAAATGAACCGCTGGGAAGGCGGTTCTTTGGATGGTCTTGGGTGGCAATTAAACTCCGTTTACACCCAAACATGGGCAGTGAAAGTTTTAACGCATTGGATTAGCCTGCTTAATTCCGACACCCAACAGATGGCGGTATGCTTATCTTATTACATAATATATTTTCCTTTTAGAAGTTTTAAAATGAGAAAATAGTGTTTATATTCAAGGTATAATTAATACGGCTAAATGTAAACCATTTCGTGGTTGACGTATATTTTCGATCCAATGTTGTTAGCAAGGAATGATCTTTTGAAAACGAAAAATCTATATTTTTGCCAAAGTTAGCAGCGCCGCACACGTACTGTATAACCTGTTACGCACACTGAACATTGCCGTTTTTGATGGCATGTTAACCAGGTTTGTGACTCGAAGATGGGGTCCTCTGTGGATCACTTCTATCGCTCCACCGGGAAATGGGTATACTTGATAATTCTAGGTTGTTTGAGGAGGTTGCCTTAATTATTATCTTGACGAAGCTGTTACCGTCTTCTTCGAGGTACTTTTGTTCCGTTTTTTCTACAAACGCCAGGATCGATTGAAACCGACCTTTATCGTGTAGTTTTTGTTTATTTTTCGTTTTATTTTTGCTAAACTTGAATTGTAGCGAACTACAAGGCAGCGAAATTGATGCGCTGAGGCTTTTCGTAGTTAAGAGATGTAGTTAAGTAGCTACGGTAGCCTGTAAGTGCGCAAACTTCAACTACTACCGACCGTCCACCCGCACCCTCTCGTCATCCCTAACCTCCCACATAGTTGGTGCAATTTGCAAGAAAAATTCGTTGGGTGTAGGAAAACTCGAGCTGTCCTATTACTGTGCTGTCTTTCTAGCATGTACAGAGCGGTGTTTCCAGATTTTTCATTGTTGATATTGTCTGGGTATGTTCGTACGATTCTGTCCAAGATGGCGGAAATGAATGGATTATCTCGTTATAAAGCACTGTCATTGCAAGTCCGCCAATCATCGGAACTATCCGACACACGGCGTCTCTAAGTGTTGACTACGAATATCTCTTTATGCAACGTACGTTGATGCCATTAATCGAGGTATATATTTTACACGTATACACCATAATATATTCGTATATTATGTGTATATATTTATATATATATTTATATATACCGTTATATATAATTAATGTCGAGCTGGACGTTCTTTATGATAATAACTCGTTAGTTGTTCGTCTCTTGTTTTCATTTCTGCAGTTAGACATCTCCTCCAGAAATATCTATCAGATCTACGCCAACACTAACCCCTCCTGCACAGAGCATCTGCACGATAGTTCTGCAAAATATCCCTTCTTGGGAAAGGAGGGACATTATTCCCTTTCCCTGTCCTCTCATGCATCATTCTATTCTCTGACAGCCTGCCACATCGCCAGCCACTGGCGGCGATCTTGTTTGACAGGTAGGGGAGACACTTTAGAACTGATCTGGTGAAAAAAAGTTGTTTGAACTGATCTGGTGAAAAAAGAGTTTTGAACTGATCTGGGCAACAAAAATTTCGCGCCAACGCGAGAGAAAATACTTTTGACGTTTGGTGTTTCTTCAAAATGTGGGAGGGGACGAATGTATGGTGTGCCCCCGCGTACGTACAATATGGATGGCCCCTATAGACAAATAATAGGTTTTACCTCTGTCCCATTTCCTATGCGTATGTACATTACCAGTAGAGTAGACCCCTCCCATATGCAAGCATATGCATTTGGGTTATCCCCTCTGGATGGCCCCTATGTAAATATGTTGTATTTTTGGATAAAAGTATTTACTTTTAATATGTTTTTCACAGTTGTTAAATTTTAAAAAATTATACATTTTTGATAAAACTACATTTCTGCAGCCCGCCACTTCATAAAAACTGGGAAAAGGCCCGTTGTACAATAAAGGCTGTGCACCACTGCATCTAACCAATACCACATCCCACTCCCTATAGATTAAGAATGTATGATTAGTCCTATAACCCTTAAATTAGATATTACATTGAAACCAACAAAAAGAAACCAGCAGGACTCTGTTAGGATTAAAAGGTTTGAAGACGACCTACCAAGTGTACACATTGACACAGAGTGATAGTCAGAAAGAGACACTGAGAATGAAGACAGAGACATAGATAAGGGGCCATCCATATATTACGTTCGCATGGAGGGGTGGGTAGGGGGTAACCGAAATGCATGTGCTTGCGTAACTATCACACAACTCAACCGTGAGTCCATAGATTACTCATCCTTCAATCTGGCCTAAAGTGCAGACAGTCCCTGCTAAATGACACATTCTGCAGCTGGTCTTTGGGGGGGGCGCGTCAACTGTACGTACGCAGGCGGGGGGAGGTGGGAAAAGTACGCGTGCGAACAGGGAGGGGTCCAATTTTCCAGGAGTTTTGCGTACGTAATATATGGATGGCCCCTAAACGTATTAGAGACTGAGAGACAGAGACAGTGTATCCTGTACTTTGTTACTGATCCATAGTAACTGGTTCTGAGTAAATTATACTTGATAACCTGTACTTACTATCTGATCCATAGAAAATTAGTGTACTAATAACATGTACTTGGAAACCTGTATTTAGTACATGTACCTAATAACAATTGGCTGGCTGTGGATATCATTGATTGGTCGGTCAGCAGAGACTTCCACCCACAACATGGGGGCGTTCCGAGCCCTGCGTACCCTCAGAGCCTACGACATCTGCAAGCCGTGTCACAATGGGAGGGTATGATGGTTAGTTACTGCAAGAAATCGAGAGGCCAGAGGTTGCTGTTATCTCAAAACTGGCCTAAACAGGGAAAATGTTATCATATAACATTTCCGTAAGCGGCAAAGGCCGATTCTGTCCCAAAAATCATCCATGGACCAAAAAAGGTCATAAAGAATCTGGAGAAGATAAAAAAGGTCATAGAAAAATTGCAAATCAAATATATATATATATAAATCATTGCAGATGGCAACCTTGATGCAGTTTACACAGACGGCAACTGTTTCTCAAATGCGCATCTAGCGTCACTTCCTTTTCCATTTCTTGGCTAATTTCTTGCTTCTCTTATGGGAAACCATTGGTTTCTTTTGCGACATTTCGATTGCCCGACCTCGTGTCTCTCCTGAAAACACAAATTATGTACACTTAACGGAATCTAGTTATTTTTTTTATGTTTATTCTGATAACAATTGCACAACAGAAATATGTAGTAGGCCTATCGTCTATGTCTAATGCACAGCATGTCAGCAAAACTAAATTGCAAATCTGGTCAATTTCTACGAGGTATGTTAATGCAGGGCATGGTAGCCAACTGGTTACAGCGCTTGGCCTGTGACGTGTTGAGTATGGGTTTAAGGCTCCACTGAGACGGTTGCTGTTTTGGGCAAAGTAAGTCCCTTTTGGGAACCCCTCAAAAACTTGCTTATTCTTAACAAAAGTCCAGTGTTGGTTAGGTCACCAAGGAGTGCGTTTCACGCTTTAACGACTGGGAAACCGATGCAAGTCGTTGTTAAAATGTTAAGATATTCCCCCATGTGATGCTATAAAAGAATTCAACTACATCGAGAAGATGCTTTCAAGAGGTCATTAAAAGACACTACACTAAGTTTCTTTATACATACACAGACTGTAATTGTAAGGGTAAATTTATATAGTGCTTAGTCAAGAAACCAATCTATACTAATCAGCAGCGCTTTGTTGAGAGACTTAAAATGTGCTATATTAAATGTCGTCATACATACATAAAGAAAACATACATACATAAATACAGAGAACATACATACATAATCTAACTGATGTCAAAATTTGTTATGAATAAAAAGTTCATCACCAAACAAGCAATGCTCAGGTAACTAAAACAGTTACAACTGGCAAGCTCCCACATAGGCAGATTCCTATCCAGACCTAGAAAGAATGTTCAGTGTTTCTGCTTAAAGTTTAACAAGAATGAAGACAGGCATTGACTTGTAATTATATAACTGGACATTTATATAGAGCCACTCAAAGAGCAAAACAAATCAAAGTGCTGTGCTCTCTGCACTAGCCTATATACTGTTAAATGTAATTTACAACTAGGCTATTTCATCAGTTAGCAAAACAAAGCACAGTAAACAAGAAGAGGAGTCACCAGTGGTGGGCCCACGCACACACGTTGAACCAACCAACGGATTCCTGTCGACAGCTGGCAAGGATGTTCAAAATTGAAGTCTGCAGGACATGGCTACCTCAACTATAAAGAATACTCTTGCAGATGGCAGAAGACATAGCAACTTTAAATATCTCAACTTCCAACATAACTGACCTTCGACGTAAGGCCAGACCATCTGCCCGGATTTCATAGGGTACTTCGTGTGAGTGGACTTCGAAATCAGCGGCTGACTTAGCAGATACTGCAGCTGCTTCTTTTCCCAACCTAGAGCTCGCCTCTCTTCCGCATTCCGGAATTCTTCATCTTCATCATAAGACCTGCCAAAAACATTCAACAAATGCTGTTTATGGTCAGAAACCACAAACTCGTTTCCTGCCTTGAGACAAGAAATGCCCAGCCTCCACACACAGTGATGGCGCGTGGATTTTTCGCGAAGCAACATTTTGCCGCCTTCCAGCCTCCCCCCACCGAGTTTACGACAGCAATCCACTATGAGCGTTCGTGTGATATGTCTTACTCAACTTAGTTTTCTAATAGAAAAGCACAGCAAACGCCACCCATATTATCGCTCATGGAGTTACCATACTGCTAATGGAGTGGCAATGCCCTCATCAATATAATCAAGTGCAATCATTACTTCTAAAAACTAGGCCTAAAATGATCTAAATCAATTTCAAAACTAAGAAATACCTTGAAGCTCACATGAACACTGAAGATTTACAGTTCACTGAATTAAGATATTAAAGTTTCATTGACATTTCTAGCAACAAATTACGTAATAACTCCAAATGAAACACCACGGTGACCACAGGAAGCACTTCGTCAAACACTACTACGTCATCGCTTAAGTAAGTAACGTAAATAGTATACTGCACGAATCAATAACTGACTCAATCAATCAATCAATTTTCGTTTATTCATAATACAGTTGTCACAGATGCAACTATAACACTTAACCCATTTGCCGCCAACGTTGCGAAAACGCAACGCACTGTTTGGAAATTTGAAAAAAAATCAAGACTCGAGAAATTCACTCAAATTCTTTTTGTCTTACTTCCTGGGTGTTCACTACGTCTGCTGGTACAAAAAATATATTCTTTGCTGTTGTCTGCAATTTTTTTGAGTTGCGCAAAATTCGTGGTTTTTGACGTCTAACTAGTGGTTTTGTTCAAGAATTTTCTTCTGCCATAAGACGTTATATTTCTCAGAAGCAATCCTGTCTCTTTTGAAGTACTTAGGTGGGTATTTAATATTATTTGTTTATTAATTGTATGTCTCATTATATGCCGATGCCCCAATGTCCGAAATTTTGTTGTTGCGTTTTCGCAACTTCGGCGGAATGCGATATATACACATTGTTGCGTTTTCACAACTTCGGCGGAAAACGATATGCACAATTTGACACCTAGTGATTCAGATAAACTTATGTCAGTTTACGATTACTTACAACAATTTCAGTTTAGTGATTGATAAATGATGGCGTGCTGCCACTCTTCATTGGGCATACTTTTGAAAGATGCACATTGAAATTTTCAGAGGAGGCTGAGGAAGAAGTTCTATTGCTTGAGGGAGGCCGTCCCAGTGATATTTGAAGAAGATGATATCACCACCCCCATCCTAAGTTGATTAGCAAAGCGATAGCGAACATTTTGACGAAAATTAGCTCATGACTACCGATGTGATGCCAGAAGATGTTGCCGGGCATGTGGAAGTCCATTGCACTGATGCATCAATGTCAAACCAACGGTTACCGCCCACTAGGCATACCTCGCGTGAAACGCAATCGAAGTCAAGAAAAAAGCCACGGGTGTCAGCAAGGTACAAGTCTTCCAGGCAGTAGCTTGCGGAAAGGTCAGACGAACCACTGCAGCATGTTTATTCGAAGGACACAGCTCCAGAATATCTTCAAAGTCTTCCAGGCGGCAGACTGATCTCGTGTCCGATATTCATACGCCGATGGAAGAGTCAGTGGATTCAACGCCCTTGCCGGCCAAGAAGCAACGACTACCTTCAAAGCCGCCTAAGTCTTCTAAGCCAACGAAAGAGGATTGGCAATGCCAAGAACCAAAACTTACATAGAGCCCTGTCAACAAGGAGAAGATAAAGATGTGGCAGTTGATCAAACAGGTGATAAGCAAGAGCGAGTCTATTAAGAATTTTGGGATGACGAGGTGTTTAGCCTGATAACACAGAGTACACTGTAGGCCTATGCACAGCACTGGCGTACATTTGTCCAAAATAGGGGGTTTGGTTCTTCATTCTACACTTGTTGCATTGAATGTACAGTCCACCCCAATTATTGGGGGCCACATGCCCCGGGTCCCCTCCCAGAGTCTACGCCTATGATGCACAGCATTGCACATCATAGCCAAGAACGAAGATGGTCGTCGACTGCGTTGTCGGTTGTGCCACAGAACCACGTACTACACGTGTATCGCATGCACGTCAAGTGCCTTGCTCAATACCATGGAAACAAGTGACATTGAACTTGAATCAGTGTACAGCATGCACAAACATTTTTATTGAAATGACCGCGAACACAATCGATAACTAATAGAACATCATAGTAAACAAATACATTTTTCCCGCCGATGTTGCGAAAACGCAACGTCCTATAACTAGGACACTACATATAGTTCCAATAAAAATGCACTGTCAGAAGTTTATTGGCATTGTATTGATGACCTAGTATCAGTTACAGCTTAATCCGGTGGCTATTTCTAATAGCGGCGGTAAATGGGTTAATGTCTAGAACAATTTATGCCAGCTATAGCAAATGCAGTGAGGGGCGCTACATTGGTAGTAGATTGGTCGCCAAAAAATATTTCAGGTAGCCAGAGAACCGCCCCTAAAGTAGCCGCCCAGTGCGACTGCACCCCCTTCCACCCCCCACACGCCGCCACCGTCCACACAACTAAATTTATCAACAATACGAAAGTAGGAAAAGTTTTACTGTTTTTCTTGCTCTTCAAGTCCTGCATCTGCGGCAATTTCTTCAAGTTTCTTTCGCTTTGCTTTCTGACTGCTACGAAAATTAACACCACAACACAAGTCAGTCTTAATAAACAAAACGGATTGTACTTAATAATGCAAAATAAACAAACATACTATCCATTCTTTGTGACACTTGGTGAAAGGGGCCTTGTAGTAAGTTTCTAAGTACACACATCTCTAACTACTCATTAAATATGAACTGCAAGGCTGGACAATGTGGACATCCAAAGTCTTATTGTCATTTAATAAACAGCTGGATTATTTCAACAGCTGGACATCCTGAACAACTTTTTAACACTAGCAGAAGCAGTACATCCCGAATAATAATGCTAAATAAAAGCTGGACATCCTAATAAACTTACTTGAATTCATCTAATTCTACTTTCCGTGCCAACGTCACTCGCTCCCTTGTAGCCCACAGCATGCCATCATTTGTTGGAAAGACGGGCAAATCGTCTAACAAATAGAAAAGTTAAAACAGGTTTAACACTTGAACGACAAGCTGCATTGGTTTCCCAGTCAATTTTAGTACACTCATCGTTAAAGTGTCCACATAGGGTATCCACAAAAACTGACCTACTTCAAACCCCTTCTTTTCCCTTGTCTGCATGTTTCCCATTAGTTGTAACCCCTCCCCAATCCTCCTTTGCATATGTCTGCATTCCAGCACAGCCATTTTCTTGATCTTGCAGGGCAACTATGCTGTGTGGTAAGGTACTTTCATACTACCGCAACCAGGCAAGGCTCTCTAATGAGGTCCAATGCAGTAGATATTGTCTGCTGACTGAAGTTCTTACTTTTTTAGGTACAGGCTGTACTTAAATAGCTGTACATACCCGATTTAGTTAAGCACATTTGGCATAACACCACCTCCCTTGTCCACATTTGGATGATGATCCCTTCCTTCTCCCCAATTTGCAGACTCTTTATTGGACAACCCGTAAAACTACCAAACCGGTTTTCAGACAGAACGAAACCTGGTGCACAAACCTGGAGCTTGAAATGGCCTTACCTCGTTCAAGAGCTTTCATCAGCTTCCTGTAATTTCCAACTTCCTTCGGTCCAACAAACAAAATGCTAAAACCCTCGGAGTTTGCTCTGGCTGTACGACCGGAACGATGAATATACGACTAACAAGCAAAGAATGGACAAAACTAATAGAATTGTAATTATCATTAGTAATACTATTACTATTATAATTATTGTAATGGTTCCTAAAAAAAAGTGTCCAGAGAGAGAAAAAAACACACCTGGAATGGTTAGTATAATTATTATTATAATTAGAAGAGTGGTCATTCAAACATACTTCAGCAAGCAATCAAATTGAATGTTGGATTGTTGTAACAATGCGTCTCCCTTGGGTCTCCAGAATTATTATTGTTTAGAAAAGTAACAATATTGTGTTTAACCCAAAGTGTCTAGAGACGTTTAAAGGTGAGAAAACAGGAAAGAAAACTTGTCTACAGACTGTAAATGACCACAGCAACAATTACATTTCATCCAGTCCTGGTTATTCCTGTTGATCATATACTTATATCGTAGTAATTGATGAAGTCACCTCAAAAGATTGCTCGAAAAAGACAAATCAGAGATGCAGAGGAGAAGGTAACTGCTGAAGTAATGGACCAATTCCACAAGAGGACCAATTGTTAGACAATGGGTTCAATTTTAGACTATGCACCAGTTCCACAGTGGACAATTCTCTATAATGGGTCCAGTTTTAGACAATGAACCAATTCTACACAGTAGACCAATTCTAGACAATGGATACAATTTTACAATGCACCAATTGTACTCAGTTGACTGATTCTAGATTACCTCTGTTGTTTTTGGAACTTCATAGTGGATGACGTGATCGACTCCTGCAATGTCAAGACCACGAGCAGCGACGTCAGTTGCCAGAAGCAGGCTGTGTGGATTCGCTAAAAAAGTTTCCAGAAAACAGTAAAGTCCGTATTTAAATAAAACAAAAATTAGATGACAACCAACCAAACAATTCTATGTAAAAATAGATTTTTAATAAAATAACAAAATTTACTGGGGAAAAGCTGCTGGTTAATAAAACTAACTTAACACACAACAATGAATAAATGGAATATGTTAGAAGTAGAAAAATATTTTAACCTCAAGAAAAAACAAAATAAAGTTAAAGACGTCAGCAATTTTCCGATCCCCAAAATAATCAATGTTACACAGGATTTCATTTTTCTGAACAGACAAACAGGCAGACTAACTGACAAACAGAAAGACAGAGACACACATGCAGACAGACAAACAGAAAGACACAAAGACAGACATGAACTAGACAGACAGACAGACAGACATGAACTAGACTGACAGACATATAGAAAGACTAACAATCAGAAGACACACAGATATATGCAAACACACAGACAGACAGACAGACAGACAGACAGACAGACAGACAGAAGACTGACTAACTGATAGGATAGTCAACTTCTCGTTTCTCACCTTTAAACGTCTCCAGACTCTTTAGCCTCTGTTTCTGCTGCATGTCGGCGAAAAGTCTAAGTGGCGCCATCTTAAGGAGCGTCAAGAGTCGCATGAGTCTCCAGACGCAGTCAATGCTGTTGGCAAAAACGATCGTGCGACCAGGATATTCCTTGAGGAAACAATACAAATGCAGATCTTTCTCCTCAACGGCTGTGAAGTTCAACCGTGTCTCCGTCAACTTTGACGCCGTTCGCTGCTGTGGGGTCAGGTCGATTATTTTCGGTTTGCCCCGGATTCCGATCTGACTACAGAGTGATTCTACAAAACACAAATCAAGTTTAATCTTATTAAGAAAAATAAGAACATTTTTGTTTTTGATGAATGATATTCAACAAACTTCTACCAAGAAATAAAAATGATACAGTACCTAAGACTTTGTTCGTGTGACCAGCTGCAGACTGACCTAGTTCTACTGGGCCATCCGAATCCTGCACCACTGACCTAATTCTACTGTACCAACTAATATTACTGCACCACCTATTTTTACACCACCGGCCTAATTTAACTGCACTGATCTAATTTTACAACAATTTTTACAACACTAGAAGAATTTTGCAGCACTGAACTACTTTTACTGCACTGGCCTAATTTCAATACACTGACCTAGTTTCAATCACTGACCTAGTTTCTCTTTCGGGTTCATTTCTTTGAAGTCTTTCCTTGCAAATTTCACTCGCTGGGGCTTTGGAGGAACGTACGTCAGAGTGGCCGACAGGATGAATGTCTGACGATAATCTTTGCTGCCATCTCTACAAATCACACAACACTTTATTTAATTTTATTTATTGCATTTATTGCATGCTCAGGGTCACTAAAATGAGATGGAAGATGTGTGCACAAATAACTTGTCCAAGGTCGTTACGTGGAGTGTGCTCAGCAAGCAAGAACCTGCAATTGTTATACTAAGGACCCAGTGGCTACAGAATAGACCATCATTCCCGAAAAATATTTACAAGTCGATCAGATCATAATCTAATCCAATGCTAATCAAATCATAATCTACCGCAATGAGCAACTAAATACCATAATCGACATACATGTAGCGCCACCCTATACTAAGAGTGCTTAGTGTTATGAATACACCCACGACTACTTTAGTTTTGCTTCTTCTTGTCTCTACTGGACAAGGAAATGCATAGGCCTATCTATTTGACTAGGGAAATGAACAATGAACGCCTGTGTATGCATTTAAATGAATATGAATATAATGTATATCAAAGTTAAAGCATGTAACAGTTCAATGTCTAGTTATCTTATGTCTACTTAGCCTTATTCCCTACCTAGCCAGCATCTTTGCTATCTAGATTTTATTGCCTATTGCTACCTCCCAGTAAGACCCTTTAGCACGGAATGTTCTCACAGTTTGTTCCTCGTGGAAAAGCTGTCTTTCATCCGTTTGTTCATCTGATGAGTTCACGGCTCAGTTCGCAAATCGCCTTGTTTCTCCCTCGTCGAAGCTCGACTGTCCACCGTTCTCGTGACTTCTCGTAGCTTGATGTCTCTCCCAAAGAGACCGTCGTTACAACCCGAGTGTGCGCTTTACTACTCCAGAGTAACGTACACTTCACTCGCGGAATAACTCCTTAAGTCCGTTGACAAGATCGCTTCGCAAATGTCGACTTCCTATTATGGAAAGTCACGCTTCGCAACGGTTTGTTACGAGAGCGTTTCACTCGAATTATTCGATCCTCGCTGTCCAACGTCTCGACTTATAAACTCAACTGCATCGATCGTTTCGCAAAACCGATCATATTGACTAACGATGCCCTCTCATCGACTTAGTCCAACATCCACCGAGTCGATCCACTCAAGATTTCTAGAACGTCTTGTTCAGTTGAAATCAAAAATCGAACTGCCGCATCTCCACGCCACGTCACCACGGTTGCTTGGTTACCGAGTCGTCAGCCGCTTCGCCATAACGGTATTTGATCAGCTGTTCGTACTGACCAATGAGGTGAGTCCACATCGTCTGCTGTCCTTTGCGTAGATATGATGAACCCCTCTATCTAATATTAATTAATCCCTACAATGCTGGCTTAGCTGCTGGCATTTTAATTAAGTTACATTTATGTAGCTCTACTATCCTACATTATATAATCTGAATAGATTCTTCTCTACACTATAACATCTTATAGCATGTTGTGTAGCTGTGAATCATTGTGTGGTTTGGGAGATCATTACATCACCCCCCACAATCAAAGAAATAATACATTTTTTCTTAAAATACTATGACTCCTTACCTAACTACACAATATTCTTATCTACACAACTTATATTTACATATAACAGTTATCTAGTAAGACCATTTACTGTTCCAATTGGTCTAACTTTAACTAGTGAAATATATATTAACTTGACTTAATAATTCCTTAACTTATACTTTAAAGCAACACACATTTTAATCTCTTAACTAATCATACATGAAATGATAATCTATCCTATCATGTCATAACTTACGTTACTATCTTACTTATGACTACTCTAATTGGCTTATTCTAATCCTCTACTTAAGTAATCTGCCACTACATTATCACTACCTTTAATGTATCTTATCCTAAACTTGTAGTTTTGCAATAACAGATTCCATCTCATCACACGATCATTCTTCACATTACCTGTCTTCAAGTATTGTAAACTACAATGATCTGTTTCCATCACAAATTCCTTTCCATAAAGATACCTGTTAAATTTCTTCAACCCGAATATCATTCCTAAACATTCTCGTTCCTCTACAGAATATCGTTTTTCTGCGTCGCTCAGCTTTCTGCTTACATATGACACTGGATGCATCACTCCATCGTATTCTTGCATAAGTACACCTCCCAAAGCTGCATTCGATGCATCTGTTCTAACTACAAATTCTCTGTCTAGGTCTGGTAGTTTTAATATTGGTGCTTCTGATAACACCTTCTTGAGTTCTGTGAATGCACTCTCCAATTCACTAGTCCATTCCACAATTACTTTGGCATTTTTCTTGGTTAATTCTGTGAGTGGTTTCATTATCATCGCACAGTTTGGTATGAATTTCCTGTAATAGTTTACTGCTCCCAGAAAACTTCTTACTTGTTTCTTATTATTTGGTCTGGGCATCTCTATAATCTTATCTATTGATTCTTCCTTTGGTTTTATTTCTCCATCACTCAATGTATGTCCAAGGAAGTCAATTGTTTGAAATCCAATCTCACACTTCTTTGGCTTAAGTGTTAAGTTTGCTTCTCTCACTCTCTCAAAGAACTCTTTCAAGGCTAATATATGTTCTTCCCAGTTTTGAGTGTGAGTTAAGACATCGTCTACATAACTCTCCAAATTCTTCAGTCCATCTAATACCTTCCGCATCAGCCTATTATAACTCGAAGCGCTGTTTATCAATCCAAATGGCATTACTTTGAATTTGAATAGTCCATTGGCACACACGAATGTCGTGTAATCTTGTGATTTCTTAGACATTGGGATTTGCCAATATCCCTTCGAAAAGTCAAATTTACTGAAGATTTTGCTCCCACTAAGCTTGTTGAATATATCTTCATTTGCCATCATGGGCTCTGGGTCAAAGATTGTGATTTTGTTCAGTTGTTGGTAATTACAACATAATCTGTTTGTGCCGTCAGCCTTCTTAACTACAACTAACGGTGCAGCATATGCAGCGGTTGATCTCTCTATCACACCATTTTTCAACATTAATGCTATTTCTTCATCAATCTGCTTCTGCAATCCATATGGTGTAGGATATGCTTTTGACCTGACTGGTGTTTCGTTTGTCAATTTAATCTCATGCTCTACCCAGTCAGTCTTGCCAGGCACATCAGAGAAAATATCTTTATATTCCTCCAACAGTCTCATCAGCTGATTTCTTTTCCTATCGTCAAGTTGTGGACTGATCTTCACATCCCTATATGTTTCTTTTTGCTCTCCATTGTATAATTCTAGGAGCTCATCTTCTTTCCCAGTTTCTCCATCGTTCACCACTGTTACTACAGTAGCTAACTGTTCTTCCATCATTTCTCCATTATTTCTCTCGTCTCGCTCATTATATTTCTTTAGCATGTTTACATGGTAAGTCTTCACTTTACCAGGTGCTATCTCGATTCTATAATCGCATTCTCCAACTTTATCTTTCACTTCATATGGCCCTTGCCACTTCAACATTAACTTATTTGTCTTCAATGGTAACAATAGTAGAACTTTCTCACCTATGTTTAGTCTCCTATATCTGGCCTTCTTATTGTAATATTTCTCATTTTTGATTTGCATCTTCTCCAACTCCTTTTGTGCAATTCTACATGTTTCTTCTATCCTATTTTGTAAGTCCAACATGTAGCTATAAGCATCACGAGTCTCATCTTCCATTTCTTCTCTTGTCCATAACTCTCTAAGTATAGTCATTGGGCCTCTTATACTTCTGCCATAGACTAGTTCGAATGGGGTAAACCCGTGACTCTCATGAATGCTATCTCTCAATGCAAATAGAAGAGGTATTAGAAATCTGTCCCACTCTTTGGGCTGTTCTACTATCAATTTCTTGAGTGTAGACTTTATTGTTCCATTAAGTCTTTCCACTGCGCCGTTGCCCATCGCATGGTATGGACTAGTTAGTGTATGTTTCATCAATAGTAGTTCATCAATCTCCTTCATCAGATCTGAAGTGAACTGGCTTCCTCTATCAGTATGAATTCTCCGTGGTGTTCCCATCCTACTGTAGAATCCAAATAACGCCTCAGCCACTTCTTCTGTAGTTATTCCTTTGAGTGGAATCGCCTCAGGAAATCTAGTTGCCATGTCTACTATCGTCAGAATATATCGATTTCCTCTGCTAGACCTTGGTTCTATAGGTCCCACCAAATCTACACAGATCATATGGAATGGCACATCTACGAGAGGTAAATGTCCTAATGGTGCTCTCTGTATTCCTCGTTTATCTACAGCTCTCTGACATACGTCACAACTCAAGACATATCTCTTTACATCTTGTTGTATAGATGGCCAGTAGAATGATGTCATTATTTTAGCTTGAGTTCTCTTCATCCCTTGATGCGCAGCTAACAATGATCCATGGGCTAATAACATCACTTTCTCCCTCAAAGTTTTTGGAATCATTAGTTGAAGTCTAGTTTCGTCCCTTAAGACTTCCTTATATTTCCGGTATAACATGTTCTTCTTGACTACAAATAATGGATTACCTCTATATGGTTCTCCATTCACACTCTCGCTTCTCTGAGCCATCTCCCAATATCTTGTTAACGAAGTGTCGGTTCGTTGTAGTTCTATTATCTCTTCTGGTTTGAGATCTAAACCTGTTACCTCTGGTATTTTCAGTGGTCGTTCGACACGTCTCCCTTCTATCTCATCCTGTGCTCGTGTCGTGCATCCTGCTATTACCACTTCTGCTTTACTGTTTTGTTCCACTCCGTCCTTTATTCTTGTTTTTGTGATAATCTCACAATCATGTCCAGTTGTGTTCTGGATTTCTATGGATGGGTTATCCTTATTGCATCTCATTCCTTCAGCGTCACAACCCTTTACATTCCATTCTTTCTTTTTCTCCTCTTTGGCTCTACTAATTTTAGGTTCACATGATTTATCCGTCTTCTCGTCATCATGTTTCCCTTTCGGTTGGATTCTGTTTATACTCTTCTCGTACAAACATGGACCCGTGATTAATCCTATCACCAAGGATTCTATTACTACAGCATCCGTCACACCTTTGAAGTCATTTCCTTCAATTTTAATTCTTGCCATGGGATATTTTTCTTTCTTCCCATTAGCAAATCTGCACATCATAAATTTGTCTGTGTATTGTTCTGGTCTCACTAATCTCTTTTGCACAGCGACACAATTTGCTCCTGTATCATAAAGGCATTTAGTATTTATTCCATTTACTCTGACCTTGCTAGTGAACTCTTCAGTATCTCTCTCTGCCTCTTTCTTCCACTTTACTACTTCAGCCTCACAATAACACAAATTCAATTTAGAATCTTCAATAGTTTCTACTCTTGATCCAATGATAGCTTCTTCTTCTAGGTTTTTGATCACAGCGGCTTCTACCACGCCTGTGAGGTATTCGCTCTGTATTGCGACTTTTGCCATCGGATACTCATGTTTGGTACCATTCATAAAAGTACATATCATGTTTCGACCTATGTATTCATCTTTCTTGATCAGACTCTCTCTTACAGCAACACAATTTGAACCAGTGTCAAAGACTCCTTTCTTTACACATCCATTAATTACAACTGGTCCCTGATACTTGTGTTCTTCTATTATACACTTTCCTTCTTGTTCAACGTATGCAGAACAGTATGAAATTACTGCCTCTTGTTTATCTGCATTTTCATTTGATTCCTCGTCGCATTGCATTGTTGCTACTCTATGTTCTCTCCCTGTCTTATCTTTCTCACTACACTGGGCTATTCTGTGAAATTTTGATCCACAGCGGAAACATCCCGTCTTCTGAGTTTCTGTTTCTACTCCATATTTCTTGTTGTCGGAGAACTTCCAATTACTCTTGAATTGATTTTTATCTCTGAACTCCCTCTGTTCTCTAAATTTGTTATGAGAACTGCTTGTATTCTCAAAACTCTTCTGCTTATTGTCCCTCGGTTGCGTTTTGGATTCTTTGTCTCTATTCTTCTGAGTATGAATCCATTTCCTTTCATCCGATTCTCTCGCTTCTATGAGGTTTTGGGCCTGTTGCAACATTTCCTCAAGATTTAGTTTCCCTTTCTCCTTTAGAAAGCGTCTCATATCATTGTCACACATAATGAAGAATTGGTCTCTCAATATGAGTTGTTCTAGACCTTCTTTGTCTTCACTAAAGCCTGACATTTGATGCCACTGTCTTAAGTAACGCTTAAGTCTTCCTACATATTGTTCCGGAGTTTCGTCTTTTTCTCTAGGGCTTTGTTTAAACAAATTTCTGTACCCCGATTCTGACAATTTGAACCTTATGAGTAGTCTCTCCTTTAACTTTTCATAGTCTTGAGATTCTTCTATACTCATTCTTTCGTACACTTCGAGCGCTTTGCCTTGAAGCGACTTTACTAGTGTCAGAACCCATAACTCATTCGGAACTCTGTATGCCGTACATGTCCTCTCGAATCTGAGGAGATAGGCATCTAAACAATCTTTTTCTTCTCTGAAGATGGGCATCTTAACATATTTGGCATTATTTGCCTGTCCAGAATACTCTCCATCTCCATCAAGTCGTATCCTATCTCCATCTTCTCGTCTTGTCTCACGTGTCATCTGAAGCTCTAGTTCTTTAAGTTTTATCTCCTTCAGATTTTCCATTTCCACTAGACGTAGCTTTTCCTCAGCCTCACGTCTTTTATCTTCCTTTTCCATTTCCGCTAGACGTAGCTTTTCCTCAGCCTCACGTCTTCTATCTTCCTTTTGATTTTCCAGTTCAGCTAGGCGTAGCCTTTCTTCAGCCTCACGCCTTTTATCTTCCTTTTGATTTTCCAATTCAGCTAGGCGTAGCCTTTCTTCAGCCTCACGCCTTTTATCTTCCCTAATCTCATTCTGTCTGTCCTTGACATATTCTCTAACAGCATCTTCTGCGTATCCAAGGTCCTGCGCCACCTTAATCCACTTCTGAATCTCACCAGCCATTGCGCTATATCAATTTTCTTTGATATAAGGCTCAAGATAAATTTCGGATTTCAAAGCTAGTTCACCTTGTTTATAACTTAAACACTGAACAACCTTGACCTGACCTAACTCTTACCAATAGTTAGCTTTTGCGATTTGCAACCGTTGACCTGACCTCACCTTCGACAACGTATGATTGGTCACAATTCAAAATTCAATTACGTCATGCGTATTAATGAATACCGCAGACGACAAAATATGCTATACCTAGCTCGTAAGTAAATATCTCTGTTTACTTATTCAATCCTATCTAAATACACCTCTTGTGTCTAAGATATGATCCCAGATCGTTTTAATCAATGTCCTTAATTGATTATACAATTCAATCCCGAGAACGAGCCCCCATTTATGTAGCGCCACCCTATACTAAGAGTGCTTAGTGTTATGAATACACCCACGACTACTTTAGTTTTGCTTCTTCTTGTCTCTACTGGACAAGGAAATGCATAGGCCTATCTATTTGACTAGGGAAATGAACAATGAACGCCTGTGTATGCATTTAAATGAATATGAATATAATGTATATCAAAGTTAAAGCATGTAACAGTTCAATGTCTAGTTATCTTATGTCTACTTAGCCTTATTCCCTACCTAGCCAGCATCTTTGCTATCTAGATTTTATTGCCTATTGCTACCTCCCAGTAAGACCCTTTAGCACGGAATGTTCTCACAGTTTGTTCCTCGTGGAAAAGCTGTCTTTCATCCGTTTGTTCATCTGATGAGTTCACGGCTCAGTTCGCAAATCGCCTTGTTTCTCCCTCGTCGAAGCTCGACTGTCCACCGTTCTCGTGACTTCTCGTAGCTTGATGTCTCTCCCAAAGAGACCGTCGTTACAACCCGAGTGTGCGCTTTACTACTCCAGAGTAACGTACACTTCACTCGCGGAATAACTCCTTAAGTCCGTTGACAAGATCGCTTCGCAAATGTCGACTTCCTATTATGGAAAGTCACGCTTCGCAACGGTTTGTTACGAGAGCGTTTCACTCGAATTATTCGATCCTCGCTGTCCAACGTCTCGACTTATAAACTCAACTGCATCGATCGTTTCGCAAAACCGATCATATTGACTAACGATGCCCTCTCATCGACTTAGTCCAACATCCACCGAGTCGATCCACTCAAGATTTCTAGAACGTCTTGTTCAGTTGAAATCAAAAATCGAACTGCCGCATCTCCACGCCACGTCACCACGGTTGCTTGGTTACCGAGTCGTCAGCCGCTTCGCCATAACGGTATTTGATCAGCTGTTCGTACTGACCAATGAGGTGAGTCCACATCGTCTGCTGTCCTTTGCGTAGATATGATGAACCCCTCTATCTAATATTAATTAATCCCTACAATGCTGGCTTAGCTGCTGGCATTTTAATTAAGTTACATTTATGTAGCTCTACTATCCTACATTATATAATCTGAATAGATTCTTCTCTACACTATAACATCTTATAGCATGTTGTGTAGCTGTGAATCATTGTGTGGTTTGGGAGATCATTACAATACATGAGGCAATAGTCTAGACCAGCGTTTCCCAAAGTGGGTTCCGCGGAACCCAAGGGTTCCGCGGGGTGAACACAAGGGTTCCGCGAAAAGTTGTAATTTAAAAGAATTTTCATTGAGAAATTTCATTGGAATAAAACATTCCAAGAAGTTTCTAAAAATACGCAAAAAGTTTTAGAAAAGTTAAAAACTGCCCTCAGTCGTCTCTTTTGTATATTGCCTCCAATGAGCGATATTCCGGACTTTCAATGCCCTTAAGCTATCCAGTAATTTATAGATTAAAAGGTCACTGCAGGGATCTATGTAGGTCAGAGCTGTAAGTCTGTATATGGACGTAGCAATTTATGTTATCGTTGCCTCGACGAAACGAATCCGAAAATGATTTAACGCAAAAGTTTTAAAAAGTACAGCTGAGTCTGATAATTATAATTGTACAACAGCATTAGTAATTAATTTCTTTAATTTGCTGGTATAGAAATCTGACCTTGAGCGTTGGCTCAAGGAAGGAAATTTAAGGGTTCTGGGCTAATGTTCAATCTAGTAATGTGGACTGTTTTCCAACCTCTTATGAGTTTTTAGTTGAAAAGGACTGTGTTCTCAACCAAAAACATTCGTTCAAAAATTGCAGATCAGATTCACGACCCGGAAACGAACCTGGTTAAATACTTTCCTCCCATGAAGGGTGATATAAATTGGATTCGAAACCCATTCATAGTAGCCGAAAACCAGCAAACTTTTCTAATTAAGATTATAAACTTCTTATTAAGACAACGTCAGACTCGCAATAGGCCTACATGAAGCAGACTTTCACTCTCGTTGATCGGTTTCTGGAACGGGCCAATTAAAGAATACCATACTGCCGTGAAATGTGCAGTTAGTGTACTTCTGCCATTTGCCACAAGGTATTTGTGCGAAACTGGATTCTCATAGTAGGCTATACTGCAACAAAAACCAAATAGGGCCTATAGGAATTGACTAAATGCTGCACCTGACAGAAGAATCCAGCGTTCTAGCATTAAACCAAATATAAAAAAATTGGCACGAGAAAAAACAAAATCAATACACATATTAAAACTTCATGAACTCCCAATATTGTGTTCCATAAGTCATGGTCTTAAAAACTGTACACTTAAACATTTCATATAAGAAAAAAATTGTTTTTATAAACTCCTCATATGGGTGTGTGTTTAGTTAGACCTAAATCAGTAGGCCTATGCTTCTCAGGCGCCACGTATGCCTCAATACTTTTAGTTCAGGTTGGGGTTCCGCCATAATATGAAAAGATGACAAGGGTTCCGTGGCCAAAAAAGTTTGGGAAACACTGGTCTAGACATATATGTAGCATCTTTTCCAATCTAATCCAATGCCTTCCATAGCATCGCTATCACATGCCCAAGGCACCAATTGATAGTCGCTTCAAGTAATCGGTAATCAGTTACTTCTGTTGTGCTGGTGCCTAATGAACAAGGCATCAACTGATGGCAAAGTGGCACACCAAAACCAAGCAGTAATCAGGTCAATATCCAGAAGATCAGTCCGTAAGTGAAATCGCAATTAAACTTTGTAACCACTTATTCATTCAGATCAATTAAATAGCGCCCCTCAAGATACAAAATCTCGGCCAAACTCCGGCAATAAAGGACAGTTTTCAGATGCTTGTAAAAGTGTATGCAGATTCCCTAGTTAAAAGGACATCCCGGTCTAAAGGAAGATTATTCCACGTGGTCGGTCTAACCACTGAAAAGACACGATGCTGCATCATAACCAAGGGCTGGTCGGTCATTTGTTATAACCACAAGTAGGTGCTGAAGCACTCCTAACAAATCAAACACTGCTCATCCTCATATTTGACAGTTTGGTTTGAGTCACGAGCGCCACTGGTGAATCCTTTCTTGAAGTGGTGCTTTATAAATGTCAGATTACAATAACAATCATCCCCGTTCACAATATACAGAGTCCATTATAGATATCCAACTTCACTTTTGAACTTCCATCACACATCAACCTCTCAGCCATTTACCACGAGTTGCTCGAAAAGGCACTAAATATATCTGGAGTTAAGCTACGTTACAAGCAAAAACTGGGATTGTTTTAACTGATAATAACGTTTCTAGAATCAAGGCACTAAATATATCTGGAGTTAAGCTACGTTACAAGCAAAAACTGGGATTGTTTTAACTGATAATAACGTTTCTAGAATCAAGGCACTAAATATATCTGGAGCTAAGCTACGTTACAAGCAAAAACTGGGATTGTTTTAACCGATAATAACGTTTCTAGAATCAATGCACTAAATATATCTGAAGTTAAGCTACGTTATAAGCAAAAACTGGAATTGTTTTAACTGATAATAACGTTTCTAGAATCAATAGAAAGACACAAACTTGTGATTCAATTCGGCTAAAATGGACGACAGTTGCTCAAAGTGGAACTTTTCGACCATCCTGTCTGCTTCGTCGATGACCAAACACCGAACATATTTCATTTTATTCAGGTGTTTGTTGCCCTAGAAAAACAAATGTCTAATATTTACATTTTTTTAATTTATTTACTTCAACAGATGGTGCATCAGAAGCAGGGCATAATTTACAAGATTAGTCTGCTAAGATAAAAAGGTGACCTATGTTAAGCACGTAATCTGAAGAAAGGCAAGTCTTAAGCTGAGAATTAAACAATATTAGCCTTGATTGAGCAGAAAGAACAGATACAAGGAGCGCTTTCTAAAATCTAGGTCCGGCAACAGAAAAGGCTTGTTCACCAAGGACAGGTGTCTAATGCAAAAGACAACAACCAGGTGCGCACTAAACCCAAGTCGTAATCAGATCAACAGTCAGAAGATCAGTCTATATATACCGCATCAGGTGTTAAACCTGACTTACTAAATGGTAAAGTCTTAAGGGAGTAACTTGTAAATCCCAAACATCATGTCAAATGCAATAATGTTTTGGAGATACAACAATTTGCAGGTTTAACCGCATAATTTATATAGCACCTCTCAAGTAAATCGATCTTATTGAAAAATTTATTCTGTTTTATTAGAGCTTGTAATTGACCTGTTTGAAGATATCCCAAAGACGTCCAGGTGTAGCGACCACAATTTCCGGACAATGGTCCAAGAGACGAGACTGCTTCTGGATTGACATTCCACCCACCAACGCTTGGCACTACACAACACATACCAGAACACATGACATGTAAATTCTGAAATTAGAAGTAAATTCTTTAATGAAATTCAAATTCTAGAATAAGAGGCAAGTTCTAGAGTGAAATGCAAATTCTAGAGTAAAATCCAAATTTTTGAATGAGAGCAACTTTGACAACGAAATGCAACTTCTAGATTGCAAAGCAAATTCCAAAATGAAATGCAACTTCTAGAATGAAAAGCAAATTCTAGGATGAAGTGCAAATTGTAGGATGAAATGCAACTTCTAGAATGAAGTGCAAATTCTAGAATAAAATACAACTTCCAGAATGAAAAGCAAATTGTAGAATAAAATTCAACTTCTAGATTAAAATCCAAATTTTAGAATGAAAGCAATGTTGAAAACGAACTGCAATTGTGAAGCAAATTCTAGAATGAAATGCAACTTCTAGAATGACATGCAACTTTCAGAATGAAATACAACATCTAGAATAAGAGGCAAAGTCGTAGAATGAAATACAAATTCTAGATGCTACTTCTGAGAACGGACACTAAAGTCGAGACTTATTTAACTTTCAAAACAGATAACCTCAAACCATCTACTCAAAATTTTCACCCAAACCATGCCATTCGGACACTTGTAAAGATTAGACAAAATGAGAGAAGACTTCGAACTAATCTAATCTAATCTAATCTGGATGCTTCCATAGCACAGGCATCCAACACTGGTCGTTTGAACGTTAAACGACATTCGAAATGTATAATCTATTTATCAGAAAGCATTGAGATACAAAAGATAGTTCTAAGACAGAGAATAGATAAGCAATACCTATAACTGTAATTATAATTTATATAGCGCCACTTCAAGACGGACTCATCAGAAGTGCTCCTAACACAATGAAACCACGATTGAAAAGAATGGTCTTCAAGCACTTGCGGAAAAGAGGCAAAGACAGGCTGAACAGTTCATGTCACAGGTTGCTATAAGTATAAGATGGGCTTCTCCCTTGACCTAACGACATAGATCTGTGAGGAAGAACACCATTACCTTAATGTCTGTATCATTACAAATGGAACGAAGATGATCTCTTATCTGGAAGGCAAGTTCTCTAGTTGGTGTCAACACGAGAGCGTACAGCGGGCGGTCATCTTTGGCATCTTCCACGTCATCTTCTTCCTCATCTTTATCAACTTCATCCTCTGCTTCGCTTGTTTCTGCATCATCATTTACAGCTTCACTGTCGTCCTGCTCGCTAGCATCCTCATCATCTGCATCACTTGTCTCCATATCTTCTTCATTTTCTGTACTATCCTCATAAACTTTTTCATCTTCGCCAACCTCCTCCTCATTCTCCTTCTCCTCCGATGCCGCTCTCTGAGAATTCTCCTCTGCTTTCTCCTCTGCCTCCTTGCGACAGTTCAGAATTCGATCGATCACAGGAATCCCAAACGCCAGCGTCTTTCCACTGCCCTGTTGTAAAAACACACCAAATATTTATATAGCGTCATTTCAGATCATCTATAGTGTAATATAGTCAATATTTATATAGATCCTTTAGAAAAGGGCCTCTGCCAATAAGCTCAACATCACAGCTTCAGGCAAAAGTAAAATCAATTTAACCAACTGCCTTTCTTGCTTTATCACAGTTGCTTTACACAGCCTCTCCTTCCTATGCCAGAAATACAGCAGCAATGGCAGTCTCAGATATAGTTCCCAGTCCCCAAAAATGTGAAATCTTTTTGGAAACAGAAGCAACTTACGGTTTCAGCCGCTGCTATTATGTCGACGTTGCCCTTGATGGCCACCGGAAGACAGCGCTCCTGGACAAGAGTTGGAGCCGAAAATCCAAGTTCTGCCAGATTCTTCAAGACGACGTCGGGAACAAAGAGTCCGCTCCACTTTGACATATCTTCAATGAAAACCACCATAACCTAACATCGAAGACTGCTAAAATCACAGATTAACGGCATAAAATAAATACCATCAAATTCAATTGATGTTTGAAACTCAGAACATTTTAAAATATGAAATTTTTGAGGACTTTATCATGTTTGACAAAGTTAGGCACGAGATTGTGAAACACGTTTCCAAGGAACATTGATACAGTCTCCTTCAAATTTCAGTTCGGTCTTTGATTGTAATTCAATCACATAAAAAAGTCTTTAATTTCTCATCAATTGATAATCCTGAAATTACCAGTGACTGGATTATGCATAATAGATTGTTCGTCCTCCTGCTTCTGTTCCACTTTCTTACAATCGTTTGCCAGCAACGTTTTCTTTCCTTTTTTCTTGTTTCTCTTCTTTTTCTTTCTCCCATTATTTTCAGCTGAAATCATTTCTGGAGTTGCATCACTCTCTCCCTGATCATCGCTGAACTGATGCTCTTGTTTGATGTTCTGTAAATCGGCTGTTGACTTCAATGTTTTCTTTCCTTTCTTTCTCTTGTTTCTCTTCTTTTTCTTTTTTCCTTCATTTTTATCCGTTGCCGTGTCTGGATTGTCATTCTTCTCTGCCTCATCAACGTCATCTTCGTCCTCCTTTTTCAGTTTCTTCTCTGCAGGCTCAACATCATTACTCTCTGGACAACAAAACATTCATAACATTTCTCAGTTCAGTTTTAAAACTCTTGTAAACACAACAAAACCAAAACAGGTCATATTTAGTTAATAACAATTATTAAATAAAAGGTAAGTAAAATCAGTTTGTAAATTTGTATGCACATGGATATTTATATAGCACCTTCATTGGTACTTAAACAGTGCTTATAATTAAAACTTGATATATTTATTTTAACCTTTACATAATTAATTTTAAACATTATATAATTATGTTTAAACTTGATATAATGAATCATACATAATGTTTGTATATATATAATTTTTATATAATTAATTTACACTTTGTAATTGATACAATTAAAGAAAAGTAAAGAAGATGTTTCTTTTTTGATGCAGTCCAGTAACTAGAATCGCACCTGCTTCTTTTCCTATTTTTCGCTTTTTATTTCGTTTTCTCTTCTTTTGTGTTTCTGTGTCGTCTTCTCTGTCTTCTTTCTTTTTCTTGTCACCTTTGCTCTGAATAGACTTCCCTCTCTGTAGTAAAACATCAAGAAGTATTTTGTATTATTAGCTTTATAATAATTCGTTGAGATGCGAATGTTGGAGGAGAGAAAGGGAAGGTAACAGAGGATTTACCCCAGAAAACTAGCAGAATAGACTGGTTATCGTTACTGCTAAATGGGTTAACACAATTTCATATAAGCGAGAGCATATTTATTAGTCAGACAACATATAATTAAACTATAAATCGTTAACAGTAACAACAGTCAAAAAGAGAGAAAAACCACACCAGACAGCAACAGAAATTATAGAACTTGCAGGATAATTATATGTAGGCTTGTGACACCCTATCTTCTCACACCAGTCACACCATTTCATTAGTCAGCTTGTCTGCCTCCTCTCCCTGTTCTCTCTGGCAACCGGACTAGGATCTCCAGTGGATATCCTCTGGAAACCCCTCATACACGACGCAGCGCTTGTGAATCAGCTGGTGCTCTGCTTTCTAATAGCGCTTTAGAAATCTGGAGTTACGATTACGTATACGGAGTTAATAGAACTCAAACGATAGTTGTCCGGGGCTTCGTTGGCACACCTATCCTGTGCATATGTATTTATCAGGCATCAGCGTGTAGGCTTATATTTTATTGCTACAACTGGACAGTTGGGTTCTTTATGAACCTGATACAAGTTCGTTTGCATATGCACTTCGATGATTAGACGGATCGCATTAATGTGATCACTAAAGTAAGTAATTAAGTAAGTAAGCATATTCTTTATTAAATTCTTTCTTACTTTTTCTGAGGGTTCAGTCTCCCTTACGATTTCATAATCCGTCAGTACTTGTATAGAAATTAGATCCGAAAATTCTTTCAAGGCATCGGAGGAAACCTGCCGCCATTTTCCCTTAGCTTTCAACCTCAGTGCCATTGCAAACCGCGTAAAACAAATTAAATTACACACGTTACAAGTTTTCCTTCGAAACCATGTGCACACACATAGTATTTACGTCACTTTATCGTGCTCATCTTTTCTGGAAAGACTACTACGCAAGAACTCTTCAAATTGTTTTATCGTATAGCGCCATTCTTGTTGTATATACCGTCGCTGCTCACGTCTGAATAAGAGGCAGAGGTGCAAAAAGTTTCTCAAGATGAAAAGTAGTTTTTGATTTTTTGGGTTTTATGGCTTTACGTTGCTTTGGTTTTTGTTTTAAGATTTTTGGATTTCGGATCATAAAAATCATGCTAAAAAATGGCATGAGTAGGCCTAAGAGCTTCAACTCAGTTTGATTTAGTTGCGATTTCCGAAATTAAAAATCATTATACAATACAACTAAAAATTTATAGCGCGCTTCAACAAGACAAGTCTTGCACAGAAGCGCGTTGCGCTACATTTCTAGTCATAGTAGGGCCTAGGCTGCAATGTGAATAGGTGAGTTTTTAATTTAGATTTAAATTATAATGATAATTTTATCAGTGTTATTAAAATAACTTTTACAAGAATAAATTTATATTTAAAAAAACAAAAACAACAAAAAATTAATTTAGTGGTTTAGCCTACTGGTCATGACCATCGTAGTCCAGCCAAAGTCATTAATTTAGATTCCATTATAAAGATCTGTGATCTGTCACTAGAAGATACTATATATAGGCCGATGCAGGCCTACACGCTTTTCGAAAGCGAACAATTAGCCACAATCCTGCTTATTTTTCAATGAATCTGTCGGATGAAAGCTCACCCGCCCCTACCCATATGAACGGCCGCCACTGTACAGTAGTCCAAAGTTGTGCAGCGCCTCTTCACAGGCGGCATCATCCAGCGCCTCTTCACAGGCGACATCATCCAGCGCCTCTCCACAGGCGACATCATCCATCACCCTTATAAGGGCGAAATTAACGAGCGCCTCTTCACAGGCGACATCATTCAGTGCCTCTTCACAGGCGACATCATGCAGCGCCTCTTCACAGGCGACATCATCCAGCGCCTCTTCACAGGCGACATCATCCAGGCTGGATGATGTCGCCTGTGCAGAGGCGCTGCATGATGTCGCCTGTGAAGAGGCTCTGGATTCCAGCGCCTCTTCACAGGCAACATCATATAGCCCTCTTCACAGGCGACACCTCCAGCACCTTTACAAGGGCGACATCCTCCGGCACCCTTATAAGGGCGACATCATCCAGCGCCTCTTCACAGGCTGTATCATCCAGTGCCTCTTCCCAGCCGGCATCATCTAGCGCCTCTCCACAGGCTGTATCATCTTGCGCCTCTTCATAGGCGACATCATCCAGCGCCTCTTCACAGGCGACATCAACCAGCGCCTCTTCATAGGCGACATCATCCAGCGCCTCTTCACAGGCGGCATCATCCAGCGCCTCTTCACAGGGGACACCTTCCATCGCCTTTGTAACAGGCAACATCCTCCAGCACCTTTACAAAGGCGACATTATCAAGCACCCTTTTAAAGGCGAAATCATCCAGCGCCTCTTCACAGGCGACATCATCCAGCGTCTCTTCATAGGCGACATCATTCAGTGCCGTTCCACAGGCGACATCATCCATCACCCTTATAAGGGCGAAATCATCCAGCGCCTCTTCACAGGCGACATCATGCAGCGCCTCTGCACAGGCGACATCATGCAGCGCCTCTGCACAGGCGACATCATGCAGCGCCTCTTCACAGGCGACGTTATCCAGCGCCTCCAAACAGGGCCACAGACGACACCCTGGTGCTGGCTGGCCTTAGCCCACATCCTCCAGCACCTTTACAAAAGCGACATCATCCAGAATCTTTCAAAAGCGACATCATCCAGCACCTTTCAAAGGCGACATCATCCAGCACCTTTCAAAGGCGACATCATACAGCACCTTTATAAAGGCCACATCCTCCAGTACCTTAAAAAAAGGTCACATAACCCTGCAACTTTACAAAAGCAACATCATCCAGCACCTTTATAAAGGCGACATCATCCAGCGCCTCTCCACAGGCTACGTCATCCAGCGTATCTCCACAGGCGACATCATCCAACGGTCGGCATTTCGACCTGATTCACCTCAGCAGGGTCAGGATCATATAACAAGAAGCCGTCCTTAACAGAAGCGTCAGGTTATACCTGTTCCTGGCGAAGATGAGCGTACGGTGGCAGCGCTGGACTTCCCGTCTTCGCAGTCCTCTTCCATCGGTCGAACTGGAGAAGAAGAACGGACCGTATCGAACGTCGACGTATCCACAAAAGCCTCACTCAAAATGGCAATGTAACCTACGAAACATAATCTGTCCCCGGTATCAGGCACAACCGCAGACAAAATTCGCAAACTATCTCGCAAATCGGCGATCGTTACACTCAACTACAGGGAAAGGTAGAGAGAGACAATGACGATGACGTCATCAACAATCAAGCAGCGGAAACGAAATGACGTCAATATAAATGGCAAGAGGCTACTAGGCTGCGTCCTATGCATACTTCTCCGTGTAAGAAAGCAAGCGAATCGGCTCCCGAATGTGGCTTATTTCAGAGACTAAGTCTTAAATCTCGGGCTATAGGCGCCTATTCAAAGGGGCAGCGGTTGTGAAGGCTCTCACCCGATAAATTCATTGAAAAATGAGCAGGGTCGAGGCCATACGGCCGCTGTATAAAAGGCGTGTAGGCCTACACTTACAGCTATAGCTGTTCTCTCTAATGTGGCTTTTGTGTGGCGCTCGGAAATTTCGGCGATTTTACATTATGTTACATGTGTCCGTCAAATCGGATAGAGCCTGATGTCATATGATCTCATATCTCGCTTATTTCGAACCTAGGATATATCGAACCCTGGTGACGATGGTCCCTTGCGGTTCGATAGAACAGTTTTGCTGTAAGTTGGTGCCATGCGCTTAGCTTTCGAGAGGCGCTTTAGCTATTTGGAGTTTACGATTAAATCTTTGATATATAAAATTGATTGATGATAAAACCTGTAGCATAACATTACACGCTGGTCTGCTAATGTGATGACTCTGTTTTCATACTGTTCTTGTTTTGTGTTCACTGTTTGATTAAATAAATATTATAATTAGTCACCATTGCAATGCTGTTGTCCTCCTCTGCATACGCACATACAGTACTAATTAAGTTTCTAGAATGATCAGCGCCAAACTGAAGCTTCGTCAGGGAGAAGAGCTCAGTCAAGGGCTTAATCAAACGAACCCATGAAAGCCAGTTTCGATGCCAGATCAAGTTCTGGGGCAGTGGGGAGATGGTAACCGGCGGATCCCTGGCAACATGATGATACTTGGTAATTGTTTCGAGTCTTAATGGCGCAAAGGAATGCCGTCCTGTGAGAAAATAACAATCGGCTTTTTTGTTCTGGGTATGAAAAATGGGGGTGCGGTACCCTCCAGCCCATAAAATGGGGTTACTGGTACCCCTCCAAAATTACGTCTATGGTTTGATTACTTGACCACAATTGGATGATGTCACGATCACCTGGGGCAACGCACAGCATATCCTCCGTCTGAACGCCCAGCACCAAAACTGACCTCAACAACCAGACATTTTTGACCTGAATTGATACAGCTGGTCTCATTGAATGAACAGAAACATTACATTTACACTATATTAACAGACTGGATGGCACGAGGAGCATAACCGTATTTGTAACGTAGTGAAACAAAACATTTATATAACGCCTTTCATGCACCTCCAAAAGTATATAATATGATTGTTTGGTTGAATCTAGAAATCGTTAGCCGTTTAACACAGTTAACACTCAAGACTGCAAAAGGCATTCAACAGTTGACTTCAGAGTCAGTGAACCAGGGACATAATTAGCGTTGGGCTTCGGGGCTGAAGCCCCCCAAACGAAGCTGAAGCGCTCCCCCAAATAAATTAAGCCATTGTATGCTTACGGCTAAAAATTCGTATGAACACTGTATTCATGTTGCCATGCTCAAGGCTTAAGCCCACCCCCCCAAACGAAAAGTCCTAGTTACGTTGCTGCAGTGACGGGCCACTGATTATATGAAATGATGTCGTCAATAGGGTTACACTGAAAGCCAAGTCAATCACCAGCAGCTGCTGTTGACGCACACTGAATCACATGCTTCCAGCCAATATTGATCTAATGGTGGCATCATCCAATTGTGCCAAGTAATTCAAACCATAGGCATAATTTTCTGGGGCACGAGGGGTATCCGTACCCCCAATCTCTGCACTAAAGGGTACCGCACTCCCATTTTTTTATACCCAGAACAATGTCCATTATAATTTTCTCACAGGAAGGCTTTCATTTGCGCTCTCAAGACTCAAAACTATTACCAATTATCATCATCATCGTCATCTCCATTGTTATTATTAAATTTAATGGAATGTAAAAGGCACCATTATAATAATTATTTTGACAGTCACAAAGGGGAAATGAAGCGAAAATTGGTACCTCCCAGTTTCTAGACCAAAGTTTTGCCAAGGAACCGTTTTACTACAATCATTCAAGTTTACTCAGTTTCAATGAAATAAATATTGTACAGGCCAAGTTATTTTTTATCAATTTTGTTTTACATCCCTTTAAATTGCGTATGCAATGCTAGTGATTATCATCACTTAAAATTTAATGGTCACAAGACCTGCTCCTGGAAGATAGTAAAGAGGATGTTAGGAAATTGTAAACATGAAGTGCCATTGAGCAATTTCTTCCAGGAAGAGGCACCATATAAATGCCAGTTTACAATACGCTTGATGACAGGTTACATTACACTCTACATCCACTAAAACCGGATACAGCTGCAGAGGGGTAAAAACCTCCCTCCAGTGGTGCGATTTCCTTGGATGTCAAGCATCAATCCACACATTCCCGTTCCTTCCTACCCACACCATAAATCACAGTCTACAACTTACAATGCATTTCATTTGCTGATGAAACCAGCTGCAGATAATTAAAAGCATTTGACAAAGCTGACTGGAAATTGCAAAACACATTCGATACAGTTGAGTTTTGAGACAGAAAAATGCATGTTGTGTTTGACTCTGGAAGTCAAGAAGGGCGTTTGACTCTGCACTTCACAGCAAACCGAATGTCAGTTCGTGCCACGTGGGATATCGTTCATCCAAAAGTCGAAATTCCAGTGCACACTTGTTTCGTTCAGCTGTTTGTCCCAGATCGTGCAGAATTCGACACTGTTTAATCAACAGAAAATTATAGATGATAAATGACATATGTGACCAGCCATTACAAAATGAGTCTCTAAGCACTTATTGACTATTTTGAGTTATATATTCCACATTATTCTATGTTAAATTACCTTCAAAATGAGCTATTATTTATCAAAATCGACCAAGTGCTTGTTGAGTTATTAAATTTTTAAGCTTTCATCCTGTGCAATACAAAATGTCGGGAAATCAAGATTTTATATTTATATTTGTTTGCCCAGATCCAGTTTAGGGCTTACGAGAAAAGCACCTTATTGGTTAATTAAAGGTCATGTCGAAAAAATAATTTTTTCATGTCATAGAGCGAAGTCTAAGCTTTCCAATGATATATTACAACCATGATTTTATTCGCCAGGTGGCCACCGTCTAAAAACGTGAAATTCGTACAAAAATTATTTTTTTTATCTTATAGGTCACTTATTTTATATAAATAACACATTAAAAACAACAAAATAAATAAAGTTTTAATATTTTTTTAGTGTATTATATAATGTAGATTCCGAAAATGTAAATATCACAAAATCAATAATTTGAATGCAAAACACCTTCAGAAGCGATTTGCAGCATTTTGCTGTATGCGACTTCCGACTCATTTTGTAATGGCGGGTCACATATGCAGGTAATGAATAATAATTTAAACTACAGCGAAAACCAGTAAAGTACCAAGTCTTTTGTAGCACTACTTTACACATATGTACGTATCGACATATATTTCCACCTGCATAACCACAATAGGGTATGGCTGTCTTGGGGGTAATCCATAAAGGACGTCCGCAGTGAGGGGGGGGGAGGGAAGGGTCATCGAAATGCGGACAAATGCGGACAAGGGGGAGGGAGGGTTATGACCAGTGCGGACGTCCGCATCTAAACTTTTAAATTTGATCGTTTTTAAACACCACCTTGATTCAGCCTTACCCGAAAGATGAAAAGGTCAGTGAAGTGATTGCCAAAAACTTCATGCATGGTATAACCTTTACTGCGACTTTAGGCTAAAGAGGCTTTTATTACTGCACATCCTGCGATATGAAACCTGAACTGTCATTTAAACGTGCACAGGAACTGTGGAATAATTGTAAAAATAATCACTACATTAAAAATTGGCTCAGGCGTGCGGACGTCCGCAAAGGGGAGGGAGGGAGGGTAAAGTCAAATGCGGACAGGGGGAGGGAGGGGTCCAAAGTGGGTCATATTTTGCGGACGTCCTTTATGGACGACCCCATGACGGACTGATCTTCTGGATGCTGACCTGATTACAGCTTGGCTCTGATGCACCAAAGGCTGATTCCTTATGCATTAGACATTGGCACTATAGGCGATGACTTAATCAATAGCCCGCCTCCCTCGGTTCCACTCATTGCCCGCCTCCCTCGGTTCTCTCATATCTCCACCTTCATGGTTGAACAACTCCATTGGCTCCCTCTCTCTGCCCGTATACAATTCAAAGTGCTTATTCTTGTGCTTAAGTCTCAACTGGGTCTTGCTCCACAGTACTTATGTGATCTAATTCAACGGCCTCATTCTGCTGCTTCGCTGCGTCCTCTCCGATCTTCTGATCGTCTTGACCTCTTAGTTCCTCGTGTCAGGACTACTATGGCTCAGTCCAGATCCTTTGCCTGCATAGGTCCTTCACTTTGGAACCGACTTCCTCCTTCTGTCCGCACCACCATTCTCTCTGGTAGCGTTGCTTCTTCCTTTTCTCACCTTAAATCCTGCTTTTTCTCTCGGGGTCTCGCGCACTGGGAGCGCCTCTGAATGGTCTATACCGCAAGAGGCGCTTTATAAATGCCCATATACAATACAATACAATAATGTACCTGAACATAAAAAACGAACATTAGTCACTTAACTACCAGCAACCTTAATCTAATCCCAATCGTTTCTGTAGCGTCTTTCAACACATCCAAGCACAGAGTATATATTTCTCTATCTAATGCATGTACATATATATATATATATATATATATATATATATATATATATGTATATATATATAATTATATATATATATATATAACGAATGTATGGTTGTGTGGTATGTATGTACATATGTAAGTGCATATGTATGTACGAACGTATGTATGTACGTACATGAAATGTATGTATTCGACTATTTATGCAACACCTTTTATGAACCTGTTACCTTGAAGTAGAGCACTTCTTTGACTTTTCGAAGTGCCTCTAGTCGTGTGAACGCCTCAGTGATCAGTGTCAGCTTTTCACATGCCAGCGACAACACTAACAATATACAATAACTTCTGAGCAAGCTGTACACCCACAAACTAACCCAAGCCCATTCCCACATACTAACCCAAGCCCATTGCATTTTTAATGATTTATTCAGCTAATAAATTATTAATACCATCAACAGAATAAATAGTAAACTATTACCAAAATAATAAATACTCAATGAGCTTACAATTACAACTGGTATTTGTTGGTAGGCTTCACATGTGCCCGTGGGCCCATTAAAACATTAGCAATTGGTTAATAAAGAATATACTTACTTACTTACATTGAATGACTTATTCTTAAGACTGCTTAGATCAGTTAGACGGCTATGCATGAGACACATACATGCATATAGTTAGCAAACAGCCTCAGCACGATGTGGCTGGTTGTCTTCCTCACCATCTGAACATCCTATTGACAGTGTACAGTCGATGTATTCATTTCTACCATCAACAGAATAAATAGTAAATATTTAAACCATCTGTCCGCAGGAATCCATTGGTTGGTTCCACGTGTGTCCGTGGGTCCACCACAGGTGACTCTTCCAGCTTGCTGTGCATAGCTTTGCTAACTGATGGAATATTCTCGTTTGTAATGACACTAAACATCATATAGGCTAGTGCAGAGAGCACCTCTGATATGGTTTGCCTTTAGAGTGGCGCTAAATAAATGTCCCTGGTCTCTCGGCAGATAGTCCAGCATGCTAAACAATAAACAATAAAATACATACATTAGAAATAAACAAATTAAATAAATAAAGTAAATGAATAAAATAAATAAATAGGTAATCAACCCCGTTGTCGTTCCGTTGTGGATTCGTTGCGAGCAGATGCTACTTGACAACGGACGAGCAGGAACTTGGTTCGTTCCTGATCGAAGGCGCTTCCATGCGACATGATAGAAACGAAGACTTCCTCGATCAGCCCTGCTGCTTGCTTTGGCATTCCGAGGCAGTACTATTATAAACAAAACGCAACCGGATGCAACAACATGATGAGAGAATACAACGAGTGACACAATGCAACAGACAACAAAATGCAACAGGACAACAGTACTTTAAAGGCAACAGAACAATAGACTACAAGACAACATAATGTTACAGACAGCAGAATGCAACAACGGAATACATCGGACAACAGCAAATTTATATAGCACTGCTACAGGAGCACAGATAGTCGTAATCATAACTTCTATAGCACCTTTTCAAGCAAAACTAATCAGAGGCACCCTCTTCAATGGCTTGAGTGATTCTGAAGTTCAGTGAGGACAGTTATTTCACAAGCGATACAACACCATTCTCTTCGATCATGGTCTTGTGGAGTTAGATTGAGATCACCTCACGAGTTTTCTTGAAAAGGTGCCATATAAATAGGAGCTTACAATTACAACTGGTATGTGTTGGTAGGCTTTACAAGTGCCCGTGGGCCAACTGTGTATTGCTTTGTAAATTGATGTAATCCTAGCTCTTAACGACATTTAACATCATAACATTTAACATCGGATTCATATAGGCGAGCGTGGAGAGCACCTATGATCTGTTTCGCACTTAGAGTGGTGCTATATAATTTTTTCAATTACAATTACAACTGGTACGTGGTTTGGTTACCTGTGCAAAGGCGAGGTGAAGCACACCAATGGCAGTCATGTGAGAGAGGTAGGATCGTCGGGAGATGTTGATCGCTTCGATCAACGGATGGATCGACAAAGTAGCATCGCCTTTCGAACACAGGATGTTCCCTTTCAGCCAAAGCAAACTGAAACAAAAAATCCACAACAAACACACACAAAATTAAAATCAGATTTGTTTAAATGAAATTTACCAGCAGCCAATTCGTTAAATTCATATTTCTCAAACCAGATGCATTAAAAGGAAATTTCTGAAATTCCTAATTAAATACAGTTTCTACAATAAAAAAAAAATTAAAATAATTACAATTTTAAGATTTATTAAGATCAACTAAATATATCATATTTCCATAAAATATAGTCAAATCCCAATGATTTTACTCAAATTTAATTATGATTAAATTCAATGAGATTGACAACATTGAAAAGACCATCGTATGCAAATCTAATCTGACGACTTCTATAGTGCCGCTGCTGTTGTAACGTAATGTGTACCGGATGGTTAAGTTCGTCAGTGGGTTCGTTGTGCCCTCCACCTCCCTGCATTCCTCCATCAGATTCTCAATGAGTTGCAGCGCCCTTCCACCCTCACCCTTGTCGATCATCGCTAGGCAGCGGCTGGAACATAGCAACTTATGTTTTAGTCTTAATCAAAGAGTTGCCTTCCAAAAGAGATGAATAAATATCACACACCTGGAGAAATTCAAGTACACTGTTGAGGTATAATCAGGGATAAATCAGGCATACACCATGTCACAGCTGAACGTCAAGGTCAAGCTGATCAAGGTCAAGACCAAAGGTCAAATTTATCAAGGCTACTGTCAATGGTCAAGGTCAATGCAAGGTGACAGCCAAAGGTCAAAGTTCACTTATAAAAAGTGAAGGTCAAAGACAAGTACAACTCTGCCTCAGATTACATCAGGCAGTCCAGCCTGTCCCAAGACAGGAAAAAAGGCTTGTGATGCAGAGAGTACAAGTTCAATTCTCCCGAGACAGCTACAGTGTAGGGACCTTAAGCAAGTCTTTCACTCACAATTGCTCAGCAACATTAATGTTCAGTTATAAGTGCACTTCTGAACTTTGGAAGGAGGGCAGTATCAAATACAGTTGTATTGTATTGTATAAACCGAAGCCAGTGTTGGTCAAGAGCTTACTAACCAGTAGCTGGCCTCTAAGGCGTTGACGCTTGCCAAACTGCTTATGGCCTTTTCCGCTTGTCCCTGCTTCGCTCGCAGCAGGGCAAGGTTAAAGTTCAGCTGCTCCTCACATTGAATCCAGATGGCGGAAAACTGTGATGACTGCGGGAAACGAGATTTTGCAGAGCCAAGGATTTCGTAAGCCATGCCATATAATCCCTAAAACGAAGAAGTTTCAGCTTATTATTACTTTTAATGACTATTCATTATTTGCTATTTGTAATTTGTATTCACTATTATTTATTATTGTTCATTGTTAGTTATTAATGTTTGTTATTATTTTTATTGTTCACTATAATTTATCAAAATTTATTATTCATTATTATTTTATCATTACTTCTTATTCACTGTTATTTATTATAATTAATTAATGCAATTGGAAAAGCGTTTTCTACGTATTTCATTTACCTCAACCTACAGTCACATCTTTTAACCTTTCTTACCAACTGTAGCATGGCATCTGCTTTCTCTGATCCATTGGATTTCCACCTGGCTTCTTCCTTTGATTGCAATCATAGGCGTAATTTAAGGGGGCGAGGGGTACCCGTACCCCCCACATTTTGGACTGGAGGGTACCTTACCCCTCACTTTTCATAGCAATTACTTTTGCCCATTATTATTTTATCTGAGGAAGCTCTCAAGATTCTAAACAATTACTGAGCATTATCATCAGTGTAATCACCAATATCATCACTCTCAATGTTATTATTTTTTACTAAAAGAGGTGGCAATATATTTATTATTGTGAAATCACAATGCAATTATTACAAGAAGTTGCTACGGAAATATACCCTGTATGAAATCACAATGTGATTGTTACAAGAGATTGCTATGACAATATATATAATATATTCTGTATGAAATCACAGTGCAATTATCACAAAAGGCTGCTACTGCAATACATACTTTGTGAAAATGTCATCACAATGCAATTATTCCCAGAAGTTAACAGAGGTTGCTACGGCAACATGCTCTCTATGAAATCACAATGCAATTATTACAAGATGCTGCTATGGAAAGGCAATAATATGCCCTCTATGACATCACAATGCAATTATTCCCAGAGGTTAGACAATCGTTGCTACGGCAACAGTTCTCTATGAAATCACAGTGCAATTATTATGTTTCTACAGAAATATAGCTTGTATGACATCATAATGCAATTATTACAAGATGTTGCTAAGGCAATATATCCTCTGTGAAATCACAATGCAATTATTCAGAGGTTAGACAATCGTTGCTATGGCAACATGCTCTCTATGAAATCACAAGGCAATTATTACAAGAGGCTATGGAAACATAATACTGTGTGAAATCACAATGCAACTCGTCCTCTATGCAATCACAATGCAATTATTCCAAGAGGTTAGAAGAGGTTAGAAGAGAACTTTGGGTAGTTGCTGAATTAATGGTGAATTATTGTCGCTATTATTATTATTGTTATTATTATTATTATTATTATTATTAGTATCATCATCATTATGCCTATTATTCTTATGCCTGTAATACAAATAATGGCATTATAATTATTTAACAGCCGCAAAGCTGAAACAATGCGAAATTTAGTACCCCCACTTTCTAGACCAAAGTTACGCCCCTGATTGCGATTTCACTTAGAGCAACTGTCGACTAATGTCTTGGGCATTATGATAACAGCGCTATAGAAGTCCTTAGAGTGCGGTTCACCAGAAACAACATACAAAAAATAATTGAAAGGAAGCTCAATTTCTTTGAACATTTCTGTATAATGGACAATACCGGACTCATTAAACAGGTCGAGTTCAGAATGATCGATGGCACAGGGATTACATTAGAGACAGACCACACATAGAATGGCTTGATCATGTTAGAGACTGGTGTAAACTGGATGTGCAAAGGTTGAATCTGGTGGCACACGCTCTAGACGAGAGCGAAGAAAAACAGTGAAACATGCGATCAGCACCAATGGGTGATGAGCCCATTGACAAAAAGATTAGATTAGAAATCCTTATCTAATCGAATCCTTAGATTAGAGAGGAACACACCTGATCAGCGTGGAACCTCGCGACGTGACAAAGCGCAAGGCATTCTGGTTCGGCGTTGTGATTGACGCTTGATTCTTGTGCGGTTAGATTGAGCATCAGTTGGCTGTTGATGAGACACATCTCGCCAAAGCCATACGCATTCCAGAGCGATGCTTTCTGCGCGAAACCAACCGTCGTCAGATCGGATAATGAATGCTGTGTGTTGACGATATCACTCTTTATGAGAAACTCAAAGACGCTGCAGAACAATTAGCAGAATCAACAACTACCACACGCTTTCTAGTTTAATTGTCCATGTAATAATGTTATGTACATATGTATGCATGTGTGTATATCTTATCTTATCTGAACATTTATAAAGCGCTTCTCTCAGCAGGGCTATACAGAAGCGCTCTCAATGTGACAGGCCCGTAAACAAGTAAGTCTTTAGGCAGCGGAGAGACGCAGGCGTGATTCCCTCTAGAATCCTACCACGCTGATGTGTGCACACGACAAGCGCAAACACAGATGATATGTATATGTTTACATAATACATATGTATTGTATACATAATGTATGCACAGACTAGCTACTGACAACTTAATAAATTTACATACATTACTAAATTCACACACATGACTAAATAAATTCCATACATTAATAAAAATTACATATATTAATAAATTTACACACAGTAATAAATTTATGTACGTTAATAAATTTACAACAATCAGTACTTTAGTATCTCCAACATGCATTTAAACGTTAGTTTGGGAAAATTTCTCTTCTGGATTCCAGCTATTTAAGGATACCTTACTGCATCAAAAGGCTGTTCATGTAGACAGGACAAACTTGTAAAGTTCTCACTTCTGAGTAAAATACTCTCCATGATTTTGAGAACTTCACCCCTGCAAACTGCTAACCTTTCATTTTCTTAATCTTTTTTGTTCATATTATCTGCCAGGTAGCGGCAACACTGACCACAAATACAACTGGAACAAGCACGTCTAAATCTCTAAGACTATTTATTGATTTATAGGAAATAAATTAAAAATCTCAAACTGATAAATTTATGTGCAACGTACGAGGATGGCAGCACGCAGCTCAGCATACTGTGTCGTACCAACGACTGAATTCCAAGTGATAAGACGCACTGAAAAAACAAAAAGCGCATAGCATAACGTAACTGACCAAATTCACAGCATGTTTTAACTAATTTCATTATCATCAAAAACATTTATAATGCAGAGATTGGTGAAGAAGTGTAAAATGCTACAGAAGTAGTTGAGATTTTTCCACACTAGGAGACCTTGTCATAACCAGCTATGTATATATACATATACACATATATATATACATATATATATATGACATTTATATGTATATATACATATATATATACATATAAATATATGTATATATAAATTATATATGTACACTTAGGTCCAGCCTTTTAAGGTTCGGATTAACTGATTTTGCAAGCATAGTAAGTGCTTTAAATAAAATAAAAATAAGACACCGACCATCCTCCTCCCGAAATTCTTTCACACCATGACAGAATCAGATCAGAATAGATTGTCTGCTTGTAACTTGCAACTGCAAATTTATATAGCGCCGCTTCAGAAAAACAAATCTCTCCGGTAGCATGTTGTACTCGTAATCCAACAACTGCAGGATTGAACCTACTGAGCAGACTCTGGAAAACGACCAGGTATCAGTTGTTCGTAAATGCCTGTCTCGTGCCTCATATTCAGACTTACTGATTACGCATGCGTAATAAGTGCAATAACTGTATAGTGTCAGGATACTTAAATAATAGTACAAATACTTAAGTATCCACCACATAGAGCCAGCGCTGGCCGTTAAATACAACTGGACCAAGTGTCTAAAGTATTAAATCTTTACACGTTTAAAACTGTTCGTAACAATAATAATAATTAAGACTATCATTTTATAGTAAATAACTAAATAGTAGTACAAAAAGTATATCCAAGCTCTGTCTCCGGTTTGAAACCCAGCTCATCGTGAACCAAATGCAAAAACACTCACCCACAAACTCAACTCTCCGGAAGCTGTCACAAGCTTATCGAGCATGAAAGTGACACCACCTTCATTGTGTATTCCAAGTCGGTGCAACCATACCTGAGGAAAGACACAACCAGTACCTTTAAGTACCACATCCAGTACTGTGAACTGCTAACATTGGTACTTGAATACAAACAGTATTTCACACATTAGCACTAATATACATGATAAGAAACACTGATTTATTTAAAAGTGGTTGAACAACAGTACTTAAATACAATCAGTACCTTAATATCAGTCAGTACCAATACTTAAATAAAATCAGTACTTTAATATCAGTCAGTACCAATATTTAAATACAATCAGTACCTTAGTATCAGTCAGTACCAATATTTAAACACAATCTCAGTCCATACAAATATTTAAATAAAAGTACAAAAGTAATTCCAAACTTAGAAGCACCTATATATAATCAGAGTACTTGTACTAACAGGAGTTAGTATTTTAATGTCAAACATGTCAAACACCGACGTCGCTGCGCGACGGTTGGTCACATGCATGGACTAGGGTTCTCCACTGGCGCCTGTTGCGTGCAGCAGCGAGAAGATAAGATCCAGAAAGATGGGACCAGGAAAGAATGTTGTCAATCCAGTTAATTCGTGGTCTTCCACGGCGTCGATATCCTTCAACGCGACCCAGCATGATGGCATTTTCTAAGGAATCCTGAGGGAGCCTGATGATATGACCGAAATAGGAGAGTTTGCAAGCCTTGACGGAACCCAAGAGTTCGGGGGAAGTTCTAGCAAGCCGATAAACTTGCTCTGTAGTAAGCTTGAGCGTCCAGGAGATGTGCAAAAGCTTTCGAATGCACTTATTCTCAAAAATTTGAATTTGCTCTTCCTCAGCTTTTTTTTAGCGTCCATGATTCGCAACCTTAAGTTGCGACTGACCACACCACGGATTTCATCAAGCGGAGCTTGGTTTGGGTGCTGATGGATTTGTTTTTCCAGACCTTCGTGAGCCTCACCATGACTGCCATACCCATGGCCAGCCTGGACTTAATATCGCCTGAACACTTTGCGTCACTTGAAATTTTGCTACCCAAATAATTTTAATAGTTGTGCTTAAAACAAACACCAGCACATTGGCACTTGTAAGAAGTACTTACAAGTGCATGTTGCAGACAAACTGAATCGTTTGACTCCTGAGCGAGCTTGATTGCCTCCTGAACTGCGGCAATCGCCTCCTTTCTGTCAAAATCCAAGATGATCAAGGATCAATTGTGGATCAATCAACTAGCAGATTAGTCAATCATTCAACCATGCAATCAATCATCAATTTGGACAATCAAACATTCAGACAATCAACTAGGATCAACCACTCAATCATTCAAAGCCAATCAATCAAACCAATCACAAAGTTATTCCAGTTTTTTTATTTTCAATCAGTCATGGAATCAATCTATCACCCAACCGAAACCACAACTAACTTAAAAGAATTACTTATCATAGTGAAACTAATAAAAAATCAACAAAAACAACACGCTCAAGACTGAATTCGATTAAGCAAAATGCTTCAATTCACTGAAAAACACTTCACCCTAACACCACAAACAGGGTGCCTTTGCATTGTCAGGTCATTAGTGCCTCTCAGACCTGTCTTAACCCATTACCACCTGAATTGTTTTTCGGAAAGTTAGTATATTGAGGGTACCCATGGTGGAACAACAATAATGTAACAAAGGTTACAGCTAAGCATAATAAAGTATATATTTTCTGAATCAGCAGACTTGTGGCTCTGAAATTTATATTTTATAGTGAACAAAACTTCATTTATATAGCAACCTTAGAATGCCAACATGCAAAACAGTTACCGATACACAAATGGACAATGCATTTTTCGCCTGAATGCCAAGTCCAACAGACAAGGTTTGGTATCAGACTTAGCTCCAAATTTCAAACCAGGCCCATCCAAAACAACTTGGCTAGCGGCGATCTTAAAATCTCCGATTAATTCATCGTCAAAAGATGAAAATTCGTCGTCAATATCATGACATGACATGCCTCAAAACTTTGGGGTTTCGGGATACCTTTACCCATCACTTCAAACTTGTTTTTCCACTGCAATATCTAACTTTTTGTCAACAAATTAAACTCTAAAATATGAGGAATTTTCCAGACATCATCATTTATGCTATTTGTAGGTATGACACTTTGATATTATAGATAGTTCATAGTCTGTTTCAATGCCTCCCATTTCGGGTCCGTACAGACCCGATCCGGCGGGAATGGGTTAAGGAAACATCATATAAATTTTTGATTAAAATCACAAAATCATGAAAGAAATGTCAAATAATCACCGATGTCCAAATCGATATTCAACAGCTGCAATGTTGAGAGCGGCATATCGATGATTTCGCAGATGCGAGTCTTCTTCGATCGAGGCCGTTTTCGATCTTGAGGATCCGGTCGCCGGCATCGGAAGGGTCTGACACCGATCGAAATACTCGTAGAGACTGTTGAGGGCGCCACAGTACTCGTTAATCCGTAGATAATTCATATAGCTGAGAAAGTGCTACGTAGCATAAAACATAACCGATCGTTAAACAGCAGCTTATATAGCACCTTTTCTTTTCTTACATCAGACCCGAGTATAGCTTATCCTCCATAGGCTGCATCTTTGTCCTAGTGGACTGATCTTCTGGACGTTGACCTGTTTAAAGCTTGGTTTTGGTGCGCCATCAGTTGCTGCCTTGAGCATTTGACACCGGCGCTCTAGACATAACTAATAATTAATAATAACATCTACCAACAGCCAAGTGTAGGTCTGCAGGCAGGCACATATGAAACTGAACATTCAAAATTATGCACTTCATACTAGTACTAATGTAATTATGTATGCACACATGTGTCTGTACTCTGTGTGTACCAACATGTATGTGTGTATATCTGCACGCATGTACATTTCTGGCTATTTACATAACATCTTTTTAAACCACTCAAGTGTGTTAACCACATGGCTTTCTAACAGCTCGAACGTTGGTTGGAATGCAACACACGGACACTTGAATGGTTCTTCCTAACGAAGGACATGTGGTTAATTACGAGAATCTTTTAACGAAGGCTGCTCACGGCTTCTGCAAAGTCTGGATTCGAGTGTAACAGCTCCCGAATCTTCTTCTGAAGTTCGACGGGCGACAGAGCCTTGAGTTCGTTATGATTCAACAGGAAAGCCTACAAACAATTCAGTCAACAACAACTGACAATAGTAGATGTGGTAACCATTCCTATGGCAACAGTAACTTAGCAGCAGTAAGGTAAAATATAAACACTTGATGAATTCATCTAGTAAAATACCCAAACATCAAAAACATCTAGGCATTGTGAATGCGCATAGCTCACTGAAATTAAACATAGAAAGTTAAGCTTAGTAATGCTTTCAAACAACATTTGACACAGCAACAGATCCTATGACAACCACAGCTTTAGCAATCTGCAAGACAGGATCGATGACGTGAAACCAACAAACCTGTTGGGCTATAAAGTACTCTGCCTGCCTCTGTGAATATTTTCCAACGTCGATAATATCTCTGGAAAAAAACCAAAACCAAATGCTAAGCAGTGTGCATGACCTGCTGCCAAAACAAGTAAACAAACCTCCAATATGTGCTTGGAATTTCAAGAATTAATGAGAGTTTAATTAAATAAATTCATTCAGCAGATTTTTATGGTGTCGCAAGTAAGTAAATCTCCCAAGTTCGTAGCGGAACACAGAGGAATTGCACACCTCCTGCTCTTCAGCCCTCAAGCAATACAATGCAGGGCGACAGTACACAATACAAAGTAAGTCAATACAATACAAAACAATGCAATATAATCAATTCAATGCAATGCAAAACAATGCAATATAAAACATGACAATGCAATCTAATACAACATATGCACAGCACTTTCGTGGAGGCGCTTGAAGGGCATTATAATAACATTTTATTACATAACCTATTCAAAGAGATAATAGACAGAATTACTAACGATCCCTTCTTGCCATCACCTTCTTCTTTATCCTCGACCATTTCGATCAATCTCATCGATTTATCTCCGAAACTCGACGTGTCTCGGATTCCCTGACTTTGCTGGCTTTCGTTCAGAGCCTCACGATACTTCACGCAGAATCGGTTGTAGAGTTTCGTCACGTGGTAAAACGAAAGCTTCTCAAACGCGAGACAAACACGTCGCACAAACAGACCTAAACATTCAGATCACAAACAGAAGGTGAAGATTAAAGTTCCCAATTTTATAGGAGTGGTTCAGTTTTTTTACCTGTCTCCAAACAGAAGGTGAAGATCAAAGTTTCCAATTTCATAGGAATGGTTCATTTTTTACTAGTCTTTCCCAGCTGCTGGAGGTCTTCACTGGCAGCCTAATCTAATCCAACAATCCAATGCAATCTAATCTTATCCAATCTAGTATAATTTAATCAATTCCTGGACCAGGAACTTGCATTCACGCGGCACATAAATCTTCTCTCCCGCAGTTGCTATTACCAGCTCCGGCAACTCAAGGTGATCTCCCGTTCTTTGTCTCCCGGTGCAGCTTCCACGCTTGTCCATGCTTTTGTTGTTTCTCGATTGGACTACTGCAGTGCCATATATGATGGACTCCCGGCCTGCCGGATTGAGTCCCTGAACAGAATCCTGCGTACTGCTGCCCGCCTTGTAGGCCGCATCCCCAAGTTTGGCAGAGTGTCTGCGTATATGAGGGATGTCCTCCACTGGCTCCCCTACCCACAGCGCATCACTTACCGAATCTCTGCCTTGGTCCGGCGGTGCTTTGAAGGTTTGGCCCCTCCATACCTGCGGGAGCTCTGCTGTCCCACCTCATGCTCGCAGCGCCGTTCCTCTCTCCGCTCAGCTGCGCAGGCTGAACTTGTTGTTCCCCGCGTGCGGACAACCATACGGCAGCGCCGTGCCTTCTCTGTGGCTGCCCCCATGACCTGGAATGGGCTTCCTACCAAGCTCCGTCAATTACCGATTGGTCATTTCACCCTGTTTCTTACTGTCCTCAAAACTGCGTTATTTGACCGTGGTTGGGCTGGGAGTGCTCCTGAGTAGGCAATCTTGAAGGGGCGCTATATAAAACTACTTTAATAATAATAATAATAATAATTCCATTCTATCCTAATTTGATCCAGCCTACTCAAATCTAACTTTAATCCAATCCAATTTAATAACCTAATTTAATATAATTCAATTTATTCAAACCCCATACAATTTAATTCAATCCAATTGATCAAATTCAACCTAAATAAACTTAATCCAATCTCCATAATTTAATCCAATCCAGTCCAACTTACTTCACACTAACCCAATTTAATTTAACTGAATCTAATCCAAAAAATTCTCATCCACAGCTGACAGTTGACAAGCACTTAAAGCTCTGGTGTCTGAATAGACGTCATGTCTGCCTCCATGTTTTAACTGACATGTTTAAAGCACTTATTACAAGCGCATCCAGCAAAACTGGATCTTAGTTACCAAGAATGCTTGTCTTATGCAGAGGAGCAGACGATCCGCCTGTTACGAGGTTGACCGGAATGTTCTGCATCAGGTCGAAAAGGACGTGGATGCCGTCATTGCACAGTTCCTTCAGCCTGAAACGAGAATTCAGAATCTGTGAACTAGTACTGTAAATCGTGGCTCTGAATCTGTAATAATTATTATGCATTTATTAAGCCCCACTATCTAATGACCAAGCATCAATCTATGGCACTGAGCTGTTGTGAGTGAAGGACTTGCTCAAGGTCCCTACACAGTAACTGTCTCACAGAAGGAGGTTTGAATCTGTACTCTCTGCATTCCAAGGCAAGTGCCCTAACCAATCAGCTACTCTGTCCCACGGTTAACCTGTTCATTGTGCTCTACTTGTCTGCGTAAGACTGCCATGTATCATCATGTATCCACAAACTTTCGTTTCTTTACAACTCTATCATTAGTCAGTCTAACAAGAATCACCTTGGACACTGAACAGGCTCTTTCAAAAGGCATGATAGCTACATAAAAACAACTGTGACATATGCATCTTGTGCCTAAAACCAGAATTCCAGCGCTCAGCACGTATATAAAAAAGTGAAAGCAGAGAACAGAAGTCACTACAAAAATCAGATCTACATTCCTAATTTTTTGTAAACTCCAACTTTCTAAAGCACCACTTGAAAACGAAGCACAGGGCACCAGCTTATTCACTGGAGCTGCATCAGAAGGGTTGTCCAGAGAGATATCAAATGGAGATCGAAATCTGGTTGCCAGTGAGACCCGACAGAGGAGGCAGAGGAGCTGCCCAGAGGAATTTGTTTAGGCTGATTTGAGATCCACTTGAAAGGCTCTTAAAGGCACAGTTTTTGAAGAATATTTTTGGATTAAAAAGTGGAATTGTTGTTTTGTAGATTTTGTGAGTTCACAGCTGACCTGTTCGTCATAGCAGTCAGAAGAGCTGGTTTTGCAACAGCTTGAAGTTTTTGCCTCAGGTCAATCAGCTCCAAATCGGGACCCTGAAACACATCGAAGAAATAGATAGTATTCAGTGAAAATGTCTATTATTCAACAGAACATAAATAATACTCAGCTAATAATGAATAATATTCAGTGAACCTGACTATAATAGTCTAAAGAAATTCAAATCCAATGAGTAGCCCTCTGAAGAGGCTCTACATATATTTCACCAGTGATGATACAATACAATACAATATAATACAGTGCAATACAATCACATGATGAAGGTATGAATCCAAATGTTTTTTAGAGCAGCTTTTAAGAGTCTCTTGAAGGTATTTACTACATCAAATGACCTGGACAATCTGTAGCATGGTAATCATTAGCGTGCACTCCTCGGCGTCCGTGTAAGGGTTGTCTTCCTGCTTGCCAAAAGTGTTGATCTCGTTGCTCTTGTCTCCAATCATCTTGCAGTGTTCTTCAATGACTACCAACATGGCCACCTTGAATGGGCTGACCTGGTCCTTCATCTGCTTTCGCCGGCCGCCAACGCCCAGGCTGATAAGGTCGGCAGTCATCTTCCTTCAATTTGCCAAAAATACATTGTCAAGGAGATTGATTTATGAAGCAATTATCAATCGTAATCATAAACTCGAGATTTCTACAGCGCTCAAAAAAGCGAAGTCACGCGAACCAGCTTATTCACAGATGCTCAGTCAAATCATCATCAATAGGCGGGGTTGAAATTGGTTCAAGGTCAAGATCCAAAAGGGGTCAGTCAGGCAGTCAGACGACTAAGGTGGGTGGTTTTTATGGTTGAAACGGCAAGGGAGATAAGGGGAAGGCGAGGAATCGGGATAGGATTTGTGAAAGAGCAGTGTTTTCAGTTTTGAGTGAAAGACCTGTGGATAGACAGCAAGAGGTGAGGTTTTGGTGAGTTGTAGAATGTATTTGATATTTCTCATAGTACTGGTGGAAGTTTGTTCCAGACAGGTGGGGCAGCTATGGCTATGAAGCAATTTGCAAATTAGTGATGAGGTGACGGAAGGGTGGTGAAGTGTTAGGGCAGAAGAGGAGCAGGTTGAGCGGAGTGGTTGGACCATAACAGCTGACGGAGATAGGAGGACTGGGAGGGTTGGAGTGCATTGTAGGAAAGTGATAAGACTTTATATTCTATTCATTCGGGTATTTTAAGCCAGTGAAGAGATTTGAGGACATGAGTGATGTGGTTTGCTTGAGGGTTTAAGTCACAGCACGAGTTATTATGCTAATTTGTCGCAAAATTCTCTCAGGAAATTCCTTGATTAAAGCCAAACACAATAACGAAAAGCGTTTGCTCCAGCAAAGTGTTAATATGTTCTAATACGCGTTCTATGAGTAAACTTTTATGTTGCGGCAATACTTGCCTCTTCGTCAATTCCGGCCCAGGCAGGTCAAAATGTCTAATAAAAATATCTGAAGATCAAGAAATTTTGCACAGTACAGTATTACTGCCTTGTACATAAACACATAAAACTGATATCAAACAACTGAATAATTTATTCAAAATCATACATGTCTTTTAAAATTCATATTTATATTTTTTCCAATCAAAAACATCGCCAAAAAAGAACGGAAACAAGACATCTCAAGTTTAACATAGGTCCATTCTTATGTAGCGCCGTGATTTCAAATTCTATTAAAGTAATTTACAAGATCACATTTAGAGACGTTATTGTCAAAAATGTAATCAAACACGGTTTTTTAACAAGAGGAAGAATCAGCTACCGGTAATAAGTTTTTATTCAACTCGTAAATCATGGAGATATAATATCCGATGTACGTCTGTCTGTCTGTCTGTCTGTCTGTCTGTCTGTCTGTCTGTCTGTCTGTCTGTCTGTCTGTCTGTCTGTCTGTCTGTCTGTCTGTCTGTCTGTCTGTCTGTCTGTCTGTCGAGTAACCTTCATGTCTGAGGAAGGAATGGAGGGAGGGAGCTGTACCCTCCCTCCCTCCCTCCCATCCTCCCTACATCCCTCCATATATATAACGAACATTTTCGTTATCGTTAACGTTAACGAGAATCACACTGGTTTTGTGAAAGAGCAGTGTTTTCAGTTTTGAGTGAAAGATCTGTGGAGATATAACAAGTGGTGAAGTTTTGGTGAGTTCATTAAAGCTCCTAAGTTAAATTTACGTACCGTGATTTTTCACGGGTTACAGCTAGTTATTGCATTATAGTAGGCCTAATGCCTCTTATAAGTGCAATTCTTACACTCGATCGTGATCATGGAGGTGATCATTTGAATTGCAGAGTAAAGCAACAAAAATGTAGAGCTTTAAATTTAACGCCACACAAAGGTTGCACCAAAGACACAAGTGAAGCTCGGCGTTATATACAAATAAATTTGCAAAAGTCACATTGTTCGTTCAGTTTCGGCGCCTGGTCAATTTCTGTATCTGGTCAGAATCCGAAGAGGGACAAATCGACAACAGCAAACCAAAACCGTTCGATCATCGAATCTCGAGATTTTCATATGCCAAACGGGTTGTGTGGTTTTACAAGGAACTATTTTCAGCTGCTTTGTGCATTAGGTGGAAATTTTTAAAAAACATGAGATCAGATAACAACTAAGATTTTATTAGATTATACTTTTAATTGAGCGGTGCTGTTTACATACTTACTAAGCGTACGCACTTTTATTAGCGGAAGTGCACGCCCAACGTTAACGTCTGCATGTGTACACATTTATTTATCAATGACTCGTTCGAATAAACAGGAACACATTTTGGTCAAATTACAGATATTTAGTAGGTTTTATCATTCTCGGCTAAAATCAAGTGTCCAGTGAATCCAGTGAGACAGAAGTGTCAAGTTCGTTAATCAGCCGAATCAAAGTATTAGGAAACCTAACATGAAGCCTTCGGCATGATTTCGGCTCTTTAATCGACCATTCACTACCAACTGACTACTAATTGACTATTTTTGCGCATCGCTTATGTAAAGTAGACCTTATTTTATTCTAAGAAAAACTTTGACCCAATGACAGGTTTTAAACTGTTCCCGACACCTGCTTGGGCTTTATAGGTGGCCTATATGATTATTTCTAGCGTTATAAAACCACAAAATGAAAGTCGAATTTCCATTTTTGCATGTCGTAGAGGAATTTATCACCAACTTACGAATTTCTGAGAAAAATGTCAATTTAAACTAGCATTACACTGAGCTACTTAACAGAATTCTAACATATGTAGATAATGGGCCTAATTTTTAATATATTTATCTTTAAAGGGTACGAGTGATGTTTGCTAAGCTGAAGAAGAAGATTCAGGAGGAGGGTGGCATCAGTGGTACGGAGCCTGGCGAGAAGCAGCCACCACATAGTGGAGGTGAAGTTGGGTCAGCCGCAAAATCATCGAATCTAAGTTATGTCCACAATGCAGGTGAATGTTAATCTGTTATACCCAGGTATAGAGCTGTACCGATGCATCGGGAGCATTCGTAATCGGGCCAATTATTAGAGGAATTGGCATAATCGGTATCGGCAAAAAAGTATCGGCGCCGATGCAAATTATTTTACAATTTAAATTTTTTACACAATAATCGTTAAAAAAATAAAAATGAGCACAAATATCTTATGTTTTGTTTCTTATTATTGATTTATATCTAGCATTGCACTACTTAGTAGGCACCATAGAAACCAAAGATGTATACAGTTTACACAGGGGTGGACAAAGTACGACCCGCTGGCCAGATTCGGACCGCCAAAACATTTGATTCCGCCCCCAACACTTTATCCGGCCCAAACAATTCTTCGTAAAATTCTAAAAAATTACAAAATTCAATTCACAAGGTTTTGCTCATTTTTATCATGGCAAGCAGAAGCAGCAAAACACATGCTTGCATAATGCATTGTAATAGTAGTAATAGTACTAGTAGGTTTATGTTTGAGAACGGAACATTTTCTCTAAACAAATAAAAAAATAATGGGCTTTATATGCGGTATCGGCTATTTCAATAATCGGCTATACGCGGTATCGGAATAATCGGCAAAAAGCCATAGGCCTATCGGTACAGCTCTACCCAGGTAAATAATTAAGTTATTATACCAAGCTAGTTATTATGTTACATCTACCAGAGCAGACTTTCGTTATGTATACATAGTGCTCCCTTTCACACAACACACGTCTGTGATCAACACTTTAAAACTTTTTTGCTTCTCCAAGTAGGTACACTGTAATAAGTGAATTAATGAATGACTTCAACATACACTAAACTAATTTAATCAAATGACTTCTATAGCAGCGTTATCTAAATGTCCAAGGCATCAGTTGATTGTCGCTTCGAGTTAAATTGCAATCAAAAATCATAATCCATTGGAGAACACAGGTTGTAATCTGATAGTTGAGAGACACCGGAAGCAGGGTACGGTTTGTTATGCAAGTTGAAAGAGATGAGTCAGAAGTTTAAACTGCAATGACATGAAAGAACTGACAGAATGGACTGAATTGGGCAGAGAATTTAAATCACGTCGCTATGTGTGCAGAAACTTCAAGATTTGCTTACAAGGCAATATATTTAATGTCTTTTGATAGGTATACACAGGGCTTTTTTCAGCCGGAACGGCGTTCCGGCACCTTTTTCAGCTACTAAAAAATAATTTATTTATTTTAATTATTAAAACAATAATTTAGTTATTTTAATTTAATTTAAGTGTTTTTGAACTGTTTTCAGTGTTTATTGAGACCCCTACCAACCCCCAATCCCGTTTTTCTCGTGATTTTAGCCAGCCCATAATTGTTGCGTTCCGGAACCTATTGTTCCGTTCCGGAACCTTTTTTCTAGAAAAAAAGCACTGGGTATACATTAAATACACTTCGAGATTCAGGGGCTAGTCAGTAAAAGGTAATATACTGTGGCATAACTTCAAACCTAGCAGAGAGACCCAATGCTTAATTAAGGAAGCTCTTTTGTCAGTTTTGAGTCATAGTCCTGCATGACTTTGCTGAGCATCATGCTAGAGAATGCGTGTAGACTGAATCCTTGTTATTTTGATCAGATTATCAGGCACACAAGAGAACCAGTACGTCTTCACTTGAGTCTGAACTTCAGAGCAAAGAAAAAGAGATCGAGAAACCAGTCTTGATGAGCCCAGCTGAGGTAAATTACAACCTATGCAGTTGTCTTATGTTTCAAAAATACAGTTTTGGGATTAGAGATGAGTTTTGGGTCATTTTTTTGTCATTATTTCTGAGTCATATTTTACTTTGTCATTATTTCAGGGTAAATTATTTTGTGATCATTATCATGTGGTCATTATTTCATGTTCATTAACACTAGGTCACTATTGGTTGGTTATTATTTCCGTGCCATTTTTTTCCAGTCCTTAGAAACTGCCTCTAAGGAGGAACTGGCGGAAATGCTTCTGAGACGAACTCAACAAGTGAAGACGTTTGAAGCTAAACTGACCGGTAAAAAATACAGAATATTATACTTATTTACTTACTTTACTTAAAACTTGTTAACCATTGATTCGTAGTATGCTTGTATTTAGACAATTTATATAGCACCTTTAGAAGCATACAGAAGGCATTGACTGGAATATTTCATTTAACCTTGCAGTTTGCATTTAAGTTTTTTAATATATGTCTAATGAAATGAATGACTAAATGAGCAACTGACTGTAGATACAAAAGAATAAAGGATTTGATTAATTAAAATGCATGAATGATTGAATGAATGAACAAATGAATGAATGACTGTTTCAGTTTCTAGAGTTTGAGTTTGTCTGATGCGTTTGACAGAGCTGACGTCAATAGTGAAAGAGAAAAATCAGCAAATCGATAAATTGGAAATGGAACTCGAAAGACAGCAGGACTGTAAGTAACTGGTGAAACAGGAGTGCCATCACTGGATGGTTGAAAATGAGACTGTTGCTTACCTGCATATGCAGAATCATAATGACATGTATGATGTATGGGTGGATGGACAGATGGTTGGGAGGATGACTGGTTGGATGGATGGATGGTTGGGTGGATCGAGGGATTATTGGGTGGATGGATGATTGGTTGGATGGATTGATGGTTGGATGGATGACTGGGTGGATGGATGAATGGTTGGGTGGATGGATGGATTGATGGTTTGGTGGGTGGGTTTATGGATGGGTGGATGGATGGTTGGATGGGTAGATGGTTGGGCGGGTTTATGGAATCTGGATGGGTGGAAGGGTGTATGGATGGATGGGTGGATGGATGGCTGGGTTGATGGATGGTTGGGTGGGTTTATGGATGGATGAATGGGTGGATGAGTGGATGGTTTAATGAGTGAGTGGGTTGATTGGCAAAGAATTTCTTCTTGTCACAGCTGTTGGAGAAAAGAAATATTGATATTTGTACTAATTTATAAAAAGAAAAAATTAAAATTATATTTAAAATGAAAATATATTATATTAAAAATCAGAATAAAAAATAAAATTAAAACTGTTAATTGTATTTCAAATATAATTTAGCAAATTAATTAAAATAAAATAAGAAATAAAAAAAATTAATGAAATAAATAAAAAAAATATTTTTTTTTATAAATGATTGAAATAAAATTAAAATTATTAATTACATTCATCAAATATAATTAAAAATTAATTGTTTTGTGACTTTACAGGATTGTATTGTTATTTACAGTACTGTGCCAACGACTGCAGGATTTGAATGAGCAGTATCACAGCAGTCGAGCCAAGCTCTCGGAGAATATCACAGTTGCTGTTAAGAAGAGAGAAGAGGTTAAAATATTTTCCAGAGAATTTATGGAGAATTTAATCTTCCCTTTCTTTTCATTCTGAAAAGATTATATTTTGGAATTGATTAAATATAGTAACCTGTATGTATGTATCAGATCACTTGTATAGCAACCTTTAATTAACTCACAAGGGCGCTCCGGCACGGTTACCCAGGAATCACAAATGTGTCTTAAGTCGAGCCGAAAACGTCTCCTGAACTGTTGAAGATGCTAGTGATCATATGTCCTGTGGCAGATTGTTCCAGAGAGATGGACCCACAGAGGAAAAGGTGCACCCAGCAGTTGCCAACGTGCGAGAGCGTGGGATCTTGAACCGTCCATGGGATGCTGAATGCTGCCGGCAGCAGCTAAAACAGCTTGAGACCGGTGTGAAGAGGTCCAAGATGTAGTCTGGTGCCAAGCCAGCTATCAAAGCCCGGCCCTTTAGGAGCAGTCTAATCTGTATTCTCTTCTTAACGGGGAGGCCAATTCAAGGTGTCGGGCATGTAACGCCAATTGTATGATCGGAAATAATTATGATGAAATTGGAAAATAACAGTAGCAATCTATTAATTAGTTTAACAATAATTAGCATATATTATTAGCATATAATTACCATCTACCCAATTATCCATCAATGAGTGTAACATTCGTGTATAACATTACTTAGTTCAATATTAATTAGTATTTTATTAATTATTATGATATTCTGTTGTTTCTAGGAGTTGAGACTTGAAATGCAAGAGCTGGAGAAGGTAATCTAATCTACCCAATCTAATCTAATAACTTCTATAGCGCCATTCTCATAATAAACAGTTGATGGTAGGTGTGTGATACCTTAGTTAAAAATCACAATCCATTGGAGAAGCTTGGTCAAAAACTCTGATAGGTCAGGGAAAGCAGAAAGTAAGGCTACTGTGAGTATAGTAAGCAACTTGAAATGGACAAGTTAGAAATTTCGTTTGCAACTCATAAAGTAAAATCCATTCATTGTGCATTTGCATTCGAATGATTGACAGAATCGGTTGAAATGCTGATCTCCAGAATTTTACTTGGGACTTTGTGTTTTATAAAGGTAAAGGTAATTAATGTGTGTTATCTTTACCTCCATATTCAGTGTGTTACCTTTATCTTCATGTTCAGTGTGTTACCTTTACCTCCATATTCAGTGTGTTACCTTTAGCTCCATATTCTGTGTGTTACCTTTACCTTCATATTCAGTCTGTTACTCAATATCTTTGGTAATTGCAGGCAAAGTTGCGTTTGGAAGAGCGACTGACGATTCGGGAATTGGAGAAAGATCGGTTTGTGCGGAAAGCGGAGGAAAGAGAAGTGATGGAAAAAGCAGCCAATGAGGAACGAACGAAAGTTAAAAATCTCGTAAGGATAACGAGCTTGATATGTCTTGATGTGTTCCTTCAGCCTGGAACAGTCTTCCCCAGACCCTCTGCCAAGAGCTTCTTGTCCTCTCTCCTCTTCAGTTCCGTAGACGCTTGAAAACCTATCTTTTTTCCGGTTTTGGCAGTGATACGGGTCGAGAGCACCGCTGATTTGAGTGGCGCAATTACAAATTACAAATTACAATTCCAACTGGTGGGCCCATCGGAGGCAAAACTTTTGGAATGAGCTGTAGCAGTATGCTTACATGGGACAGTCAGAAGTTCATGGGCAGCCAGCGCAAAGAATCCTGCATAAAGGAAGCTACTGGCCAAACCAATGAGATGGGCAGCAGCATTAAGAACAGACTGAAGCTTCAGACTATTACCTAGTGATAGTCCAGCAAAGATAGTGTTACCAGAGCCCACTCTGGTGCTGGTAAGGGCATGAATTAAAGTACTAATTAACATATGAATTGGTATTAATTAAGTAGAGAAGTCCTGCTGTTGGTCTTATCTTTGCCTCTGTTGAATGAATCCATTGACCTGAAGACCTTGCTTCTCAGCAGTTCTTATGGAGGTTAGGGTGTCCCAAAAATATTTTTTGCTGAATTTTTATATGCAGTCCCTCTAAAAAGTTTCTTTATGGTCCCATAATAACACCTTAAAAATTTTATGCCATTTTAAAAATATTTAGGGGTCCCCCAAGACTCTCAAATTTTCCCCATATTGGCATTATTTGCACCCGACGTGTCCATTTTCTAGACGCTTTTAGACATCAATCTTGGATCCCATGACAACATGTTAAACACTATTAGAATGCTCTTAAATAGTAGAATCTACAAGTATGTAACTTTATTGGATATTATATTATGGTTTTACAATCAAATAGTACAAAAATTAAACAAAACTTCAGATTTTTGGACTTTTGCAATATCAGTTATTACCACTAATAGCTAGAAGCAATCATCAGTACAAATCTTTGATGTTGCAACAAGCCATAATTTCAGCTCCTCCATGCCTTCATCTGCTTATTCTTCATCATTAATTAGACCTTCAGCTGCTTAATTCTTCATTTCTATAATCTGCATTCTACATATCTACATGATTGTCATGATTGCACTTAGAAAAGTCTTGCCTATGTCAACAGCTTCACCAACTTGTAGAAGAAACTGTTTCTGTTCTTTGTTATTGTTAAACATAGTGTTACATACTGTATACATACTGTTACATACAATATACATACTATTACATACTGTATAAGAGCAAAACAACATTCAGCACTCTCATTCACACATGCCAAGTTATTAACAAACTCACAAACGATCTTATATGATTGGCTTTCGAGCAACTCTGCAACTGGAATATCGAGAAAACTGCCATCGATGGCAGTAGCTCGGAAGAAGCTTCGAGAAATAGATAATTCCGTTATTGTGCGGGGAAGAGACTGAACCACATGCAATCCTCGATCATCTTTCATTGGTCGAGATAAGTTGTGCTTTCTCTTCAGGAGACAGATGCTGAGAGAAGAGAGAGGGGTTCACTAGCTCTTGACATAGGTACCAAGAATGACGCTGTATCATCTTCAGTCCTCTGTCTACAGAGCAACAGCATCAAGCATCAGCAGCGACTCGACATGAGAACCACGAGTGGATATAGATGCTGACTACAAATCTGTTGAAACGTTAAATGCCCTGTAATTCACAGGCCATCAACTAGATAACAGATTCGTTTTCATCAAAAAGGCTTGGATTTATGGTGGCACAGGTCGAACCATTAATTTCTATATCAGTTGAAGAACAGAATGTCAGGCCCAACTGATGGACAAACTTTATCAGGGCGCAATACGAATGCATCAGACAACAGGACTTCAAACATTTCATGTCGACAAGCCATCCACAGCAGATTATGACCAATGGCTGTCTCTAGAAGAGTGCAGGCTCCATTAACTTTGCTGGTGTTTGAGGCCGTTGTGTCAAAGTACATGCTGACAGCAAATCGCACTGCCATAACTTCAAAAGGTCCAGAACTGCTATCACTGCTGCCTGTCCTGACTCAGAGGCCAAGTTTGGCACACCCAGAAGTAATAGTACTTCCATCAACTAGAGAAGAAATCAGGACTGGCATTCTGTCCACGTCTACTGCAGTGGTGTCATAGATAGCAGCTTGCCTCCTGGTGCACGACAGATTTACAGGCTTGGAATTCATCCTTGGTTTTCTCGCAGGTTCACTATGAAAATGCTTTGTTGACGGTGAATGGTAACTTAGAAAGCACTGCTGAAGATGTTGAGCAGCCTATTTCGTTGACTAGAGAAGCTAGAATCATCATGAATAATATATTGGGAGATTTATGTAAACTATTGCAAAATACAAACTGATGCCAAGAAATCTCGATTTTACGTGTTTTCTCTCTTCTTCGTAGTTGAAACTTTATTCACATATACAGTAAGGTTATATTATGTTGACATTGTTTGTAGGTTGTACCATTTAAGAGCTTTCTAATGGTACTAAGCATGCTATTATGGGATCAAAGTCTGATCCTATGGCAATTTTCAAACTCAGAGACATCACACATAATTTAGGACAAACCACCCCAATTCTAAGAGCCTTGGGGACCCCTAAATATTTTTTAAATGTCATAAAATTTTGCAGGTGTTCTCATGGGACCATAAAGAAACTTTTTAGAGGGACTGCGTCTTAAGTTTCAAAAAAAATTTTTCCCCTTGTTTGTCTTGGGACACCCTAATGGAGGTGTATAAACAAGTGTCTTATCTTTACCCGTATGTTTCTCCGGAGCTTCTATGGAGCAGTGTAAACAAGTGTCTTACGTTTACCGCCACGATTCTGATGAGTTTCTGCAGAGGTATGTAAAGAAGTGATACCTTTACCTTTATGCTTCTGATCAGTGTGTGTGTGCCTTTAAACAGGTATGTTATCTTTACATTGACATGTACTTCTGATGATGAAATAGACTCCTGTGATTTCTATATGCCTCAGACATCTCTTTCTAAGAAGCTTTTACAGAAACTGTAAAATAATTGACAGCTTTTAGTTGATGTAACTTGCTTTGAAGAGGAAATTCACTGCTTAACGGTTCTGTAATTCTCAGTTGCTACAGTCGGAGACAGAAGTGGAACGCTACAAGAAAATTCTGTCGGAAAAATCCTCCGATCAAATCGACAAAAAGGAACTTCTGGATCAGATATCACTCCTGACGCGACAGAAGTATGACATCCGTTTCATCGATTTCCTTTTCTCGGGGTTTTAGATTTCAGTTATTCCAGTTTTAGGGTTTAACTTTGCTAGAAGTTTTGAAGATGTTAGGGGATGTACTATGTGAGGGCTTTTTTGTTCAGTCTGGATTTTATCTCACGATTACATATATTTATGAAGTAACAATTGAATGCCATTATATTGCTGTGTGTACTGGTAGATATGTTACATTGTCTGTACAGCTATATAAATAAAAGGCTAAAATGTGTGTTGCTGTGGTCCCTGGTCTGTTTTTTTTCACAGAGATTGCAAGGTCACTTGACAGTCCACTTAGTACTGTCTTTTCTTTCTGCTTTCTGTGGAGGAGAGAGAAAAGATGGAGAGGCTGCGACAAGTGGAAGGGAGACTAGTAAGAGAGATGTTGAAGGGGAATGAGCAGAGGAGGGGCAAGAAAGGGGAGGAAAATGGATGGGAGAGAAAGAAACAAGGAGCAACAGAGGATTTAATTTCCTTAGAAGGGACATATTGCCGAAATAGTGCAATGTAATATTGGCCATATTACATTACGTTACATTAGCTAAAAGCTAACCTCTGCTGTGTTGCTCCATTGAGTTTACAGTCGACTTCCATTGTTTCAACATATGCTGCTCAGTTCTCAGTTATCTGGATGGCTTTGAAACCTGTTTTAGAAATGAAGCTGATAGAAAGAGCCAGGCACAGGATGATATCGTTGTTTCACTTCGATCAACCAGCGAACGACTTGAGAAGCAACTGAAGGAGTCAAAAGATGCCTATGCTCAGGTAAGGCTAATGCAAATTCTTTTTTTGGATTTATATCTTTCAGATGGCTAATAGAAGTTTTTTGTTTTTGAATTTCTATCTTTTAATGCAGTTTCTTTGTTTTTGAGTTGTATGTCTGCAGTGTGACTAATATAAGTACTTTTTAAAGTTCTTTTGGATGGCTAATGAATGTCCTTTGCGCTGTTGTTAGATGGCTGTTCAGAACAGCCAGGATGAGTGGTTGGAGAAGCAGATTGAAAGCGAACGCGTGATTAGCTCACTCGAAGCTGAAGTCTCCAATCTCAAGGTCAGTCACACAAGTAAAGTAATGTACTTGGATATTTATGTAGCTCATTTTTAGTTTGTAGAACTACGGTCTATTCAGTTCCCATGCGAGGTTTTTGACCTAACGGTTGCAGGTTTGAACCTGATGAACCTACCCCCTTCTATGGCCTCTTACTTTAAGATGGGCACCTCGATTCACCAACACTGCACACGCAATGCATCTAATTACCGCCCAGAATTTGCTCGCGTAAATGCTAAATGGTTTTCCATCAAATGTTTGGGCCCAAGGTTATGGAACGCCTTGCCAATTGGAATTACTTCCGCCCAGCCCACCAGCAGGTTCGAGACACTGTTAAAAGGCCCACCTTATTCATTACCAATAATCACCCTGTGCCTCCGCCTGATCATACCTCACAATCAATCATCGGGTACACCGCCGTCATTACTCACCACAAATACAACCACAACTAGGGATAATCATTGTCAAACGCTGTCTTACATTGTGCTAACACTGATCTATATATATATTTATATATACACGTACTGGGCTGTACCAAATCCTTCAGCTTGCTGTGTACATAATTCGCTGTCACTTGGAACTGACATCTTGATATAGTTTAAAATTTATTTTACTAGTTAAGTTTAGTATAAGCATTGATGCTTCATTTACTCAACATCCGTTCTGCCAGTGAACTCGGGGTTCCCCATCTAGCGGGACTCCTCCCTTAGGGGCATCCCATTAAATGCACCTATGTTGAAAAATCTGCCTGTTAAATGCATTGTTCGTGTGTCTTAATAAATCAGATTGATTGATTGATTGATGAGGGGACTCCTTGAAAAGACCTTAGGCAAGTTGTTCGCATGCCTCGTGCCTCTGTCAATAACAGTAAACTTTGGCACTGTTGTAAGCTGGGAAATAAACGGCAAGTTGTGTGTTGCACTTGCCCCATGTCCATGACCTTGGGGTGTGTTCAGTGCTGGTTCAAGGGCGGAAAAAAGGAAATGAGCGCTTCCTCTATATTCATCAATATTCCACTAGAGCCATGGGAATTAATTTTATATTTAAAAATTTAAAATCTTACATTAAATTTAAAATGTTAACATTTTAAATCTAATTTTTAATTAAGAACCTCACAAAGGTTCTATTTAAATGTCCAAATATATTAGTAGCAGTTTGGTATATTGTTTAACGTACTATACTGAGACAGTTTAGTGAACTTAATGTGAAGGAGTTTAGTATTGCGAGGTGTAGTTTAGCGTGATGTCACATGACGTACTGTAATGCAATTTGAGCCATATTGTAATTTCCTTGTTTGCATTAGCCGTCAGTCAGGGATAGTTTTCAATTCATAAAGGCATTCGCAACCAATTTCTTGATGTGTGACAAACTATTTTCAATTTGTCAGCATTGTTTTCATGATTGGTCATGATCTTTTGTGTTTTTGGTGTTTTTCAGCTTGAGTTGTCACAGAAGGAACGAGATCGAACGATCCTCTCTCAACAGTTGAACGACAGGGAGAAGGAAATTGTTGATGTCAAAGCTGAGGTTATTAATCCATCTCATAGATCTTAATAAATTTGCAAATGCATTACCTTCTTACCTTTTCACACCTTCTCTTGCCTTGCCCTATCTTAGCTTACCTGCCTAACATTATCCTACTGTAACTTCCTTTGCCTTACCATGTTTTACCTTCCTCATCCTATCATGTTTTACCTGCCTCACTTTACCATGTTTTACCTTCCTCATTTTACCATGTTTTACCTGCCTCATTTTACCATGTTTTACCTTCCTCATTTTACCATATTTTACCTGCCTCACCTTATCATGTTTCACCTGCCTCACTTTAGCGTGTTTTACCTGCCTCACCTTATCATGTTTTACCTGCCTCATCTTATCATGTTTTACCTGTCTCACCTTACCATGTTTTACCTGCCTCACCTTACCATATTTTACCTATCTTACCTAACAGTTCCTTACCCTATGGCAGTGCTTCTCAAACTTTCTGATTCTGTGAACCGGTTTTTGCTTTTACCAGCCTTAACGCGGACCGGTGCTTTCACATCGGCTTACATTACATATATAACATCCCTGCAAGCATGTCCATGTGTTTTAGATGGGGCTCATATGGGCTCAGTATGGGTGCCATATGGAAATATGGGTCGTACATGGGCTCTGTGTGGGCATGCTGCCAGGGATGTTATATTAAAATTTAAATTTCTTAATAATTTATTATCACTGTTTATTACAATTATACATTTGTTACTGTTGTATGTTTCAAACTGTTTATTGTGTATGAACACTGTGTTATGTTCTCGTTTTATATGTTTTACATTATATACAATTTAATATTTTTATTTGCCCTATGGTATTTACCTTACCTTACCTACCTTACCTTACCTATCAGACTTTGCTTACTGAACCTCACCTACCTTATCTTACTTACAATTCATAACTTTCAATGTTTTTCTGCTCGTGTTATGCAGTTGGAAAAAATTCAGCCTGAAATTCGACAGTTGCGCTTGAGAGTCAGTCAACTGGAACGCGAAAACGAAGATTCGAGTCGACGTTTAGACGACGCCAATCGAGGTGCACTTCTCACGTAGTCTGCGAATTTATGTGGCTCCAGTTCAGTCGGATCCACAGTTTTCATTCTTTGACACCACTCTAACATCATCTGGTTATTTTACTCTGCCATACATTACGTGACATTATGCAGAGGTCAAATGTTAGCACGCTGTAGTTTCTGCATTGTCCTGATACTTTGGATTTCACATAATAAGTGTCAGGATTGTTGGGATTTCACACAGCAAGTGCCTTGGTTCTTGAGATTTCACATAGCAAGTGTCATGGTTCTTGGGATGTCACATGACAAGTGTCATGGTTCTTGGGATTTCACATAGCAAGTGTCTAAGTTCTTGGGATTTCACATAGCAAGTGTCCAGGTTTTTGGTATATCACATAACAAGTGTCATGGTTCTTGGGATTTCACATAACAAGTGTCTTGGTTCTTGGGATTTCACATAACAGGTGTTTTGGTTCTTGGGATTTCACATGACAAGTATCTTGGTTCTTGGGATTTCACATAACAAGTGTCTGTTGTTGGGATTTCACATAATGAGTTTCACACAAAGAGTTTCACGTAAAGTGCTTGACAAAAGAAATTAAGAAAATTATAGAAGTAATTACAGAAGTTCCTTCTGAAACTGGGCAGAATTTTTCCATATCCTGATCGAGATTTCGATTTGTTGTTGAGTCAGACAGAGTTGCCTTACAGCAGCAATTCGACGAGTTAACACAAGAGTTCAAATCGCTACAGCAGAGTCTGTGTGAGTCAAAGGCGGAGCTGGAGTCGATGACGAAGGAGAAGACGGAACTCGTCTTGGCTCTTGAACTGCAACTCACGGAGTGTCATGCATCACTTGAAACTGCTCAGCAGCAGGTTTGATGTTGTCAGATGTGCTCGCTCATTCTCTAACTTACTCGTTGATAAAAGATCAGATGAGTGAATGAAAGATTAATTTATTTTATTCTCTTATTGGTCGGCTGGCTATTTGATTAACTAAATGACTGACTTACTGAATAATTTGATTGATTGAGCGATCGAAGACTGTAACAATTTGAACTCATAGCTTATGGACTTCTTCATTTCAGTCTCCTTGGTCCTGGGTTATGACACCCTTCAGTCAGCTCCCAGTGGACTTGTGACTGTCCCGCGTATGTGTTCTGCTACAGTTCAGTCCCAAAGCTTTGCCTATATTTGACCCACCAGCTGTAATCGTCTTTCTCGAGAGCTGTGGTTCAAGCTCCTCGGTTTGTCCTTTCCACAGTTTCGCAAGCGCCTGAAGTCTCTAGATATTATTCAACAGTAATTTCACTGGTTCTGGTCAGGAGCACCACTGATGAGTTTATCCTTTAAGTGGTGCTTTATAAATTTCAGATTACAATTACAACTATAGGACAGAGACTGACTGATTGATCGATTGATTGAATGATTAATTGACTGACTGATTTTACTGGTTGACTCATTGATTGACTCATTGATTGACTGCTGGACTGATTGATTGACTGGTTGTTTGAATGATTCAGTGATTTTATGATTTTGGATATTATATGTAGACTTTTGATTTGGAACAGTTGCAGCGTTTGACAGAGTCTGGCTTTGGATGAAACTTTTCTGCTTTTTTGGAATGTGTTCTTTACATTTCCCTGCTTTTCACAGTTGTTGGAAATTGAGGATTCAAAATCGAAAGAGCGTCAAATCTTCGAGAGTGAGGAAATTTCTCGACTCAGGGAAGAGCTGACAGATGTTCAGTCATCTTTGCAAGAGAAGAACAAGGTCAGAGATAATGCACTACATTCGATTAAAGGCAGCTTCGGTTGCATACTTGACCAATGCTGCTCAAATGAGTGATCCGCTGCTCGGTACCGGTCCATGAGTGATTTGTATGCTAGACCAGTACTACTCTAACAGTGGTCTGCTAGACCAGTACCACTCTAACAGTGGTCTGCTAGACCAGTACCACTCTAACAGTGGTCTGCTAGACCAGTACTACTCTAACAGTGGTGTGCTAGACCAGTACTACTCTAACAGTGGTCTGCTAGACCAGTACTACTCTAACAGTGGTCTTCTAGACCAGTACTACTCTATCAGTGGTCTTCTAGACCAGTACTACTCTATCAGTGGTCTGCTAGACCAGTACTACTCTAACAGTGGTCTGCTAGACCAGTACTACTCTAACAGTGTTTGCGGCCTGGTACCGGGCCACGAGTGATTTGTCACTGGGCTGTGGAATAATAACCGGAATCACAATTTTGATCATGCTCAAAATATTAATTATTTACTCGGTGTTCATGCATAATAAACAGTTTTAAACATGCAGCCGTAACAAAAGTCGTAATAAACGGTGACAATATTGTGAAATATAAATTTTAATATTATATATGTAAGCTAACGTTGAAAAGCACCAGTCCACTGCAAGGCTGGTAAAACAATTTACCTGTCCGCAGCATCAGAATGTTATAGAAGCACTGTAATAGATGACCAGTGATGTTGCTGTTATTTAAACAATTATGCCAAACAGCCATGACGTGGCCATAAGCTAACGTTACAACTTGAGCAAGTTACGGTAAACTGAATAATTTTTATAATATAGTAATAACGGGACACAGTAGCCAATTGGTTAGAGAGCTCGTCTTGTAATGCAGAGAGTACAGGTTCGATCCCTGAGAGGGTTACTGTGTAAGGACCTTGAGCAAGTCCTTCACTCAAAACTGCTCAGCACCATCGATTGATATATGGTCATTAGATGATAGCGCTTAATAAATTCTTTCATTCATTCGAGTATTTATATACCACCTCTTCAAGGGAGCTACTCAGAGGTGCATAGTAATTTAATAATGATAATAATGTTGGGGGGTCCGATAGCGCAGTGGATAACATCTGGCGTAGAGTGCAACAGAGATCGAGTCCCATAGGCGGACATGCTTTGTAGGCTGCAATTTGCGCCGTGTATTGCAGGCTGTCTGTTCTGTTAGTAGTTAAGGTTTATCGCATAACATGTACATGTACAGCGCAGTGCGTTTGCAGGCGCTTAATTAAAGAATAAATATTATTATTATTATTATTATAATAATAATACAGTAATGTAGAATATGCTATAGAAGGTAGGGCATAACCGGGTACACATTTTCCACCGGGTACCGAATCCGAGTATTTGGGTGTACTATTTGTGGGATCAGGGTACGAACGGAGTACCATTCGTTCCATATGCAAACTAACATTTTCATGTAATAACGAATTATTTGTACTTGCAATAACTGACTAATACATTTTGAATTTTAGAAATAAATAATCAAGGGACTTGACTTCCGTTGTGGACTTCCAGTGTTGGTGCTTTTCGTACTTTTCTTCTTCAAAATGAATGTGCTAGATCAGTGGTTCTTAACCTTTTCAAGGCAGCCGAACCCCAAGAAAAATCCATGATCACTCACCGAACCCTCAAGTTTTAACAATAACTTTTTAACTAATGGGAACAAAAGGAAATAAAAAATTGTACCAAAATGGGATACAATATTAATACATTCAATACAATACATGAACTACTAACAGTTAACTAACCGTACCAACACTACCAGTTGCATCTTAATGTGTCCTTTGTTGTTGCCGTTTGGAAACAATGTGAGAAATGTGTGGCTCGGTTTTGGAAAGACTCACTCTCATGTCATTTTCGCAATCAAGCCTGCTCCTTTTCTTGGATTTAATCTCCACCAGTTTTGAGAATCCTTGCTCACAGAGATATGATGTGACAAACGGTGTGAGGATTTCAAGGGCAGATTTAGCAATGCGAGGATATCCTTCCATTTGGTGGAACCAAAATCTTGAGAGTGTTGTTGTACCAAAGAATAATTGTTGAATGTGGCTCTGCTGAAGTTCGATAAGATCGTCCAGGAAGAAACGAGTGAGGAGACCAGCGAAAGTGGGTCAGAAAGCTCTAGTGATAGTCAGAGTGGAATCATTAACATTTGCTGTTGCAATATCGAAGCTGAAAGGCTGCCGCATCCATGCTGGATATTGCTGGATATCTTGGTCAGGGAAGTAACCATCAAATGACTTTCCCAGCTCCTCCAGGTGCGTTGCAATCAATTGCTTCAACTCCTCTGGTACAACAGTATCTCCAACTTTAGACTCATTGTCACTCACACACTCATCTAGCAGAGGAAAGTTAGCGAAGTTGTTGTTCTCTATTCGACACTTCCACAATGGTAACCTCTTTCGGAAAGCACAAAGCTTCTCTTCCGCTTCAATTATATTGATGCCACCACCCTGCATCTGGCAATTCAGATTATTGAGTGCTGGTGTTAATTATCGGGAGGTGCAGTAAGACATAACTAAAGTTAGCAGGATGAACAGCTTTAAATTTCATAAGGTAGGGCCTGGTAGGCAATCTATTGCAAACAAAATTTATTAAATAAAAGTCCAGAAATGAAAATAAAATAGCAAATGATTTTTCACTCACACTCACTGACCCTGAATATGTATCTATTTCAGTGGACCTCTGCCGAACCCCTGGCACTGGCTCACCGAACCCCAGGGGTTCGGTCGAACACTGGTTAAGAAACACTGTGCTAGATTGAATAAGTTGAAAAATGTTATTTGCAACTATTTGTGTGTACAGTATATGCTGAGGCGAATCCTGGTTATGCCCTAGTAGAATGGTAATGTAATATAAAGTAATAGTTGCGTTAAATAATGTTTATGTTGCATTTTTCATTTTTCAGATGATTAAGAAACAAGAACTTCGACTGGCCGATCTTAAGAAGCTCCTTCAGCGCGAACTCAAGGTCATGCCCCCAAACAACGACCCAAACCCGCTTCCTTCGAACGGCACGAGCTTCCAGAACAGTGCAGACTCAGTTTTCCCCGGATATGCTTTGTCTGATCTTGCCGACGTGGGGCTTTCCACCGGACACCATTCCGCTTTCTCAGCCGCAACACTTCCTATAACTCACAGTTTGACGCTGAGTGATTCGAGACATGCAAAACAGACGATGGGAAATAACGAGGGTTTCATCATGCGGGGAACCGGGTTACGGAGGTTTGAGGACAGTGGAGCTATGGTGGGACAGAGGTTCAACCCACAGGGACTGCAGGATGCAGGAGAGGTGGAGTATGACTTCACGCGGGAGCTGAACTTCAAGTATCTACGACACGTCGTGCTCAAGTTCATGCTCAGTCGAGAAACGGAGGTGGGTGAATTTGTGGTGGGTGTAGGTGGGCAAGGGAACAGATGTAGTTAGGTGGGTGGAGTATAGTTGGATTGGAGAAGATGTAGGGGAGGTGGGTAAATTTAGGGCAAGGTGTATAGTATTTGGTAGTTTTGTACCTGATTAAATTTGTAATTGGGTTTGTTTTCCTCTTATTTCCTGTGTTTCCTATTCTTGTTTATGTCTTGTTTATCTATTTTTTTGTTTTGGTTTATTAGGATGTATTTGTTTATTACAGTGTGTTTATTACTGTATACTGTGATTTGCATTATTTATTTATGTATTCCTGTTTTTATTTATTTTTTGTTATGGTTTATTCATGTTTATTATGGTTTATTCATGTTTAGTATGGTTTATCTGTGTTTGTTATGGTTTATTCTTTCAGGCAATACAGCTGATTAAGGCCGTTTCGATGTTGTTGAACTTTACATCAGAGGAACAGAAACTCATAAAGGACACACTTGAGTGGAAGATGTCCTGGTTTGGGTCAAGGCCACAGCTTCCAATGAAAGGTCAAACAGCCAAGGTCATTCCACCCTCCTTCTAGCGACTGACATGATCAAAATGCTGTCGAGTGGAAGTCTGATCAAATGGAAATGCCGAGCCAATGTCTTCTGCACATTTTGTCTTGTGCCATTGGCAGCGATATTGACTGCCTATGTGAGGGAGACAACAGCTAATTTGATGATGATTGATGACGGTGATGACGACGACGACGACGACGACGACGATGATGATGATGATGAGGATGATGATGATGATGACAATATTGAGTGGTTTTGAGATTTCTGTTGCTTTTGTGACCTCTTTTGGTCATGTTATAGGATGGTTGTAGAAGGGTTTAAAACTCGAGTCACAACAAGAACTTCAACTTCTTTTTAGGGGTTTAAAACTCAAGTTGAAGTAACAAACTTTGAGTCTTTTAAAATGGATTAATGCTTGAATCAAGATAACAGGACCTTTGATTTGTGTGAAAGGGTTTAAAACTCAAAGTTGAAATAACCAACGTCATACATGTATTGGTTAGAAGGGTTTAAAACTCGAGTCGATTTAACAGGGACTTTCTTTGGAACTGGATTTAACACTGCATGATTTGTCCTATCTCAATAAGAGATTAAGAGTGAGATTTGGGATTTGATAGTGGCAGATCGATATTGGCATTTGCCTTTCTACTCTAAGTCTGAGGTTCAGATCCTCGTGCATCCTGATGTAAAAACTTGCAACAGCGTTGTCAGACGATGCAACCCATAAGGCAGCGTTGTCCAGTTTGCTGTTGTCATGCCTGTGCCTTCGCTGAAAGATGCTTCAGTGGGAACCAACATGCCCGGATCGGGGAATAGGCTACTAATGTTGAAAGAGGTTTGTAAGAACTGGCTGATTGAATTATGTTACGGTTGAATTAACCCCATGGTTTTGGGTTGAATATTAAAATTTTGTGCATCTCTTATTCCAATCCTGTCATCCTTTGATCGGGATAATAGTTCCTCATCTAGCCTTTTCTGCCATTCCTTTACAAAACTGTACCCTGATGAGGATATTGGTTGCTCCTCCAATTTCCACCAGTCCAACCCCAGTCAATCTCTTCTGGGGAGGGTTAATTGTTGCAATAGCCATCTCCTCTGCCACCCTTTCACCCATCCAATGCTTCCTCTGATTTTCAAATTGCTCATACACCATAGGCTGCCCCTCTGCTTAGCGGACTGATATTCTGGATACTGACCTGATTGTGGCTTAATTTACATGTGTATTCAGCACTCTTGAATAAGCTGGTGCCATCTAATACACAAGGTTGATGCCATGTGTATTAGACTCGGGAGCCATAGAAGTCATTGATAACAGTCTGATGGGGTAGTGATTGCCCCCTCGTACTTCCAGGTACATCTGGAGACCGTGCGAAATTCATCGGTGCTAGGTCATTATGCTGCTTTTCAATATCGGTTTAATTGGTTTAATGAAAGCGTTATAACGTGAAGCAGTTGAATTAGTCGAACATTTGTATCAAAGATAACTTATTATTCTGTAATTACTAATTTAACATGTAACATTTAAATATCTAATGAATAAAGGATTTTTTGTTTATGTGATTTTTTGTTGGAGGGAAGGTTTGGTTGCTGTTGCCAGATGTATGTGTGTATGCATGTGTATGTAATAATAAATAAATAATGATCTGTTCTTTAATTAAGCGCCTGCAAACGCACTGTGCTGTACAGTGAACATACATATAGTAGAAACGGCAGCCACGCAGGGCGCCTTACATACATGTATACAGTAGAAGCACATGATAACAGTTTTACAGGAGTCGAATATAACTGTTTAAGCGGCACCCACACGGCGCCAATCATGGCCTACTATTCATTTAACCACCGCTACCACCTAGCGAGTGGAAGGTTAAATAAACCTTACGGGGTCTACCGGGTTCGGTCTTGGTACCTTCAGCTCTTCACACCAGTGTGTTATCCGTTGCTCTACATCATGTGCATATGGATGTATGCACGTGTCGTGTGTATGTTTGTGTGTGTGTAATCGTGGTCGTAATCTCGAGACTTATACAGCGCCCAAAAAGCTAAGTCGCGGGAACCAGCTTATTCACAGGCGCTCAGTTAAATCAAAATCGAGGGGCAGGGGGGTCGAATCGGTTCCAGGTCAAGATCCAAAGGAGTAAGACGGCTAAGGTGGGTGGTGTTTAGGGTTTAAACGGCGAGGGAGGTAGGCAGAGGAGAAGGAATCGGGATAGGATTTGTGAAAGAGCAGTGTTTTCAGTTTTGAGTGAAAGACCTGGAGATATAGCAAGTGGTGAGGTTTTGGTGGGTTCGGAGGATGGATCTGAAATTTCTGGCAGTACTGGTGGGAGTTTGTTCCAGAGGAGTGGGACAGCTAAGGCTGTGGAACGATTGGCAAATTTTAGTGATGAGGTGACGTAAGGGCGGAGCAGTGTTAAACGGGTTGAGTGGAGTGGTTGGACCGTGAACAGCTGTCGGAGATAGGAAGGCTGGGAGGATTGGAGTGTATTGTAGGTGAGTGATATGACTTTCTATTCTACACGTTCGGGTATTTTAAGCCAGTGGAGAGATTTGAGGACAGGATCGAGTGATGTGGTGGTGCTTGGGGCTTTAGTCAGCACGGGCGAGTGCATTTTGAATGGCTTGGAGGCGGTTTATTTGGGTGATGTCTATGTTTAAAAAGAGTGCATTGCAGTAATCTAAGTTTGCGTGGACTATTACAGAAGTGGATATTGTGGATGCAGTTTTTCAGTCTAGCATTGGGCGAATTCTGCGAAGGTCACGGATGTGCATGAAGCAAGAGCGGGAAAGATGGGTGATATGATCGGAGAAGCTGTAAGGTGCTGGTCAAAAATCATGCTTATAAGTTGCGGACAGGAGAGTTTGCAGTGAATGTGTTGGTGGATGTAGAATCGAGGTTGAGGGTAATGGATGGATCTGAGATTTTCTTGAGTTGATCGCGCAGGACTATGAGAATAAATTCAGTTATTGCCGGGTTTAAGCATAAAAGATTTGATGACATCCAGGAGGAGATTTTGGAAACCACATAGAGACGATGAGAAGAGGAATGGGAGAAGCTGTTTGGAGAGAAAGAGATTAATAACTGTGTGTCATCAGCTAAAGGTGATGATCAACTGAGGATGCTTTGATGAGTGAGCTGCGTGGAGTAGTGCAACGGATGAACAGAAGGGGTCCAAGAACAGAACATTGTGGAACACCACAGGTGAGAGGGTATAACTGGGATATGAGGTTTCCGATATTTTAACAGAGAACGAGCGGGAAGAGAGATATGACTGAATCCAGAGGAGAGCAGTGCCAGTAAAACCGAACCAGGTTGACAGTCTTTGGAGTAGGATGTAGTGGTCGATGGTATCAAAGGCTGCAGAAATATCAAAAAGGCAGAGAGATGATGATTGATGAGAGATGGCAGAAACAAGTTTATTGTTTATTGTAGAGGGAAGTGAGTAGGGTTTCAGTAGAGTGGCGTTTGGTAAAACCAGACTGGTGTGGGTTGAGGAGTGAGTTGGAAGTCAGGTAGGCCCTACTCATTGATTCGAGGTAGAACTATGCGTGCAGTTAGCTTAGAGATCAATGACTCGTTAGAAACAGGTCGCCGAGGTCGGTAGGTGGAAAGTATTTCTTTGTCTAATGATGATTTATTGAGGAGTGGAGTGACTAAAGAGTGTGTGAAAAGGAGGGGGAATTGCCAGTAGATAAGGAGAGGTTGATTATTTTGGTGATGATGGGAACAAGGATAGATGCACAGTCTTTCAGTAAGGAGGTAGGTATAGGATCGAGTTCGCACTGCTTGTTTGGAAGAGATTGTAATATAGGTCTATGGGAGACTTCAGTCTCTGATGCTGGTTGGAAGGCAGAAAATGATGATCGAGGAGGGAAACGTGGAGAATAATAGGTAGAGGAAGGGGCGTCTGAAGGTGATTCGATGGTGGTTTTGGAAAGAAGTGACTGGAGAGAGAGACGGAGTGTAGAAATTTTGCCTGAGAAGATAGAGCAGAATGAATCATCTACGGTATTGAAGAAGATGGAAGAGCGTTTGGGAATGGGCTGGAGGAGTGTGTATGTATGAACACTTTTGTGTGTGTATGTATGTATGTATACGTCTGTATATGCTCATCTCTTCGTCTACATGTCTGCTCGTCTCTTTGTGTAGGTGTCTGTGTATATCGACCATGGCTTACCTGTGGACAGAGTAGGCCTACACATACCCTGGCCTACAGCGTGGGCGAGATCAGACGGTGAGGGAGAATTCAGTGGCGCCGTCAGACGCCAAAAAGTGGACGCAAAGTCGCAAACATATATAAGATATTGCCAGTCATTTTGGTCAATCAATGGTTATGATGATATGATATAATGAAGCATAAATTAACATTACGCCTTGTGACCGGAGGGTTGCAGGTTCGAATCCCACTCTAGCCGCTGCGTACGGACCTTGGGCAAGTCCTTCACTCGCAATTGCTCGTGGCGCTTCGGCGTGAAAATTCCGGCACAGTATAAAATGCTGTAGTCGGGAGCGCCTCTGAGTAGTAGTTGACTTCGAGAGGCGCTATAGAAATATCCGGAATAAAAATAAATAAAAAATAAACAAAAACTCTTACAGTCTTAAACATTTACACTCAGTGTCAACGCTGACAACGCCGAATCATGCGATCATGTGTAAAACTGTCATCATCCCATTGGGCCATTTGAATGATTTGGTCACTAACAATAATTGTCTCTGCTGATCACGTGGAAATGCTAACGCAATGCGACGATGGCCACTGCTATCAAATTTCATGTAGCACAGCTTCAGCGTCAACAGATTTGTCATGATGAATACAATGTCATGTACAGCAATTCCAAACCGTTAAGACGTTCAGCACCCATGGTAGAACGTATACATAGCTCTTTAAACGTCTAAGGCAACTGAAACTGCGTTCTGCTGACGCCGTGGAAACTGGCATTGTAAGTACACCAAGAAAGATATTGTGCATATTTGGGTACAAGTCTCTGGTAGCCTGGACACAAAATTCCAATTTCGCACAAGGTACTGCTCTTCCATTATTACGGTAATTAGTGACTGCTATCGCGCCGGTGTCTAATGCACAAAACATAGTATATTTGAGACACGTACGTCTACTGTAGCCGATTGGTTAGAGCGTACACCTTGTAGGCCTAACGCGGAGTGCACTGGTGGCTTTAATAAATGCGTATGTAGGCCTAATCATCAGAATCATCAAGTTCTATAAAAAAAAGTCCGTAAGAGTCAGGTTTCGATTGGCTTCCGCAGACCTTGAAGCTGAGAGACATTTTATCAAGATTCCAATGTAAGATAGCAGATCGATGATAAAGAAGGACTAATATCTTATACTCTGTCGCCATCTGTAGCCGTTCACACGGAGGGCAGCGATCGCGAGGGGGGCTGTGGAGTCTGTACCCTACGCCGCTGACGCTACCTAGGGTGAGTGACCGAGTCGATTTTTCGCAGTCACTTTTTGTACGTTGCGAGGAACGCGCGCTCTCGAAACTCAGGAAGGTTAATTAATTGTCAGTAAAACAGGTAAAGATAGTGATAGTAGCGTATAGTTTCGTCAATAAAATTATTGCATGTTAATTGATGAAGCCATAGCCTATATATGCGTGTACATTTTATAATTATATACACAAGTATAATTTATGTATACAATATATAATATACACATATGTATACGTATGTATCACATTGTATCTGATGGAGTCAAACGCTTTCTGGAAGTCTTTGAAGCAGTTGTACATGAGTTTTAGAGTTTTCATTTGAAAAGAAAGGGAAAGCTATGTAAAATGCTCTATAATCTGATGCGACCACATACGTGCGTCATTAGCTCATTTTTTCTGTTCACTCTTGGTCTCTGTGCTACATAATTGCATCTGAATCATAGATAATTCTCTTTGCCAAATATCCAATCCTGATACTTTCTCTCCCTACTCTTTACTCTCTGTCTGTCTGTCTGTCTGTTTGTCAATGTCGAGATGGAAGATTAAGGTAGATGATCAGACAGTTCTGTTGACTTGGAGTGACGATAGACGGAGACACAGACCTACAGACACACAAGAGAGAGAGAGAGAGAGACAGACTGTCACAGACAGACAGACAGACAGACAGACAGACAGAAAGAGAGAGACAGATAGAGAGAGACAGACAGAAAGAGATACAGACAGAAAGAGAGAGAGAGATGCATAATATACGGTGCAATGTAGGATTTGTAAGACTTTAAGACAGGTTTTTAAATATTTATCTTCTTCTGCCCGTTTCTGCAGAGTACAAAAGCGACTGTTTCCCCAGAACGATGATTTCCGGTGTTCGTTTGTTTGGGGCGCTGACCTTTGTCCTCAGCTGCCTGACCCTTGGGGTGAGTGCAGCCCCAGAGGAAGATAGGGTCGTCTTCCTTCCGGGTCTCGAGGTTCAGCCGACGTTCAACCACTACGCTGGGTTCCTCAACGCTTCCGGAACGAAACACTTCTTCTACTGGTATTCGACTAATCCATTTAACTCAGGATTTTATTTTTCTTGTATATAATATAGGGCCTATGTTTATTTATTTAGTTGTTTATTTACAGTACAACGATTGCGGTCAGCAAATATGAATTTGAGGCAAGGCATAGATGGATGGATGAATGGATGGATGGATGGATGGATGGATGGATGGATGGATGGATGGATGGATGGATGGATGGATGGATGGATGGATGGATGGAAGAAAGGATGGGTGGATGGAAGGAAGGAGGGCTGGCTGTGTACAATGTATGCAGCTGAAATTGTTATCGTAAATTTGTACATAATTACAGGTTAGATGAATGGGTAGATGGATGGGTGGGGAGGAGACAGACAGAGAGACAAAGACAGAAACAAAGAGACAGTGAGCCAGAAAGGCAGGGACGGAGGGAAGGACAGAGAGGAAGCGAATTTAGAGGAGGGTGTCATTCTTTCGTTAGTTAGCACAGTCAACTGTTGCTCACGTGACTCACGTGACTCACGTTACTCACGTTACTCACGTGAATCAGCTGTGCGTCTGTTGTGACTCAGGTTTATAGAGTCGGAGCGTGATCCAGTCAACGATCCGGTGGTTCTCTGGCTCAACGGAGGTCCCGGATGTAGTTCACTCACAGGACTCCTCGCCGAAATGGGGCCTTGGAGGGTTCGTTAATAACGTAGATATGAATTCGTTCGTTCATTCATTCATTCATTCATTCATTCAATCAATCCTGCTTAATTTTTGGCTCTTGATCCATTCGCTCGTTCACTCATTCACCTATTAGACATCTCGTTCATCCAATCATCAATTCGTCCATCCATCTATCTACCCATTCATTCACCCATCCATCCATCCATCCATCCATCCATCCATCCATCCATCTATCCATCCATCCATCCATCCATCCATCCATCCATCCATCCATCCATCCATCCATCCATCCATCCATCCATCCATCAATCCATCCATCCATCCATCCATCCATCCATCCATCCATCCATCCATCCATCCATCCATCCATCCATCCATCCATCCATCCATCCATCCATCCATCCATCCATTAAACCATTTATACATACATTTATTTATTTATTCATTCATTCATTCATTCATTAAATCGATGAACCGTAACAGGTCATGCATGACTGATTTTTCAGCCGACCTATGACGGCAGTGGACTCGTTTGGTTCGAACATCGATGGAACAAGGCAAGATATAAACACACCCTCCTCTAATCATTCACTTCTTACTCTCTTCACTCCTTCATTCTTTTCTCATTTGCAGCATTTCATACTCTAGAGTCTAGATAATTGAATAACATATCTATACAGTATACATGTTGGTATATAAGATAAACATAATGGTAGTTGTATAGGATACACCTGGGATATATATCATTATATCAAATAGGATTAATATCAGAGTGAATGTCTACAGGATGAGAAATTGGCAATATCAGATAGCAATACATGCTTTTCCAGCGCCTTTTCGAAGTTTTTTAAATGCTCTATGCAAATAACGATTTGTATACATGAATAGGTAGGGCCTAAATACAGTGTTATACACACAGTTTACTTGTCTCAGATGGTGGTTTAGTTGCATAGGCGTAATTTACGGGGGTCGAGGGGTACCCGTCCCCCACTTTTGGACTGGATGGTGCGGTAGTCCCCGGCGCCGCCGCCATCCGCCGCCGCCGCTAAGCTCCCAAGTCGAAACCAGTCGTTAAGCTATCGACTGCTAACGACTTCGTTCACTTAATATTTTGCTTGTTTTTTAAGCGATAAGCGATTGTTTTAATCGCGGTTTCCAAGTTCGGATTAGACGAAGACACCAGCAGCAGGACATGAGCAACACTTACAATGCCATTCAATACAATATTCGTTGTTGAGGAAAACAAGCTGGCATGCAGAAACTTGTTAGATTATAAGAGCAAAAGTTTGCTCTATTAGTATTCTTATAGGGAATACGGGGATATAGGCCTAGTTGTTGTTGTCTTATTTTGGTAAAGTGAATTTATGCATTCTATTAGGAAGATATGTGGTTTTGATGATTACGAAGACAGAGGAATAAGCAGGGTGTCGAGGATTGGGGTTCAACCCTTAGTCTTTCTTAAGACCCCCACAGTTAAGTCTTCATTGCACACCCCAGGGCGGTGGCGGCGCCAGCTATACAATTTCAGCAGGTCGCTTCAGGGTCATGAGAGCTATTCAGTAGGTCGAAAAAATTAGTGTTTGAGTTTGACTTATCAAGCAGCTTAGCCTCAACATAAGCAGCATAACTTAGATAGGAGCCTATATAAAACGAAGAAAATTATTGTTGAACGCTAATAACCAATTGTTGTAGCATATTCAAATTTGAAACAATTCAGCAATTAAAACGTTAAACTTGAGTTACTTTACTAATCTTTAAAGGTCAAGAGTAAAATAGGCAGGTCATAAGGCAGGTCAAGAGTAAAATAGGCAGGTCAAAGGATCTGCCGCTACCCATGGTAGCGACTCCACTGCCCCAGGGGTCGTTTCCTCTTCAGTTGTGCTGGTGTGATTTTAGCACTACTTGATTCTGAATCTTTGACAAAGTGAAGAAATTTCCATGGTATATCATGTATGCATTTTTGGATGTTCTCAACACAGGAATTGATTTTGATTCGAGTTCAACTTGCAAAAGGTTGAAATCTGCTGCTTTCAAATTTCGCTGACATCAGTTTTCAAAATACGAATAAAATATTCAACTCCACATGGGTTAAAGTCAAAACTTCCCAGTCTTTTTGTACAGTTCTCACACTGGGAATAAGTGCGGGAGTACAAGACTCTCGTTCTCTGCTACTGCCTGAAAGAGGCAAGCATCAGCAGTTTCGGCCAACTAGTTGGCCGTAAGATCGGATACTGCTTTAAGATCGGATACTGCTTTAAGATCGGATACTGCTTTAAGATCGGATACTGCTTAATTCGATTTATCAAGCGCTCAGTTTCACGAATTCACATTAACATTAATTTTCACAGTCATCGGTCTGTCCCCTGTTAGCATGCCCACATGGAATGGAGCTCATATTCACATTTTAGACCCGTATAGACCCCATATGGGTTCCATATGACATGTGCCGTGTGTCAATAAACGAATACTTCCTTATCTATTGCCCACGGAAATGATGGCACGGTCAGCACAGTATGCGGTAGAATGCATTATATTGTTAGGTGATCAGGCATGTCCAGTAGACATACCTGATTACCTGAGAAGTCGATAGCAAGTCGCTAAGTCAGTCGATAAGTCTAAGCGACTTAGTCAGTCGATAAGCATGCGACTTAGTCGACTGAGTCGCTAAGTCAGTCGCTAACGCATCAAGTCAGTCGGTAACTCCTTAACGACTGACTCCGGGGACTATGGTGCGGTACCCGCACTTTTCATGCCCATTGTTTTTGCCCATTATTATTTTATCTAGGAAGCCCTCAAGATTCAAAACAATTACCGAGCAATCAACGAGCATTATCATCAGTGTGATTACCATCATCGTGACTCTCATTGAGTCATTGTTATTATTATTATTTTTACTAAACGAGGTGGCAATATATAGGCCTATCTGTGAAATCACAATGCAATTATTACAAGATGCTACAAGAAGTTGCTACGGAAATATACTCTGTACTAGCTGTAACCCGTGAAAAATCAAGGTATGTAAATTTAGTTTAGAAACTTTAGTGTGCTTGATTGTAAAATTGCGCATGGCTGTCTTAACAACTTCCATTGGAAAGAGACAGACAGACAGAGACAGACAGACAGAGACCGGGCTACGGGCTTTGCCCGCCTTCCTGGACCCGGAAGCGTGGGAGCGGGCTTCGCCCATTTCGTCTATAGCCCAGAGAGAGAGAGAGATAGACAGACAGACAGACAGAGAGAGAGAGAGAGAGAGAGAGAGAGTGAGAGAGAGAGCGAGAGTGAGAGTGAGAGTGAGACAGAGACATACACAGAGACAGAGGGCCCTGTATGTGAGCCGGGAGCTGACGGGAGTGGGCTTTGCCCTCTTTCGTCTATAGCCCAGTTACGCGACGGAACATTGGAAATTATGTTGGTAGATGAAATCACCATGCGATTATTACAAGCGGCTACTATGACGATATATCCTGTGTGAAATCACAATGCAATTATTACAAGAGGCTGCTATAGCAATACATCCTCTGTGAAAATGTAATCACAGTGTCATTATTACTAGAAGTTAAAAGATGTTGCTACGGCAACATGCCCTCTATGAAATCACAATGCAATTATTACTACAAGATGTTGCTACGGGAGTAGGCCTATAGCTTGTATGCAATTAGTACAAGAGGTTGCTAAGGCAATATATCCCCTATGTCTAGTCTATGAATCACAATACAATTATTCCCAGATGTTAGACAATCGTTGCTACGGCAACATGTTTTCAATGAAATCTCAATGCAATTATTAGAAGACGTTACTACGGAAATATAGCTTGTATGAAATCACAATGCAATTACTACAAGAGGTTGCTAAGGCAATATGTCTTCTATGAAATCACAATGCAATTGTTACAAGACGTTGCTACAGAAATCTAGCTTGTATGAAATCACAATGCAATTATCACAAGAGGTTGCTACGGAAACATAATAGGCCTACTGTGTGAAATCACAACGCAACACGTCCTCTGTGAAATCACAGTGCAATTATTCTCAGAGGTTAGACAATTGTTGCTACGGCAACATGTTCTCTATGTCAACGTCTTGTAATAATTGCATTGTGATTTCATAGAAGACACATTGCCTTAGCAACCACTTGTAATAATTGCATTGTGATTTCATAGAGTCTATGAAATCACAATGCAATTATTACAAGAGGTTGCTACGGAAACATAATAGGCCTACTGTGTGAAATCACAACGCAACACGTCCTCTGTGAAATCACAGTGCAATTATTCTCAGAGGTTAGACAATTGTTGCTACGGCAACATGTTCTCTATGTCAACGTCTTGTAATAATTGCATTGTGATTTCATAGAAGACACATTGCCTTAGCAACCACTTGTAATAATTGCATTGTGATTTCATAGAGTCTATGAAATCACAATGCAATTATTACAAGAGGTTGCTACGGAAGCATAATAGGGGCCTATAGCCTGCTGTGTGAAATCACAACGCCCTAGTATGCTGAGTCTGAGAAAAATAAATCGCTAGCTCATGCCGGTGATTGCTCCTCGGAAGCTAACTTAAGGAGCTGCTCTGCATCATCATCATCTTCGTCATCATCATCTTCTTCTTCTTGTCTTAATCATCTTCATCTTAATCACCTTCTTCTTGTTGTCTTCATCATCTTCTTCGTCGCCATCATTTTATTTTTGTAGTCATCTTGTAGGTCCGCAAAGGTTCACCAGTCACTCTGTTACAGAGTAAAGCAGGGAGGCGACCTGACCGACGACTCTGATGAGCGTAGACTCGGATCCGACCTGGGCTGGTGAACCAAAGTCCTCCGTGCCCACCTTCTCGTGGTGCGGACCGTTGGTACCCTTCCTAGGAAGGGGAACGAACGGGCACGGCAGGCAAAACCAGGGGAAGGCAATGGCAAACCACCCCTGTTAATCATGCCAAGAAAATCGTCATGCGACACACCAAACCACGCCGATGGTCGCGGATGGAGGGACTCCCAGGCCGGAGCGCTGAGGTGGGACTCCCAGGCCAAAGCGCGACTCAAGGGCTACTGGGAGAAGTAGCAAGACGGCAACGGAGACTGTGTAGCATGACGATCGCTAGGGCTCCTAGAGCCGACAGCACAAAGAGTCATCTTTATCTCCTTCTTTATCACCATCATCTTCATCTTCTTGTCTCCATCATCTTCATATTCATCATCTTCTTCTTCGCATTCTTGGTTGCAATTTCTCTCTTGGTTGCGATGCAATTGTTCTGATCGATCGTCTTCTAAGACATTATTTGGGGGTTGAATCCTCCTTCCCTGTCTCTTCGGTCACTGCGACGACTAGGGACCATGAGTAGGTCCTTCAGACCCAGTTGCTCAGCATCATCGAGCATCAGGGTCATTTTATGTTGGCGTTTAATAAATACTTAGATAACAGTGAAGAATAATAAATTTCAGATATCGAACATGATCTTCATGGAGTCGCCGCAGTGCGTCGGATATTCCTACGCAGATGAGGAGCTGTGCATCTCCAGCGATGACCAGGTCAGCTCCTGCTGCTGATGCTGATGCCGATGATGATGATGATGATGATGATGATGATGATGATGATGATGATGATGATGATGATGATGATAATGATGATGTTAAGGGTTATAGTGCGTGACTGTGACTTTGAGTGTGCTGTTGATGACGATGAATGAATGAACGACCAAATGAATGAATGAATGAATGAATGAATGAATGAATGAATGTAAATACTGGTGGCGGCGGTGGTTGTAATGATGGGGTGGTGCTATATTGATGATGTTTGTGCTGCATTCGTTGATTAAGGTGGCGGTGGAATATGACGACGATGATGTGGATGACGGTGTTGTTATTGTTGTTGCTGATAATGATGATGATGATGATGACGACGACGACTAATATTGGCGACTGACGAAACTAATGATGGTTGTGATTGCAATGGTGATGAGTGACTTCTCTGACTGACCGATGAATAACGGAAATTAATCTTTCGATGGACGACTGATTGATTTGTTCCGTAATCGATTGAGTGATAGATCAGTTGATTGATTGAGTGGCTGGTTTATTGATTCTTTGATTGATTGATTGATTGCTTGCTTGATTGGCTGGCTGACTGACTGACTGATTGACTGGTTGGTTGTTTGATTGAGCAATCGTTTGATTGGATGATTGATTGCAGACGGCAGCGGACAATCACCATGCCCTTCTCGATTTCTTCACGAAGTTTCCCGAATACCGAACGAACGATTTCTTCATAACTGGAGAGAGTTACGCCGGGATCTACGTTCCGACTCTATCGGCCAGAATTGTCGACGACCCCAGCTTCAATTTCAAGGTTGATTAACTAATTAGCAGTGTAATTAATTGAGTAATTAACACCAGCATCCGTTTCCAGCGCTACAGTATCCGTTGCTTTCCAAGGATGCCTCCAGGACACTTCTGATATAAGGACAATGCCCGATTTCAAGACTCTTTCTT
>OY744603.1:65970213-66435213 GCA_963556255.1 Allolobophora icterica
TAAACCAAAGTAGTAGTACTTTTCATTGAACCCTAAGTACTTGTGACGTCTCTGAAAAAGGAATCATCGAATGGTACTGTGAGGAATGTGATTGCTTTTGATAGTATTAATGAGGTATCGTTTCATTCCGATGGTATTAAGAAACAAACGGTACAGGTTCAAAAAGCTCTGAGGTGTATCATTTTAGACTTTCTTAGACAAAGAATTTATCATTCCAGAGGAGCAGTCAGACGCTAGGGTGATCAATGGGGTATCACCCCTCGGTGGTAGTGAAAACGATACTTATATAACACCACAGCCTGGCTAATGCGGACATGTTTTGATATAGTAATAAGCTTGTCTCCTTGGCGTGGTTTTTGGTAGCGCTGAGATATTTCGGTGATTTACATTACATTACTCCTAAGAACCTTGTCCTGTGCTCTCTGTTGTTCTTTCGTAGTTCATCCAAGAACTCGCTCAGACGAAGAACGTCACGATTCGAATTCCCTGTTCGTACACGGATGACAGGGAAACCTACCTCAACAGACCCGATGTCAGAGCTGCCCTCCACGTACCCGACACCGTTCAGTACTGGCTTCCATGCGGGTACGCACACAGAATCTTCCAGCCTGCCTAGACTAAGCCATTTCGCTCGATAAATACCATGCAACCTGTGCACTATGCCAACTTAAGTCCAGCAGCCAAAAGACGCTACCTAACTGTAAATTCTCAGTTTTGGTTTCAGTTTCGGTTTCAGTTTCGTTTTCGATTTCATTTTCGGTTTCAGGTTTAGTCTAGGTTTCGTTTTCAATTTCGTTTTGTGTTTCAGATCGCTTTCTTCTAACTATATATAATCTACATAGACTGTCAGTACGCATTGGCATAGGGTGTATGAAGAATTTGTAGGTCCCTATGTTGTTTCGTTTGCAGTAATATCGCCTACGATCAGACGTACAACGATGTCAGAGCTGAATATGCCAAAGTTCTGTCACGGGTATATAACTGCTTTTTTAAATAATAATAATAATAATAACAGTAATAGTAATAATGATAATAATTGTAATCATCATCAATATCAAGATCATTGTCATTATCATTGTCGTCATTGTCATTGATTGGCATTAACAACAATATTCTCAAAATTTAAAATCTATCATCATCATCCCCATAATCACCATTAATCGCCGTCATCATTATCATCACCGCCGCAATCACCATCGCGACCATTATAACTATCAGCATCAACTTAAGCATCGTCATCACCACCTCAATCAACATTATTATCATCACAATCGTCATCGCCATCACCATCATCGCCATTAATGACCATCATTATCACCACCACCGTCATCACGACAATATCACTATTAGCATTATACCATCATTACTCTCATCACCGTAATCATCATCACCAGCATAATCTGAAAATAACTCCTACTGATTCAATACGTTGTCCTGTTGTTCTGTGTATCAGGGTTACCATATTCTTGGTTACTATGGCGACTGGGACATGGCCTGCGACCACCTGTCAGGAATGTGGTTCTTCGAATCCCTCGGTGTACCGGTGAGCAACAGCCACCTAATCGTCGTCATCATCATCATTGATGTCGTCGTCGTCATTATTATTATTATTGGCCTGTGATTCAAGTATAATTGACGTCTGGCACGTAAATTTCTGTCTCTGTGTCTTTCTCTGTCTCTCTCTCTGTCTGTCTCATAATGTTGTTGTTATAATAATTATTTATAGAAGGCCTGACAGCCTTTACGGACTAAAGAATTTAAAATAAAATTTAGTGGTAAATCCAGGAAAATAAGAAGATTGAATGAGCCATTAATTATAGTGAATTAATTAAATTAACTTCTAATTAATAGATGGAGAGTGCGTTTAAGGAGTGGTTCTATCCGGATTCGTTGGGCTACAACCAGATCGCAGGATTCGTTATTCAATGGACGAATATGAAATACGTCTCGGTCAAGGTCAGTCACAGTGTTTGTCTGTTTGTCTGTCTGTCTGTCTGTCTGTCTGTCTGTCTGTCTGTCTGTCCGTTTTATCCTGAGTTTTCCAGTCTGCAAATCTGCTTTGCCATCTGTAGGTTTTTGCATCTATCTATCTATCTATCTATCTATCTATCTATCTATCTATCTATCTATCTATCTATCTATCTATCTATCTATCTATCTATCTATCTATCTATCTATCTATCTATCTATCTATCTATCTATCTATCTATCTATCTATCTATCTATCTATCTATCTATCTATCTATCTGTGTATCTGTCTGTGACAGTCTGTCTGTCTGTCTATCTGTCTGTCTATGTGTTAGTCTTTTTCTCTTGTTAGTTTTCCAGTCTGCAAATCTACCTATCGGTCTGTGTGCTGGTCTGTGTCTATCTGTGTGTCTGTCTGTCTTCCTTCATGTATGTCATTTTCTGCCTGACTGTGTACTATTTATTTATTTGAATAATTTTTTTATTGTTTTGCTATGGGTTTGAATGGTTGAACGATTTATTGGATTGACTGAGCGATTGATTGACTGGTTGTAGCTGTAATAAGAAATTTGTAGAGTTAAGCTTGAAGAGAAACTACATGTAATCATAAGCGTTCTCTTTGATTGACCGACCGATTTATTTATTGATTAATTGACTGATTGATTGGTTATTTTGCTTGGCTGTGACTGATTGACTGACTAACTGATTGATTGAGTGAGTGAGTGAGTGAGTGAGTGAGTGAGTGAGTGAGTGATTGAGTGAGTGAGTCAGTCAGTGAGTGAGTGAGTAAGTGAGTGAATGCTTGAGTGATTCATTTATTTATTCTGCAGGGTGCTGGACACTTCGTTCCTACAGATCAATCTCTCTCGGCCTACATCATGTACGAAAAGTTCCTCAACAATGAACCGTACTAGCGACGAAACCAAACAAATAAAAGATATAAATGAGTAAATAAATAAAATTCCTGAGAGATAAATTAGGGACTTCTGCAATGTTCGTGAAATTAAATCTCTTTAAATTTCGTGTCGAAATTTATTAAGAGAATATTACTCAACTCTTTGTGGTAAAGCGCGCAGCTTAAATCACTAAGTTGCTAATATCTAAGTGTAATGTATTGTATTGTATTGTATGTATGCAACTTATGTATGTAACAACTCTGGCAAATTCTATAGCACATACGACCTGAAAAGAGAGTAATAGCCACAACGTCAAACCTCATGAGAGGTTTATAAATGACACTACAAGAATTAAAATTCAGTTATGAAATTGAGTATCGCCTGATTCAGTGGCGTCTTTAGTTGGTCGCTGGGGGTTCGGGCCGCACCGGGTGACACCTTCAGAGGGGGTGACATAAATGGCTGTCTAAAAAATATTTGTGCATAGTTTCAGCAGAAATGTATTATTTTAAAATTAACAATATTTAACAGATAATAACAAAACATTTTTCGTAAGCCCATTAGTACAAAAAAACATTCCTAAGGATACCGGTACTGTATGTTCTGGTAGGGACTAAGGGAGGAGGTCCGTGGGGATTACACCATGACTTACCGCACTGGGTGACATCAACCCTAGTGACCCCACTGGCCTGAATTCAACCTAATTATTCATCGAAGCCTCACTTCCGGTTTCTCTGACCTGTCCTATCGGATATCGATCTGTGGGCATGTGGCTTCTCCAACGGGTTGTATTGTATTGTTTTGTATTTATGAATTTATAAAGCGCCTCTCGCAGTACAACCTAATCAAAGGCGCTCCCAGTGCGAAGAGCCCCGTGAGAAAATTCGATTTCTGTCTACAGTTTAACCTGAAGTGATAATCGATTAATATATAATAATATTCGTTTAATACCTTCAAACTGACAATAACGCAGTATGATCACAAATCAGTATGAACGGATGATCACAAGTTATTGCAGGAGTCGAATTTAACTGTACATGGCAGCCATGCAAGGCGCCCATCACGTCCTACATCTCATTTTAACAAACGCGCCATCTCGCGAATTCGTTGAGTGGACCTAAATTTGAGAGGGTTGCGGGAAGCGATCCCGCTACCTCTTGCTCTTCACGCCAGTGATGTTACCACTACTCTATGGACCCCCATTAGCATTCGTTGGTTGGATCTCCGCTGAAGGTTTCATGTCGTTCGGGTTGCAGGTCGCTTCGTTCTGAGATCTTCTGGTCCTACGGTGCACTCTGGTGCGTTGGTCCATCCCTTTGGAACAATCTTCCGTTGATATTCTTCAAGCTGTCCCTCTTAAACTCTGCTCAAGCCATGGGCGGCGATCCCGGGAGGGGTCGAGGGGGACAAGACCCCCCACCTTTAAGAGTGGGGGGACACGCCATACATCGGACCCCCCAAATTTTGAAGAAACCCCAAAAAAGGTCATCAACTCGCGACAAATTTGTGCACCTCTTTTTTTAACAGATCAGTTCAAAACTCTTTTTTGACCATATCACTTCAAAAATGTCCCCCCCCACCTGTCAAACAAGATCGCCGCCACTGGCTCAAGCTACTTCTTCTAGCTGTGTTAACAGTTAAGACGCACCTATTCAGATCCCTTAGAAGGCCATCCTCATAAAAATCATATACGCTTTAGAGGGGTTCCTAAAATGCGTTTAAAAAAAGTTCAGATACATACGTACATACATAAATACAAGATAACGGCGCTATAGAAGTCCTTAGATAAGATAAGATTAGAGTAGATTAGTAAGCAGATGCATATGATTAGGCCTATAAGAAGTTCCGCAGAAGAGACTGATACGTTGCAGGCTTTAAGAATTCTACCGTTTGCCCTGACCCATTTAATGTTGACCTCCTGACCCACTTGACGTCTGTGCATAGCAACAACCCACTTTAAAGTACGTACATATCGACGGGCATTTACGTAGCGCCTTTCGAAGCACTGCGCTATGGTGACCGTAGGTAGGGTTGCCAGTCCGTAGGGCTGATAGGCCAAAACAACAACCATTAAGACCGCGTGGACTATAAACACTTGGGAGTAGGCCTACAGGACTTTTCTGGTGGGTCTACCTGTCGTAGTGGTCTTTTAAAGAGCTCTTAAAACATTCAAGAGCCGAGACAGACGGAGAGAAATCGAGACCTGCCTCGGCTTCGAAACGGTGACATGAGATCCAACTTGAAGCCACTTAACAAACCACTGAACACTCTCTAATCAAAACAACAAATAAAACCATCAGCGTCTGCATAATGTGCGCTATGCACATATTTATCAAAGCACAATACCGCCGTTAGGCCAATATCTGTAGCCTCTGTATAATATAATTATATATACACACACACCCACACACACATACCCACGTATACACAGACCCAAACACACACCCCACCCACACACGCATAGGCACACATATTCATGTTTGCATATATCTGCATACCTGTTTGTATTTGTATATATACATATATACGTATAACATGAAATGTATAATGTTGCACATTTAGGCCTATTCACAGACTAACTTTGTACAACGTTGAATTTTTTCAAAATGATATACAATAGGGCCTAGGCAATCATATATATTCACAATGTATAAACTAAAGCAAGTCTATATAATGTTATATGTACTCTATATAATATTATATATATATGTTTAATGTGGAAACGATATATATATATATATATATATATATATATATATATATATATATATATATATATATATATATATATATATATATATATATATATATATATATATATGCACAGTTTGCATACGACACGCTTAAATGTAAACGGTTTGACCCAGCTGGCGAGGCATGTTGACCTGGCCGAGTTGCAATTCGCCCATCAGAGAGACGCTCTTTGATACGCAAGCCCTTCGCAGTACGTGTGCAGAATTTCTAGAATTAGCTACGGCTTTCCACACGCATGCGATTATTGTTTAGTGCGGTTGCTACATGATTCGTTTACAGACAGACAGACAGACAGACAGGCAGACAGACAGAGCGACGGACGGACGGACGGATAGACAGTAGCTAAAGGCCGACAGGCTACATCTACTTTCATCGTATCTCTGGAAACACAATTGTTGACAGTCTGTTCCGTAAGACTGTGAACTCGATTGAACTTCAGAGATTATCCGATTACCGAAACACGACGATGGCTACATTCCTGTAAGTATATATATCTAGTATCTTAATTGTTACTTAATTGCTAGTAATCAAGGCCGTAATAATTATGGGCCCGCAAATCCCGCAACTACACTGGCCTGATCTGAAGAGAGGGGGCGCGCTCAGAGCCCGTCAAGTGAAAAACAGACCTCGGAGCCCAGTTTAGAAACCGAAAATTTCGAGAGTCCGTAATCGTAATCGTAAACTGCAAATATCTAAAGCGCTACTCTAAAGCTAAGCGAAAGTACCAGCTTATTCACAAGCTCTGATTCATATCCGGGGGGTTATCCAGAGACAGTGATGGGCTATTAACTATTGTTAACTAAAAAGTTGCTAACTTTAGTTTAACTGAAATATTTAGTTAAGGAAGAAGTTTAACTAAAAAAAATAGTTTAGTTAAAACCATAGTTTAACTAAAAAATTTTAGTTGCTAAGTAAAAAGTTTAACTAAAAAAATCAGCAATATGCAACTATTTTTCCACAGTGAACATTGAACACTGTCAGCAAAAAACAGTTTAACACTGCATGGTTTTAGTATTAACAGCCTGTGTTTTCAAATTCATACACTACTTACAGTACACATGTAACTGTATGCCAGAACAGTATACATTGCATAGTTTGAAGGTCAAATTGTCATTGACGCTCTGCATTATTACAGTTCACTTAACGTCTTTTATTGTGAAAATGTTTGTCGTAAAAAGTTGGAAAAAAGTTGGAAAAAGTTTAACTACTTTTTTAGTTTAGTTAACTAATTTCCAAAATCAGTTGCAAACTTTAGTTAAACTATTTTTTTAGTTGGGAAATAGTTTTAGTTTAACTAAAAAAATTAGTTTAGTGCCCATCACTGTCCAGAGATCGATGTCCAATGGAGGTCCGAGTCCGGTTGCCAGAGCGACCAGAGAGGCAGAGCAACTGTTATGTCGAGTTTCACTGAGGCCGAGAAAGCTTGGAATGGATGAATTAGGGTAGGAATTCTTGAAGAGGTGAGACTTCAGTTTGGAGTGGAAAGCCTGAGGGTGATGAGTAGAGGGACCTGAGGCAGATGACGGTGAGTGAGTGGCGGTATTGGTGGAGGAACTGAGAATATGCGGGATTCAGAGGGAAGTGCGTTCCAGAGTTCAATTGCAGTGTGGGATATGGATCGGTTGGAAAACTTGAAGCGATTAGTGAATGAGGGACGGGAAAGAGTGAACCAACCACATCGTATGAGATATCAATAGTCTTATTCTGTTGTTTAATTAGGAATTGGTCGTTTAATTTCACTAGCAATGATGGCGAAATAATATCGTTGGTAACGTACTTATGTTCCTAAAATTCCTTTGAGATTCCAGGTATATTGAACACTATCACTGTCGCAAAATCATAAATGAACTGACGTAACATTATTGAAGTGACGAGATAATAGCCATTTATTTATTTTCATATAAACTTAATAAAACTCAGAGTGACGTAATAAGGGGCCTTCAGTCTCTACATTTAAAATTACTGATAATAGACGTGTTTATATAATAGTTAAGTGACGTAACAATAGTTCTTTATTCTTAAAATTTAAACTTAATAAAAATAGACGTCTTTCATAATTGAAATGACGTAAAAATTTCTTAAAATTTAAAATTTCTTAAAATTTAAACTTAATAACAATAGACGAGTTTCACAATATTATTGAAGTGACGTAACAATAGTCTTCTATTCTCTAACTTTAAAATTACTAAAACTAGACTATTTGATAATTGAAGTGACGAAACAATGGGCCTTTATTCCTTGAATTTTAAATTATTAATAGGGGGCCTAGAAGCGTTTCATAACTGATGTAATAGAGACTGTTATTCTCTAAATTTAAACATTTTAATAAAAGACGTATATACGTGTTTCATAATTGAATTAATGTAACAATAGACTTTAGGCCTACTCAGGGCTGTAGTGGTAAAATTTGAGGTGAGTATACGCTAGCGGTGACCAGCGGCGTAAAAAAAAATTTGAAGACTTTTTTTAGGATAAATTTCTGACTTTTCACCAATTCTCAGAAAATTTTCAGACTTTTTACGATTTTGTCTCTGAAAAAGTTGATGACCTTTTTTTTTTTTTTTTTTTTTTTTTAGTCATTCGCCCTAAAAACCTCTAAAAACCTCTCATTTTTGAAAAATTTTCGTTCCCAGAGGTAAGTATACGCTGTATACCCGCGTATACCCTCGTGAGTATACGCTCTCAAATTTCTCTAGAGGTAAGTATACGCTGTATACCCGCGTATACGCTCCACTACAGCCCTGGGCCTACTCTCCAAATATAAAAATGTTAACAATAGACATGTTGTGGAATTGACAATAGGGCTTTATGTTCTAAATTTAATTTCTCTATCTTTACACACTTGACGCTCTGGTTCGGCGGAAAAACAATTTAGGTGTTCCAAAGCTCTTATATGTAAACAGTATGAGTACAACCGTCTGTGCTGACTGCCCGGGCTTGGTTAGGTTCGACAATTTGTTGAGAGAGAGAGAGGCTATCAACCATCTTAATGTGGACCTTGACGAAGGCCGTTGCCTACAGGTTTCTTTGCCGGTGAGAGATGGTCTGGGAGACTGGGAGTTCGTTGTGCATCTAACCTGGCACTTTCCGCCTTCCCGGCTTCTGTGCGAGCAAAAGCGAGTCGGCTGAGATATCCAGTCTTGTTGTCCTCGAGACCAAGGTCTTGGTCTCGAGTGCACTCGAGTTCGTTTTTAAAAGTCTTGGTCTTGGTCTTGAGACCAAAAGTCTTGGTCTTGGTCTTGGTCTTGAGGTTCAAGGTCTTGGTCTTGGTCTTGAGGTTCAAAGTCTTGGTCTTGGTTTTGCAAGACCAAGACCAAGACTTTTGACAATATGAACACTGTCATTTAACAAAACGCAAGGATTTTAATAATTTATCCAATAATTACTAACAGGGACGTAACTAGCGTTGGGCTTGGGGGGCTTAAGCCCCCCCAAACGAAGTTGAAGCCCCCCAAACAAGTCAAGCCGTTGTATGCTTACGGCTAAAATTCGTATGAACTCTGTATAAATGTTGCCATGTTCAAGGTTTAAGCCCCCCCAAACGAAAAATCCTAGTTACGTGCCTGATTACTAATACAATTGCTTTAGTGTTTACACGGTGTGAGTGAGGCTTTACTGTTACTTTTTACATTTATTTTGACTTCCGGTTATTTGCCACGGAATGATTTCAAAACAGGCTCACAATTTGTACATTTACATCCGGTACTTGAAAAGCTGCTCTGTGTGCCAGTGAATTCAGCACTGCAGAACGTATTTTTCACATGGCAGAAATTTTATGAGGCCCCACAGGTCACGTCTTGGTCAGAAAATTCTGATCGAATTGGTTTTTATAAAATGCAACAGGCATTTGGAATAGCATTTCGCACGAAGGACTTTTGTAAATAGGAATTCGGAATTCTCTGCACTCTGCATTTGGAGTTGTTTTATTTGAATAAAATAAAATAAAATAAATTTGCTGTAATTAAAATAGCGAGTAGTCCGACTTGACAATTTTTTTAGTAAGGAATACAAATCTGGATATGGTTGTGATTTTTGGATATTGTTCTCGGTTTTGGTCTTGAGTTTCAAAGTCTTGGTCTTGGTCTTGGTCTTGAGGTTCAAGGTCTTGGTCTTGGTCTTGAGGTTCAAAGTCTTGGTCTTGGTCTTGGTCTTGAGGTTCAAGGTCTTGGTCTTGGTCTTGAGGTTCAATGTCTTGGTCTTGGTCTTGAGGTTTAAGGTCTTGACAACTGTTACAAGACTGGAGATATCACACGAACTTCAGCACTGAACGCGTGGATGACCCTGAAAGTTGCGGAGCCACCAACAGGAACAGCAACTCATCAACAAAAGAGTGGGATATCCGATGTATATGCAAGACTTTGACAGGCCAACTCGAGTCCACTAGCGGTCCACGCGATCGTGCTCGCCTGCTAACCTCACGAGCACTTCATTTTGGTGACTGGGTCTGGATGCTAGCTCCCTCTGTGACCACTCTGGGCCTGTATCTTTCAGATGAGCAGGCAGGGTGGGAATTGTTGTGGGGTTGGGAGAATTCAACCCCTTATTCTTTCTTAGGACCCTCACAGTTAAGTCTTCATTGCACACCCCAGGGGGGGTTCGTTTCCAACCTCTCAGTTGTGCTAGTGGGATTTAGCATTATTTGACTCTGAGTCTCGGACAAAGAGAAGAAATTTCCATGGTGTATAATGTATGCATCTGCGAATTTTCTCAACAAAGGAATTGATTTTTAACAAGTCTGACTCGCAAAACTGCTAGCATTGAAATCAGCTGCTTTCAAATTTCGTTGACATCATTTGCAAAATATGGATAAAATGTTCAATCCCCCAGTCTTTTTCTACAATTTCCACACTGTGAGGAGGTACGGATTGCGGTCGGGGTGAGGTTAGGCACGATACTTTGGGAACCACATTTTGTGCCAACACTGCGGAGAAAAGCTGACGCAATAGAACTCCATGGACTGGTTTGTAGAGGAGACGGCGGGAAACAACAGCGGCACCGTAATATGTTAAACGACGTCATCTAGAGAAATCAGGTATGAGCTAGGGGCATAGCCCCCAAATGTGACTTAGCCCCCTCCCCAAAGCAAAAAGCCCACCTATCGTGACAGAACTGCAGCAGCGGAAGCCACAGGAATCTTATTACAATTTCAAACAACACAATTTGCATTCCATCTTGCTATGTTCTACAAATTGCTCGGCATTACAAAGCCGTTGTCCGTTGTCTGACGTCTTATAGGGGAATAAAACCGACATTCCAACGGAGTTGACGCTAGTAGAAACATTAAGCAGCAAATTATGACAGTTCGAACAGAATTTCAGTCAGTCTGCACTGAAGCAAGAGCTGCAAGACGGTTTGTGCCAAAACCATTTATGCCCAGGACTGTAGTGGTAAAATTAGAGGTGAGTACACGATACACTCGACACTGGCGTAAACTTCTACAAAATATTGGGGGGGGCATTTTCCCGACAAATTTCAGAATTTACAAAACCTTTTTTTTTCGGAATTTCATCTTCAAAAAAAGTTGACGACCTTTTTTTTTTTAGTCATTCGCCTCTTTTCTTTGTTTCAGGAGCTCCTCCTAGCAAACACTAAACACCATCATAAACTTTTCACCGGTTTTTCCTCACACCACACTGTCATTAACTTTTTTTTACCGATTCCTTTCGAACAAATTTCGTGAAATTAAATATACCTTCATATTTTTTTTATTTTCATCTCGATTATTCGGGGGGCGTTGCCCCGGCTCCTCGATTATTGGGGGGGCACGTGCCCCGGCTGCCCCCCCAGAGTCTACGCCTATGACACTCGATACAGGTTAGTGCTTCGAAACACTGAAGGGGATGTGCCCCTCACAGGCAAGAAAAATGTTTGAAATATGGAAACGATTGGTGAGTGTTTCAGCTATTGAAATGACAGAATTCCGCAATTTCTGATGCATCAACTATATATGCTAACATTTATTGAAAAACTAGAAATAATTAAATTTCAAACTGAAATTTGTTTAAGTTATAGTCTACAATATAGAGTATTAAAATAATAATAATAATAATAATAATAATAATAATAATAATAATAATAATAATAATAATAATAATAATAATAATAATAATAATAATAATAATCTATACATATAGTTTCCTTATATGCAAAGTTGTCCGTCGTAGGACGCTACGTCACAAACGGCTTCTGTTCTATTGTGAAACCGTTTGTGATGTCAGTAGGCCTACTGTCGTCTTGACGACGGCGGTCTTGACGACGGCGATCAACGACCAACGATATACACTGCCGTCATAATTACGACGGGGAAATACACTAGTAGGCCTAATAATAATAATAACCTAATAATAATAATTTTATTTTTAGCAATAATAATTAGCAATAATAAGTTTAATAATAATAAGGTCAATTTCCTTTTCTAGAGCTCTTCCATCTGGATCCATCGCTATAATGCCGTAGCACTTTGAGGCACGTTCGCTGGTGTCGTGGAGGACGAGGCCTGATTTTTCAGATAGTCTACCCATTAACAGCACCTACCGTAATTTTTTTAATTCCTGAGGGACTGCACTTCGGTAACTCAGGGCAAAAAATAATAAGTTTAAAATATTAATTATAGGCGTGTTTCGTAATTGAGATGACGTAACAACTGGCCTTTATTCTAAAAATGTAAATTTTAATGATAGACGTGTTTCATGGTTAAAATGACGTAACAATGGGCTTTATTCTCTAATTGCGCTGCCTATAATTAAAATGACGTAACAATAGGCCCTTTCACGTGTTCATAAATAAGGTGACGTAACAATGCGCATTTAGGCTTTGGATTAAAATTATTACTAGACTCGTTTCATAATTGAAGCGACGTAACAATTAGTTTTTATTCTCCAGATTTAAATTGTTAATAACATATGAAGTGACGTAAGAGTATGCCTTTATTCTAAAATTAATGCACTTGTTTCAGAATTAAAGTGACGTAGCAGTAGACCCTTATTCTCTAAGTTTAAATTATTAATAACTGAATGTTGCATAATAAGTGAAGTAACAATGGGCTTTTATTCTTTAAATTAAAAACTTTAATAAGACTGGACAAATTCATTTCTTCATAAAGCCAACAAATTCATATACAGACTAATTAAATTGACTGTTTTCGGTCAACTGTACCTTTAAACCGTCATTCAGGTCTGGGCTGCTTGGTCTCCTGATTGTTCCAATCGGAGATGCCTAAAACAGTTTCCAATTTGAAGGGCAACTTATAGGCGCTGGAGCAGACGGCTGGCCTCACGCTGGTCAGTGGTTGCCTGTCGCTTCTTCAATCTTGCCTCCTATTTCTTGGACATACTCCACTGACTCGGTTTGCCAGGTTCAATGCGGTTTCGACTGCAACAGGGACGAAATGGAGTGACTGCGATATAGCAGCATATTTACATTTCTTATTACGAGCCCTTTTCCTCTGCCGAACCTGCGTTTTGCGATGTTAAATGCTCGTGCAATAGGCCTAGACTTGTTTCATAATTAAAGTGACGTAACAATAGGCCTTTATTCTTTAAATTATTAATAATACAAGCATTCAATATCAATAATTGAAGTGACATAAAATTAGGCCTTTATTCTATAAACTAGAAAGTCCCGGACGACGAAATGTGGAATCCAGCCGGGAATGTTGCCACTATTGTCCATCGTTGTCATGGATACATACCGAGCCAAATGTACTGCGTATTAGACGCATCTTTTTAATAACAGGCGTGTTTCATAATATAATTGAAGTGACGTAACAATACGCCTTAATTTTCTAAATTTAAAATTGTCAATAATAAACATGTTTCATAATGGAAGTGACGTAACAATACGCCTTAATTTTCTAAATTTAAAATTGTCAATAATAAACATGTTTCATAATGGAAGTGACGTAACAATACGCCTTCATTCTCTAACTTTAAAATTTTCAATAATAAACATGTTTCATAATGGAAGTGACGTAACAATACGCCTTCATTCTCTAAATTTTAAATTGTCAGTAATAAACATGTTTCATAATGGAAGTGACGTAACAATACGCCTTCATTCTCTAAATGTAAAATTGTCAATTATAAACATGTTTCATAATGGAAGTGACGTAACAGTAGGCCTTGAACAAACGAATTTTTTTTATTATTAAAAAAACTTTTTTAACTCACGCAAAGTCACACAGAAATGCGAATCAGATTTGTATCATAATCAAGGTGACGTAGCAATTAATAGGCCTAGTCTATATTTTCAAAGTGACCTTATATAACAATAGATTTGTATCATAATCAAAGTGACGTAACAATAGGCCTAGTCTGTATTTTCAAAGCGAACTTATGTAGAAAACAATAGATTGGCATCATAATCAGTGACACAATAGGCCTAGTTTATATTTTCAAAGTGAACTTATATAACACATAGGCCCCCTATTTGTATCATTATTAAAGTAACGTAACAATAGGCCTGGTCCATATTTTCAAAGTGAACTTATAATAATAATAATAATAATAATAATAATATTATTATTATTATTATTATTATTATTATTATTATTATTATTATTATAAAATCCGCCAGACTGGATCTCTTTCATTCTCTTGAAAATATTGTAATTCCTGAGGGATCATAATTATGTAGGCCTACCTCGGGATAATAATAATAATAGTAATAATAATAATAATAATAATAATAATAATATTGAACAGAACCTTGACATAATAATAATAATAATAATAATAATAATAATAATAATAATAATAAACAATAACAATAACAATAATAATAATAATAATAATAATAATTCGGACGGGAAGCCGAATAACGGACGCAACTCACGTTCCACTGGAAACATCGTATTTGCTCCAACGGATTTCGGTGACTCTGCAACGAGGGAACGCCATCTGCCTCTCCAGAACATTGCCACCTGTCTGAGTGACGCTGAGATGGCGCTTCAGATCATTTAATCAGTATTGTTAAATAATAATAATAATAATAATAATAATAATATTAATAATAATAATATTAATAATAATAATAATATTAATAATAATAATAATATTCAAGGTCTTGGTCTTGGTCTTGAGGTTCAAGGTCTTGGTCTTGGTCTTGAGGTTTAAGGTCTTGACAACAAGACTGGCAGAATCTTGACGTATTATGGAAGTTCATTAACTTTATTTAAACAATAACAAAACTTGGAACCATAATAATAATAATAATAATAATAATAATAATAATAATAATAATAATAATTATTATTATTATTATTATAATAATAAAAATAACAATAAAAACAATAATGAGCAGCCGACGCGTGTTTTAGTGTTGAAGTCGAGAACAAGCCATTAACCGTGAAGTCTGACGAAACGTCGACCGACGCCGAAGAGAAGAAAACGATCCGACAACCTCGCAGGTCCGTCGTTTCGAAGGATACAGAACGACGCCGAACCATCTCAGACGCAGGACGCAGAGTGATGGAACTCGGCGTCGAGTCCAGATCCCGTCGTTCATCGCAGTGGGTCCGTCGGTTCAGCCAGGCCGGAAGTCAGAAGAAATCGTCGGACGCGCCTCCGGTCCATCGCGTCCAACTGGAGAACACCTACCGTCTGGGACCGAACGAAGGGAGCGTCTTCAACGTATCCGAAGCGAACCGGGTCATCAAGGAGGTGCTCGACTCCTACCTGGACGGTGAGCAGTACCACGCGAACCGGTGTCGAAACATGGCCAAGCAGTTAGGGGACGTCATCAAGTCCCGGATGCAGATGATCAAGAGGAGCGAGAGATACCGAATCGTGACGATCGTATCGCTGGCCGAGAATGTCGGCCAGGGCTACCAGGTGGCCAGTCGATGTCTCTGGGACACAAACACCGACAGATTCGCCTCTGTCGACTACACCAACGCCACGATAGTCGCCACGGTCACCGTGTACGCCGTCTACTACGAGTAGAATTTTCCGTGACGTCACTCACAGATGATTCTCACTCAAATCAATATTCGCTCCAGCCCTTCACGAGACAACCAGTGCTGGATTATTTAAAAGTAGAGGATTTAACGATATCTTGTCGCATTAAGGGTCATTGGCGTCGATAGGAAAATGTACTAACCTATCGCACGTAACCCATCTGAGCGCTAGTTCGGTAAAATGTCCCTTCTCGAGAAAATTTTCTATTGTGGCCCGTTTTTCCCTCTCTCATTCTCTCTTTAGCTACGGTCCTCAAAAGCTTTTGCCGAAATTGTTCTCATGTTATTTGCTAGATAGCATCAGAGCTGGACACGCTCGTACACTTCTAACTGTACCATTATGTATGTATGTATGTATGCATGCAGGCCGCATTAAGGCTAGTGCAGGTGCTGTGATTACGGTACCTATATAGCCATCAGAGCGGGGCCCTATTACAAGTACAATAAAATTTTGCATTGTATTTCCGAAAATGCGGGCCCCTCACAACTTTGGGCCTGGGTGCTGCAGCACCCTTAGCACCCCCCTTAATGTGGGGCTGTGTGTATGTATCTGGATGCTTACTGTTAACTAGATTACTTGCATTGGATTGACGAAATTCGCTGTGCCGATTAAGGCCAAATCTAATCTATTAATCACTTCTATAGCATTGTAACATAATACACAAGACATCAATCAATGGTTGCTTCAATCGAAACTGCAGTCATGATTAACAATCTAAAGGTTTGGCCGTATTAAACAGAGAAAAACTGAGAATCAGAAACGGATTGGTTGCTAAATGAAATTATAAATCTCAACTGTAATTTCGAAATATTATTATCAACATCTATATTGCCGGTGTATTAGCACACACAGCTTCAACTGATAGCGCACCAAAATCAAGCAGCAGTTAGGTCAATAGTTAGAAGTCAGTCAGCTGAAACAGTGGTGGATATTAAAGCAGCTGAAAAAGGTGAGTCTCAAATTTAGACTGAAATGACGCAAGTGACTGAGCAGAACGAACAGATGCTGGAAGAGAGCTTCAAAAAATCTCAACAAATCTCACGAATCTGACTACAAGTATCTAAAGACTTTTGTGAATCTTGCTACTGGCTCGACTACCTATTTTCAGGTCTTCATATTCACAAGCAGACTCATAATACGAATGGATTTGGCATAATCTGATTATCAATAAATATTTTACAGATGGCTTAGTTGTTTGTTTTTCTCTGTCTCTTGGGTCATTTGGGTCTCAACTTTAAAACTAGGCTTTACAGTTAGATCAGCACCTGTCCGGACCTCTTGTTTGCAAACAGATTGCCAAGGTTCATTTAGAAATCCAAGTCCAATCTTTGTCTATACTCAACATCAACCTCCATCTGATAGGTCCTCACCAACTCTTCAGAACAGCCGACAGTAACTAAATAGCAGCGTTTTTACCTACGCACACTTAACGCATACATTTTAATTATGAACGGCATACTTCAAACTAAACCAAAAGCATTTGAAAGAAGGTTTCACCATCAATAATTTTTGGAGAATGACTCATTCAATGGCAGAAATAAGCCGTCTGTCACACAAATAAAATAATTTCTGACAAAATTTACACAAATCACGTGAGTTGCCGCTGAGAAAAACTCAAGCCCATGTGACTCATTCGATAAATAGATTATAAAAACTAAACTTTTCTTGCATATAATGCCAGTCACATTTTTCTATGAGTCATAGTCAAGGTCTGTTTAGTCCGACCTATTATTTATTTTTTATTTATTAAATTTGTAACGCGCTCAAGGTCACACCGAAATGTGAATCTGAGGCACGGATAGTCAGCCGCCAGGAGAAGATGCAGTTAGATATCCAAGTGCAGTTAGATATCCAAGATGCAGTTAGATATCCAAGATGCAGTTAGATATCCAGCGACTTATCCCGATTCGGGTCGTGTGATTTCGAGCTCTGTCGGGTCAGTTGAGATGATCTTCTGGGTCACGGCTTCTGCGTTGCGAAGAAGAGTGGTCAGCCTCTTCTCAATCGATGAGACATCAATCGCGTTCTGTAGAAGGCAGATAAACAGGTCCATGAAAAAACAGCAAAATTAATTTATTCATCTATTTATTTCAAATATTTGTTACGTACTTCGGCTTTGGAAAATTGGAATTTACAATGACAACTACATTTACATACTGTTTCAATTGACTTGCCTTAGCCTATTTTCACCCTCTGCTTAAATATTGCCCCTGTTTGTTCCATTGTACAGCCATGTGTATAAACCCTTGAAGATACACTTAACAGGCCTTATACTATGTCTTCATGAAGTCTGACCCACACTGGCCTGACTTCTGGTTTCCCTTAACTATCAAACTCTGACTGGATGTCTCCAACAGTTCCACCTGAAGTGACCGTCGATCGATGCCTCATCCAGCACGATAACAGCGACATAGAAGTCATTAGATTAGAGATGTGGATAAAGGTTTGACTAAGGCCAAAGAGATTAGGCAAAGCCTAGAAAAATACTTTTCAACAACATAGTTTGTATTTGGATATTTTTATAGCAACACCCCAAGGGGTTAACATTGCCCCACAAGCTCATCCTCTTTCCCCTTCCCTGTCCCCTACCCTTCTCCATCCCCTCTCCTTCCTCCCTCCCTTCCCTTATATACGAATTTAGTATGCTGTGTCCAAGACTTTAAGGTCACTCGCAGACAATAAAGTACATGTTTACATTCTGTTGCACACCTGTTAAAATATTGACGACACTGAGACCACGATCACGCTAACAAGTCATATTGCTTGAACTTGCTTCAAACCGACATGACGCTGTCATGTCACAAAAAATATTTCAGCAAAGGGTGACTGGAAAAAACTTGTAAGAGGCGCTTGCAACTATACACTGTAAACTAGACACTGTAATAGTAATCAGTAATGTCTACAGCACCAGTGTCTAATGCACAAGGCATCAACCGATGGCACACCAAAACAAGCCATAATCAGGTCAATGTCCAGAAGATCAGTCCGTATGACAGAAGCAGCCTATGGTGGATAAGCAATTTTAAAGAGGTACGTTTTGAGAACGAAGAGATGCAAGCGACTGAGAAGAGCGCACACACACACTGTGCACTACTGGAGTTCAATGAAATCTCCAAGTTTTCAATGACACAAAAAGCTGTATCAGGGAGACCAGCATGCACACAGGTGCTATATAAAGTCTGCAAGAGCCACGTTGTTTTGTCAGTTTCACTGGAAGGTCAGCTGTTCTACAGAAGCTTGTAGATATGATTAGATTAGCTTTGATTAGACTGGATTAGATGAGACTGGACTAACAAGGCTCGGCAACATCTGACGACGAAAGTGGATGACTGCGACGGTGAGGAAGTTGGCCAGTTGAAAGCAGATTTCAGCATCTTTGTCTGACGTCATATTGAACTCGCCCTGTCCAAAATATGATCACAAAAGTTCATAATAAAACCATAATTAGTATAATGTAATGTAACAAACATTTATATAGCGCCTTTTTCAAGCACCTCCCAGAAACTTGCTTGCAAGTCTCAAGATGACATTGCACAGTATGCTAACACACTTGATAAATCAAATATGGCATAGCTTTGCTCATATTACATTTACATTACAAATACACAACCAAAGAACAGAAACCAGCCACATTACACAATTCTAAGAACTAAGAACAACAGCAATGTCAGCATCAGTTAAACTGGATACGCAGATCGTGTTCCGATTAATCTCGAAATTTCTATAGCACATTATTGCAATGCAAGGCATCGACTGATGGTCGCTTCCATGTAAAACCATATAAAAAAGAACCTTGGATTGATACAGTTGATATTCATGAGCCCTCACATATTGGGAGAACAGGACGGATAAGCAGTCTGAAAGAGAAAATCTTTTGGACCATCAACTGAAGATTCATCAATTATTACTAGAAATCTGAGAAAAATCGCAAGATAATCTCTTCTAATCATAATCTAATCTAATCATAATACACATGACATCAATTGATTCTATTCTAAATCTAATGACCTCTATAGCATCAACATCATAATGCGCAAGGCATCACTCACAGATCGCCTGAAGTGAAACCGTTATCAAAACTCACGATACTTTGGAGAAGCCGGGTCGAAATCCGATAGGTCAGAGAAGCCAGAAGTCAGTAGATAAGGAAGTCTAGACAGAAGAGTCTTAATTTTAGGCCTGCATGACAGGTCTAGAATATAAGACTCCAACAAGCTCAAAGTTTGACTGGAACTCGTGGAAATGTGAGGAGGGTGTCTTACGAGAGCGGTGATGAAATCCAGCCTCCGCAGCGGCCTCGCAAGACTTGGGGGTCGGTTGGCAGCGAGGCACGAGTGAAGTGACAGCGTCTGAAGCAGAGAGTCGATGCTGTCGATCGTGACTGTGGCCTCATGCGGTTTCACCTTCGAGTAGTCGGTGCCAAGTCGGTGACCCGGCAAAGCTGCAATAAATAAAGAAAAACATAAGCAAATCCATTCATGATTTCATTTACTTATTAGCATTGTTTGACTATTATAATTTTCATTAATTAATCTTATAATTTTCAAGGTATAAACGATCCCTTAAGAATTTTTATAATATATTTTATAAATTGTTGAAATATTGATGAAAAAAATTACATTATGAAGATTTGTTTGATCAGTATAGCTAGCATTTGTTTACTAATCATAGCTACAATTACTAATATTATTACTATTTAATTTATTTTTTCCCTGAAGTACCGAGAATAATACATTGTCATTTATTATCATTAATATAATTTTTTTCATTCAAAGGATAAACTCCCGAGGGTGCAGAAATGTATTCTGCGCAAAGGTTATGGAATGGCTAGTCTGTGCAGATGTCTGGCTCCTAAATCTTACCCAGGAACGCAAGCACATTTATCATTATTATTATTATTATTATGAACATTATCGCACTGCACAAGACATCCGTTGATGGTTGTGTTGAAACAGATGGTTGCAGTAAACGGTTTTTTTACAAACGAATTATTGACAGAAAAGCTGTCTGGATATCGTCTACATGCATTTCTTTATGTACTATACCTTAGTACATATGGTTTGATTTCATTCAAATTACTGTTCTGTACTGGTTTGATTGAATTTGTCGGAATTCAAATGAAGCAGAAATCCTCAGCCAATGAGATTCACCTGAAACTGGTCGAATTGATTCATCTTTGAGTTCAATCCACGCAAACTGACCATCCGATAACAGGTCATCTAAAAATATGCAAATAATTATTGTTATAGCTATTGGTTGTGTTCCACGTCTGTGCAGGGACTCGCCAGTGGTGACTATTTCTAGTTACCTGAGCACCGTTTACTAGTGAACATTTTGTTTCTAATGAACTTTTAAAACTGTTTAATATGTGGGGCACCAAAATGGTGCTATTTTAAACGTTTCAATAGCTAACTAACAACCAAATGAATTTGACTAAGAACAAAACAACTCCAAACATTTGGCTCAGATTCCTGAAACTTTTCAGATGTTAGATAACTTTAACTCGGAGCAGAAAGAAACCAACAACACAAACTTTTGTTTCTGACGTTGCAATTAGAAATTCATGACGACGTCACCTGACTCGAGCTTCACGCGAACTCGACTCTTTCGGCCGGACTTTTTCTCGATCTTCTCTGCTGCCTCCCTGACACCATTTCCAGCGTCGGAAGATTCGCTTACTGATTTGTACGTTTCAACATCGTTATAAGACTAAAAAAAGAAAAGAGCACTCGATATCCCACTTGCACATGTATGCTATAGCAGCGGTTCTCAACCTGTGGTCCGCGGACCACTGGTGGTCCGCGGCCATCTGCCTGGTGGTCCGCGAGCAAGGCCTACAATTTATATTTTTTATAATTAAAAACATGCAAACAGACAAAATTTGTCATTTTTTGTTTGATTTCAATCGCTAGAATCGGCTAGATGGCAGCGTGAAACTACTAATATGCAGATTTATGGCAAAAATTTCTTTTGTATTAATTTGTTTTTGGCACAATTTTTAGTGGTGGTCCGCGACTGAGATACAAAATTTATAAGTGGTCCTTGAGTCTAAAAAGGTTGAGAACCGCTGTGCTATAGCATTTCACAATAATAAATGACAAATAAAGATAAGCCATATTGCGACAATGCAGTAAAATGATCGAATCCAATCTTCGGACTTCTATAATGCAAGGGCATAAGTTTGTCCAACAAAGTGGAGATGACCAATCTCTTCCTCCCATCCCCTTCCCTTCTGCCTCCCCTCTCCCTACCTTCTCCCTTTATGTGAATTTAGCATGCTTTGTCCAACAACGCTTTAAGTTCACTTGCAGGTACCAAAGTACATGTTTAAATTATATTTAACAACAGTTAATGCGTTGACAACACTAAGACCATGATAGAACTATACAAAAGTCACTCGTGAGTCATTGGCATCCAACAAAACATTTAAAAAGTGGTGCTGTTGTCACCACCACATTAAAAGTGGTGGTGATTGGACACTACCGTCACAATACAAAGTTATGCCTATGCTATAGTGTCATTAAAACAATGAACAAGGCATCAATCTACAGTCAACTCCAGTGAAACCATAAGAAAAATCATAATCCGTTGACAAACCCCGGCCAATATCCAACTCTTCACAGATATCAAATCAGGCTACGATAGGTACACAAGTTAAAACAAATGAGTAATGTAAAGCAAATGTAACATAACATTCAAATAGCGCCTATATCAAGTACCTTTCAGAAGTGACGGTGGCATGGCTATCTCACACATCTAAACAACATGATACCACAGAATTAAATATTTAATAAACGAGGAAACAGGAGACAAGTGCTAATCGGACCAGGTATTGCAGACGATGGTGAGTGCTTGTGACATGGTCTGCGACTTCTCCAACGGACTTGAGTTCTACGTCACAGAGATCGCACGAGTACTCCAGGCGACCTCCGAGGAAGCGATACTCCGTCAAATAGTCCACACCTGTGCACAACAACATCAAGGGAATGTAATCTAATACATAAGATAAGGTGAACTAACCTGATTATGGTTGATACTGACCCGATTATGGCTAGCATTGACCTGATTACAACTAATAATGAATATATTACAGCTTAATTGTGGCACACCATCAGTTGATGGCTAGTGAGTTAGACGCCGGCATGATAGAAGTTACTAATTACACTTAAGAAGAGGCATGGATGCTCAATGCTCATTACCTGTTAAATTTCTGCATTTTAGCCAACCTCAGTAATCAGTATCGTCATCTCACATTTGACTCAAAAATCCTGGAACTACCCAACGTGGTCCTCTGGCTGTCTCCCTCCGACCTGACTGAGGACAAGGAAGGCTCTTGGTAAGCATGCCTTTTCTGCTGCCAGACCCTGACCCTGGAAATCTTTCCAGGCAACAGTTGCTCTGCAGTCTCCGCTGGTGCATTGTAGAGAGCTTGATTAGAAACTCATCTTCTCCTGGACTCATTTTCTCCGTAGGCAGTTTCCAGTGTCCTCTCAGATTTTCCTCTTGGTTTTCAACCCGACTTACCATTGATTTTGGACAGAAAACGACGTGACAACGATTGTTACAGAGGCGCTAGAGAAGTTTTCCGATTGTTTCAGCATTTTTTATTATTCATTAATTTATGTTTAAATATGATAAGCTACTGTAAGTTAAGCAAAGTAACAAAGGTAATGAGGGTCAGGTAAGTCAGTCGAAAAGTTGGAGGTAGTTAAACTACAGAAACAATTAAGGTAAGAAAGATAATGTATTATGAGGTGGGCTAAATAAGGAAAGATAAGGTGATTGAGATAGGTAAAACAACCGATAAGTTAAGAAAGGTAAGTAATCTAACAAAATGCAAGGTAAGTGAAATCAGTTAAGAAACATAAAACAAGGTAAGTAAGGTAAGTTGAGGTAAGGTAAGTAAATCATTTATCAGATGACTCTTCACATAGTATTCCCAGATAAGATATCAAGGATCTAACAGAGATCGAGCGTACCTAGGATCGGATCGGGATGGCTGCGGAGTTTCTGCTCGAGCTCAGAGTAGCATACAGAAGATGTGGAGGCTGACGCTTTGGTAGAAGATGACGTCTGATTTGGATCGAGCAATCCAGTCACTGAAACAAAATGCAAGTTCAGCAGAGCAAGTTTCTGCATTCTATGCATCTCTGAACCATCTGATATGAATGCATCATCCTACGGATAAATAACATTGATCATCAACATGGTCACTACCGATGCCATCATCAGCAACTTCCTAAATATCAACCCCACAATGATCAGCTCATCATTGTAATTATCTTCTCCATCACAATTGTAACATCATCATCAGCATCATCACCACAACAACCAGAACCACCATCACAACATAATCATCTTTACCTTTACAATAATTATATCATCACCCCAATCATCCATAATCATCATCATAATCATAATCATAATCATCATAATCATCATAATCATCATCATCATCATCATCATCATCATCATCATCATCATCATCATCATCATCATCATCATCATCATCATCAATATCATCATCATCAATATCATCACAATTATCCATAATCATCACCATAAAAATAATCATTATCATCATCATCTCACAGCCATCTTCACCACCACCACCACCACCACCACCACCACCACGACCATCAATGCCACCACCATCCCACCATCAAAACTAATACCTCCATGATCATTGATCAAGCTCTCATTTTTACAGCTCACCAAAGACGGGATCGTGTGAAGCCACTTCAAAAACGTCCATCTTCTCATAGGGAGTCTGGAACGGACCAGACTCTGTGCTGCCAGAACCAGGTACCTCTGCAACACAGGCATCCAGGGATCACGTGAACAACACAGCCAACATTCACATCACAGGTACCAGACAAAAGGTGCACAAACTAAACAAGCAGCTAGCATTTCTGAGATAGTGCTTTGACGTTGGTTTTGAAATTGATACTGGTGAGAAAATAAACTTTGAACAAGTAATTGTAATTTCCATGTTTTCACAAAGTCCTTCAAAGTCCTTCAGATCTGAACTAAAACTCGTCTCTTTCAACTTGCTTATCACGGCCTGACTTCCTACATAACTACAACTACAAGATTAACATCTATCGTGCTAGTGTCCAATTTAGTCCACAAGTATGGATTTTATGTGGACTTTTCTGCTGCTCTACAATTCTTGACTACTTGAAGTGACCATCACTTAGTGTCTTTTGCATTGAGATAACGGTGCTATAGAAGTTATTACATTAGATTAGATTGCAGTCCAGTTGCAAAGTACTAATGACAATGAGAAATCGCAGTGGCAATTTAGAGTTAGGCTTACACAAAGTTAACTAATGCATGTAGAGGTAGAATAGTTTTAAACAGGTACAACTTGATAGAGTAGGCAAGAACAGGGACATAGAGCTTACAGTTAGAACAATAAGAGAACAGAGTCTGAGTAAAGATAAAATATGACTTACTGGAAACTAGACTTCTTGCCATCTAAAAAAAGTAATAAAATATCAATTCAATCAATATAGAAATATCACTAACTTTTTGAATGACTTAATCCCTGCAATCAAGCAGTCAGTCAACCAGCCAGCCATCCATCGATCAATATAAATCAATAAATCAGTCCATCCATCCATCCAATACCTATCCATAATTTCACTCAATCAATCAATCTCAATTAATTTGGTCATTTTTCTGACGAATTCAATCAAACCAGTACAGAACAGTAACTTGAATGAAATCAAACCATACTGAGGTACAGTAGGTAAAGAAATTTAAATTAATAGCAAATAATATTTACCTTGCGATGTCTCAGACCAGCCAAGTGCAGTTCATGAAACAAAAACTCGTCAAACTTCAGACCGCAGATCTGAGAAGACAGAAGAAAAGAGAATTTCAACAAAATGAAAGGAGAATTTCATATCGATTTTGAGTTTCTCTTGAGAAATCTACTGTAGGCCCTATTTGTGGGAAACGGTAACTGATTCAAAATTCTCTCGCCCAAGCATCACCATATCACTCCCGTTCTTAAATCACTCCATGGTTTTGAAGGAAGGTGACAGAAAAACAACACCTTCAAACAGGGAGGACACTTAAATGACATGAACAAATGATATCCTGAATATGTACTTCAACCAACCTCAAGGTTTTGAACTCAAGGTTTTGAACTCAATTATATCCCTAATGAAATATGTATGTATATATATATATATATATACACATATATATATATATATAATTATATATATATATACATTTTAAATTACAGCTTGAAATGTATCTTGACCCAGTGCTCGAAATGGACCGGAACGCACCGGAACGCCGTTCCGGTTCGTCAAATGCATCCGTATTATCGTTCCCTTTCGTCCAGTGGAAAATACTATGAAATTAACGTTTTTATTGTGTGAATGCTCCCATATCTTTGACTAGCGTTCCGTTTCGTAAAATTTTCCATTTCGAGCACTGTCTTGACCAATACCTTACATAACATAAGTGAAAACTTGCAAAGCGCAACTTCAAGAAAGAACTCATCAGCAGACTGAGCAGGGAGGACCCATGATCCAGGATTTGTGGAGTTCACAAGGAAGGCAACAGACTGATTAGTTCAGTTTTAATTTTAAAAGGAAGACTATTCCAGGATACAGGGCCAACACTGGCAAAGCTTCTGTGCTGAACAAATGAGCCTTGAACGAATGATATCTTGAAAAACAACACCTTCAAACAGTCTTGGACCAATCTAATCTAACCTAATCCCAATTCTATAGTACCGTTAGAACGGGTAATGCATCAAATGCTTAAGATAATCAAATGATATAATTAAGATGATCAAATCCGATCGTACCTGACAGTGATAGGTCCTTCCTTTGTCGTCAAATGGTCTTGATGCGAGGACCCAGGAACCATCGATCAATGGCTCCACATGGGAACCCATCAGCGGCTTCTACAATTGCATCATGTTATGCTTTACATTAGCAAACGGTAATTGTTACAGAATTTTATATAGTACCTTTAAAGCAGCAAAAGTTACTAAATATTGCAACAGAGCAGTTTTAGTACCTCCATACCAACAGTAAGTAAGTAAGTTGGTGGCTAGTATTGATATCATGGCTATTAAAGAGAAGAGGTTTAGTTGATTCAGGCATCTGAAAATCTCGAGGGATTGGATCAACCTCAGTGTTCCTTAAAGTGTATCCAAGTGACTCAGCAATTCCATGACAGCCCAGGCTGCAAGGGCCGTGAAACTAAAATTCCTATGTAATGATAATACCTAAAGAAACAAAATTTTAAACATATAATAATCATAATAATAAAATAAAGATACTAATGATAAAAAAATAATGATGATGATGACGACGAGGAAGATGATGATAATAACATACAATAATATTGTCTATAATAATTTGTCTATAATACTAGTAATAATAACAAATATAATTAAAATAATAATAATAAAGATAGTAAAAATAATAAACTAACAGTAGCTTTTGCAGCTTCTTCTCCACCAAACAAAGCATCAGCAAAGAGTAGCCAATACTCTACCTAATTGCTGTAATATACCAACAGACCATATAGATGCCAGCTGATTTTTGTATTACACTGTGGGACATGTATACCTTGGGTTAAAACTAGGGCTGTACCGAATATTCGCTTCGGGCCTAATAGTGGGTCAAAGAGCGATTCGGTTTCGGGCGAATAGTAGCGGTCGGGCCGAATACGAATAGTGGTCACGTGACATCTGTTTCTGCATATGCGGCTGCTATAGCGAGTGGAGTGAACGTTAAGTAAGTGACAATTTCTAAGTTTAGTTAAATTAGTTCCATTCCAAGTTAACACAGACTGGCAGAAGGATGCAAAAATTACGTGTAGTTAACTGTTTACTTTTAGTTTATGTATTAAATTTACTGAACTGAAACTTTTGCTTACATTTGAAATTTTGAATGTTATCGGTAGACCTATTTTGTACACTATTCGTATTCGTATTCGGCCGCATAGTTGGTCCAATTATTCGTATTCGGCAGAATAATGATAATCACCTATTCGGCACAGCCCTAGTTAAAATGTAGCCAGAAATAATAACGGTAAATTAGATATGCGATCTGGAACGTGATCTAGAACAGAGTTTCCCAAACTGTGGGTCGTGACCCAAAAGTGGGTCACGAAGCTCTGGCAAGTGGGTCGCCAAATTTTTTCGAGAAACATTTATTTTTATTGCAGCAACAACATTTGGCTATGATTGGGCTATAACTAGCTGGATTGCAATAAATTGTAAACTGTTTTCTCCTAAGTTTCCTTTTAATGCTTTAAATTTCTAAGCGCGCTACATGTTAATCCGCATATTTCGATGCCAATTTACGAAGCAAATTTTAGTACACAATGCTCAATTTTACACAGTGGGTACCGAGAATGTCAAGATATTCACAAGTGGGTCGCGACCCAGAGAAGTTTGGGAACCGCTGATCTAGAAGACTCTGTGCTGAGATGATGTGTAAACAAGAGCACTTTGGGGCAACTCACCTCACGAGGTGAGATGATTCTGTCGTCCATGTCGTATGTAGGAATGACCTTTTGTTCTCCTGGTCTGCCATGGTGGTATTCCTTGACCGTGATTCCCAGTGGTTGAGGATCATCACCACCCCCTGAGAAGGAATTTTGATCCCAGGACCTTGAAAAAACCGATCTGCTCGCAGGATTACCAGATGCTGGACGGTTCATCAAGGGAGGAACCGGAGGGCCAAGCAGTGCCCCTCGAACTGGAGTCGGTGTTGGAAGTAATGGACCAGGATGGTGGGACACTGAGGTGGGCCTTGGCGCGAAGGTTGTACCCAGATACGGGGCGGAAAATGTGTCGGAAAAGGCAGAAAATGATGGAGAAACAGGTGGTGGCGATCTGAGTAGAGGAATTTTCTGGTTGGGTGACACGGTGGGGTTGAGCTGTGGCCTCAAGCTCAACGCACTTGCACTTGGTGTGCTCACAGGGCGAGGATCAAACCCGCTTCCCTGAGGCTTCGGTACAGGAACCCCACTCATGCTCATCAGTGATGGGATTTTAGGTGTGCTGAGCAAAGGTCCCATTTTTGCAGCACTTGCTTTGGGCAGCGTTGGAACATCGCTTGGTGGTCGGTGTGGCATACTGATAGCAGAATTAAGTGGTTGCAGCTCGCTGGCATTTGAAGACGAAACTGCCACACTCGTTGAAGTTCTTGACAATTCATAACTCCCCGGCAGAGCAGTCGTCATGGTTACGTCGCTTGGCATCACCGCTACGCTACCAACTGGTTGTGGAGCAACTGTCATACTTCCTGTGACCACCTGTGGTGGCATACTTCCAGTCTGTGAAGTATTATTAACAGTATGAGAAGTACTTGGCATTCCACCCAAATCAACCGGCTTACTTCCAAATGCATTCGAGAGCAGTTGAGCTGTTGGCTTACTCGTTGACTCTTGAATACTTGGTTGCAAGTTATCCACTGCTCGAGTTTGATGCTCTGAAATGGCAACTTTATCTGCCTCAGTTCCCACCTTAGAACCCTGTCCCACCTTCAATTCTGCCTCTTTTGCACTAATTGACACTGGAATTTCTTTAGCAGGAGCAGACGTTGATGAACGCAACTTGGGCGCTTGCTTTTCGGCTGCATTTGCTCGCTGTAGATGTGAAACAGAGTAGACGTGGGCAAAATATGCCTACAATGTCAAGTCAAGTACGTAACATGTTAATCATGAAGTATCACACTACAAGAAGAAGTCTCTTCAGCTAACCTTGTAAGGTATTATTATTACTGCATGCATAACACGTGCAAGGTCAGCACATCTGAATCTGAGGTCTAAAGCAATTGTGACGGAAAAACGTGCTCAACGTCTCTACACAGTAACCATTTCAGTGGAAATTCGAACTCAGAGTACTGTCAGCATCACAGGCCGAGTGCTCTAACCCATCGGTTACCATTGCAAAATTTTGCAATTGTAATTAGTAACTTCTATTGTGCCGGTGTGTAATGCACAAGGCATCAACCAATGGCATTAACCCATGCTGTAATGAGGTCAATATCCAGAAGATCAGTCCACAAGACAGACAGGCAATCTATGGTGGATATGAAAGAAGTTTTAAGTTGGGAATGAAATGACATAAGCGACTGACCAGAGTGCACAGACACAGGGAGAGCGTTCCAAAAAATAGGTCCAGCAACCAAAAATGCTTGTTCACCAAGAACAGCTTTTGATTTAGATATATGACCAAAGATAATCAGATGACGTTGTTGATTAATGGTAAGTCTGGGATGTAAGAACTGATTTTAAGTATTGTGGCTGGCCAGAATTCAAAGTTTTATAAACTGTGAGCCCCAATTTGAAACTAATCCTTTGCTGAACAGGACGCCAATGCAAGGATTTAAGCACAGGGATTAAATGTTTTGATGTATTAGTTATGGCTCTAGCCAAAGAGTTCTGCACCTTAGTAAGTACACAAACACATGACCTACAACTAGCATCTTCAGCATTGCCACAGCAGCACCATAAATACTCTCTGGTTAGATTTTATTATTATTAATTATTATCATCACTAACAACAAGCTTAATACACCAGCTACATTTCCAACACTGATTTCTCACTGTAGTAAAAAGTTTTATAGCATCTTTTAAATAGCACTTTAATCCAGCATTTATATAGCACCATTTTCTATGTATTGCCTGCTGAGCAATATTTACCTTGGGCAATTCGAATGTGATGTTGCACACATCGCAGAAATATGAATCCTCATCATTGTCGCAACTTGTTTCGTCTTTCTTAACACCAACAGTCTGTTCAGCCATTTCGAGATTTACTATAGAAAAATCCTCCTAAACATAAAATCAAAACTTGCTTTCAATGCACTTCATCAACCGATATGTGAAATAAATATTTGTGAACATCTAAACAGGTTTCTGAACCAAAGTAATTTTTTAAGCTTAGGGTCCTGTATGGCTCACAAGGGAACTGATAACAAGAACATCCAGACTGGAGTCAAAATAATGCGCTGCACCCATAAGCAGAGCTGATACTGGAAGTGTAGAAGAGTTTAGTAATTAAGTATACATGTGTATGAGATATCATAATATGCATACACTAGAAAGTATCTTAGTAAGTACACAAACACAAAAGTTCAACAATATTTTATTCCTTTTAATTATTGCTGCAATTAGTAATTTCATTTGTTTTAATTAGTAATGAAGTAAGTTTAAGTGAATCCTTGTAACTGCTATTAATGGTCAATGGCAATGACTATAGGTGCTAAAGAGTTTATACAACGTACCACATGGGTGATTTCCCTTTGACTAAAATGACTGGTATAGCTATACTGTACTGATATAGTGGCAATAGCACATAAAAAATATGGGTTAAAATAACACGAGTACAGATTATTTGGTGCTTCAAATTAATTTAAAAATTGTTCGTTTACTTGTTTACTTATTTCCGGTATCAATAGGAATACTGATCACAGGTGCTGCACTCTATTCGACACCAGATTGGCGTACTTGCTACCAGTCACCTTAAAGACCATCCAGGATCCTAAGTTAGATATTCAGTTCGACAACTTGGTTCATTTGTTGGCATTATTTAAATCCTAAGTAAATAGTGCATCAGTTTTTCTGATACATGATGTACTGCTCAATTGGCCAATGTGGGATTAATTACCGTATTAGGAAATGCACTGTTGTGTTTTTACAAGAGTATGAAATTTGATATCTACAAGTACTAACCCAGACCGAAACACAACAGGAGATTTCCAGATTTAAAAAATATTTATGTTCGGCCGCGTCCCTGCAACCAATTTGTTCGCCAGCCTCAAACAAGTTGGGCCGTTTCGTAGAGAGAACAAGTCTCACTTCAAACTGCCACTTAGTCTAGTTATTTGTATAAAATCACACTGAATAACTCGCGATTTGCGGGCTGCTAAATTGCTGAGTAAAATATTTTCAAATTACGACAAAACCGTTGTATATCAAATTATTTAACCTCATTATCGCTCACACAACGAGGCACAAGACGGTTGAAATCTATGTTTAGTAAGTGAGTAGATCTCGACAGAGCATCAAACTGGTCGCCGTTGTCCAATATTATTGTAAAGCTATAATAATATAATATAATATAATATAATATAATATAATATAATATAATATAATATAATATAATATAATATAATATAATATAATAAATATAATATAATAAATATAATATAATATAATATAATATAATATAATATAATATAATATAATATAATACAATATAATATAATATAATATAATTAATATTGTTCTTTAATTACGCGCCTGCAACCGCACTGCGCTGTACAGTAAACATACATATAGTAGAGACGGCAGCCACGCAGGGCTCCTTATATACATGTATATAGTAGAAGCACACGATAACAGTTTTACAGGAGTCGAATATAACTGTTTAAGCGGCACCCACACGGCGCCATTTCATGGCCTATTAATCATTTAACCACTGCCATCTAGCGAGTGAAAGGCTGAAAAAACCTTACGGGGTCCTACTGGGTTCGATCTTGGTACCTTCAGCTCTTCACGCCAGTGTGTTATCCATTACTCTACGGACCCCCAAGGTAAATCAATTTTCCTTTGCTCAATATCAGTTATCATTAATTTAATATCTGTGGTTATAATAGCCCTTGCAAATTCATTAATTAATGCGATTAAACTTATTAGAAATCTCTTTCACTGCAGAAAGGCCTACAAACGATTGAAATTAAATCTTACTAGCTTGTATTATGAATATGTAAGCCCCTAAGTACAACCACAGAATAGATAAACCGTATCTATTCTGTGGTACAACTCATATACAGGGTGGGCCATAAAAAAAGTAACCCATAAAGCATTTTGCTAATATTTCGGCCAAAAGTAAGAATTTTTAAATCAAGTTTTACTGGCTCAAATGTAATTCATATTTACGTATAACAGTCAAATTTCACCAAAATATTTCAAACACAACCAAAGTTATTGCACTATTACTGAGTCCACTCACTGTTTTTGATGGTCCAAAAACGTGTAACGCAAGAAAAAGTAACAAAAACCGATTTCGGTAGCCTAAGTCACATCGCAAATAATTGGTATCAAACAGACGGCTGAAGGTTCACGACACGAAACGAGTGTTATTCACGGATGAGAAGAACTTCTATCTTAATCCACCAATCAGCAACCAAAACAATCGTATAACTTTGGTCTAGCGGCAAGAAATCAGATGTCAGACCTGATCGCTTGATCGTTGAATGCGAGAAGTTCGCTCCACATGTTATGGTGTCGGCTGGTATTTGTCTTAGTGGCAAAGGTCGACTGCCTTTTGTTCATGAAAGGCAAAGGTAAAATTTAATGCTGCATATTACGTTTCTCCTCTGCTTCCAGAATTAATTTCAGATTGCAAGCGTCTGTTGCCAGCTGAATTCATCTTTCAACAAGACGGCGCACCAGCGCATTCTGCTTGTCTCAGGTAAGATTGGCTCAATGTTAATTGCTCTGGTTTAATTGAGAAGGACCAATGGCCCTCAAACTCTTCGGATTTTAACCCAATGGATTATCACGTGTGAGGAGCTATGCTGGAGAAATACCACAATCCGCGACCAGAGCCAAAAACGATAAGAAAATTGAAGATCGCGTTGAAGTTGATATGGGAAATTTACTTGTGGAACCTATCAACAAGGCCATCAAAAACTTTACAAGGAGACTCAGAACATGTGTGGGTACTGGTGGTGGACACATTGAACACAAGTTGTGAAGCAATATCAAGTCTGTTTGATACCAATTATTTGAGATGTGACTTAATAAAATCGGTTTTTGTTTCTTTTTGTTGCATGACATTTTTTTGGATCATCAAAAAACAGTGGGTTGACTCGGTAAAAGTGATATATTTGAAATATTTTGCTGAAATTTGGCTGTTATACGTAAATATAAATTACTTTTAAGCCAGTAAAATATTATTTTAAAAATTCTTACTTTTGGCCGAAATATTAGCAAAAACCTGTATGGCGTTACTTTTTTGGCCCACCCTGTAGATTATGGTCAAGCTGTACGTCGAAGTTTGTACACATTATTATATTAGTTTATGTTCTTGGAAGAGAATCTTGGACATAATTGCAATGACTAACTAAATAATATGTATATATCGTATTGCATTGTATTGTATTGTATTGTACATGGCCATTTATGAAGCGCCTCTCGTGGTATAGACCATTCAGAGGCGCTCCCGGTGCGCGAGACCCCGAGAGAAAAAGTAGGATTTAAGGTGAGAAAAGGAAGAAGCAAAGCTACCAGAGAGAATGGTGTTGCGGACTGGAGGAGGAAGTCGGTTCCAAAGTGAGGGACCTATGCAGGCAAATGACCTGGATTGAGCCTGACACGAAGAACTAAGAGGTCAAGACGATCAGAAGATCGGAGAGGATGCAGCGAAGCAGCAGAATGAAGCCGTAGAATTGGAGCAAGACCCAACTGAGACTTAAGCGCAAGAAAATAAGCACTTTGAATTGAATACGGGCAGAGAGGTAAACATATATAAACACGTGGGGCGTGGTGGCTCAGTGGTAAGTTCGGCGCCTTGTGACCGGAGGGTTGCAGGTTCGAATCCCACTCTAGCCGCTGCGTACGGACCTTGGGCAAGTCCTTCACTCGCAATTGCTCGTGGCGCTTCGGCGTGAAAATTCCGGCACAGTATCAAATGCTGTAGTCGGTAGCGCCTCTGAGTAGTAGCTGACTTCGAGAGGCGCTATAGAAATATCCGGAATAAATAAATAAAAATAAAATAAGTAAGTATATATATATTATAACTATTTAAGGATGCATTATATATATAACTTTAAGGATGCATTATATGTAACCATTTTTGAACATTCTGGCCTATACTTATTTCCATTTGGGTGGCAAGATTAGACTGAGTAGGCCCCCCTATAGTGTAAAGTAATTTAAGAAAGCTAGTAAAACCAAAGATCTTAGACTTTGAGATCCTTGCTAAAACTGTAAGTTTTGGTTGATTGATTCGTAATCGCAATCGTATTCTCCAAACTTCTAAAGCGCCACTCGAAGGCCAAGCGCATAACACCAGCCTGACGCTGGTATCTTGTGGGCTAGTATAAATTTCATAACAATTTCAGTCAGATAGCAATTTCAGTATGTATACCTACCTGTACAAAGGTGTATACTGCAACTAGGCCTAAGTAAGGTAAAATTGAGGTAACTAATATTTATTGGGAGTTTGGCATTGATAAATCGTAGTTAGATTTACAGTTTGGTAGGCCTAAACTTAATTAACGGCCTTGATTTGTGTTTTGGCTACCAGAATAGACGTTTCGGCAGAATCTATTAATATAGTTTCCTTATATGCAAATTTGTCTGTCGGAGGACGCTACGTCACAAACGGCTTCTGTTCTATTGTGAAACATAAACCGGTTGTCTTGACGACGGCGGTCTTGACGATGGCGATAACCAACGATACATATAGGCCTATAATATGACGTCATGATATAACGGGCAAATACTCTAACACTATATACTGCCGTCATAAATATGACGGGAAAATACACTAGTAATTAATATGTAGGCCTACGCTGTGGCGTTTCCATAGTGCAGATCTGAATATTTGAAGTCATATATTTTTTGTTTCTAGCAAAAATAGGAACAAATAGGATATTGTGATTATGAATAACTTCACATGTGTTCTGGTACGCAAATTTATTCGCTTTGTCAAGTGATATGCAACATTTAACGTATTTCGGTCGAGTGCCAACAAAAACAATGATATAGGCCTTTACACCTATAACGAGATGAATCTAGGACGGAATACACTATTTAAAAGAAAACCTAACATAACCTAAACACCCTATTGACACCAATTTTTCCTGTTTGAAGTCAAAACTTCAATGCTAGCGCAAGTTTAAGAAAGAAATTGTGCTATATTTGTTGCCACACATGTAGGCCTATTCTTAACGATTTCCCGGGAAAATTATCACGCTGAGTATGTAAACTTACTTAGCAGTTAAAATGAAAAAAACGTGATCGCTAACGAGTCTTAAACGTATGGATTTTCAATATTCCGGCATATATTTTAGACTTCCGATGAGGCTATGGGATGTGGCATATTTAAAAACAATGATTTTTTGCTAATTGGCAACTCCGAACTTCAACCCTATGCATCGTCATATCAACCAGTCAGCTGCGCCAAGATCACCAAAGATTTTCAAATCGTCCGTCATTGGTACCACAATCCTGATTCATTCAAAAGCAATATAACAGTAATCGCCACAATGCATTGCCATTGCAACCTTTGCCCAGATTCGGTTTCTTGACGACCTTTACGTGCATAACGACCGTTACTATGACAACCAGACACGACATTTCAGCGGTTGATATGAAATATAGGCTAAATGCTATACATGCATGCGACGTAGGCCTTGATGAAGTCAAAACTTATGTTGCGCCTGTATCACGAAAAGCAGCGCTTTGCAAGCCAGCGCTTTGCTTAGTAAGCGCTGTTGTCGTTGGAGCAACAGAACTGGGAAAGCGTGAAAGGAATCAGATGGTCGGTTTTTTCTTTAGCTTACGGCACAAATGTCGATTTCTTCACAGAATAACAGAGCAACCCTCCGCCTAAGAATTATCTAATGAATATAAATAAGAAATTGGTCCAACAAGGTGTTAGTTTATTTCCTGGAAGGTATACACAGTTTTAAAGATCAATTCTTTTCCCAGGAGCATGCTGTAAAGAACCTTTCTTTTCCCAGAAATGTACAGCACAAATGACTGGTTTTCCCAGGAGCACCCAATATAAACAATCTTTTCCCAGTAGTGTACCGCATAGGACTGTTCTCTTTCCCAGGAGAGTAGGTATACAGAACTTCCTTTCCTAAAAGCGTCAGCATTTAGTTGTGGCGGCCATTTAGCGGCGCTGCTTCGTCTGTTCCTCCTCCTCCTCCTCCTCCTCCTCCTCCTCCTCCTCCTCCTCCTCCTCCTCCGACGGCCAGAAGCGGAGCGTAGGACTTCAGTTCGGCAAAGACTTGCGCGAAGTACGACGGATCGCTGTTCAGACGCAGCATGTTCGGACTCAGCGAATCGACGATGCGTAGACACCTTTTCCAGAACAGGTCCCGATCGGGTTCGACGAGGAACGGCTTCAGCGGGTAGCTGATCTCGTTGCCCATGTACGAATAGGACAGGTAGAGACAGGTGAGAACGAGCGCCTGGACGCTGCGCTCTGACGGCAGCTCAGCCGTTCCGGTTGAGTTGACCTCGTGGCTGACGAGCAGGTAGATGAAGACGATGTTGGCTGGGTTGATGAAGACGATGTCTTGCCAGCCTTGAAGAAGAAGAGAGCGATCAACGGTGCGTAACCACATGATGGCGTCCGATGCACTGAACTGTGGCAGGTGGGCGCATCTCTGGCGGAGGAATTCGCCGAGACAGGTCAGGAGTTCGGTCGTCGAGGCCTGGACCACGGTCTTCTTAGTGTCGATGGTGGTACTGGTGGTGGTCGTCGTTTTCGAGGTGGTGGTGGTAGTGGTCGGGATGTGCGACCAGGGACGCGGACTGACGGTTCGGGCCGTGCCGGAAGTCTTGCGCGCGCCGCCTCCGCCGCAGTTCTGCTGGTTGTTGTTGACGAGATTCTGAAGTGCCATCGAAGTCTTGTTTCTCAGAGTTGCCTGCTGGGTCGGATGGGGGTGCGGTTGGATGGCGCCTCGGCAGTGACTAGACGGCGCCACTGTGGCGCTTCCCTTAAGGTTGTAGCAGGAGACGGACTTCTGGAATGCGCTGCTCGACGATGTTGTGGACGTCGAAAGGGTGGAGCCCGTAGGCGGAATCATCCTGTTTCCGTGGTCCTGCTGCTGGTTGTGTTGGTGGTGCTGGTTCTTTTTGCATCCAAGTGCGTTGTTGTTTTCGACGTCGTTGAGATGCTGCGAGTCCAGTCGCATCCAGGCCGGAAGCCTTCCGCTGAGGCGGGCCTGAAGTCCACCGCCTAGTCCTCCCGTCCGGTCCCGGCGCTTCGCCGACGCCGCTGTCTCTCCGATCCTCGTCCAGCTAGGAGTGTCGATGAGGTCGGACGACGAGACGGAGGTCTGTCCTAGTCTCGGCGGACGGTCTCTGTCTCCGGCCGTCGTTGGCGGCGGAGGACCGTTCCGATTGCAGTTGTAGAAGGCGTCCTGGATTCCGGATAGGCGGCAGTTCTTGGCGTTGTTGAGGAGCTCGTATTTGAAGCCCTTGAATCCGTTCGTCTCGTAGAGAGACTCGCGCGGTGAAAGTGACAACACCGTACCCATGGCTACGCAGTTTTAAGCGCTACTTGAAATGATCGCCCTTTGGCCCAATTGTCCGACTTCGTTCAACCCTCAAAAGCGCCACTGATTCTACTGCTATTAATCTTGTATACTGATCCAGATAATTATCTGGTTCAATTTCTCACTCCTAAAATGCGCCCTTCTTGGTGTCAGTTATCTTTGTCTTGATCTTATCTGTTGTTTCTCCGTCTTCTAGAGTGCTTAGCTTACTAATGACTTCATTGTGCATAAAGTTATCTGCTTCAACTGATTGTCTGCGAATATTTAAACGTCGAAAGAATAGTACCGTTGCTGCCGTAGTTGGTGTTGTTCCAGTCGTTGCTTTTGTTGCTCTCTGGCGTTGTTCGCGTTGCACCTGTCGTTGCTCCTCCTGGTGCTGCCTTCGTTGTCGTTGCTTCCTACAGAGAGTCCGACATCGCGTCTCGGCTGGACGCGGATTATAATAATATCTGCGACTTATGTACGAATCTTCTTCATTTCATCTCCACATCCGCATCCGGTGGGACCCTGCGGCCACCCCAGTCCCTGCAACCCCCGAGGCCCATATTCTGAAGCTAATGGGGCCCAAACCTACACCTTGTCTTTATATCAGGCCTATGGCGATTGCCTCAGTGTCTCTATAAAACCGGGTGTTCTATGCTAATGACCACAGTCCAGTGGGCTGTCTACTTCTCCAGACCAACATGGCTGACGGACAGACGGACGGAGGGACAGACGGGCGCACAGACAGACAGCTCAGTGCTTTGCCGTGCACGTTGAGCCGCGGCTGGCGCCATATTGATGAGGAAGTGGATGACTCTGGCCGGCCAAGTATTCCCGCCAGGAAGGCTGAAGGAGGAAGCGTGGTCGGGGATACGATCCGATTGTACCGGGTATACAGCGTTCAGAGTTGGCTGTGTGGTAACTTCAAAGTGATCGATTGATCAGTAGATTTATCGATCAGTCAGTCCATAGTTACTCTAGTTAATCAGTCTGTAGTCGATTACGTTGGTCGGTAAGTACGTTACATAAGGAGTTTCCAGTCTGATTTATTATAGGTCCTTCGTCAGGGGCTTATGCAGTTGATGCATGTATGTATGTATGTATGTATGTATGTATGTATGTATGTATGTATGTATGTATGTATGTATGCATGCATAGAGATCTGTTTATGTATGTCTGCATATATGTATGCATTTATATATACCAACGTGTATATCTATGCAGGTATGTATGTATGTGAACATTTATATGGCGCTTGCATGTACATCGATAACATACGCAATATGCGCCAAAGTATAGGCTTTAGATCATACGTGTATGTATATTCGATATACTGCTTCCTTTAGCTGAATTCTTACTTCACCTGATGTTGTTGTCCGTCTCCTCTTAACCGGAGATGGAGGGAGTGAGAGAGGGACGGAAGGAGGATTGCCAGCTGACGATGACTCATCACGCAGCAGTTTCAGCGGTCGGCTGCTGCGGCGGCAGAGACCAAGAGACGCAGCAGCCGCGTCGGTTGCTGAGCCAGGAGACGACGGCTGAGTCGTCCATCAATGATGCTTTGCTATCGATCGTCAGTCATCGTCGCTTGTTGCGAAATGCGTCGCCTTCTGCTTCTCATCTACTTAACATATATGCAATGCGCTATTGCAGTAATAATGATATAATGATATTGCAATGTATTGTAATCACTGTGATGTAAACTTATGTGTATAATATTTCATGTTGCAATGCAAATATAATATATGGAATAGATGCATATATGGTCTACCTCCCTATGTATACAGTATGATGTGATATATCGTATGATAGGACATGATATATCATAAAATTATATGTAATATAATATAATAGATATGACATGATATAATTATAATATGTAGTGCAAGATGTAATGTATAATGTAATAAACATAATAAATAAAAATGCCATAAAACATATAATATGCATTGAGTATAATATGAAATATATTGTTTATTATAATATAATAAACAATGTAAAAATAATATATATATACAGTGCTTTTTTCAGCCGGAACGCGCCGGAACGGCGTTCTGGCACTTTTTTCAGGGAATAAATATAATTTATTTATTTTAATAATAAAAACAATACTTTAGTTATTTTAATTTAATTTCAGTGTTTTGAACTGTTTTCAGTGTTTATTGAGACCCCTTCCAACCCCTAATCCCGTTTTTATCGGGATTTTAGCCCGCTCATAATTATTGCGTTCCGGAACCTATTGCTCCGTTCCGGAACCTTTTCTTCCAGAAAAAAAGCACTGTATATATATATATATATATATATATATATATATATATGTATGTATGTATATATATACATATATATGAGAGGCCGTTTTAGTTTTCTAGTGCACATGTGTGACTTGATGTTCTTCTCGTTTATCGGTTTCTTGGCATCGTAACCTCACCCAACCCAGTGTACGGCAAGGCAACTCAAAGGAGCCCCAAACGACTAAAGTCGCCTATGTACCCGTACTTCTCTCTGAATCCGAAGTTGGATACTTGCACCAACAGCTAGGGTGATTGAGTAGGCCTATGCTCGTCAAGGCCCTCGCAACCACTATAGATCCATGGTTGAATAATTACAAACTGTATCGCGCCAATACCTATTTGTGTTATGGATGCTATTTAGGGGATCCATAGAGTAGTGGTAACATCACTGGCGTGAAGTGCAGTAGGTAGCGGGATCGCCTCCCGTAACCCTCTCAAAGTCCACTCAGCCTATCAATTCGCGAGATGGCGCGTTTGTGAAAATGAGATGTAGGACGTGATGGGCGCCTTGCATGGCTGCCGTATACAGTTAAATAATTAAATTCGACTCCTGTAATAACTTGTGATCATCCGTTCATACTGATTTGTAATCATACTGCGTAATTGTCAGTTTGGAAATATTAAACGAAGATTATTATTATTATCATCCATACTCTTTGCTTCCAGCGTATGTGAGTGTCTCCACTTCCACATTCTACCGCGGTTTAAACCTGTAGCTCTTTTGCGGATTCTGTATTCGATCAACATGGCTTGAAAGTATGTTATTCCAGGTCGGCGTTCATTCCACAGTTGCCGGTCCATCCAACTGGAACTTTACACCTTAGGCTATACAGTATACTTGCAATTCTCTCGCCGAGAGACGGTCTCTCGCTGCCTCTAAAACTGAAAATATGCCTTTTCCAGTGTGCATTTATGACCTTTGTAAGGACGGCATTACACATTTCAGTTGTATTGTAGGCCATACTGCAAAAGTGGTAAGCGAATTTTGGAGCGATGAACGCAAATACGTGGGAACTATTCTGCAGAGGAGCTGATAGCTCGTGCAGACAGAAAGCTTTTGTATATATATCGCAGTTTCCCGGCCACAGCGTTCGTCATTATCTACCACGTTTTCCTTCGTAAGGACAAATTCTTCCTTTGCAGACGAGAACCCCATTGTAACGTATTGCTTAATTCTAACATGTTAGTTTTGTGAATCGACTTATCTTAAGTTATATTTAGGAGTGCCTTTTCATTTCTATCTGCTCGTGCTATAATCTTTAAAATAGCCTATAGGCCTTTGCAGGCCTATGCAAGCTTTCTACACAATGAAACGTTTGCGCGCTTCGAAGTGCAAGTAGGCCTAGTAGTATAATTTTAATGAGACTGTTATAACCAGGGCTGCAGTGGTAAAATTTGAGGTGAGTATACGCTACCGGCTAGCGGCGTAAAAAAATGTTGAAGACCTTTTTTTTAGGAATTCGTCTAAGAAAAATTTCAGACTTTTCACAAATTCCTTAAAATTTTCTGACTTTTTACGATTTCGTCTCTGAAAAAGTTGATGACCTTTTTTTAGTCATTCGCCCTAAAAACCTCTAAAAACCTCTTTTCCCTCCAAATTTCATTACTCAGGTCTCTACAGAGGTAAGTACGCTGTATACCCGCGTATACCCTCGTCTAGAGCGCTGAGTATACGCTCTCAAATTTCGCTAGAGGTCAGTATACGCTGTAAACCCGCGTATACCCTCGACTACAGCCCTGGTTATAACCAAGATAATTAGCGTCGCCCTCCTCCTTTATCCAGGCTTGGGACTGGCACTGCCAGAGTACGAGCAGTGGCGGAGAACTTTGCGAAGTTGCAAACAGCGGCTACTTGCATAACGGTTCTTGTTTATACTCAACAGATGGAGGCACCTACTCGTCTGAACTGTGTGAGTGTCGACACCTCGCGAGTCGTTTACTCAACTCGTTTCTACGACTTTCGCCAGATAGCGCGCCGCTTTACTTACGCCATTATATATTGGATGAAATAAATAATTACGCATACATTAATAATACAATAGAACATTCGTTTATTGAGGAAAACAAGCTGAAATGCCGCAGCTTGATACATTATAAGAGAAAGAGTTTGCTCTGTTAGTAAGAGTTCTTATGGAGAATTCGGGGGATATTGTTGTTGTCTTTTTTGTAATTAGGCCTACAGTAATAAATTTAATAAAATAATAAATCACTTGGGCTTTTATGATACGAAAAATTTCAAGTACTCCGATTGGCAAAGGTGCGTGTTTTATAAATGACCATGTTAAATGAAGTGTTCTAAATCGAGTGGATTGTCCGGTTTAAACGCTGGGGAATGACGCAGGCATTTCTAAGCGCAGGTGTAGCGTCGCAAGGGCATTTACGTTGGCACGGTGCCAGATCGCGAAACAAACACCGGGTGGAAACGATTTGAAAAGGGGGCGAAGTACTCCAGCACACCCACAGACAAAACGCACACATACCAAAGTGATCAACGCATGGTGTTATACCATGTCCCTAAACACCTCACCGAAGTGCCACCACCACCTTCACCGTGTCTTAGGAACCCCAGTGGGGTCGGGATGGTATTCAGACAAAGCCGGTGGCTACAATTTGGGTTAAGCTTGGGGCCCGCCCCTAGTACCGTAGCCCGGATCCTGGACGAGCGTACAAACACCGCTTAGAATCGCGCCACCGTAGTATAGTATAGACTAGAGGACGTAATGCTATACGCGAGGGCAACCCTAGATGTTAAAGCACAGGCAAGACCTTTGACCCCGATTATTAATTTATGGCGTAACGCAACGTATATTTTGGAAGACTGCCAACAATCATGAACCAGTCCAGGGAGTGGAGGGATGTGTATCGACGATACTAAACCGTTGTCATTGGTTTTTTTTGCAGAAATCTGTTGACATTTGTACGACAAAATATATGCAATTTGCATTGATCTTCAAAAGTGTCGAAAATTGTGAGTAAATATCGAAATCTACGAAATTATGATCGACATCGCGACAGCTTGACGTACCTGCGCGCGGAAGGGTCCATTGCGGCAAATTATGTCAGCCAGCGGGCGAATTTACTCTACTAACAACAGCAGGGGTCATAGGTCAACGCTTAAATAATTACAAAAACAATTCACTACAATTACTTGCGTAAAAACGCGTAACTCTGAAGTAATTCTCTCTCAAACACAATCGTTCAGAATAAGAAGTTTAGATGAGGTACACTGGATCAATTCGTTTGATGGCGCTTACAACCCTCCATCCCTTAAAGAGAGCGATCGACCCGTCCAATGCGGAAAGATACGTAGGCGGTGTGTACAGCTGATTTCGTTTTAGTGAGCATTGGACGCGAGGTGAGTTCAGCTTATTTTCTAGTTACGGATTCGAAACCGGTGCTATTCACAGGCTGGGGACGACAAACTCGTATCACTTTTAAACGCAAGAAGGGGTTATAGCTTTTAGGCTGCTTTGTCTCGTTTCAAATAAAGCTGACTAAGCCTAATCGCTGAAACGTGACGTCTCTCATATAGGGCACCGGTGTTATATCGCATACGGACAGCAACATTGTACTCACACTTCTTCGATTTACATTACCAGTAAGATTTACGTCGGCAAATCGATTCGGTTTAAGTACGATCTTCGAATATCAGTGATCGGAAGGTGAATTTGTCTAGCGCACTACTTAAAATTCGGCTTTTTAAATAGAGATAGTCGTATTGTAGGTGGCCATCGAATACGATTAGGGCCTAATCGTGAAATATGGATGGCATATTGTTATATTAAAATCCGAAAAGCTCTCCGTTACCGACTACAAGTGACTGCTTTCGCTTACTATGGGTATGCCCGTTTTTAAAACTAGTTTTATAGCGGAGTGTGGCCCTGTGTGGGTAGATGTAGTTCACTGTATATGGACCATATTGCAACATCAATCCTGTAATGTTGTTTTTTTAGACATTGCATCTTTTTTAACCGGGTAAGTCAGTTGAAAAGGGTCGTCCCGAAACCCCAAAACACTGAAAATACACAGCAACCCGATTTCCCGAAAACACTTTTATAGACAGCGGTTGAAATCCCGAAAACTATTCAAATGTTCCCAAAATTAAATTGTGATGTTTGAATTATAACACCCTGTTTAGAAATGATTGTTGAAGTTTGAACTGTTATACATGACATAAATTGATGTTGGGGATCCGGCCGAAATTCGTTTTGGGGATTTGGGGAATTGCTATGCACCCATTTTGGTATTTAATATGGTGACAGGATTTATGTAGAGCTAATTGTATGAATTATAGAAGAACAGTTTCTCAGTTTAAATTGACCAGGTGATTATGTTAGATATTTTTGAGTATAATGAGTCGTGACCAAGTAGTTTTGATCATAGATATGACTGAATATTGTGTCCAAATCCAAGAACTTTTCTTGTAACGGTGTTCCGATCTATTGCAGACTTTCCGAAAAAAATTGCTTGAATCAACAAAGTTAGAATCTCAGGGAGATAATTTGATTCTCTGTCTTCATTTTCGAGACTATACTGGAACAACTCAGGTTAGTGGTAAAGCCACCTCCTCCATCTGTTCGTCTGTCTGTCTGTGTATGTCTACTGTATGTGCCTGTATGTGTGTCCTTGTCTGTGTTTTTTAGAATTTATGTATGTGTCTGTGTTTCTCTGCATGTTTGTCTATCTGTGTGTATGTTTGTGAATCTGTCTCTGTGTGTGTCTGTCTTCTGTCTTCTGACATCAGCATTCCAAACCTTTCCTTTCTTACTTAGTACTTAGTCCTTCCGGTGCAGGTCTGCACATCGGGCGACGCATCTCCTCCACTCTCCTCTGCATGGGCGTAACTTTTCCCCAGATAGTGGTGGTGACTATCCTCTGCTCACTACTCTTCCCTTTCCTTCCCTTCTCTCTCCCTCGCCTTCCTCTATCCCTTCCCCAAATACGAATTTAGCATACTTTGTCCGCCACTTTAGGTTACCCGCAAAGTAGAACAGTACATCATGTTTACATTTTGTTTAACTACTGTTAATAAGTTGACGAGACAAGGGTAGAGTTTAAGAGCAGTCACTCGATCGGGAGTCGGGAGTCGTGACTCATTGGAAATGAGAAGAAAAGTCAGAACTTTTCAAACAGCAGAAGTCTACGATCATTTGCGGCTGCAAAGTTATTTGCAACTACGCAAATGTCAAGGCAGTCAGTGTACTGCTGATGCAAACGGCACAGTGCCACAGATTTGAGCTGCTCTTGGCTCACAGAAGACCGAAGCCAAGTCTTTAGACGACAGAGTCCGCTGAATGACCGTTCAGCTTCACATGACGTTGCCAGCACTACTAGCAAGAGCCTCGGCAGAGTTTCAACCAAATGAAACAATCGCCTGACTTCAAGAACTGCGGAACGCAGTATACGCCAGACGACGGCCGCTTCATCTGTCATACTGAACGTGAATTGCTGTCGAAAAGTGGCAAGTTGAATGCTGAGTCGAGATTAGTCAATTTCAGAATAGCTAGCACACGTATCGTTCACTTCTCCAGACAAGAGACACGTCTCCAACATTTTCGTACACATTGCACCATTGCAATGTTAAGTATGCATGAATAGCCTAGATGGTAGACAGTGATTATACTTTCATGTTAAAAAATATATTTTATTGCAGAACCAAAAATGGTGGTGACTATCACGGTGCCAGTGCATATTTTAAGGATTTTTTACTACTGGGACAAAATCAGCCATGGGTCGGAGAAAGTCGGCCATGATCTGGTCGAAGAACTTTTTTAAGGAATAAATCTTCACAAAACTTTTACACTTTTTCTAAAAAAAATTTCAAAATTCATCTCCGAAAAAAGTTGATGACCTTTTTTTTTTTTTTTTAGTCATCACCTTCTTTTACAACTTTTCTCGGGTCTCCCAACCAATGATGTAATACCTATCTCATTATACTACTGGGACAAATCTTTAAATTCTTCCAACATTTGTCCCACTAGTTGTACTTTATACATACATTGCCTGGGACAAATCGCTCTGACTACTGGGACAAATCCTAAGACTACTGGGACATTTGTCCCACTAGTTATACAGTTAAAATATGCCCTGCTATCACCACCACTTTTAAAAGTGGTGGTGACCGGACACCACCGTCACAATAGAAAGTTACACCTATGCTCCTCTGTCCACTGACAGCCCTTCCGCCTCCTCCCACCTCAGCTCCAGCCGCACGTCTTATGGGTCGCATCCCCAGATTTGGCCAGGTTTCTCTTTATATGCGGGATGTTCTGCACTGGCTCCCTTTCCCGCTGCGCATTGCCTACAGAGTATCTGCACTAGTTAGACATTGTCTGGAGGGACTTGCCCCCCCAAACCTGCGGGAATTGTGTCGCCCTACCTCGGGGGTTTTGCGGCGATCTGCTCTTCGCTCGGCTAACCAGGCCGAGCTCTTGGTCCCCCGCACGTGGACAGCCATTATGCAGCGCCGTTCTTTTTTGGTCGCTGGCCCCGCAACCTGGAATGGCCTTCCTGTTGCACTCCGCTTTGTCCCTACGACTCACACTACCTTGTTTCTTACAAACTTGAAAACTACTCTTTTTAGCCGTGGTTGGACTAGGAGCGCTCCTGAGTAGATCACCTTGAAGGGGCGCTATATAAAAGCTCCTTAATAATAATAATAATCTCAGGTCACCTTTCCTTTCAGTTTACATGAATTGAAAATGAACTAAAAATTCACATCAGCATGCACCAGGATTTGAACCGTAGATGCGGAGGAGAAAGGCACTCACAGTTTGCCGCTGTCTTAGTCTTAGTGTTCCAGTCTTATTCTCCTCTTTACACTGTAAGTGTACTTGTAAATGTAAACCTTAGAAAAACTTTGCAGCATCACACAGAAGCGAGACCAGGGGGACCAACACTTGCCCAACCTATCCCCAATTATAAAATTCTTAGAAATACTTAGTCAGTAACCGACATAATTACTGAATTACTAACTCTGACTGTTAATTGCCAAAGCCTGGCCTCAGAGATGTTGTACACAGAGGTAGACCTATTTTTGGTTTGCACACAGAGTGTGTACTACCTAGTCGTTAAGCTTCCATTTGCTGTGTGTGTACGTGTATGGCAGATGTTCCGGAGAAAGAAATGACTCTTTGCAGTTTTTCTCTTTCTTAGTTCTATCAGAGTACAGCTGTACTACAGTTCTCATTGTACACTCTGTCTCTTTGTGTATCTGTCTGCCTGTCTGTCTGTCTTTCTGTGTCTGTGTCTTTTATATGTTAACATGCATACAGCATATTGGTTCAGCATGTGTGTATACATATGGACAGCCTTATGAATATGCATATATTATATGATATGTGTAGGTATATATATATACATATATATATACATGTGTATATATATATATATATCATGTGCATAATCCTGTTGCCTGCCTGTATGTCCGTCCGTCCGTCTGTCTGTCTGTCTGTCTGTCTTTCTGGTCTATCCGTTGAGAGGGAGCAATATAGGAGGCCTGCAGTTAGGCTAGTAGATATTTACCAGGGTATGTGACTGAGCAGAAGGACGAACAGGGGGTAGAAGAGTATGTTGTCCTTTCATGTTCAGTAGAAGAGGGTGGCATCCTTTAACCCTCTTCTCTAGGACCTCTACATAATGACCTACTATGTTGGAGCCGTTGATTAACCCTTTGTGCTCATCTAATGAATGACCTATTATTAGCCACAGTCCTTGTTATGTGCACCACTGCTCTATCCGTGTGTTAGTCCGTGTGTATGTCACTGCGTGTCCCTCTCTAACCACTAAGTATCTGTGAATGTATGTGTATGTTTGTGTACGGTGTGTGTGTGTCTGTTTTCCTTGTGTGCTGTTTTGTATGTGTGTGTAGATATGTATTCATATGTGTGTGTAGGTATCTAGGCACTTTGTCTCAAAAGAGCTATTCTTATACAGATTCAGGTTAGATTAGATTAGAATGGATTAATCATGTGGCTGAGTCTTTGTGTGAGTGCCATTGTGTGTCCCTGTGAATGTCCTCTTATGTGTGTGTGTGTGTGTGTGTGTCCTACTGCCTGCAAGTCACTTGCAGCACTGTTGGGGATACTCGATATGTGCTATATTAAGTGTCTTCATATATACATAATTATGTGCATAGTATGCATACATGCATAGTATGCAACTATGCATACATACATACATACATACATACATACATACATACATACATACATACATACATACATACATACATACATACATAAATACATAAATACATAAATACATAAATACATAAATAAACGCAGACATACATACACACAATCACACATACATACACACAATCACACATACATACATACACATACATACTTGCATACATACACACAGACACATATATACATACATACATACATACGTACATACACAGACATACATACATACATACATACCCACATACATGCTTACATACATACATACATACATACATACATACATACATACATACATACATACATACATACATACACACACAGACACATAAAAACATACATACACAGACACATATATACATGTGCATGTCCCTGTGCGTATGCACAAGTACTGTCAAGTAGCTATCCATGTTTGTGCATGTGTAATTGTGTATGCATGCATTTATGCTTTAGCCTTCGTTGGTCTGTTAATCATTTACTTGGGGGTTGTTTCTGTAAACATGTTGCCCTATAAACGGGGACCATATCCCACCCGCTCCCCCATTCATTAACAGAAAAAACAACCAATTCGGTTTAATGTTTTTCTGTGGTTCTGGATTGGCCTGGCTTTTAAAGTGCTGATGTAGGCTACCTGCCAAGGCAGATATCTGTGATATCCGTGGATAACTACTGCCAAAGGATATCCGTTTAGCTGGAACAGTGGATACTTGGAGAAGGGAGAAGTAGAATCAGAAGAAGTGATTCCATCGCTCGTCACTTGTAGGAAGAATTGATCCAAGCAAAGATGAGACTAAAACTCTATTGGGAAAAAGCTGGTGGTCGAAAATGCAGGTGGAAATGGATGTGGAAGCTTTATGGGGAATGAAGGTTTATGGGAAATAGGAAATCCCGAGGTGAGTTGGAGGTGAAAAATGGAGGTGTGAATTGGGTGGGGAATGAAGGTTTGTGGGAGATATGAAATCCCGAGGTGAGGTGGAGGTGAAAATGGAGGTGGAAATGGATGTGGAAGGTTTATGGGGAGTGAAGGTTTATGGGAAATAGGAAATCCCGAGGTGAGTTGGAGGTGAAAAATGGAGGTGTGAAATGGGTGTGGAAAGCATGGGGAATGAAGGTTTGTCTGAGATATGAAATCCCGAGGTGAGGTGGAGGTGGAAATGGATGTGGAAGGCATGGGAATGAAGGTTTGTGGAAAATAAGAAATCCCAAGGTGAGTTTTAGGTGGAAATGAATGTGGAAGGCATGTGGAATGAAGGTTTGTGGGAAATAGGAAATCCTGAGGTGAGATGGGAGTGAAAAATGGAGGTGGAAATGGATGTGGAAGGCATGGGGAACGAAGGTTTATGGGAAATAGGAAATCCCGAGGTGAGTTGGAGGTGAAAAATGAGGTGGAAATGGATGTGGAAGGTATGGGGAATGAAGGTTTGTGGGAAATACGAAATCCCAAGGTGAGGTGGAGGTGAAAAGTTGGGGTGGAATTGGATGTGGAGCTGTGTAAGGCAGTTTTCCAAACTGTGGGTCGTGACCCAAAGGTGGGTTGCGAAGCTTTGGCAAGTGAGTCACCACATTTTTTTTAGAAACATTTATTTTTCCCGAGCAACAGCATTTGGCTATGATTGGGCTATTACTTGCTGTTGTTACATTACGTAGGTACAACAGCTGCTTTTGGATTGCAATATATTGTAAACTGTTTTACCTAAGTTTCCTTTTAATGCTTTAAATATGTAAATTTCTAAATGTTCTACGTAAATCCGCATATTTTGATGCCAATTTACAAAGCAAATTTGAGTAAACAATGATTAATTTTACACAGTGGTACCGAGACTGCCAAGATATTCACAAGTGGGTCCAGAACTCCCGACCCAGAGAAGTTTGGGAACCGATGGTGTAAGGCATGGGGAATGAAGGTTTATGGGAAATATGAAATCTCAAGGTGAGATGGAGGTGGAAAATGGATGTGGAAGGCGTGGGGAATGAAGGTTTATGGGATATATGAAATCCCGAGGTGAGGTGGAGGTGAAAAAGGGAGGTGGGCAATGGGTGTGGAAAGCATTGAAAGGGAAGGCAGATGGAAAATTATAGAGACCTGAGGTGAAAAATGGGTGAAAAATAAGTGAAAATAGGTGAAAAATTGAGGTGGAAAATACAGTTGGATAATACAGATGGATGTAGATGAAGGGAATTACACATAAATTGTACGTTGATTTAACAATGGTCTTCAGATACTTGGTCCTGAGACCAGATACTTGGTCCTGAGACTGATAGGTCTTTTGGCTGAAGTGCAGCAGGCAGACTAAAAACACACATGTACACTTACATTTATATATGAATATCATGGAACCACAATGAATATATATATGTGTAATATATATGTACATGTATAGAGAGAGAGAGAGAGAGAGAGAGAGAGAGAGAGAGAGAGACAGAGACAGAGACAGAGACAGAGACAGAGACAGAGACAGAGACAGAGACAGAGACAGAGAGAGAGAGAGAGAGAGAGAGAGAGAGAGAGAGAGAGAGAGAGAGAGAGAGTTTGGTGTTGGCAACTTGCCTTGTGGTATGTGTGCATGGCAATTCGAAGACAGGTGCTTTTTCCGAATTAAGCAATTTCCTTCAACTGGCTAAGTGATCTTCTGGCAATTGGCCAAATGCCCCTCTGGCATTCTGCCAGGTGTAAATGTGTGTTTGTGTGTGTGTTTGTGTGTGTGTGTGTGTTTGTGTGTGTGTGTGTGTGTGTGTGTGTGTGTCTTTCTCTGTGCGTGCCTGTTTGTGCCCGTGGCCTATTCCCGAATGGTCCTCTGGCAATCTGCCAGACATGGTCTGGACCATAAAATTTGAAAATGGAAAGAAAAGAAAGTGGATTATGAAATTGTGGAACTTGATCTCCTTTTCGTCCTCCATCTTACATCACTTTCCATTTTTCAGTCTCAGAACTTCTGCAATGCCATGGTTGGAATGCAGGAATGAATATGAGTAGGAACCCAGATCCAGTGATGAAGTGGATGATCCAATCAGTACAATACAACACAATTAAAATACAATTGAATAAAGTGGTGCCCTCAGTTAGTTACATCCTACATTATTACTATTGTGGACACCTTTGTAAACGCTTTTTAATTAATATACAATACAATTAAGAAAACAATCAAATGAAGTGCATTTAGTTGATGCATAGTACATTTTATTATTTGGGAATTGCGACACCTTTTTAAAACGGGTTGTGATTAATTGTTTAACTGTACAATCCAACTGCCCTCCTTCCAAAGATTGGAAGTGCACACGAGGCCATAGGGCAGATCGTCAGTGATGGCGCTGAGCAATTGTGCGTGAAGGACTTGCTGACAGCAAATTGTTTGTAGGAAGTTTTGACACCTTGTAATAAAGGGTTTTGATTAACGCAAGGCAGACAAATCAATGTTTTGTATAAGGAGTGGTGCCAGTCCAAAGCCTGGATCAAGGAGGAGGGTGGTACCAAGCATCGTCATTATGAGTGACACAGCATCATCGATAAACAGAAATAACCTTTAATAATTACTAAGTTCTTATGAAAAATATGTCAAGAAACTGTGAAACGTGGGCAGAAGTTTGTCCCGCAAATATTAACTATGTCCAAGTTAAAAAAACTGATAAAAACCAAGGTAAATCTTAATTTCAACCGAGGTTCAATATCAGATCCAGTTAAACGAGTCAGTTTAAATTAAACCTTAATTTTAATCGAGGTTCAATCTCTGAGATTCAGTTAAGACAGTCAGATTAAGTTAAACCTTAATTTGCACCAAGGTTCAGTATCAGATCCAGTTAAACCAGTCAGATAAAACAAATTTCAACCGAGGTTCAAAATAAGATCCATTTAAACCAGTCAGATTAAGTTAAACCTTAATTTCAACTAAGGTTCAATAACAGATCCAGTTAAACCAGATTAAGTTAAAGCTTAATTTCAACCGAGGTTCAATATCAGATCCAGTTAAACCAGTCAGATTAAGTTAAATCTTAATTTCAACCGAGCTTCAAAATAAGATCCATTTAAACCAGTCAAATTAAGTTAAACCTTAATTTTCACCGAGGTTCAAATCAAATCAAATCAAAGCATTCTTTATTGAAACCATGCAATGTACAATGGTAATAACGCAGTTGAGGAACACATAAATAGAATGGCCTCAAGGGTAGGCCCTGAAGGGAGAAAACTCCCGCTAATAGGGACACCTTTTTGCAACGCATTATTTAAGGAAAATTTAGGCCCGCTTGGGTTCAATATAAGATCCAGTTCAACCAGTCAGATTAAGTTGAACCTTTTATTCAACTGAGGTTCAATATCAGATCCAGTTTAACCAGTCAGATTAATTTCAACCTTAATTTCAACCCAGTTTCAATCTCAGATTCAGTTGAAACATTGAGGTTAATTAACTAAATCTTAATTCACACCACGTTCACTGTCGTTCGGTGTTTACACAATGAGTGCCCCACCTGAAATATTATTTGTTCCATTATATATCATTATTTAAATATAATTGTTTCATTATATATCATTATTTAAATATCATTATTTGTTTCATTATATATCATTGTTTCAATATCATTATTTGTTTAATTATAACTCATTATTTAAATATCATTATTTGATTCCTTATATATCATTGTTTAAATATCATTATTTATTTAGTTATATATCATTATTTAAATATCATTATTTGTTTCATTGTATGTCATTAATTAAGTGTCATTTGTTTCATTATATATAATTTATTTATGTAAATATGATTTATTTAATTATTTCATAATCATTATCTTGAAATTTCTACACCGCCCAAAAAGTGATGTCATGGGAACCAGCTTTATTCACAGATGCTTAGTCAAATCATATACAAGAGGCAGGGTGAAATCGGTTCCAGGTCAAGATTATACACATCTATATCATTATTTGTTTCATTACATGTCATTATTTAAATATAATTATTTGAATACAGCGACTCAGCCATTCCTTTTACTAGGAAGTCAGTTGATGTGATTTGCTCCTGAAAATTTATCATTTGAATTTGTAGATAGAGAATAATGATTCTGAATGGTGACGATCGGGTCTGTTGGCCTCACCCGACATGCTCTACTGAAGGCAAGTCTCTGTTCATATCTCGTCTATCAATTTATCAGCGATCCTTCGAACTTTAGTGTGAATTATAGATGATCACGTTAGTTTTTGGTCAGGTGAACCGATGATCCCGTAGTGTTAGAGAAAGCATTTAGTGTTAGTATGAGGCGTAAATGTAGGAAAAACCAGATGTTCCCTTTAGTGTTGAAAGCAATAGCTATTCATTACAGTTCTGTCGAAATGAATCCTTTAGTGTTGGTGAAGAAAAAAATCACGGTCTCTAGTGCTGACACGATGGACAATTCTAATGTTGTTGAAAAAAGGATGATCCATTTAGTGTTAAAGATGTATGATCCCTTTGGTATTGAAAACATTGAATGATCCCCTGCTGTGTTAGTAAGAAAATGCATTATCCCGTTGGCACCCAAGCACGAATGATCCCTTTAGTGTTGACAATATTGATGATCCCCTGAGGCCGTATCTGTTGTTTCCGTTTTTTTCCCATCTCATCCTGGCATGACCGATTTTCTTGGTAATTGATTGGTGCGAAGTTTATCCTATCCAGCTGCTTGCTTCCAATCACGCACTCCAGCTACTCCAGTTTGCTTTTAGGCGCCCGGCCAAGTCAGTGGCCGGTTACACAGAGGCAGGTGCCTGGCTCGGCACTTAAACCGCTATGCATACACACACAAATACATACATATGTATATATACAATATTTCATGATGTATATGGTTTTGTATTGGTGTTAAGTGGACGTGTGTATGTGTGTGTGTGTGTGTGTGTGTGTGCGTATGCGCGTTGGTTTATGCTATCCAGCACCTTTGAGTGGTTCCAAAAAGGTGCTATATAAATGTCGACACATGCATGAATACATACAAACATATAGTTCGCATACATATGTATATGTATGCATGTATTGTATATGTATATATATATATGTGTGTGTATATATATATATAATATTCTTAAAACGTATAGGTAACAACAGCAGGGTCTTCTGCCATAAACTGGAAACTGCTCGTTTTTGCGGGTGCTGGGCTCGGATGGCTTCTGGCTAGATATGCGCTAGATAAATTAAGCATTGCATCACCTTACATTACGTGTACATCGCTTTTGAGCGGTTCGTGAAAAATGCGCTTTCAAAATGTTCAGATTCATAGGCTTGCAAGTGGTGCTCGTGCAACAGTGCGTTGCTATGGTTCCCCGGAGGATGGGAGGGGGAACCGCGAAAACGGTTTCAGTAGCGCCATCTGGCGTCGTTTCGGTGTTTTATCCGTCGTCGTCGTCATCAATCAGCAGACTATATGGTCTCAGAGTGCGCGGCGAATAATCTGGTCCGGAAAGACCGACGGGCCACTTTGGGTGGGGGAGGAGGGGTTTGGGAGGAGTGGGTAAGGGGTGCGGAGAGTGTAGGGGCTTCTGATGAGTCTCTGTTGAAGAGGCTCTATATAAATTTGTGAATACAATTAGAATTGCAAGAAATAGGGGTGCTGGGAAGTCGCAGAGGATCCGGGTCCCGCATAAAAGAGATTGTCTTCCTGCAAACGAACAGTGTTGCGCTCGGCCTTTCTCGGTCGACCGCTGGCCCGTAGCTTCGGAATTTGCCACTCGAGTCAGTTCTTATGTCATACAGGACCTAACTTCTATGAGACTCGTCTCTTTCCACCCCTTACCCATTTTTTTTAGCTTGCTTCTCGTTTCTCTGACTGCGATTTCACGTTGACGTCTTGGGCATTTTGATATGCCTAACGGGTGCAGATTACATTAGATTAGATTAGATTAGACTGTTATAAGCGGTCGCTATTACATGTTATAGGCAGTTATCAGTGGTAAGCAGAAATTCCACCTGTTGTTAATACTGTAATAAAGCGCCTTCGCACAGGCGTCGTCTGTGGGGGATTTTTCTTTACGGTCTGCCTCGGCCAAGCAGCCGCTCGACCGTAGATTTTCTTCATTCGACAGTTTTACGGCGGCCGCGTCCGATTCTACTTGTCAGGTTTTCCGACGGCCCCATAGATGGCCAGATTTGTCGGACACGCTCAGGGAATTGCCTCGTCGTATGGTCTTCCCTCCTCCACACCCCCGAGTGGTTAATGGGGCCGTGAAACGCGCTCCAAACGCACGTTTGGGGTTTATGAACGGAGTGGAAAGGCTGTGTCGAAGAAAGGTGCAGAGCAGCAGAAGAAAGACTCTTATACCCAGGGGCGTAACTTTGGTCTAAAATGTGGGGGGGTACCATTTTCTTACATACACGAAGCAAGGCTGAGACTGCGATCTCTGGGAAGGCACAATAATAAAATATTGATTAGCATTGTTCAAAAAGTGGGGGTACGGTACCCCCGAGTCCAAAAAGTGGGGGGTACGGGTACCCCTCGAACCCCCACAAATTACGCCTATGCTTATTCCCAATGACCACAGGAAAGATTTAAGCGGTTTGAGCGGTTAGTGGTTAAAGATGGGTATACTATAGGAGTGCTCTTTGTAAGGCTTGCATAGGTCAGATAGGCCATTTTAAATCTTATTCTGAATTCTACCAGAAACCAAGGTAGCAGAGTTTGTACAAGATGCATGCAGAACCACGCAAGCAGGAGAATTTTGGAAGCGTTGAAGCCTGTTGAGCTCAAGAGCTGGGATTATTGCAAAAAGCGAGTTGGCAAAATCGAGTAGAGAGCTAGCTGGCTATAGATGTCTTTGGTAAGAGCAGACCTCATGCCCTGACATCACAGAAACATTTCCTGGAATACTGATGAATGGTAGGCCCTATAATCAGACTGTTTCAGAATAGCACGTATACACGTTGACAAAGGATGTTCAACTACTGGTAACATTTCTCAGAATATTGATGGGGTGTATCCTGACGAATAGCACATTACGCTCAAGCACTGGTAACACATTGATAACATCTATTGAAATATTGATGAGATTTGCCGAAATATCGATGAAACGGTCTGAAATATTGATGCATTAGGCGTGGCCGCATTGACGGGACCGTTCGCCGAGCGTGGCGTTTGCTCAGACCGACCGTCGGACCAACGGACCGACTGTATAGTCGGACCTTGGCGCGTGTATGAAAGTGAGATGGCGATGGATTTTTCGGCCTTTGTTTAGTTTTCCTTTCATGGTTTTCATTAGCCGTCGGCCATTACGCGTGGCGAGCGCTGTTCCCGGTGTTTGCTCGATTTCTTTGCGTGCTGCTCGGGAAGGAGTCCGGTTTCCGGAGAGCGAGAGAGATCGGATCGCGTCCGTCCGTGTGTGTGTGTGCACGGGTCAGTTGGCGTACAAATGATTTCGGTCGTTTCGTGGGAATGGGAACAGACGGGAGCGGTTTGGGTGGAAAAGCGACGTTATGGAAATCGAGTCCCTTCAAAGAGGGAGGTAGATGGAAAACGGAGGTTGAAGGATGCGGTAAGGTATCGTATAAGTGGCATGTGTGCCGGACGGTCGGGGGGAGGGTTTAGGGCAGGTTGTGTGTCACTGGGATGTGGGGGTGGAAAAGGGAGGTAACTGAAGTATTTACGATCCACTGGGAATTGAACTCTGGATGCAGGGACCAAATGCATTACTCCGTTGTGCACCATTGATTGAAGGATGCATGATCTTTAGATAGAGGCACTCAATAAATGCATAATAATAATAATAATAATTAGTTGCGTTCACGGGCACATTCGCACAAATTGGGGTGGACGAGGCACAGTAAACCAATTTAACCACGCACCTACTCAATCTCTAAGAGCCTCAGGGTCACACCTTGGGCGGCAAAAAAATAATATAATAATAATAATAATAATAATAATAATTGTAATAAGCTGAATCAGCCCCTACCACAAGAATCTTCATTGAAAAGCCACATTTCAGTTTAATTGGTTGAAATATCTGCATGAAAGTCTTAACAAAAAAACAAGTTTTTGCGAAAGCTCTGGAGGTTGCAAGAAATTCTTTAGAAAAGGCATGTTAAAGAAGAATTTGGCCAATCTAAGCATAGAAATCGTTTCCGTTCTGTGCAGATTCCGAGGGTCAGGAGAACGATCACCGTTTGACCTTGCTGACGACCCGACCCAGCTGTCAAGTCTTCATTCCAGTCCCGAACAGTAACGAGGCAGCGCCATCTACCTGTGATCTTTCACCCCTCAGTCCAACACGTGATCCGCCGCAACCGGTGGCGTCCAACATCCGAAAGACTTCATCCGACTCCGACTTGAACGTCTCGGGATTTACTTGTTCCGGACAGTTCGGCTGCACCACGATGGCGGAAGTGGCCTCAGAGCAGGTGGAAAACGATGATCCGTGCTCGACGCTGCTCCTGGCACCGTTCCAGCAGCGCAGTGGTTGCCTTGGAAATGGTCGCCGCATATCGTCGGACCCCGAGGTCTGCGAACTTTTCAGGGAGTCGGACGTCCGGGTGACGTCGACGACGACTATGAGGTATGGTGAACGGGCGAAGGTGGCTGGATTTCAGAGGTGGCAGAAGGTCGAAGGTCAGAGGTCAGGACCATCGTTGTTGTCGAAGACGTTCAGCAGTGACTTCAGCAGATATCGAGGCCAGCTCAGGGACCTGAACGTCATCCAGAGACCGAGTCTGGACTTTGACAAAATGCAGGTCAGTTGGCCGGGTCTCCACACACAGAAGTTGATGTTCTCATAATCATCGTAATCATAAATTGTAAACTGCAAATTTAAGAAGTGCTTTATCTAAAGGCACAGGGCACCAACTTATTCAAGGCCACTGCTCAGTGTCAGAGGGGTTGTCCAGAGTTGCCAAGGAGAAGATCTGAGCTCGGTTGCTTGAGAGACCAGAGAGATGAGGCTGGATAGTTGATAAGGTGGTTTCAGTGTTTCACTGTTCTTAGTTTCAATGCTGTGGAATGTAGTGGACGAGTCTGAAATTTCTATTTGGGTCCTTTTTGATTAAACTCCATTCTTTGCCCAAGAAGTCCAACACCTCTGTTGTATGTAGAAGGAATCTGCAATTCATTCTATACTGACTGCAGTTTCAGTCCAAAGCATCCATAGACTGAGGCTTTGTATGTATGTATTACGGGGCTCAAGAAGCAGTGGAGTTGTCCGCTGGCGCTGGGTATAAGTGGGACGCAAATGAGGAGTGAAATATTAGCCAGGCGCTGTTAATTTTTTACTTTCTTTCATTGTTATTGGGGTGCGTGTTTTGTGCCTTGATCCCCCATGCCCAGAAAACCCTTAAGCCATGCCACAGTCAAGAATTCGTTATGTTAGATAGACCACAGATTGGATTAGATTAGAAGGTTTTCAACCACCACGAAAGCAAGATGCGGAAGAAATGTTATACAGTAGAGCAGTGGTTCCCACCATTTTTCAGAGCAAGGCACCCTTATTAAAACTCATTCAGTCACCAGCACTTGGTCGTAATTTAATCTGTTTTCTTTCATTTCTTTATTTTAGTGACAAGCTTCTATTCAGACGCAGTTTTGCAGCTATTTCTTCACCACTTTAACTTTGAAAAAATTGTAAGCCTATTTCAGTAGTGATAATCAGTAGTTTCTCATTTTTTTACATTCTGCCATCCAGGCTTCCCCCACCTCTAGAGCCGGTTCACAGCTCACCCTGTGGTGTTGTGACCTCAGGTTGGGAAACACTGCAATAAATTGATACGTAAATTGTACAGCACATGTGTTATGATGAGATCATTTTGCCCAATATGACTTCTAGCGACTACTGAATCGAAGCACAAATAACAGATCCAGAAATAGCGCTGTATAAACAATTGCTTTCATGTTACATTACTGTGGCTCGTAATGGGCGTAATATCGATTTTTACCGTTCCACGAAAGCGCCAGATAAATGGGACAATTCTGAACTGACAGGTTTTTCGAGACATGGAGAGCTACTAGAGACATGGAGAGTACTCTTGAGCTATATGCCACCAATTATCGGCCAAACGGGGATGGTGCAATGAACGGCCGATAAATTTCTAGGGACCGCGTGAAGATCCGGCGCATATTTTAGAGTCGGGTTATGGGGAATTAATGGTAAACAGGACGATATGATGAGTTACCCTTCCGCCTGGTTGGGGAAGGGGTCGGCCGGAGGGGGACTGTCGTCGTTATCTCTGCAATGCATGCATCCCGGGATGTAAGGAGCGAAATGTCGGCCACGAAATGTTTCGCCTGCTAAACATCCATTGTTCGTCTGGTCCTATCTGTCTGTCTCTCTGTCTCTCTGTCTGTATGTTTGTCTGTGTATCTGTTTTGGTCGCTGTGTCTGCCTCTGCTGACCAGAAGGGGGTCACAGATTCAGGGGGCGACCTTTGAACTTTCCACTCTCTCTTCTCTGCTACCATGCCGTTGTCACGCTATAGCCTCGACATAGGCCTACTTTCCTCCTCCTGCCTGCTTCGAACATTCCTGCCCGCCTTCCAGTCTTCGTGGCTGAGTCGTTCTGCTCGACTTCAAGCATTTTCTTTCCGCTTCTAAATCTCTGTAACATTTGATGCCTTTGCGATGGCCATATTTCGTTCTTTTGCTCCTAGAAGATGCAGGATGTCTCGAATTCACATATGCTTCCAATCGGATTTAACTTTTCGCCGAACCTCTGAAACTTGTCGACAGCGACGAACCCACTGCACCTGGTAGTAAAGTTCCAGGTTCAAGTGGCAGCCGTCCTTGCTACTTGGGGTGCTCGGCAAATCATCGTCGTTACGTTACGGTGCCAGCTGAAGTTTAATTTGCTGAGGGTGGGGTAGATGATGGTGGTCCTAAGAGTATGAAGTACGAGTATTAGTATATCGTCCTGTGAATAGCGTTTTATCTATTCGTGTGTTTAGAGGTATTGTCTAACAAGAGTTCATCCTACTCGTGGAGTCAGCAAACCGAGGATCGTAAAGGTTAAGGTGAGTCATCTTATCTTATCTGTTGTTCTATGCTGTTAATGAATAGGTCGCCTCTATGCAGCAAAATAACCCAGCAAACTGTTAATATAATTCATATGGGAACATAACCAATATATGAATATAAATATACATATTATATAACATATATGTATGTTATTATTATTTATTATTAATTAGTAGCTTCTATAGCACCGGTGTCTGATGGACAAGGCATCAACCAACAGCTAATGAAAATCAGGTCAACACCCAGAAGATGAGTCCACAGCAACAGAGACACAACCTGTGGTGGATATGCAATAACAACATAAATATGCAACATATATATATATATATATATATAAATATATATATATATATATATATATATATCTAATATATATCTTATATATATATATATATATATATATGTGTGTGTGTGTACAGGCTGATTTTCTGGATATTGATTTGATTATGGCTTGGTTTTGGTGTGCCATTGGTTGATGCCTCAGGAAAAATTTAAAAACTTACTTGTTCACGTCATCTTACTACATGTAAGCTGAGATGCCTTTAGCACATAAGCCGCATATGCATTGTATTTAGTTATATTAACTTGTGCTTTATAGATTTTATAATAATAATATCTTGTGCATTAGACACCAGCGCAATAGAAGTTACTAATTTTAATTATGTAATTCTAGTTGAATCATTGCTCTGGTTGGTCCATTTTTCTGGAATATGCCCCCTAGAAACCTGCAACTGGAGTTTCTCGACCTTTGCCGTGTCTTCCAAGACCGTAAACAACGGCAGGGCTTGATTAATAAGGAAATTGGCAGTCGGTGTGAGAACAATTCAGAACAAAACAGTTAACGAAAAATATCGTAATTGGCTCACGTGACCGAGACGCCGATATTTGCTTCTAAAAATAGAACTGTTGATGCCGTCTGCTATCGCAACGTTCGCCAAAGTCGTTTTTTTTCCATAGCTACGACTACACAAGTACAGACTGCTTGTGCTCAGATCTCTTTGCATGTCGAAGTACAGTTTTCTATCAGTATCGTATCGTATTTGGAGATTTGTATAGCGCCGCTCACACTTGAGGCCACTCAGCAGCGCTTCCAGTGCGAAGGCCTCAAGAGAAGAAAAAGGTTTTAAGCACGGAAAGGGATCTAGGAAGAGATCCAGAAAGTAAGGTTACCCGTAGAGAGGAAGGAAGGGCATTCTACAGAGAAGGCCCTATGTTGGCAAGAGATCTAGTTTGAGCTAGAGTGGTCCTGGCACGAGGAACAGATACTGCATCAAGGCTGCAACAGGATGCCTAAAAATTTGCGTCACGTTTGATATCCAAATCCGGCTTTGGCGACAAAAGTGGGCGGATCCGGAACCTCTTCCCCTCCCGGAACCTATCACTCACCACACCGAGGGCGAGACGGAGCAGTCGGATGAGGACGCTAATGTAACAGTTGTCGGCTGCACTCGATAAACCGGTTTCGATGTCGCGACGATGAATCGCCGACGCGTGATGACAGGTTTTAATTTCGGCAATCAACGGAATCGGATCGGTTTATGGAGAGACGGGGTCCCGCACGGACGGGGTGGATCGGCCGATGTAGTTGGCAGCGTCCATCGGTCGGACTGGGCGGCGATGGAGGAGGACCCGAGTGCCACTGATTGAGGGCTTGTGCTTGATTAGAACGACCAGGGTTTGACATTTGAGGGAACGACCCGTGGGCCAGAGCGAATCGCGTTGGAAACACGTAGCTTGAACCAGTGGGGTGGATGAAGATGGGAGTGAAGAGGGGAGATCGATGGGCTGCAGCGACATGTATAGGGGAATCGATGTTCGGTTAGAGACTGTCTGAACCGTTTGATTAGTACCTATACGTATAGAGTATAGACAAAAGGAAAAGAGCAGTCCGTTCAGCTAGCCCCAAGAGACAACCTTAGGTATGAAGTGGTAGCGGCTTCATTTTTCTAAGCCTCAGCATATGTGGGGTCAACGCCTCTGAATAGCTTCCTTGAAGGGGCGTTATATAAATGCTTGATTGATGGATGTGGGTGGATGGCCAGTCGTGTCCCTTGCTGCCGGATCTACTCGCTGACCGTGCATCAACAGTGTACTTATAGCCGAATTGGCTTGTGGCCTCGGGTGGAGCAGGAATCTTCTTGAAGCAGTGGGGCAAAATTTACTGGCTGGAAGGAAGAGTATAAAAAAAGTGCATTCCAGTAGTCTAGTTATAGTTCGTTGACTAGTGACTTCTATTGCACCAGTGTCTGACGCACAAGGCATCAACGGATGGCGCATCAAAACTAGACCTTAAGTAGGTCAATATCCAGAAGATCCACTAAGACAGAGACAGAGTCCCAGAGGTTATGCATAGAGTAGGAGGTTGATGATTTGAAGGTAAAGGTGGTAGCCTTTTACACATCCACTGTAGGCTGCTACAGACTAGGAGGGAGAGAGGGAGGGAGGGAGGGGAGTTTCTTCCGTCTGCTACAGGTCACGGCTTTTTGACGGCGCGATAGAAGCTATGATTAGATTAGATCACAGGCAGCCATTTTCGTGGCTCTTCTTGTCTCCTCCCTGACACATTTTGGCTTTTCATTCCCCCTCGCCTAGATCCATTCATGGTGCCATGATCAACCAGTTCGATGCGGTTTATTTTTAGTTCCCGGCAAAACGGATGAATTTCAGCCAATTGGATACCGAGTTGCTTTTAGCGATGCGCGCAGAGGTTTAATTGCGAGCAGGTGAATAGCTCTGTTTTGGCATCTGATACGTAGAGCATTTACAGCTGCTGCTGCTGCTAATGATGGTGATGGAGAACAACAAGGAGGGTACTGGAATCGACTACCTGCTGCCTGTTGCAAAACGTAGAGGAGGAAGAAGAACTGCCGAAATAACACATACATACCTACATACATACATACATGGCCTACATTCTTGTATGTGTCCACACTCTTTCTCTGTCTGTCTTTCTGTTTGTCTGTCTGTGTGGCTGTTGTTCAGTCTTTCTGTTTGCCTGTGTGGCTGTTTTTCAGTCTTTCTGTTTGTATGTGTGGCTGTTTTTCAATCTCTTCCTCTCTGTCTTTTTTTCTGTTAACTGTTGATGCTGTTCCTATCTTCAGCAAAACCACAAATTTATACATATGAACTGTTGACATTTTTTTTTACACATTTCAAACACAACTTCAGAATTTATCCTTTCACCAAATGTTGGCCGAGTATTACTATGGTTTCTTTATATTCCCGCAGTGTCTACCGGGATCGATGTCATCTTTCTCATCTCTGGGACGCGTCATCCGCAGTGAATTCCTCGATCCATCTATCTTCTCGTTCCGTTCGATATCACAGAATCCTAACAGCAGAAGCAGCGCCACTCCTAGCCTTTCCGATGAGAACTGACGACGCCTTTCCAGCTGGAAAGGAGTGGCGCCAGAGGTTTTTCTGACGAGTCATCCTTCGGTGATACTGCCTTCCGTTGTTGTTACACGCAGGTCGTAAATCGTAATACGTTCTTTCATTAACGTTCTTTCTGGGTAGCGACCCGCATGCTCTGTTGATGATGATGATGCACTTTGTATTGACCAGCAATAAGCGTTTGACGCGTCGAATGTAAACGTAAAGTTACGCCGTATCAAACGATTTGCACGAGATCGAACATGCATCGCAGTAGTAAAGAGTAATTCGCTTTGAAATGTAAACTCAAACTTACATCGTTGTTTACGCATTTTAATTGTATCAAGTAGAGGTTAAATTTGTGTAATGAGCGTTTACTTTTTGAATCGTAACCCTAAGCGTACATTATTTTCAGTGTAGAACTTTAAGCGGCTTTTACGAGTTCTCAGAGTGTAAATGTTTGGATAAGTTAGATTACAATAGAATGGTTGCCAGACAGCAAATGAGGACTATTAAATCCTTGTTACAGTTTACAATTTACATCAGCTATCGTGTAATTGTACGTTGTAAATACCTTTTGTAACATTAGCAATTAGTTGCCACTGCAGTTTGAAGTTTAATGTACTTTACTCCCAACTGTAATTTGTAAATGTCCTGGTAACCGGGTTTGTAATAAAAAAACTTCCTTTAGTGGATTTTGATGCATTAAGTGCTGTGTGGTAATTTGTTCTGTAGTCATTTATTGTAATGCGTAAGTCTGTGAATGTGAGGAATCATCGTAAGTTGGCATTCTCGTTATATAAACGGTGGGTTGTGATTTTGAATTGTTGTGTTTAATGCCTACCGTAACTGTTAACCGTGTTTACGTTGCTTGGATAAAGTTTCCAGTAAGAAAGAGTTGTAGGTTGGAAAGAGGTGTGTAGATATATGGCACAGATATCCTGGTGATATTCTTCAAGAAGTTTTGTAACTCGGTATCGTATTTCGGGAGATGGCTTTACAGTTTGTCTCCTCGAACTACTTAAGTGATTTCGCAAAGGTGCTTTCTGTTAGATGAACAACAAGCCCAGACGAGAGGAGACGGACACACAGACAGTAAATGGATGAGAGACAAACAGACAGACAGACAGACAGACAGAGACGGAGAGAGAGAGATGTGCCTGCAGGCAGGCAAATGCTTAAGGACAAATCTTCCAGTTATTCGGTCACAGTCAAACAGACTGAGGTGGAGGGACGTGTATACAGGCAGACGGAAGCAAAGACAGGCAGGTATAGGGAAAGACATGCACAAAGACAAACAGTTATTGAAGTCATAATCACTTTAGGTAGTGGATTTTTTGTTTACAATTATGTGACGAAGATGATTCAAACATATTATTACATTATAATATCTGATTGTTTTATGCTATGTAATTATCACTGTGACCTTGTATGTAAAAATCTTAGATAGGTTTTAAGCGTTTGATACAATTGGCAGTGATTTATCTAGATAGCAGAGGCTTTTGACCAGTTTTACATAAAATTTCAGAATAATCACATATCCTCTGATAAGTTTTCTTGAATAGGCACTATATAAATGAGCATTTACTATTACAATCCAAAATTCCCAAGTATACCTGTGCAAAATGCGGACATTGTGTTAAGATTTACGTTTTAAAGGTAAAAATTTTTATTCACAACTCGGAAAGTGTGATGGTGACTTTATTGTCAAGTTGGATCAACTAATTCGGAAACTACCTGCTTCTTTTCATTTGTAGTTAACATGTAGTAATAGTAAATCCAAGTTTTTATGATTGGATTACTTACAAAACAGGTGTATCAGGGATAATATTGTTTGGAACCCGGTAATCGTTCCTGTCTCTTTTCGTTAGGAAACGAAAATGCATCGTTGCAAATCTGTCACGAGCAGTTTCAGTTGATGTAAAAAAGTTGTGGTTGATTTCTTTCCTTTCGATTGTTGTTTTACAGTGACTCTGGTGATTGTTCCTTTCTAGAATACTTCTCTCTGGGTATGGAAGTCTTTCATTTATATAGCGCCAATCCAAGATATACATTCAGAAGTGCTACCAGCACAGACCCTGCAAAAGGGAACCATTTCCAAGTGTTGGCGAAAGGTGCAAGTAGCGTCCCTGGCCGGCCCAGATGGACATGCAGATTGATACTAACCCTAGCCCTTCCAGGTAGATGGCCCAACCACTGGAAACTTGCATTCTTATCTTATCATAACCTAGGGTTATGTTATGATTTCTTATCATAGTCTATGGTTAGGATTTCTTATCATAACCTATTGTTATGATTGTTTTATCATAGTCTATTGTTAAGCATGACTAATCGTTAATAATTAATGATAATACTGAAGATGAAGCCTAATTTCCAGAGAGTTTGTTTTTGCTGCTAAGCTTTGTTTTAAACTCCTGATGGATCTGTGCAACCTTGGGTTCAAAAATTTACTGTAATAATTTGTTGCTTCAGTGTGTCCTCAATTTCCGCAATACTTTGCTCCAGAAACTCTTCACTGGTTGTGGCTGTACCAGAGCATAGTCTGGTTAATCTCCGGATTTTTATTTAAGTCCTGCAGTGGGGATCTACAGATAGCAATGGACTTTTGCTCAGCCAAAAGTTAACGGGTCCCAGCCCTTCCAGGGATATTTTGCCCTCCAGATTGATCTGACATCATCATTGGGTGCATAGCACTTAAATAATACTTATTAGTATTAAATAATAATTATTAATATTAAATAATAATCATTAGTTTTAACTAAGTTTTTTATTAGTATTAAATAATGATCACTAGTATTAATTATTATTAGTATTAAATAATTATTCTTGGTATTAATAATTATTACTGTTATTAATTATTATTAGTATTAATTAATAATTGTTAATATTGAAGCACTGGAATTGATTAACAATGATTGTGATTGTTTTGCCATTTGTCTGTTCAGAAGTAAATTCTAAGTGCAAAGAATGGAGTCTAGTATTTTGCTGATATTAAACTGCGTACAAGTAGGATAGTTGCGGAAGTAGGGTAGTCCGGTTAGAGTACTGTTAAATAGGGTAGTCAAAATCGCATTAAGTTAGAATGTCTGGAAGGTTTTTTGTATGAATGGCAGGGATTGGTGTGTCCTGTGGGGTGGCGAGGAGGATGTGTTTGATATTGGCTGCAGTGAGGGAGCGAAATGGACAGGAGCTAATTATATGGGGAAAATTATTCCTTATTGAGGATAGTTTGAACCTGTGTGGAAAGGCCTATCGGGCAGTGGCTATGGGGAAATGTGTCTTCAATAAAGATACATTTTCTGAACTAGTGATGTGTAGTTCCCTCTGCAAATCGCTCTTGATAAATGTTCAGGTCTCACGATCAAGGTGTAAAGTTGTGTCCTTTATTATGCGTAAGGCACTGCCTTTACTTCCAACTTTATCCTGAGCTCGCCACACATCTGCGCACACATGGGGCATGTGTACAATGGGCTTCCTCGCTACTCATTTTCTAGGTCGTTAGGTGTTGTTGACAGAATGGGTTCAAATGACCCATTAGTTCAGGGATGTTTATTTCTTCAGAGAAAACGAAAGTTGTACGATGGCCATGTTTTACGATTTGAACTGTTGTGTGTATCGTCACTAGAAATGGTCGTGTGTAGAAATGTTTGTTTTTGGCAACGAAAGCTTTTAACGAACCATGTTTGCAAGTGCTAAAACAACGTGTTGGTAATTAACATTTTAGCATATCCACTCGAACGGTGTGAATTTTCGGAGATGTTGATCTGATTTAACATGTTCGTAGGTCGTAGCGTGTTCACGCGTTGTAACATGTTTACTGGTTTTCAGCAAAATATATGCTGTGATCATTTAAAGATTTGTTAAATTCATTTAATATTAATTTATTATCTTTAATTAATTAATTAAACCATTTAACGAGTGCATCTGTGAGGCACATGTAGTGAGAAACAGATAAGGCTTCAGTTATTCTATTAAATGATATTTACTGTCTTTATTGCTTAAAAAAGTGGCTATAAATTTATTCATTACGTGTGCATATAATTTATTAATAATGTTTAGTTGTGAATTCAAAAAGGGGCAGGGTCCCCAAATTGCCCCTGTCCATGCCAGCATATCCATTACCATTTGATGGGAATTGTTTGGATTCTACAAGAGTCCCATATCCGAATATGGGCCCAATGGTGACAGATGGGAAATGGTAGCCGATTTCTTAAGCGTTTGCCTTGTAACCTGATGACTGCGGGATGAGCCTCCTACCCTTAGACGGTTACTGTGTAGGGACCTTGAGACCTTGAGCTTCAGTCACAATTTCTCAGCGCCATCGATCGATGCTTGGTCACTGGATAGTTGTACTTAATACATGCAAAGTAATAATATGCAAGGAGATAATTTGCGCCGCTGGGGTAAGTTGCCCTGCCCTCCCCTAAAAACGGGCCATGTGGTGTTCATCGACCACATGGCCCGATGAGCGGTTAACTGAAATTGCTGGGTCTTTACATCTTCACTGAGGCTGTGAGAGACGGGGCCGCATCCCTCGGCTGCTGACGCTGCAGCATCTTGTGGCATCCCGCTGGCTATTCCAGGAACGAGTTTTCCGACTCGTCGCAGTTGTTCGACAAGACCAAGAGTTGCCGATCTCTACGTTTGTTCTGGTGAGCATCTCATCCACTGCAAGATCATGCACAGCGACAAGAAGGTCACACGAGGGCGATAGATAAATGTTCATTGCTATCGACAGCCGCGTTATAGCCCAAGTAATGCCTGCCTTACGTTCAATGACAACATCGGTGTCCGACTGTAGCAGACATGCGGTGATAAAACACTTACATCCGCTGTTTATCAGGATCGGTTTACGAAGAGCAGCTGATGTGGAATTTCCACCTGTCACGGTTTAGGGTGTGATTTGTAAAAGGAACGCACCCTCCCCCACACCCATTGGATCGGAATATATCTCCCAAGGATGTTTTATTTTCCAAAAACCTCTCAATCTTGTCAGTAGGCTATATTACGTCCTATTCTCAGTGGATCGGACTATCTGGCATCCTACAGTTAAGACGCATAGGCCTATCCTCCATTCATTTAACTCAGCTGTATACCGAGTTCGGACTACCTCGCAAAGGCTCGCATCGAAGACACGTTTTTCCTCATACATCTCGCTCCTGCATCCCATCGATCTTTCGCTCCTTCCGTCAGTGACTCATACTGCTCACACAAGTGTCACTGAGAATAGCCTACATTTGCATCATAGGCCTACTTGTTTTTCCAGCACTTAGGCCTTTCCCCTAAACTATTTCAGGCAACATCTCATTTAAAATGTTAATCGTAATCTCGAGAATTCTACAGCACTACAAAACGGAGTCGCGGGACTGCAGCTTATTCACAGGCGCTCAGTCAAAACAAAAAAGATAGGAAGGTAGCGTCAAATTCGGTTCTAGGTCAAGGATTGAGATGGTCAGGCGCTTAGGTATAGCTGTCTATCGATTTTGTTTTGACCGAGCGCTTATTAAATAACGTTTCCCACGACTTATCTCTCTCGTGAGCTCTGTATAAAAATTTCCAGATTGCGATTTTATCCAAACATTTCGTTCCTACTCACAGGTCTTTGGCTCCACTCCAACTAAATCCCACTTGTGTAGCGTCACGGCGTCACGTATAGTCCCATCATTCCTGAGTCAGTCCTGGTTCCGATTGCAACCTTTGCAGGAGAAGGAGGAAGAGAAGGAGGAGGAGGAGGAAAAAGGAAGAGAAGGAGGAGGAGAAGGAAGAGGAGGGGAAGAGAAGGAGCAGGAGGAACAAGTAAGAAGCAAGAGGAGGATAAGGAAGAGGAGGAGGAGAAGGAGAGGAGGTGGAGGAGAAGGGAATAGAAGGACGAGGAGAAGGTGGATGAGAAGGAAGAGGAGGATGGACTGAGCAGCAGGGACCGCATCACTCGATAGACATACATCATCGCGAGCGCAGAGGCAGAATTCCGGGCGTAGCTCCAGACGGCGAACATTACTAACTACCTGTCTTCCCCCGGAAAATATCACCATGCGTTTCTAGCGAGCTTTCCCACAGGTATCGGATTGCCCCGTATTACTGCAAAGGAGTGGGGGCATCAGCGCTCCCCGCTTCTCTTGGGGGCCAGTGGCGTCGATTCGCTCTCAACCCGGGGGGGGGGGGGGGTCGGCGGTTTTGCACAGCTTATGCTCTTCGCACTCCTAAGGCAAGAAAAATTGTGCGTAACGTCGCCGAAAAAAGTTGTGTTCTTGAACTGTTTTTTGCATTTTAGCGCTTTTTTGGGGTCTTCAGTTTAGAACGTCGGCAAAATATGACCTAGTTAGGCTATTTTGTACCCCTGCCGTGTAGGCCTACACATTACCTTTCTAGTTCTTTCGCGGACGTCCGCAATCCAGGGTTAACAGTACAGCGTGGTAGGGTCACGTGATACTGCCGTGTCCTGCGAAAGGGCTCATGGGCGTATTTAGGGGGTTTCATAGGTTCAAACCCCCCAAAATAAATTAGCAAAAATACAAAAAACACAACTTTTCAAAAACTGACCCCGAATTCTGCGACCATGTCCAATGGAACCCCCAAATTGGAACCTCCCGAAATACGAAAATTGTTTCCTGATTACGCTTCTGAGTGGACTACATTTAGGCTTATCATTATAATACACTGTAACACAGTATAAACGATCCATTTTCGGATATGTTTCAGCCTCAGTATTAAATGGCTTTTTGCCAGATCTGATATTGCTTCCTGTTAAGTTTCATTATAATCTTGAATCAGATTTAATATTATATATATTTATATATATATAATATTAAAAATATACGGGACAAACATTAAATATATATATATATATATATATTTAATATATATATATGCATATTTAATGTTGTCCGTATATCTTAATATTATATATATATAAATATATATATAAATATAAATTTATATAAATTTAAGCGGACAACATTAAAATATATATATATATATATTTAATGTTTTTCCGCTTATTTAGATGACCCCTCCCTTCAGGTCCGGATTAAGGCTGTGACCCCCGGCTGGTGCACGGGCTGCTATAGGCACGAGGCAGAGTGTAGTTCCCAATATTATCAAAGTTTTCGTAGCCAATGGGTGTATGAGAAAATAGTGGTCCTTCCTTCTTTTCCCACCGTAAAGCTGCTCCCCAACAGCAGAGGAAGTCTGACGATGTCTACGTGTTTGAGCCCCCACTTTCTTGAATTCTTCTCACTAAAATACCGAAAGTTCATCTGTGTATCTTGCTTTTTACAACCTCAAAGTTTTCTTATATGTTCTCTTAGCCTAACTATTGGGGATATGTGCCCGCCGCCCCACAGGGCTCGACGCCTGTGCCTGAGGCTATAATGGAAGTTGGATCGAGGCGGTCGTATGTCAGTCGCACCGTGGAGGTGGTAAAGCTTTCATCATCTGATGAGACCCTGCGGTGCGATTGGGCTGCTTTCCTCCTCGAACCGACCTTTTACATTAAGTGCCATAATGTTTATGTTTGCTGCGAATCAATGCAGAACGCCAGCCGAGAATTTATAGCCGCTGGCGAAATACAGAATGATAGCAAAGATCGCCTGCGACTGATTTACAGACGACAGTGTGGACCGGGTTTCAGAAGTCAGAGCCCGATATAAATCAGGCCGTAATCAAATGCCTGACACCGGGATTTATTTACACTCGTGGGGTTGATCCTAAAACTTATTCGTAATCGTAATCGTAATTTCCAAACTTCTAAAGCGCCACTCGAAGGCCAACCGCAGGGCACCAGCCTATTCACGAGCGCTACGTCAAGTCAGAGGTGTTTCCAGAAAGTAATCCAAGAGAAGTCCGTTTCCAGATTCCAGAAGGCCAACTCAAATCAGAGGAGATTTTCCAAAAAGTAGTCCAAAAGAGTTCCGAGTCCGATTTCCATTGGTTCAGATCAAGAGACTGCAACGGTCTGGGACCGTCGGTCTCGCTTCGCCACCATGCAAATTTTGAACTTATGACCCACAGCCTAGATTTGACTAAAACTATTCATGTATACGTGTTACACTCTAAAGCCCGGGTGTTACAAGCATAAGAATGAATTTGCACAACACGTGAAGCTCAAATCGCTGCCAATAAGCCTTTCTTAATGATGTGGAAGATTCCTTGTTTGCATAGGACTATGCCATCGCCGTTTCGGGTGCTACCAGTTCCAAGTCTCAATAAAGGCGAAGTGTGACGCTAGTCATCTTTGTAACGATCCACACAGCGTCGTTAAACGGACACAGAAACTTAGGCCTATATACCTTGTTTACATCATTGCATACTTTAAACTTAAAACTAAAACTTCATCTTTTACTATATTTTTAATCGTCACCATGGCAGAAGTTTTGTCGTGGATTTGTCTTGAATGTTACTTGGATATGTTGGTAAGAACTTCACACTGGTTTGGCACTCCTCAGCAACTTCAGAAACTCGACTTTGCTCTGCTCTCTCAAAGGTTTCCGATTCTCACTTTACTTTCTCGTCTAGCGTTCGTGATCTAGGAGTGACCCTTGACAATGCTCTCACCTTTACTGAGCATATTTCCAAACTCACTCGCACTTCCTATTTGCACCTAAGGCACCTTAGAGCTATCCGTCGCTCTGTCTCATCTCCAATTTTCACTTCAATTGTCCATGTAGCCTACCCGTATTTGTCTGCTCTAGACTTGACTACTGCAATTCCCTCCTCATTGGTCAGTGTTTAATCTAGTCCCCCTCTTTTTTTTTTATTTCATCCATCTTCGAAGACTTTCAGATTTTTTCAAATTTCATCTTACAAAAAAAGTTGATGACCTTTTTTTAGACATTCATGCGACTTTTTGAGACTTTTTCTATATACAAATTACTCTCGCAAAAAGTTCATGACCTTTTTTAGCAATTCATCTCTAAAAAATCTAGTATTTCCCTCTCGGGGGGCAAAACATGTATCCTGGGGGGGGGGGGGAATTCCCTCACCAAAAGGTCTCTGCATTAAAATATTGCTGGCCTCTGGGGGACCTAAATCCTGGGGGGAATACCCCCAAAGGTGTCTAGATTAAACACTGCTCATTGGTCTTCCCAAAGTCCGTCTTGCTCCTCTTCAGTCCGTTCTCAATGCTGCTGCTAGAAAAGCAGCTAGATTAATTGCCCGTCTTCCTCGATTCTCTCATATCACCACCTTTATGGCAGAAGAACTCCACTGGCTCCCGCTTTCTGCCCGCATCCAATTCAAGGTCCTCATCCTTGTCTCTAAGGCTCAACTTGGTGTGGCTCCGAAATATTTATGTGACTTAATTCATCTCTCTCACTCTGCTGCTTCTCTTCGTCCTATTCGTTCCTCTGACTGTTTGGACCTCATCGTTCCCCGTAGGCCCTATCAGGACTTCTCTGGCTCAATCTAGGTCTTTTGCCTCCATTGGCCCTGCTCTTTGGAATGAGCTTCCTCCGTTCGTTCGTTCTTCTATTCTCTCAGGTAACGTCTCTTCCTCTTTTACCTTTCTTAAAACTTGCTTTTTCTCTCGGGGTCTCTCGCACTGGGAGAGCTTCTGAATGGCCCTCCCGCTAGAAGCGCTTTATAAATATCCGAATACAATACAATACAATACATGACTTTGTTGCTTTGGCAAGCAAACTGTAAACTACAGCGCTATAAAACCGCAAGCTCACTTAAATACATTCGCTCATTATACACGTCGATGCATCATCGATATCTATATTTAGACTAAATATAGATATCGATGCGATGCATTCGTTAGATGGCGATGTAATACGCCGTCTGCCACTAGTAGCGTCGTTTTACAATCTCTATTTACCGATTCTTCTGTTTTCGTTATTTAAAATCACGATGTAAGTTTTAAATCATGTTTTAAATGTACGAATAGTGGACATGCGAGCGCTGATCACTTCATGCAAGCATTCTGTCACGCAGCTGTGATATAAGTTATAAGAAACCGTTTACAGTAATATTCTGCCCTCGAGCAGGAGGCCGCACCTAGATTCAAGGTGAAGTCTAATGCTTATTCGGGATCTCGTACAAATTCAAGACTAGGCCGTCTAATTTATTCGGTGTTACCATATGTGTTATAGCTTCAGCCATCTATAGCGTAGCTTGTTTTACGGTGATGCGCTGTGGAGAAGTAAGAGAAGTTTTGTAGCGAACGTTGTCTTACTAGTAGGGAAGTTTAATTATGTAAATGTGTAACTCAGGTGGTAACAGGGCATTTTTTAACATGTTGACTGGTGGGGAAATTCCCCACCAGCCCTCTCAAATTCCCCACCAGTCCTTGCCCTTTTCCCCACCAGTGAATATTGCCCTTTTAGTCCCATGTAATTTTTTCATTTATTTTGGATCTCATGATTATGATATACCATAAATGCAAACCACAGTAGATGTCAAATCTTTATAAATTATATATCTTTAGTCACCAGAGAAATAGACAGGATAAATAAGCAGTGAATATGATTAAAGATAATGAAGGTAAAATTCTAACTGATGAAGATACCACCATCAGAGCCAGATGGAAGACATATTTCGATGAGCTACTCGATGAAGAAAATGCAAGGGAGCCACTGGAGAAAGACGATCCTGTGGAAGAACCGGAAAATAAAATTACAGGTAATCAGATTGAATTGGCAATAGAACGGATGAAAAACAACAAAGCACAGGGACCACCTGGAATGACTGATGAGATACTTAAGGCGCTTGATCAGGATGGTATTGATTGGCTTTGTATAATTCTAATTAAATGACCTTATGAAGCAAGAAATGCCACCGGATGATCTGAAGGCAAGTGAAATAGTGACAATCTATAAGCAGTCTAAGGGAAATGCACTGGGGTGCGGTAGTTACAGAGGAATAAAACTTCTGCATGGAGATAAGGCTGAAGGTGTATGAAAGGTTTATTGATAATCAGTTAGGCTTCATGACTGGTAGAGGCACAAAGGATGCAATCTTCATACTGAGGTAAGTACAGGAAAGGGTACTGGAATGGAACAGCAAGAGATACTGGACCTTTGTGGACTTGGAGAAGGCCTTTGATAGAGTGCCAAGGGAGGTGGTATACTGAAGACTGAGGAAAATCGTGCGATTGGTAAAGATCATGTATGATGGAGCACGCACTGCGGTGAGGTTCGTGATTGGCAACACGATGGAATTTGATATACGAGCTGGTGTGCACCAGGGATCATGCCTGAGCCCACTGTTGTTCACCATCGTCAGGGATGCGTTATCATAGAATATCAGGATAGAAGTACCTTCGGATAAGTTGTATGCTGATGATCTCATTGTGGCGGATGACTCGGCAGCGAACATCCAGACAAGCTTCACTGGTTGGCAGAAGGCATTGAAGAGCAAGGGACTCAAAATAAATACCAGTAAAATAGAAGTCATGGTTTGCTCAAGGACAGATGGGAACCTGGTGGTTATAGACATTTAGGGAAATGTACTGAACCAGGTGGAAACCTTTAAATACCTGGAGTCGATAATGAGTGCTACAGGAGGATGTGAGCAAGATCTCCAAAATAGAATAAAAGCAGCCTGGCAGATTACAAAATTTGAAAAAAAGAAATTATCAAAATGAAACAATTAACATTTCATGTTAATTGTTTCATTTTGATAATTTCTTTTATTTCGATAATTTGACTGCTTGAAAGTTCAGATATTTTTAAATATAATATTATGTCCTTTTCCAAGTTTATCTGATTCAGTGCTTTTTGACTTAAAATTACGTGCGAAAAATGCCCTTTTTCAAAAATCCCCACCAGTGGAAATTTCTTAAAAAATCCCCTGGGTGGTAACATGCCATTTAAGCCACTTTGATTTAGAATAACAAGTCCAGTTTCTTGTCGCTTGTGTTAATATCCTCACAGGTACTCAAATAATTTGCCAGAGTACCTTTGTAATAAATTTGATAATAATTGAATTGTTAACCAAATTAAAGCTGTGTGGGAAATTGGGAATTGTAGAAAAAAGACTGAGGGGTTGAACCTTTTATCCGTATTTTGCAAACTGGTGTCAACGAAATTTGAAAGCAGCTGATTTCAACTGTAACAGTTTTGCAAATCAGACTCAAATCAAAATCAATTCCTTTGTTGAGAAAATAAAAAAATGCATACATAATTCACCATGGAAATGTTTTCTTTGTCAGAGACTCAGCGTCCATTAATACTAAATCACACTAGCACAACTGAAGGGGTTGGAAACGACCCCCTGGGGTGTGTAATGAAGACTTAACTGGGAGTCCTAAGAAAGACTAGGGGTTGCAGCCCAACCCCTCAACAATTCCCACCCTGACTTAAAATGAGTAGAGGCTTACCGATTTTGTGATTGTTAATTTGTGATCCTTTGGAAGAAGATAGAGCCTTCGCTGAAGATGGGTGTATGTAGGCGGCGGTAGGACCTATGGTGCTTGTTAAAACTTCTGTTACGTAATTTTTTATAAAATATTAGAAACTCAAAAACAGGCTATACTTCAGATTATTATTCTGTTGATTGTGCATGCCAAGTGGTTTTATTTCACTTGCCGGTTTAGCATAAATTACAGAAAATCTGTTTCACAGTGCCAAGTTGCCAACTTGAAAAGTCAGTTTGTTAAGCTGCATGGTTGTTATTTCATATGCATGATCTGTAACATGGCTTTCTATATATTTTTTCAGGTTATTTTTTTTATCTAAAGTGTAATTGGAATTACTGATTGATTACAATCTTGTAATTATAAATGAATAATTAATTTATGTAGCGTTCTTGTATGTATCTATGAAAGTGTATGTATATCTATGTATGTGAATATGCATGTATGTGTGTATGTAGGCCTATGCATGTATGTGTATGTATATGTAATTATGTATCCTATGTATGTATGTATGTGTATATACATGTAAGTACATAATTTACGTATATTGTGTTTGTATGTAAGCAAGTATGTACATACTTGTATATACATGTAGCTTATGTATGTTTGTGTATTTATTTATGTATGGATCTATGTAGCCTGTGTTTAGCCAGTAATTGTAACTTATGTATGTATGTGTGTACTGTGTAGCTTATGTATATATTATGTATAATTATATGATGTCTCGTCAGCCTTTGACCACACCATTCTTCTACAGCGCCTTGAGACAGGGCATATTTTAACTGTATAACTAGTGGGACAAATGTCCCAGTACTGTTAGGATTTGTCCCAGTAGTTAGGCTGATTTGTCCCAGGCAATGTATGGTTAAAGTATAAGTAGTGGGACAAAATGTTGGAAGAGTTTTAAGATTTGCCCCAGTAGTAAATTCCCAAAAAAAGGTGTCATGAACTTTTTCGGGAGATGAATTCCTAAGAAAAGGTCATGAACTGTTTACAGGAGGTGACTTTTTCGGGAGATGACTTCCTAAAAAAAAGGTCGTTAACTTTTTCTGGAGGTGAATTCCTAAAGAAAAGTCATCAAGTGTTTTCGGGAGATGACTTTTTCAGGAGACGACCTCCTAAAAAAAGTCATAAACTTTTTTGTTGGGAGAAGAATTGCGAAGAAAAGGTCATCGACGGTTTTCGGGAGGTGACTTTTTTGGGAGATGACTTCCTAAAAAAAGGTCATAAACTTTTTCGGGAGATGAATTCCCAGAAAAAGGTCATAAAAGTTGTTCAGAGAAGAGTTCCAAAATTTTGTCCCAGTAGTCTAAATTCCTTAAAATATGCACTGCCTGGAGACCTCTTGTCTGATGGCACTCAGATGGTTATCTGTGGTGAATCTAGAACTCTGTGGGTCCCTGTTAAACTGGGTGTTCCGCAGGGCTCTGTTTTGGGCCCTCTCCTCTTTATTTTATACACGGCCGGTATCCCCTCTCCCCTCCCCATCTATGGGGCTTCAGGCCACCTCTTTGCTGACGATGTCCAGGCTTATGTTCATGGGCCTCCTTCCTCTCAACTTCTTGCTCAGCGCATCGAAGCTCTTTCTCATGATCTTCATACCTGGATGTCTTCCAATCGCCTCTCCCTCAACTCGTCCAAAACCCAATTTATCTGGTTGGGCACTCCTCAGCAACTTCAAAAACTCGACTTTGCTCTGCTGTCTTAAAGGTTTCCGCTTTTCACTTTCTCGTCTAGCGTTCGTGATCTAGGAGTGACCCTTGCCAATTCTCTCACCTTTACTGAACACATTTCCAAACTCACTCGCACTTCCTATTTTCACCTAAGGCGCCTTCGAGCTATCCGTCGCTCCTGGAACCGAGTTTGACCTTACCTGCTGATCAATTTTGTTTTGATAAACATTTTGGCTGGACGACAGTGCGAAGTGGAGTACCGCAAGGATCAGTGCTTGGGCCACTGCTGTTCGTACTTTTTATTAAGGACATAGACGATGGAATTTTATATAAAATTTCTAAGTGTGCGGATGGTACAAAACTATGTAGAGCAGTGGATGATGAAGAAGCAGAAATACTGCAGGAAGATCTAAGAAGAATGTTCAGATGGTCACAAGACTGGCAAATGCTCTTCAATTTGGAAAAGTGGTTAGGGATGCATTTGGGGAAGAGAAACAACGAGTTTTCATATGAAATAGGGGATACGGTATTGAAAGTGAATGATGAAGAAAGGGACTTGGGAGTGATTATGCACAAGAGTGCAAAACCTTCAAGGCAATGTGCTGCAGGATCAAAAAAGGCTAATTCAACGTTAGGTATGATAAAAAGGACAATAGTCACCAGAGACAAAGATACAATAATAAGGTACAAATCACTGGTTAGGCCACAGTTGGAATACTGCATCCAGGTATGGAATCCATACCTGAAACAGGACATGGAAAAACTGGAGAAAGTGCAAAGAAGAGCTATAAAAATGATTTTGGGCTACAAGGATCTGAGTTATGAAGAAAGGTTGAAAAGGTGTGGAGTAACATTGGAGAGAAGGAGCAGAGGAGATCTAATTGAAGCTTATAAGATTATCACTGGAAAGGAAGCACTGCAGTGGGAGAGGTTCTTTGAATTAGCACCAAATAAGGCAACTCGGGGGCACAGATATAAATTATTTAAGAAGCCAAAAGGAACATTAGGGCAGAAATTCTTCAGTGCAAAAGTTGTAGACCTGTGGAATGGTTTGGATGATAGTACTGTCTCAGTGGACACAATAACAGCTTTTAAGAAGAAGCTTAGAAAATTGGGCTATTAAGCGTTCCAGGTTAATTTGCAGTGGTTCTAAAACACTGCACGTCTTCTGAACCACTTAAAACCTGGTTATGTTATGACCCAGCGCCTGTAAATAAGCTGGTTCTCTTGACTTCACTTTTTTGGGTGCTATAGAAATCTCGAGATTATGATTGCGAAGGTTAAGACGTGTGGCCGTGGTACTTGGTCTATTTAGAAAAGTTATACAGGACGATAGGTGGTGGACCATTTTTTCTAATTAGGTGTAACGGGAGGGAGGCAAGAGTAGCAAATAAAAAATAAAAGGGAGTTCTTGGCCGTGTTGCAAGGAAGGCAGGTTCTTGCGAAAATTCAAACGTGCTAAAATACATGCTTTGGCTTTTAAATCCTATATTGAGCTATTGTGCACATTCCAAAGTTTAGTTAAACACCGGAAGCATGTCACAGCAAATGTAAAGCACTGAGTTTAGTATAATCATAGTCACAAATGTAAAAACACTTAACCCCAATGAACAGACTTGATCTAGGTTCAGTTAATAACTCAGACTGCTACTGCTTGACGTATGTAGGTTTTTTAGAAGCAAGTCACAATTCTTATTTGAAGGTGGCACATTGTTGTTTCTCTCCGAGCTTCTAAAGGAACAGACTGAAATCTCTTGGACATGTACTATCCAGTTTCTAGTCTGCTGATTTCATATGTACAGAATGAAACAGTTTACAACTGCAAACTTATACATAGTCCAACAATTTAGAAATTGTAATATCATACTGACTTTGCACTAAAGACACAGCAAAGCCTCCTTGGCAATACTACAATTCTGGTCAACTGCATGTTGCTATATATGTGTAGAGCCAGTTTTCAAGAAAACTTTAATTTGCAATTTTTGGCTTTCACACTGTTCATATGTGATAGTTTCACGATGCCAAAATTTAGTTCTCTCAGCATCCTCGAACAAATAAATTTACTAATTTAAGCAGTTTGTTCATATAAGGCAGCAGTGCAAGTAAAAAGCTCAGCGTATATATGTAGCGATAATTAAAATCTGTCGCAAGTTATTGCATTAATACGAAGAACTAGTTCATATAGTCCAAGCCTCAGCAAGCGTAAAAAATACAAAAAATTACGAAGTATGTTCAGGTTTCCAGGTGTTTTGCATTAAATCAAGTTTAACCTCTAAAAGAAATTGGATAAAAATATCTTTAACAGCATCGAAAGTTTGACGATGTAGTCGTGACATTCCACTGTCTTCAAACGACGGTTATGACAAACGTGAGAAACCAAAGCAAAGCAAGCATTTAAACACATTTTTTACACAGAGCTTTTCTTGTGCAGCTTTGTAGAGCACTACAAAACTGCACTAAAACTTCACATGTAATTTTACAACAACGTTTTAACAGACCACATCACACAGCTGTTACGAAACGGCAACGAACAATTATCTGCTCTACTCATCATTTTAAATGGTAGAGAACTTCACTTTGGAAGCTAATTAGGCACTCATCACTTAATCTCTGGCAGGATGCTTGAAAGACATTTCTGTTAAAGGTCATTGCTGGTTACCATTCCAGAGCCACCATTCCATCATGGGCAATGGATAGAAGGACATGCAGCAATTGAAATCGTTTTCTTGTGGTTATTATGATTCATATAAAGTAAATTTTTAATCTCCAAACAGGATTTAATTACAGCTTTACGTTACTGGTTTGCTGAAAGCATACTAAACATGGTAAATATTGTTAAAGTGACAGCATTTCTTGGTTTCACCATTTACCAGGCAGCACCATTAGTTCTCTGGGAAGTTGTTTGTTAAACTATTACAGTCTTTCTTACCAGTCCAAGAAGTACATCACCGGGTAACAGATCAGTCTCTTGAGCTAACCAGTTGGCCTTAATTTTCATAGATTTGGCAAGGAGTGCAAAGTCTGGTTACCGGTATACACGTCCCTTACTAGCCTGGCATGATAAAATGAAACAGAAATGAAGCCTTCCTGTCCTGGTGTGGGTTCAAACCACTAACTTTGCATTTACATTTACCATCGTTAAAATGCAGTACCAACAGCAAGTTAAACTGGATGGCTCAAATGCTGTCGTATCCTCAGTGGTTAGTATTACAACAACCACTTGTAAGTGTATAAAATGTTAATAAATACTACAATGCAGACTTTGATGTAAAATAGCACTACTAGCTGTGTTTAAATCCATGAAGATATCTTTAAAAAGCTGCAAACACTCGTTTAAACTGCAAACCAGATAGAACTGTCATTCGAGACGGAGGTATTGTAGATACCTCTAGAAGCTATGTGAATTCTGCTTTAATATGTAAACCAAATTGGAATAGACAATATCCAAATCGGATATCAAACTGAAATCCAAGTTTTAATATCTTATTTTTCTGATGGCCTGGCAAAAACTTATGACTGAAAAACTTGAATCTGAAGTGCATACTGTACTAGTTTACAAATCTGGGTTACAGTATTGTGATAACCCATCTGCCAAGCAGGTTTTCACAGACACTCAGGTCAGCCAAAAAGCTACCTGTTAACTGGTTAAAAAATGTCAGTAAACTAATAAAACAGGTTTAAGGCATTGAAGATAGGCATTTTGCCAAATTATAACAAAAGTCTAATCAAGCATTTATAATGGTAGGCACGCTTCAAGACATCTGAAATATACAGGCTGGTCTATTTTAGTCCCCAAGAACAGTCAAGAAAAATGACCTTCTGAAGCAGGGCTTATAATTACGCTTCTGATTGTGAGCTTTTCTTTTTGTCATCTGTCCGAGATTCGTCTTTTTGTCGGTTTTTGTCTTCTTCGGTTAGCTGAACATATCCCCCACTCACTATCATTTCTGTTGCGAGTCCACTTCTTAGGCCTTCCTCAATTCGTGGCCTTTTCTTTTTGTCTGCTTTACTTTTGGAGGATTTACCTCCTAATTTTAGGTGGAATTTATGGCTTTTCTCGTCATGAAGCATTGAACGCTCGTTATCTGAAGAAGGACTGCCGCACTCAGCTTCTCCACCAACACTGATGCTTGGAGATTGTACATCGACTGCTGCTTCGTGATGTAATCCAGCATCGTAACTAGTTGCAAATCCACGCTCTGAATCTTTTGCTTTCTTCACGTCAACCTGGACTGCAGGAGGCGTCACTTTCACTCCACCACCAGCACTAAATCCAGGCTTGTCAACACTAGATCCTTCTGCACCTCCAAGTGAAACATCAACATCAGCCTTTGGTGAGCTAGATCGGTCTTTCGATGAGAAGAATCCTTTTACTTTCCGGCCTAATGAGCTTCTTTTGTCGGATTTTTCTATCTGAACAGAAGGTGACTCCAGATCAAGACTTCCAGATACAGTTGCTTTTGGAGCATCAAAACTGACATCAGCAGAAGGTCCCTGCAAACTGACTTCGCCAGAGCCTTTCGGTTTGCCAAACTGGATATCTGCACTAGGAAGCTCTCCACTAACCTTGCCTTTTGGGGCATCTACTGAAAAACCTGACTCAAGTTTTGGACTTTTTACCTCAATGCCTGCTGATGGAACGGATCCTTCAAAGCTATATGATGGCACTTCAGCAGTACCTGCAAGCTTACCCGCTTCAAGACTGGTGCTGCCAACATCTGCTGAAAGTTTGCCTTCGATTCCTCCACCAGTAGTACCTACTTCCCCGGCCTCTTTACTGCCTTGCCAATTAATACCAAATTTAGGCAGTCCGAGTTGAAAGTCACCAGTAGATTTTGATTTGTCACCTTCTACTTTTACTTGAGGCACATCAGCATTAACTGAACCTTCAACAGAGCCAGGTGAGGCATCCACCTCTGCCTTAGCCCCTTTGCTGCCAAACTTTGGAAAACCAATGTGAAATCCACCACTGCCTGACCCTTTTGAAGTATCGATTGAAACATCAGGAGCATCAGCATGAACTCCACCCTCAATACTTCCTTTTGGTGCTTTCAAACTAGCATCAACACCTGCCTCTACTTCTGGTGCTTTTGCATGTGCACCAAATTTCGGAAGATTAATTTTTAACCCTGATGACCCTTTTGGTGTTTCGGCATCTACATTAATACCAGGCGCTTCTCCCCTACCTTCAAAACTGACATCTGGACCAGCGACACTGACATCTCCAGAAGGCAATTCAAAATTCACATCACCTTTCAGTTCTCCTTTTCCCTTCTTTTTGCCACTGCCAGAAAATAGCCTTTTCATCTTACCTCCAAAATCTCCTTTTTTTGAAACTTTTACATTGGGGCTCTCTAGATCGACCTCAGGTCCTTCAACACTGATTGATGCATCAACACCAGGATGCTCAGCTCCTGCTTCAGCACCAAATTTAGGCACCTTCACCTTCACTTGTCCTTCCTTTTCAACCTTGGAACCCTGTAGACTGGCATCAATGCCAATGTCAGATGAAGGAATGTTAACATCAACAGTAGGTACTTCAACCTTTGGAGCTTTTCCTTTAACGCCAAATGATGGCATTCCAAAATGAATTTCACCACTGGCTTTTGGTTTGTCAACATTCACGTCCACATCGGGAAGATCGCCTCCTAATTTCCCTTCTATTTTTCCAGATGGAAGCGAAGCATCTGCTCCAATGTCAATGTCACCTTTTTGACCTTTACCTTTGCTTCCGAATCCGAACTTTGGCATTCCAATATGGAATCCTTTTGGTTTGTCAACATTCACTTCCACATCAGGAAGATCACCTTCCACTTTTCCTTCAATTTTTCCAGATGGAAGAGAAGCATCTGCTCCAATATCAATGTCACCCTTTGGAGCTTTTCCTTTAACGCCAAATGATGGCGTTCCAAAATGAATTCCACCACTGGCTTTTGGTTTGTCAACATTCACGTCCACATCGGGGAGATCGCCTCCCAATTTCCCTTCTATTTTTCCAGATGGAAGCGAAGCATCTGCTCCAATATCAATGTCACCTTTTGGACCTTTACCTTTGCTTCCGAATCCGAACTTTGGCATATGGAATCCTTTTGGTTTGTCAACATTCACTTCCACATCAGGAAGATCACCTTCCAGTTTTCCTTCAATTTTTCCAGATGGAAGAGAAGCATCTGCTCCAATATCAATGTCACCCTTTGGAGCTTTTCCTTTAACGCCAAAAGATGGCATTCCAAAATGAATTCCACCACTGGCTTTTTGTTTATCAACATTCACGTCCACATCGGGGAGATCACCATCTACTTTTCCTTCTATTTTTCCAGATGGAAGAGATGCATCTGCTCCAATATCAATGTCACCCTTTGGAGCTTTTCCTTTAACGCCAAATGATGGCATTCCAAAATGAATTCCACCACTGGCTTTTGGTTTGTCAACATTCACGTCCACATCGGGGAGATCGCCTCCCAATTTCCCTTCTATTTTTCCAGATGGAAGCGAAGCATCTGCTCCAATGTCAATGTCACCTTTTGGACCTTTACCTTTGCTTCCGAATCCGAACTTTGGCATATGGAATCCTTTTGGTTTGTCAACATTCACTTCCACATCAGGAAGATCACCTTCCAGTTTTCCTTCAATTTTTCCAGATGGAAGAGAAGCATCTGCTCCAATATCAATGTCACCCTTTGGAGCTTTTCCTTTAACGCCAAAAGATGGCATTCCAAAATGAATTCCACCACTGGCTTTTTGTTTATCAACATTCACGTCCACATCGGGGAGACCACCATCTACTTTTCCTTCTATTTTTCCAGATGGAAGAGATGCATCTGCTCCAATATCAATGTCACCCTTTGGAGCTTTTCCTTTAACGCCAAATGATGGCATTCCAAAATGAATTTCACCACTGGCTTTTGGTTTGTCAACATTCACGTCCACATCGGGGAGATCGCCTCCCAATTTCCCTTCTATTTTTCCAGATGGAAGCGAAGCATCTGCTCCAATATCAATGTCACCTTTTGGACCTTTACTTTTGCTTCCGAATCCGAACTTTGGCATATGGAATCCTTTTGGTTTGTCAACATTCACTTCCACATCAGGAAGATCACCTTCCAGTTTTCCTTCAATTTTTCCAGATGGAAGAGAAGCATCTGCTCCAATATCAATGTCACCCTTTGGAGCTTTTCCTTTAACGCCAAAAGATGGCATTCCAAAATGAATTCCACCACTGGCTTTTTGTTTATCAACATTCACGTCCACATCGGGGAGATCACCATCTACTTTTCCTTCTATTTTTCCAGATGGAAGAGATGCATCTGCTCCAATATCAATGTCACCCTTTGGAGCTTTTCCTTTAACGCCAAATGATGGCATTCCAAAATGAATTCCACCACTGGCTTTTGGTTTGTCAACATTCACGTCCACATCGGGGAGATCGCCTCCCAATTTCCCTTCTATTTTTCCAGATGGAAGCGAAGCATCTGCTCCAATGTCAATGTCACCTTTTGGACCTTTACCTTTGCTTCCGAATTCGAACTTTGGCATTCCAATATGGAATCCTTTTGGTTTGTCAACATTCACTTCCACATCAGGAAGATCACCTTCCACTTTTCCTTCAATTTTTCCAGAAGGAAGAGAAGCATCTGCTCCAATATCAATGTCACCCTTTGGACCTTTTCCTTTCAAGCCCAATGATGGCATTCCAATCTGAATTCCTCCTTTTGGTGCACTCACATTTACATCCACATCAGGCAGATCACCCTGAACTTTCCCTTCCAGCTTTCCAGAAGGTAAAGATGCATCTGCACTTGCTTCAATGTCAGCCTTTGGAGCTTTCCCTTTAAACTTCGGCAACCCAAAGTGTATTCCACCACCTGCTTTTGGTTTGGGAACATCAGCATCATGCAATGCTCCTCTGTCTCCACCGATTTCTGGAAGACCTATTTTCCCTTCACCTTGGATGTCCAATTCCGGCCCCTTTCCTTTAAGGTCAATTTTTGGAAGTTCAGCTTCTATATTAACTTCGGGCCCTTTGATATTTCCTAAGTCTCCTGTGCCCCCCACACTTACCTGTGGTCCAGACACGTTGAGATCAACATCTGGAAGGCCTGCGCTGATACCACCTTTTGTCTTTCCTTTTCCATTTTTCTTTCCACTACCTGAGAAGAATCCTTTCATTTTGTTTCCAAAACCTTTTTTGCCAGCTTTCAAATCAGGTGCATCAATATCTACTGATGGCCCTTGAATGTCAACATTAATATCTGCATCAGGCGTTCCTGAGCCTTTCAGACTGCCCTCAACACCACCAGACAACGACTTTTCTCCAGCTTGCACGTCAGCTTTAGGAGATTTTCCCTTAAAGCTCAGCCGTGGCAGTCCAAAATGAATACCTCCACTACTAGATCCTTTTGATTTTTTTGTTTCAATGTCAACTTCAGGAACATTAGCTTCAATGTTTCCCTCAACACCCCCAGATGGTAGAGAAGCACTTGCACCAACGTCAGTGTCGACCTTTGGACCCTTTCCTTTGAAACCAACTGATGGTCCTCCAATTTGGAATCCTGCACCACCTTTCAGCTTATCCACACTGACATCAACTTCGGGAAGTGTACCTTCAAGTTTCCCTTCAATGCCGCCAGATGGAAGAGATGCATCAGCACCTACATCAAGATCTCCTTTTGGACCCTTTCCTTGTAAAGCAAATGAAGGTTTTCCAATGTGAATGCCACCACTTGCCTTTGGTTTATCTACATGCGCTTCAAGATCTGGCAGGTCAGCATCGACTTTTCCTTCAATATCACCTTTTGGACCTTTTCCTGTGATGCCAAACTTTGGAAGTCCAATGCTGAATCCCCTTCCTTTTGATTGTTCAATGCCAAAGTCTGCTTCAGGTAATTCACCTGCAACATTTCCTTCTAGACCACCAGACGGTAATGATACATCTCCAATGTCTATACCTCCCTTAGGACTTTTTCCTTTGATGTTAACTGAAGGCATTCCAATGTGAAACTCACCACTGCCTTTTGGCTTTTCCACATTTAAATCAACATCAGGAAGATCACCATCTACTTTCCCTTGTATTTTACCTGACGGAAGAGAAGCATCTGCTCCAATGTCAATGTCGCCTTTTGGACCTTTACCTTTGTTTCCGAATCCGAACGTTGGCATTGCAATATGGAATTCTCCACTTCCTTTCGGTTTATCAACACAGATGTCAACATCGGGAAGATCGCCTTCCACTTTTCCTTCAATTTTTCCAGATGGAAGAGATGCATCTGCTCCAATATCAATGTCACCCTTTGGAGCTTTTCCTTTAACGCCAAATGATGGCATTCCAAAATGAATTCCACCACTGGCTTTTGGTTTGTCAACATTCACGTCCACATCGGGGAGATCGCCTCCCAATTTCCCTTCTATTTTTCCAGATGGAAGCGAAGCATCTGCTCCAATGTCAATGTCACCTTTTGGACCTTTACCTTTGCTTCCGAATCCGAACTTTGGCATATGGAATCCTTTTGGTTTGTCAACATTCACTTCCACATCAGGAAGATCACCTTCCAGTTTTCCTTCAATTTTTCCAGATGGAAGAGAAGCATCTGCTCCAATATCAATGTCACCCTTTGGAGCTTTTCCTTTAACGCCAAAAGATGGCATTCCAAAATGAATTCCACCACTGGCTTTTTGTTTATCAACATTCACGTCCACATCGGGGAGACCACCATCTACTTTTCCTTCTATTTTTCCAGATGGAAGAGATGCATCTGCTCCAATATCAATGTCACCCTTTGGAGCTTTTCCTTTAACGCCAAATGATGGCATTCCAAAATGAATTTCACCACTGGCTTTTGGTTTGTCAACATTCACGTCCACATCGGGGAGATCGCCTCCCAATTTCCCTTCTATTTTTCCAGATGGAAGCGAAGCATCTGCTCCAATATCAATGTCACCTTTTGGACCTTTACCTTTGCTTCCGAATCCGAACTTTGGCATATGGAATCCTTTTGGTTTGTCAACATTCACTTCCACATCAGGAAGATCACCTTCCAGTTTTCCTTCAATTTTTCCAGATGGAAGAGAAGCATCTGCTCCAATATCAATGTCACCCTTTGGAGCTTTTCCTTTAACGCCAAAAGATGGCATTCCAAAATGAATTCCACCACTGGCTTTTTGTTTATCAACATTCACGTCCACATCGGGGAGATCACCATCTACTTTTCCTTCTATTTTTCCAGATGGAAGAGATGCATCTGCTCCAATATCAATGTCACCCTTTGGAGCTTTTCCTTTAACGCCAAATGATGGCATTCCAAAATGAATTCCACCACTGGCTTTTGGTTTATCAACATTCACGTCCACATCGGGGAGATCGCCTCCCAATTTCCCTTCTATTTTTCCAGATGGAAGCGAAGCATCTGCTCCAATGTCAATGTCACCTTTTGGACCTTTACCTTTGCTTCCGAATCCGAACTTTGGCATATGGAATCCTTTTGGTTTGTCAACATTCACTTCCACATCAGGAAGATCACCTTCCAGTTTTCCTTCAATTTTTCCAGATGGAAGAGAAGCATCTGCTCCAATATCAATGTCACCCTTTGGAGCTTTTCCTTTAACGCCAAAAGATGGCATTCCAAAATGAATTCCACCACTGGCTTTTTGTTTATCAACATTCACGTCCACATCGGGGAGATCACCATCTACTTTTCCTTCTATTTTTCCAGATGGAAGAGATGCATCTGCTCCAATATCAATGTCACCCTTTGGAGCTTTTCCTTTAACGCCAAATGATGGCATTCCAAAATGAATTCCACCACTGGCTTTTGGTTTGTCAACATTCACGTCCACATCGGGGAGATCGCCTCCCAATTTCCCTTCTATTTTTCCAGATGGAAGCGAAGCATCTGCTCCAATGTCAATGTCACCTTTTGGACCTTTACCTTTGCTTCCGAATCCGAACTTTGGCATATGGAATCCTTTTGGTTTGTCAACATTCACTTCCACATCAGGAAGATCACCTTCCACTTTTCCTTCTATTTTTCCAGATGGAAGAGAAGCATCTGCTCCAATATCAATGTCACCCTTTGGACCTTTTCCTTGCAGGTCAAGTGATGGCACTCCAATATGAATTCCACCACTGGATTTCGGGGTGTCAACACTGATATCTGCGTCACGGAGATTGCCTTCTATTTGCCCTTCAATTTTAGGTGAAGGAAGAGAAGCACCAGCTCCAACATCAATGTCAGCCTTTGGGCTTTTTCCTTTTATGCCAAATTTTGGTAGACCAAAACTGAATCCTCTGCTTCCTTTTGGTTTTTTTATGTTTACTTCTGCATCGGGTAGGTCACCTTCAAATTTACCTTCTATACCTCCAGAGGGAAGAGATGCTTCTGCTCCCATGTCGATGTCTACTTTTGGAGCTTTTCCTTTAATGCCAATGGAGGGAACATCCACGTTAATTCCAGCACTTCCTTTTGGTTTATCTCCTTTTATTTCAACATCAGGGATGTCAACACCTACTTTTCCTTCTATGCCTCCAGAAGGAAGAGATACACCTGCTGCGTCAATGTCACCTTTTGCAGATTTTCCTTTCCCAAATTTTGGAAGTCCAAAGCTGAATCCAGCACTCCCTTTTGGTTTTTTAGCACTCACTTCAGTATCTGGTAGTTCACATTCCACTTTGCCTTCTATACTTCCCGATGGCAGATTTAAATCATCACTTGCACCAGCATCAGCTTTGGGACCTTTTCCTTTACTGCCAAACTTTGGCAGACCAAAGTGAAAACCACCGCTTCCTTTGCCTTTACCAGCGTCATGCAACGTTCCACGGTTTAAATCAAGATCAAGGTCTGCTTCTCCTTCTATGGCAGATTTGGGAAGATCAACATCCACATCAACGTCTGGAAGATCACCTTCAATCTTACCTTTTATGCCTGGAGAAGGAAGGGATGTGTCCACATTTACATCAATATCACCTTTGGGAGCTTTTCCTTTGCCTCCAAACTTTGGGAATCCAATGTGAAAACCACCTTTTCCTTTTGGTTTTTCTGCACTAATATCAACACCAGGAAGCTGTCCTTCCACTTTGCCCTCAATACCACCTGATGGAAGAGATACATCTGGAAACTCCCCTTCGACCTTTCCTTCAAAACCTCCAGAAGGAAGGGATGCATCGCCTTCAACATCAAGTTCTCCTTTAGGACCTTTTCCTTTGATACCAAATGATGGAAGTCCAAAATGTATTCCACTACTTCCTTTCGGTTTTTTCCCGTCAACATCTGGAAGCTCCCCTTCGACCTTTCCTTCAAAACCTCCAGAAGGAAGGGATGCATCGCCTTCAACATCAAGTTCTCCTTTAGGACCTTTTCCTTTGATACCAAATGATGGAAGTCCAAAATGTATTCCACTACTTCCTTTCGATTTTTTCCCGTCAACATCTGGAAGCTCCCCTTCGACCTTTCCTTCAAAACCTCCAGAAGGAAGGGATGCATCGCCTTCAACATCAAGTTCTCCTTTAGGACCTTTTCCTTTGATACCAAATGATGGTAGTCCAAAATGTATTCCACTACTTCCTTTCGGTTTTTTCCCGTCAACATCTGGAAGCTCCCCTTCGACCTTTCCTTCAAAACCTCCAGAAGGAAGGGATGCATCGCCTTCAACATCAAGTTCTCCTTTAGGACCTTTTCCTTTGATACCAAATGATGGTAGTCCAAAATGTATTCCACTACTTCCTTTCGGTTTTTTCCCGTCAACATCTGGAAGCTCCCCTTCGACCTTTCCTTCAAAACCTCCAGAAGGAAGGGATGCATCGCCTTCAACATCAAGTTCTCCTTTAGGACCTTTTCCTTTGATACCAAATGATGGTAGTCCAAAATGTATTCCACTACTTCCTTTCGGTTTTTTCCCGTCAACATCTGGAAGCTCCCCTTCGACCTTTCCTTCAAAACCTCCAGAAGGAAGGGATGCATCGCCTTCAACATCGAGTTCTCCCTTTGGACCTTTTCCTTTGATACCAAATGATGGTAGTCCAAAATGTATTCCACTACTTCCTTTCGGCTTTTTCACGTCAACATCTGGAAGCTCCCCTTCGACCTTTCCCTCAAAACCTCCAGAAGGAAGGGATGCATCGCCTTCAACATCGAGTTCTCCCTTTGGACCTTTTCCTTTGATACCAAATGATGGTAGTCCAAAATGTATTCCACTACTTCCTTTCGGTTTTTTCCCATCAACATCTGGAAGCTCCCCTTCGACCTTTCCTTCAAAACCTCCAGAAGGAAGGGATGCATCGCCTTCAACATCGAGTTCTCCCTTTGGAACTTTTCCTTTGATACCAAATGATGGTAGTCCAAAATGTATTCCACTACTTCCTTTCGGTTTTTTCCCGTCAACATCTGGAAGCTCCCCTTCGACCTTCCCTTCAAAACCTCCAGAAGGAAGGGATGCATCGCCTTCAACATCAAGTTCTCCTTTAGGACCTTTTCCTTTGATACCAAATGATGGTAGTCCAAAATGTATTCCACTACTTCCTTTCGGTTTTTTCCCGTCAACATCTGGAAGCTCCCCTTCGACCTTTCCTTCAAAACCTCCAGAAGGAAGGGACGCATCGCCTTCAACATCGAGTTCTCCCTTTGGACCTTTTCCTTTGATACCAAATGATGGTAGTCCAAAATGTATTCCACTTCCTTTCGGTTTTTTCATGTCCACATCAACATCTGGAAACTCCCCTTCGACCTTTCCTTCAAAACCTCCAGAAGGAAGGGATGCATCGCCTTCAACATCGAGTTCTCCCTTTGGAACTTTTCCTTTGATACCAAATGATGGTAGTCCAAAATGTATTCCACTACTTCCTTTCGGCTTTTTCCCGTCAACATCTGGAAGCTCCCCTTCGACCTTGCCTTCAAAACCTCCAGAAGGAAGGGATGCATCGCCTTCAACATCAAGTTCTCCTTTAGGACCTTTTCCTTTGATACCAAATGATGGTAGTCCAAAATGTATTCCACTACTTCCTTTCGGTTTTTTCCCGTCAACATCTGGAAGCTCCCCTTCGACCTTTCCTTCAAAACCTCCAGAAGGAAGGGATGCATCGCCTTCAACATCGAGTTCTCCCTTTGGACCTTTTCCTTTGATACCAAATGATGGTAGTCCAAAATGTATTCCACTACTTCCTTTCGGTTTTTTACCGTCAACATCTGGAAGCTCCCCTTCGACCTTTCCTTCAAAACCTCCAGAAGGAAGGGATGCATCGCCTTCAACATCGAGTTCTCCCTTTGGACCTTTTCCTTTGATACCAAATGAAGGAAGTCCAAAATGTATTCCACTACTTCCTTTCGGTTTTTTCCCGTCAACATCTGGAAGCTCCCCTTCGACCTTTCCTTCAAAACCTCCAGAAGGAAGGGATGCATCGCCTTCAACATCGAGTTCTCCCTTTGGACCTTTTCCTTTGATACCAAATGATGGTAGTCCAAAATGTATTCCACTACTTCCTTTCGGTTTTTTACCGTCAACATCTGGAAGCTCCCCTTCGACTTTTCCTTCAAAACCTCCAGAAGGAAGGGATGCATCGCCTTCAACATCAAGTTCTCCTTTAGGACCTTTTCCTTTGAATCCGAACTTCGGAAGTCCGATATGGAATTCTCCACTTCCTTTTGGTTTGTCAATGTTTACATCAAAATCTGGACATTCACCTTCTACTTTCCCTTCAATGCCTCCTGACGGAATGGATACATCCGCGCCTGCATCAAGTTCTCCCTTGGGACCTTTTCCTTTGATACCAAATGATGGTAGTCCAAAATGTATTCCACTACTTCCTTTCGGTTTTTTCCCATCAACATCTGGAAGCTCCCCTTCGACCTTTCCTTCAAAACCTCCAGAAGGAAGGGATGCATCGCCTTCAACATCAAGTTCTCCTTTAGGACCTTTTCCTTTGATACCAAATGATGGTAGTCCAAAATGTATTCCACTACTTCCTTTCGGTTTTTTCCCGTCAACATCTGGAAGCTCCCCTTCGACCTTTCCTTCAAAACCTCCAGAAGGAAGGGATGCATCGCCTTCAACATCAAGTTCTCCTTTAGGACCTTTTCCTTTGATACCAAATGATGGTAGTCCAAAATGTATTCCACTACTTCCTTTCGGTTTTTTCCCGTCAACATCTGGAAGCTCCCCTTCGACCTTTCCTTCAAAACCTCCAGAAGGAAGGGATGCATCGCCTTCAACATCGAGTTCTCCCTTTGGACCTTTTCCTTTGATACCAAATGATGGTAGTCCAAAATGTATTCCACTACTTCCTTTCGGCTTTTTCCCGTCAACATCTGGAAGCTCCCCTTCGACCTTTCCTTCAAAACCTCCAGAAGGAAGGGATGCATCGCCTTCAACATCAAGTTCTCCTTTAGGACCTTTTCCTTTGATACCAAATGATGGTAGTCCAAAATGTATTCCACTACTTCCTTTCGGCTTTTTTCCGTCAACATCTGGAAGCTCCCCTTCGACCTTTCCTTCAAAACCTCCAGAAGGAAGGGATGCATCGCCTTCAACATCGAGTTCTCCCTTTGGACCTTTTCCTTTGATACCAAATGATGGTAGTCCAAAATGTATTCCACTACTTCCTTTCGGTTTTTTCCCGTCAACATCTGGAAGCTCCCCTTCGACCTTTCCTTCAAAACCTCCAGAAGGAAGGGATGCATCGCCTTCAACATCGAGTTCTCCCTTTGGACCTTTTCCTTTGATACCAAATGATGGAAGTCCAAAATGTATTCCACTACTTCCTTTCGGCTTTTTCACGTCAACATCTGGAAGCTCCCCTTCGACCTTTCCTTCAAAACCTCCAGAAGGAAGGGATGCATCGCCTTCAACATCGAGTTCTCCCTTTGGACCTTTTCCTTTGATACCAAATGATGGAAGTCCAAAATGAATTCCGCCACCAGCCTTTCCTTTAGGTGCACTGATATCGGCATCATGTAACTGTCCTCGACTGATATCTACATCCAATTCAGGCAGTTCTGGGTTTGCTTGGCCTTCGGCACCAAATGCTATTCCAGCTGCAGGACCTTTGCCTTTAATATCGAAACCAACACCTCCATCTCCTCCAAGAGCTCCAGAAATTCTTGGTCCTTGTATATCAACGTCTACAGGGTTTACTTCAATTGCACCTTTTGGTAGGTTTACACCTGTATTGATGTCGTAATCCACTTTTGGTCCTTCTGCTTCAAAGCCGAGCTTGATTCCTCCTGTATCATCAGGTTTTCCTTTGTTTTTCTTCTTACTGTCACCTCGTTTGAAAAATCCTTTGATTTTACCACCTATGGATGGACCAGAGGTGTCAACATCAACTTCTGGTAGTGCTACATCTACTGACGGACCAGTTACTGCAATGCTGCCACTTTTTTCTGGAATGGTTGTTTCTGCTTTTGCTTTTGGCAGGCCCAGATTTATGTCTATACTGGTATCTATATCTGGCTTATTGACATCAATGTCTACTGTTGGTGGTTGAAATTTTATGCCAGCATCTGGGCTGCCTGAAATTTCTCCTTCTCCTGAGATTGCAGGCACTTGAAATTCAGCTTTTGGTAATTTTCCTTTAAGTTCTACTTTTCCCTTCAAATCAGGTTTTGGAGCTTTTACCTCGACACTGGGAGCATCAACATCGATGTTGGCACTGGCATCGGCTACAGAATATTTTCCGGATTTTCCAAGACCAATCTTTGGTCGGTGTTTCTCGAACCAGCTTTCTCGTTCAGCTTTGGGTTGTTTTACCTTCAGATCTCCTTCAATATTTGGTCCTGCTATGTCAACACTGACATTTGGTTTTCCAACTGTAACATCGATATCTCCTGGCTTGAAGTCTCCTTCGATGTTTCCTGCAACTTTACCAGTTTCAAGTTCCACACTTGGAAGACTTACGTCTGCCTCGATCTTTGCCTTTCCTTTTGCCTGCTTATCTTTCTTTCCATTTCCGGGACTAAAGAATCCTTTAAGTTTGTTTCCAAAGCTTCCACCTTTGCCAGTCAGCTCAACACTTCCAGGATCAATTTCTACATCTGGCAGGCTGACGTCTATGCCTCCTTTTAAGCTTTCATCTATTTCTGCTCCAATGTCTGGTAAGCCGACTGTTGCTCCTGTTTCAAACTTAGGTGCATTAGAACTGAAAACAACGTCAGTCCCATGTCCTGGTAGTGTTACGTCGGCCTTTGCACCATTCACACCAAAGTCCAACTTTGGTGCATCCATCTTGAGTCCTGCGCCAAGTCCAGCTCCTGCTGCTGCCTGTTTCTTGATGTTGAACTTGACAGGAAATGGAGCAAGGATGTTCAAAAGTTTACGTGCATCATCATTACGCAGTTTATCCATGTCAATCGCGATGCCTGTAATGCGGTCGCCTGCAATAAAACATGTTGTGTACAGTTTTTATTCTCAGTGGCATGTATTGTATGCAGTTTTGTAAATTATTTTTACGGTTTTAATTTGTTTACCACAGAAAGTACCTTTGCTTTAAAAAACTTGAATGCATGAGAACAAATGAGATTGCCATTGTGAATTATCTGGAATGTCAGGTATACAGACTGAAAAAGTCTAATTGTTTTAAGTTCAAACTAACTCTTACGAATTCTTCCAGTGACTGCATTTTTGATTGAACTGTTTGCCATTAGCTTAGGTGCTTCCGAGAGGATCTCTAGTGGCACTATACAGGATGTTGTTACAATTACAACTCAATCAAATCAAAACTACACTGCACGGAAGGTCACAGAAACACGTTTAAACATTTCTATCAGTCTGTAAGATCACTGTTGTAGGCTACTTTTCATGAAGTCTGAGACTTCAGAAACTCATTGTAATGCTGTGTTTGGTAGCTATAGCGAGAACCACCTTATAACAACGTTGTGTTATGATGATCTTAGTTTCCATAGTGAATTAATTTTTGGGACTCATGTTTCAGACCATGTTGTATGAGGATTTGTGTTATACATATATTCAGAAATACTATAATAAGTCTTTGATGTATCTAATTAACTAATGATGATAAGTGGAATTTGTTGAAAATTTGGCTTCACATTTGTAGTAAGTTTTTTATATTCGTGGTAAACCAGGTATGGAAGAAGAGAGTTGCTTACTTTTTTAGCGGGGATATCAGTTAAGATAAATCAATAATAATAATTATTATAATCATAATAAGAAATACCACTAATAGAGTTAAGTAACATGTTAAATAATAAGTTAAGTAATTAACAGGATGTACTGCATGACACTGTAATGCATTAGTAGGCATCACTAAAGAGAACGCAAGCGAGTCTGGTCGCAATCATTCATGCTCATGAGGAACATTCGTAATACAAGTAATTGGTACATGTTTCTGAGACTACACATAGTATTTGCACAATGCTGCCATGTGAATTTACCTGGGAAATTTGAACGTACTAGCAACAGAGAGATCTGCACCAGGACTATAGTGTTCAGTTTACACACCACAATAGTGTGATTTGCCTCAAGTAAATTTATTCTGCTTTCAGCTGTCAACTGGAACGAAACCATGAAACCTGACCTGTGCTGTATAGAACAGTTCATGAACTCAGTTCGGGACTGTATATATAAATAAGTTGTAATTAGTTCTTTTTTCTTGTGCAGCTATAGTATACAAATCCAAAAGCTACATCCATCCTGAAGTTAGAATTCAGTGCTTGATTCTTGGTGCCACAAGATTTTTGTAACTTTTGCAGCTGGTAGACAGGCTGCTCAATTTTGAGATTGTTTGGTTTCTGTACAGATGCTGACCTCATAACTGTATATTCTTGGTTTTTCTTGCTGTTTAACAAATGTTTACCATTACTTTACCTAATTGTTTGATCTGCATAAAACTTATCACAATATCCTAATATGTCACTTGTTGCAATCATTCAACTCTTTCACTCGAATGTGGTTGGCGTGCGGACGGATATATTTACCAGCTTTAATTTTGCCGCTTGCTGCAGCAGCACCATCACTCTGAACGTCTTGGACAGTGAAGCCTCCATCAGCATTTGCACTTACATCAAATCCAAGCCCCTTTCCGTCGTGGCTTTGCAGTGTTACTGCCTCGTATTCCTGAAACAAAGCCAATAATTCTGTAAAATTTTGTTTCCATTAACCATTCTGTTTAAAATCTATAAGTACCATCCAACTCTGAACGTGGTGTCAACTATTGGTGGAACTTTTGGTTTGTTGGGCTCTGTGTGTGTGCGAGAGCTCGCCAGCGGTGACTTTTCCGGTTATCTGATCATTATTTGCATACAGACGAACTTGTTGGTTTGTAATGGACTCTAGCATCATTTAGGCTACTGAGGAGCGCCATCATGCGTTACTTAGAATGCACTTTAAAAATTTCCAGGTTATCAATAATTAACTCTAAGAATTCGTAGAATGTAATTCATATGCCATTGCCCCTGCTTGTGAAAAGCCTCATCCACCTCGTAACAAACATATTTTTTGTTTTGTCAGTGTGCAGAGATGCTCTGTGCTGTTGGCAACAGGCAGAGCAGTGCATTAACCACTCCTAAAAGCAGATAAACTTCAGTAGATGCTGTTTTGATCCGTGCCACAATTTATTATCCACAGTGGAAAGAAATATCAGGTGCGGCAGAGAGGGCCAGTGCATTCGGCTTAACGTTTCGATTCCAGCTGAGCAGAAACTTGGCCACCATTAAGATTGTTTGGCCACTTCAACCCACTGCATGCCGTCTAGATGCAGCTCCAGCCTACTCATTTAAAATCCCTCTTTCCGATCACAGTCCAAGACCCCGCCTGGCATCATCTGTTCTACTTGAGTTCCTTTAGATAATTCTCCCAAACACCAGTTACATGGTGGATCTTTAAAAATAAGGAGACCAGCTGACCCAGTGGGTAGGTAATTATCCTACTCATCAGTGTCTCATATTTAAAAATTGCCAGCCATAAGTGTAGACAGTGAGCCCGACAAGGGTGTTTATCAGTTTCTAACTTGACAGCTAAAATTAGCCAATACATGCTCAGGTGACTCAACATGGCAAGTAAACAATGCTTTCACAAACACTCAGGTACACACACGCACACAAACACGCGCGTACGCACACACACATACGCACACGCACACATCACGCATACACATATACGTACACATAAACATGGACGCACACCACTCACATATACACATGCACACACACAAACACTACCAGCCTTTGTTGGAACAAAAAGCAAAAAATCAGTGGAGGACAAGTTTTAGCTATGTCACTCAGTGCTAGCAGGAAATGTAGCCCGTGCAGTTCTGGTACGGTTTGCTTTGAATTTCAGCTCAGTGAAATGAACACTTAAACAATTAATTCATGAAGAAAATAAGTTGTTATACTTAAGCAATATTCTGTTGATGCATTTAAAAGACTAAAGTGTTTTGAGTGTACTGACTATGCATGTGCATTTACTACAGTAGTCGGTGATTAAAAACATGACTGACCACTTTTCAACCATGCTTCTGCAACAGGGTTATGGTTCTCGATTACAATTTCACTTGAAGCGACTATCGATTGATGTCTTGTGCATTATGATAACGGCGCTATATAAGTCGTAAGATTAGATTAGGTAAGATTTGATAAGCTAAACTCACTAGGGATGGCAGGTTAACTCCGCCTGAGACTCCAGCCTGCATCATCTTTGCTCTGTCCCTCAAACTGAGGAGAAAGATTTAATCCCTTGTTTTCTTGCCGACTGTATTTGCTTGAATAAGAACCTGATTGGAAAAAACAAAACAAAATTTTAAATTACTGCCAAGTCAAACGAAAACACTATGAAATAAATGGACAGTGTTGTGTACTAAATCGTGTGGCACATCAACAGATTGCTACTGCCTCTGCTTAGCATCCAGCCTCTGGTGGCAGACTGCAGCATTACTAGACATTGACATGCAATTTGTTGTCAAGTCCTACCACCACTAAAAAGTTGTTGCTAATTCGGTGCCAGTTACAGGTGATAAACATAGAAAGGCCAATCTAAACAAACCTGAGATGTTGCTGTCCTATAGCTTTATGGTTGTGATAGTGCTGCGCTGGACTGGTTAGACAGTCCAACTGGTTGTGCTTGAAATTTTACAGTTCTGTGGTTAATTTATCGTTGTCATGTTTGCGTTTCAGGAAACGGCACCTTTAACAACCAGGACCAAGTCTCAGAGGACTAATGTTGATTGGTGCAGAATAAATGAACAGTTACCCTAGCTTACCTTACCTTGTTGGTAAGTACAGAGCTACTTTTTTAGAAATATTCTTTACAGAGAAATCTTAAAATGTTTTACTGAGCAGCCCTTATTCAGTGATGCCATCGCTGGAACCTGTATCTCTATCGGATTTCAACATGGCTTCACACACACACACACGCACGCACGCACGCACACACGCACACGTGAAGTCCAATCAATGGATTAACGTGTTAGATATCAGACTATATATACACTTGGTAAGAAAATCCAAGGATTATATACACTTAGTAAGAAAATCCAAGGATACTGTGACAACACTAGGTATAGATCAGTTCTGCAATTCCACAGTCTAGGGATTAATTAGCACCCAGTGCTCACAGCTGTGAAATTGTAATCAAAAATCATATTCCGTTGGAAAAGCAAGGTTGAATTCCGACAGGTAGCATGACAAAGTACAAAAAAAGGATATGGATTATGGAACAGGGAGCCAACAACTCTCTCTCTGAACATTACTTCTTTTCCTTTTATAATTCATCATTATGTGTAATGATCTATATACTTAATCTTTTCCCACATCTGCTGTTTAACATTGTTCCACACTTTACAAAGGGACAGATACAAGTGTCTATTTTTACCTGAACATGCACCACGAAACTTCACAAATCTTATCCTGAGCAGTTTCAAGAGATCCAAAATAGTCCCTCTTGTTAACCTACAGCCTACACACTTTTTTTAAAACAAACCCTTCTAAGTTCAAAACACTTCAACAATGACCTGCTCTGCTAAATCAGTTCAACGGAGAACAAACTGCAGACGGTCTTCTGCAAACTTGGCTGTGCATCCAAACGCATAGAGCTGAGACATTGACAGTTGGTAGAGACAATCATTATACAGTTCATCTTTGGTTTGCAATCACTGTTGCGTTCTTTGCACGCTATTTGTCGACAGAAGTCTCCGGAACTTCAAGGTTTCGAGCACAACCCGTCTAAGCAGTCCAACCCAACACTGTCACAACCGTAAAACTATAGGACAGCAACATCTCAGGTTCATATAGAGATCGGCCTTTCTATGTTTATCGCCTGTATTATGGCACTGGCTCCGAAGTAGAAAGTTCCTGATGGTGGAACTTTTTATGCCGTTGCCAATAAAATCTGTGAGTGAAAGACAATAAAAGTCTTTGTAATCTTAACACAGACTGGCCGGGTTTAATTAACGTTGAGCCGAAACAGAAGTTGCAGTCAGTGACTGTATATATGCACTGGCAGTTCTGAGTAAATTCTTAAATCTCAAACGACCGAGTATTTCAATGCGCTCGGCATCTCTGTGTAGTTTTATGTGGAAGAAAATCTACCAAGGAAAGGAGTAATGTTAACATACCGGTCAACGCCTCATACATTAAACATTAGCGCTATTGAAGTTACTAATTAATAATAATTGGTAAAATTTTCCAGCTTGTTGTCTTGTGCATTAGACATCCGTGCAATAGATCCGTTGTAACTAATTAATAATTAATAGGGCCTGCTTCACGCACATTCTATAACAGTAGTCTGAGATGTATGGGCAAGCATTTCCCACACGTGCATCTACTCCAGCCTCTCACTAAATCTAACCTTATTTCATCATCACCTATTTATCACTATTTATCTTATCTATTGGTTCCCTTATTTTGTTCATTGCGCCTCGTCTCGCGTGCTTGTGTTTTGTAAGCCGTAGTGCGTCTGCAAGCGGTTCAATAAAGAACATACTTACTTACTTACTTACTGGCCTCTAAGGAAAACCTTATAGACTTGGGATATTACTACTGGTGTGGCAAAGAAGGTTGCAAATGCCTTTCACCACAGCATCTCGATTTTGCACATTATTACAGCTTGAGATTTTGCAGTCAAGTGGTGTAAACATGTAAATAAGTATTGTCCAGTTGTTCTTGTTGTGTCTGTGCTGCAGCCCGACTACCGTCCATCCCCATGATTACGATTCTAATGAATATGGTTGAAAGAAGTGTAATAAATGAGAGTTACATTACCATACTGCTACATTGTCTGCATTTTGGAGCTGACTCTTAGTAAGTCAGGAGTACCATATTCCATGCACTGCCGAAATCATGGAGATAATACATGCACTTGTATGGATTTATATATATTTGAGTATGTATGTGTATGTGCATGTATGTATCTAGGTAATGTAATCCAACATTTATATAGCACCACTTAGGGTGCATATATTCTGCCATCCACAACTGCCATCATAACCTTTCAGCTTTATCAAACAGTTCTCTTTCAGAAGCGACAAATCGCTGTATTGAGTTACGACCGAATGAATCTTGCATCGTGAAGATAAGAAAAATTTGGAAAATTGTAAGATTAACCAACTCAGAACATTGTGAAAGGAACTTGATTTGTGATTGTCATTAGTAACTTATATCGTACTGGTGTCTATGGCACAATATCAACCGATGGCTTCCCAGAACTAAACCATAATCAGGTGAATATCTAGATCAGTCCACTAGGTCCTGATAGGACAGACAGGCAGCCTAAGGTGGATTAGCAATTTGAAGAAAGGTACTTCTGACGTTGAGGAACGGGAAAAGCTCGTTCACCAATCTATGGGTATAACCCAGGGGGTTCCCAATCTTTTCTATGCCCTGCACCCCTAGAAAATGTTTGATTAATGTTAACAGATCTAGTTTCTACATACATACAGTACAATAATAACATACTTTCCCTCTGTCGCACCCTACTACTGAAATGCCATCTCGCACCCCCTGGGGTGCGGGCACCCCAGGTTGGAAACCCCTGGTATAGCCAAAGAGGATCAGACGACCTTATATTGAATAGTAAAGAGACAGGTTTAAACAAATTCATTCCCATTACAATATTGCGTGCTGCGAAGAAGAGTTTAATAGTGAGAAAGAAGAGTTAGTGAGTGAGTGAGTGAAAGAGAGAGACAGACAGACAGACAGACAGACAGACAGACAGACAGACAGACAGACAGAGCTACATGGTGTCCTACACCAAACAGCCACGACGTATATATAGCAGCAGCATACTGACAACTTAATGGGGCCTATACCCACTGCTTCACTGCACAATGTCAACAGTGTCTGCACGCCTACAGCAAAAGCTGCAGATATTGATGCCTACGAAGAGTTTAAGCCAGTGACACTAGAATCTGCCTGCCAAAAATGAATGCCTAATTGTACTGAAGTTCGCTAACGGGTACATAAGCAATTCGTCAAAAACATTTGACAGAGAGTTACGCCTTCTGGTAAAAAAACATATCACAAGGTTGCGCTACTATAGGAGTCTATCACAAAATAGATGTAAAATCTGTTTCTCATATGGTAGAATGGTGAGAAAGACGCATTCAAATGGTCCAACAGAACATTTAAACATAAAAAGGTACAAAGATGTTAAGCTCAGCCTGTTGTATTCACAGTGTTTGGCTTGCCACATAACAGTTAATGACTTTAATAAACTTCTAGCAAGGAATGTCACTTTGAGAGGCAAACTGTTACCATTAAATAAGTGTCGCGCGGGCGCGCGCACACACACACACACACACTCACACTCACACACGCACGCACGCACATGTTGCTTGCTTCTACAGCATGATTTTAGTGTTCTATCAGTTGATGACGTGTGTATTACACATCGATGATACAGAATAACAAATCCTCCATAATTATGTTTTGGAATCTAGTATGCACATGTATTGTGTTTTACTAAAGTACTGCACAGCTGTTGTGTACTGCTGCATAAAAATCATTTGTTTCTTTTACCTAGAAAGCGTGCATATCTAGGTTAAACTTATCAGGCACCAAGGTACCTTAGGTTATCCGTGGATTCTGTTGAAGCCGCTAGCTGTTTGACCCGGCAGCAGTGAAAATAGCATTTACGTATAGATATGCCTATTCCTCAGAGGCACAAATTTATTGCTCTTTGACACGACATAGGCACAATCAGACGAAAGGAACACCGAAAACGTGTGTTAAATACACTGTGAGAAAAATGTTCAAGACCTACTCTGATTGCTGCAGTCATCCAGGACATAGTCGTTCATTTCCTGTTGACATTGCGTTTTATACCAGTTATGTAGCCATGGGGATTTAAACGGCACTATAGTGAAATCCAGATAGGTACAAGTGTACTTCGCATCCTAAGAGGCGGTAAATCCACACTATCTGATAAATTGGACAGTTGGAGTTGATCCTCCAGCGTCTTGGGTTTGAATTCTGTTATCGTTTAAACATAGCAAATTGTTTTACGCCTGTTCAGGAGCCGCATGGCATGGAAGTGTAATTGTAATTAGTAACTTCTATTGCGCCGGTGTCTAATGCACAAGGCATCAACCGATGGCACACGAAAACCAGGCCGTAATTAGGGCAATATCCAGAAGATCAGTCCGTAAGAAATGTATCTGGAAGTGACTGAGAATAGATAGAAAACTGCGGACATTTGAAAGAAACGAAGGCCAGTGGGTGCAACCAAATCCCTGTACTGTAGACTGAAAGTGAAAGGAACTCTGACCGCTCACCCAAGGAGTTCTAAATGACCTGTATGTGGATCTGCATATTTAGACTTTCTGGACTAGCCCTTCTACTTGTTTGTTTAATCCTCAGCCTTGTCCGGACTTAGTAATTAATGAGGAATTAAATATGAAGTAAACACCTTTCAGAGTCACCTGCCCATGGGTATTTAGACCTCCACGCCCTGCCCCACCGGTAATTAGGCGAGTCACTGACATCCGAGATAACAATGCGTCAGTGTCATTTGACCGTTGACCAGCGTTGTAGCATTGCATTGTGTAGCATGGCCCTGCCGGCAAGTTTTGCTACATCATTTCAAGTGTGGTCTGCCTTCTGGTAACTCTGACCTCGCAAAATTGAACCCATCTGATGGATTTTACATGGATTCCATTGTTTGGGGCCCTTGGTTTAACAGTATTATGCTCAGTTTTCCCCGATCGTCGTTCCAAGATGCAGTTTGTACACTCACGGTAGCTAAATTAAGTACGTAAGCAGCCCTAATTTACACATGCACTGGACAATATCAGTGATCATTACTGTTATGGTAGCCTATAACTACAAGCAAACATAATTGGTAACTAGCAGAAAATGGTTGTTTAATGTAGAATAAAAACCACACGCTGAGTTTATCAGAGTACTTCAGTCTATAGGCCTAAAGCTTGGACAATCAGATTTCTTTCTGCCCAAATTCATGCAGAACAAATCAGTTTTTCAGGTAGCCTACTCTAGAATTGTAATTTAAAACTTCTATCACGCCAGTGTATAATGAATGTACAATGCATAGACCGATGGCGCACCAAAACCAAGTCGTATTCAGGTCAATATCTAGATCAGTCCGCTACTGCAGAAAGGCTGCCTATCGGCGAAATAGTCCTACTACTCTAGAAGAAAACTATGGGGCAAAAATTTCGGATCATGTTCTTAGTCTTATAAAACGGTACACACTATTAGCTTACTTATCACAAACATTCTTTTTATCACCATAAACCGTATCGCTGCTAGGATTTCGGCAAACACATATATATACAGCGCCTGCTGTTGGAGGTTGCATACCGCAGGCTATTTTGTTCAGACACTGCAGGCCCTTCTTAATTCAGCGTCTTGCCGAGGCCACGAGCAACAGCACGGTTCGGACATTTTTATTTTATGTAGCATGGAACCAGATGAAACTTTATGATCGACATGGAACCAGCGCCAAAGTGCGTTCCTAACTAAAGGCATCCCATGCACGCATTCAGTCAACAGATATGCAGGCAGCCCGCGATAGCGCTTCTAGCCCACACCCAAACTGACTGACTAATGGACCCAGGCAGCACATCTAACTCGAGCCAGACAGGTAAACGCCAGCTCGCACGTACACCCACACCGACTATATGACTGGCGCTACAGTGCCCTTGTACAACTGGCGTTACGTAATTTTCACTTAAACCTATCCAATAAGCTTAACGATTAAGTGTTGAAAATAGGGTTCCAAACTACAGCCAGTAACTAGCAGATATCGGAAGAAATAAACATGTTGATTTACACGATTAAACCCCATCTAAATTCTGTGCATTGTAAATTTCAACTAAGTTCCGAAGTACGTTAGCTGCGACGTTAATTAGCTGCGCCTGTTACTAAAGCAATGATAACAAAGGCAGCGCAACACGCATCCCAAAAACTGATAATTCTGCCACAGGTAACACAAGTAATGTAATGTAAGTTTCCAAAATTTCTGGAGAATAAGCAAAGTGAATGTAATATTACTCTTCAGAATTTTTGTAGGGAATAGTAAACTGTACAGACCTAACAACGATGAGCAGCATTTGCTATCATTGCTTCAGTAACAGACACAGCTTATTAACGTCACAGCTCACCAACGTATTTTGTAACTTAGTTAAACTTTACAGTGAGTATGAGTATATATTCGTTTATTCAAATAGATAGTTGACAGAATGCAACTATTAACAATAGGATAAATGTACAATAAGTAAAACAAAAGAGGATTAAAATGTTAAATGTGCCTAGAATGCCACTAGACGGTCCAGTTTTTTGAAGGAGAACCAGTAATTTCATAAATTCGCTTTGCCATTACTGTTTGGTTTACTACGGATCCTGCAAGACATGGTTAATAAGCAGCGCCTCGCTCTGTCTATGCTGAGACCGCTGTATACATACCACTGCTAAGAGGCTTATTAAGTCTGCCGTAGTATTCTTTGTGCACAGCCAAAACGCGCGCGCGCACGCATACACACACCTACACGCAAAAACAAGCAACACACACACACACACACACACACACACACACACACACACACACACACACACACACACACACACACACACACACACACACACACACACACACACACACACACACACAAGCCCCAAGGCTGCATATTTACAACGCAGCCAGAGACCAGCACCGCGTATCCGTCTACACGTAATCAAAAGCTCTTTCTGCCTCCCGCAATATATACTGCCAACTGAACATAATCAGAAACAGATCCGACAGTCACAATGCATACACAAGTATGCAGTTATGTACAACGCGTGTGTATATACATATAATTTATTTGCATACTCCTGTGTATGACAAACGTTGTATAATTACTGGCACACACCCACTAGCAGCTTCCAGGTGCCAACAACTACCACTGCTCGTCATCGCTGGGTCCCAGGCCGACGCTGCAGGTAAGCAGCAAACAACTAACTAGTAATTGCGAGCAACTAGGTCATCAGACGTCCATGCTCCACGGCAGAATGTCTGCAGATAATGACGCACGAATACGTTTTTACAGGCGCTAAACTTGTCTACGGTGGCGATATCAATCGTTGCACGTGTTGAAATTTATGACTGTGACACAGACCAGTGAAATGATCGAGGTCATCAACAACAAAAAAGTAATCGATGAAATTGCGTTAATTTCTCAACCTTCGGCAAGAATTTAAACCAGTAGCAACCTGCAGATTGTCAAAACGTAACGAAAGTTTAAAGGGGAAAGTTGTTCCGTGTCCCAGATTTCCCTGCAAGAAATTGTAGCAACTGGCAAGTTTCCTAGCTATAAATGTATTTGTGCAAAAATGTTTTTATCACAGATTTGTATTGTGCCTTATATGATACAATTCCTGAAGGAGTGACCACACAAGTTTTCACAAAAACATCATGATGTACTGTACATGATTCTGCCATAGATTCGTCCATTTTCAGTGTATCTACAGTAGACCTAGTTGGTCTCGTTTAGTGGGGCGCGGTGGGGCGTGGTGGCTCAGTGGTAAGTTCGGCGCCTTGTGATCGGAGGGTTGCAGGTTCGAATCCCACTCTAGCCGCTGCGTACGGACCTTGGGCAAGTCCTTCACTCGCAATTGCTCGTGGCGCTTCGGCGTGAAAATTCCGGCACAGTATCAATGCTGTAGTCGGGAGCGCCTCTGAGTAGTAGTTGACTTCGAGAGGCGCTATAGAAATATCCGGAATAAATAAATAAATAAAAGTTTATTCATCTAACATAATCCGACCTAAACTAAATGCTTAAACTTTTGCAAAATATGGCTAACAAGAATACAGAAAAGCACACAAGAAAGTCGACAGTTAACTAGACGTCTCGTAATAGAGCCATGAATTTTCCTTACCAGAATCTTCCAATCTTTGAGAGATCTTTCTAAAACTTTTGCAACTGTGAATGCATTGCCTCTGAACTGCCAGTCCGGCCCTGATTATATACTTTCTTGCAAGAATTTCTTCGAATCTTTGGCTGAGCTAAGCTTGCCACCTAATGCAATCGCTTGGCTGAAGATACCTGCGCTGCCAGACATGCCCTACTTACTCTGCCCGTGTCAAGCAACACGTTTAACTTACCTGGGCCGCTTCGGTGCAGGTGTAATTCAGGCTAGCTGTCGAGTATACGGCTAGTTTCTTAAGAGCTGTGTGAAATGGCTGAATAGTTCCAGCTAGCTACCGCAGACACAACACCATTCAGAAGAGTGGGTGGCACTTAATGTTTAAACAGAATGACCTGCGTCACAGGCGACAATTTCATCAATGCATTTGTGTTCGAGCGTCTCACTTAATATTCAGTAGCAGGCCAAGCTTCAAGTTATCGTAAAAGACACTATTGAGGCTTCCAAAGAATAATGAATGTCTTGCACTATTACGGCGAAACTCCTGTATTAAACACTACTGGTCAGTTTAAAACACTGTTGGCCAGTTTCAATTCACAATGTAATAATCACTTGACTAGTTATTAACTCTGTGGCTCCCAAAAGGCCCTGAATGTGTCAACCGGCCAAAAATTCAGAAATTTGGAGTAATTTCTACTTTATTCATTCATTCATTATTAAGACATTTATATAGCACCTCTTCAAGGGGGTACTTAGAGATTAAATCGAGATTCATAATAATACGGTCTTCCAGAAGGTCTTCAAAACCCGAAATGTTGTGATACGATCACCAAGAATATGACGGTTGCAAGCTACAATTATTATATCCTATAAATGCTCTGTGCCAAGAGTAAATATAGCGCCCCCAAAGATCAACTTAACCAATAACCACCAAATTCGTTATTCCAAATATAATATTTACAACAAATATGTTCTATCTATTAATATTATTTATATACATATATATACACTTTTATTTTTTTACTTAATTTTATTACATTTATTTCATTTTAAATGGATATTATATTTAAAAATAAAGTAATTAGTTTAATAATTAAATCATTCCATCTCAAAATTTGCGCCCCCCCTTTTGAGTTGCCCCCGTTTCATGGCATCGCTGGAACTCCCATCTCTATGGCACTGACGATCACATTCAGGCCCTTGCTACCTGCACACTACTTCATCCTATAAATGCTGTCTTTGTAAGTCTCAATATTGTTATACATATTGACATTGTAAACGAAGTGGGGGAGGTGTGATTGATGATAGATTTTCATTAGTCAAGGCAAGTCGTGAAAATTTAATTTACAACACTCTACTGGATTTGCTTTCTCTTAACATGAATCTATCATCGTCGTAGGTTTAGCGTCAAATCGAGTGATGTGGCATTCTTCAGGTTCGCTAAGAATGGTCTTCTGCTGGAAATTGACACCAATCCTAATGCTGATTTCAAGAGCGACTTAGAGAAAATTCCAAACAAGTGCAAACCCTGTAATGACTGACGTTGCAATTATCAGGAGAGCGGGCGACTTGTCACTTCGAATTTTCGTCAAGGGAACAAAATCCCAAGATCAGAATCTTTTCTGTGATTAATTGCGTTCCTACGCGGTGAGAGTGTTGTCAGCAGCAGCAGCAGCCCGCTGGCACATCGCCAAGCATGGATTTTCAGAGACCTCTAACTAGAGTCAGACATCCTCGAAAAAGTATTTTCTCTTCAGTTCAATCATTCACAGTCCGTAACTTGGCTCGCAGCCGAAGCCTTCTTCTTCTTCTTTAAATATGTTCTCTGCCCACCGGCAGGTTCGTATGACCAATGACGCCATCGTTCTCTGTCTTGTGCTCTTCTCTTCAGTCCACTGTATCCTTCTTCTTTTGTCATCATCCAGTCTAGCAGCATTGCCCTCGGTCTTCCTCGCGTCTTTCTCCCCTCCATCCTTCCCTCCATGATGTCTCTTAGCAGTGTCTCACTCCTTAGGATGTGCCCGATCCATTTCCTTTGTCGTCCGCGTATAGTACTTATGAGTGATCTTTGTTCTTCTACCATTTGCAGGATTTCCTCGTTCGTCCTCCGTTCCACCCAGCTAACTCTCTCCATTCTGCGCCACACCCACATCTCGAAGGCCTCCAATCTTTTTATGTCGTCCTTCCTCATTGTCCATGTCTCGGAGCCGTACAGCACAACACTCCACACCAGTGTCTTCACCATTCTCTTCTTTAGATTCTTGCTTAAGGTTCCTCTCATCAGCTCTCCTCTTTTGTAAAATGCATCTTTTCCCATGGATATTCTTCTTTTTATTTCCTCGTGGCATCTTGCATCGTCTGTGATCACACTTCCTAGATAGCAAAACTTCTCCACCTGTTCTATTTCTTGTCCGTTTAGTGTGATCTTTATTGTTTGTGGTATTATACCGCTTCTCTTGTTTATCTTCATTACCTTTGTCTTCTTTACGTTTATTTTCATTTCATATTCCAGTGATACCGTATTTAGACGATCCATCATCCTTTGTAAGCCCTCCTGGCTAGTTGCCAGCATCGCCTGGTCATCTGCAAATCTCAATGCCTTCACCCTTCTTCCTCCTACCTTTATCCCCTCCTCTATATCGTCTAGCGTTTCTCTTATGATCTCTTCTATATAGATGTTGAATAGGACTGGTGACAGTGGGCATCCTTGTCTTACCCCTCTTCCTATTTTTCCTGGTTCTGAGTACTCTCCATCAACTCTTATTTTCACTCTTTGTCCCATGTATAGATTACCTGTCAATCTTCTTTCTCTCCAATCCACCCCTTTTCTTCTCAGTATTCCCATTAGCTTTCTCCAGTCTACTCTGTCGAAAGCTTTTTCATAGTCGACGAAGCAGATATATATGTCTTGGTCATGTTGGATGCTTCTTTCTGCTATTATCCTCAATGCTGCTATCGCATCTCTTGTCCCCTTTCCCTTTCTAAACCCATATTGGTCCTCTCCCAAGCAATTTTCTGCTTCCGCCTTTGTCTGCAGTCTCTTTGTTATAATTCTTAGCAGGATTTTTGATGCATGTGTCAGAAGGCTTATCGTGCGATGGTCTTCGCAATTTGTTGCATTCTGCTTCTTCTGTATTGGTATAATTATTGTCTGCAGGAAGTCCTTTGGCCATTCTCCCGTGTTGTAGATGTCCCGGCATAGTTGCACCACCTCGCTCATTGCCTTCTCTCCAAGATTTCTGAGTATTTCTATTGGGATGTTGTCAATTCCTTCCGACTTCCCATTCTTCATGTCCTTAATTGCAGCCAAGACCTCCTCTCTCATCACCTCCGGACCCATGCCGTCCTCCACCTGTTTTTCTTCCTGCTTCCGTTCTTGTTTCCTCATTTCTTCCTCGATGCTTCCACTTCCTGTATATAATTCCTCCACATATTCCTTCCATCTTTCCCTTATATCATCTGCGTCCTCCAGTAGTCTGCCGTCCTTGCTCTTGATTGCACCTCCTCTTCCTGTATTTTGCTTCTTGCTTAGTGATTTTATTTTACCATACACCAAATCGCTTCGCCCCTGTTCCTGCAGGAGTTCCAGTTCTCTGCACTGCTCCTCCCACCACATTTCTCTTGCTTTATCCGTTGTTCTTCTCAGCTGGTTGTTAAGTCTTCTATATTCCTGTTTAGCCTCCTCTGTACTTTGGTGTTTCCATTTTCTTCTCTCCTCCATGTCTTTTATCATCTCTGTTGTTATCCATGGTTTACGTGGTTCGTTTCCCTTTTGGAATCCTATCGTTTCAGTCGCCTCTTTCATCAATGCCTCTTTTAGGTTCGTCCACCTCTCTTCTGTTTTTGTTCCCTCTTTTAGATTTTCTACTTTTTCCTCTAGGTTCTTCGATACTTCTCCCATCTTTGTTTTTATCATTTCTTTGTTCCACTTCATTTTCTTCACTCTTTTCTTTTTGATGAACTTAAGTTGTAGGCTCACTGTCATAGCTACCATGTTATGGTCTGTATCTGCATCTGCCCCGGGAAGGGCTCTCGCATTCTTCACACTATTTCTGTACCGAAGCCTACAGCTATGTAATCTTTTATACGGGATTCTGATTCACCGAATGCTATGCACGCAGATAAAGTTACAAGCGTCCTCAAAACTTCCAATAACCTTGATATCAGGGAAAGTCTAAGAAGTTGGTACCCGGTACTCAAAATGATACCTTCATTCACATCAGCCTGAGTAACTTAGCCTAACTGCCATTATTTTTGGTAGCCAGCTAACTTACTGTCATCATTTTGGTAGCCACTAGCCAGCTAACTCACTGACATGATTTTTGGTGTCTAGCTGAAAAGAACCTAATAAGAAACTGAGAACTTGGCACAATGTTCACTTTTCTTCAGTCCCTAACGAAAAATGGATATAGGGCCTACTAGTATTGCAAGGAGATACTAGTATTGTGAACAGTGCCATTATCAATATTTAGTGCTATCGGTTTTAGCTTCCTAAGACTATTAATAGGTATTTACAGTGGATTAGCAAGCACTGTTAGCACAATTTCAGCAAGCATTTCTTTCGTAAATCAAAGAACATAGAAATAACAAAGAAACGCCTTTCTTCTGCTCATTGAAGTTTTCGACTGTGAAGGATTTGTTCGTTTCGCATTCCTCTGTTCCCAAATGATTTAAGTAGGAAAACAAGCATCAGTCGCTTCACACCTAATTAACTTAATGCCTGCGGGAAAACCATTTCCATGCCTCCTTTTCACCACAGAAAGGTAGCCATAGCAACTCTTGAAAAATGAGACTGGAATAACCTTTTCTATGTTCTGTTCCTTGCTTTCTATGCTTATGCAGAAGTGCAGAATAGATTTAAAACAACACCAGTGATGCTATCCCATACGGTTGCATGGCAAGCAAATGATCAATCATCCAAGCTTCTATTCCCAATTGGTGTTCCCCAAAAATAATACTACTTGGGGGTTGGGGAATTAGTTAAAACAAGCTGAGAAACTGGCATATAAATCTTCAACATGATTATGGACAATTTACTATTCGTTTCATCTAATCGTTTCATAAATAAGCAAATAATATTTGATCTATAGGATTGAAAATTTGTGTCTGCACAATCGTCTAGTGGTTAGCGTTCTAGATTGTCAATCGCTAGGTCGGAGGTTCAAATCCCCGCCCAGGCAGAAATATGTTTAGAGATTTCGGCTCCACTGGCACCCCTAGCCAACTCTGATATAATGAGTACACTGACCATACACTGTCAGTGGGAAGATCAGACGGCGAGGGAGAGATCTGGTCTCCTGCCTTCATACATGGAGACTAAAGATCTGGTCTCCTGCCTTCATACATGGAGACTAAGAAAAATGAAGTCACACTCGTACCCTTGGTTGCCTTGCCCTCTAGGGGTTAGCTGAATGGTCTGCTGTTTCACTTATATTGTTCTTCAAGCTCACACTACATACACCTCCTATACTTAAGATGCTTAGAAACATATGTGTTGTGTTTGAACCTCTTGCAATATGCTCCAAAACCTTCAGGGCTTCATTTAAAGTCCAGTAAAAAGTCAGTTACTTAATTATTGACACCTTCCTACTTTCTGTGTTTACTATAAGGAAGATGTCGAAAGCACCCAAAAAGTGTAAGTAAATAAGTAAGCATAAAAGTAGTGATGAGAAGGAATTTTGTTAACGGAATATTGTTTAACTTAAATTTTAAACTTGCCTTGCTATGCTTCTTATGTTTTCTGCTTGCTTCTCTCTGTCTTCTTTGAAATATCGAGCAGTCAGTCGGCAAGTAATAAGAAGAGTCTTGGCCTGAAAAAGTAAAAACACAAACACGTTCAAAAATATGTCTTGGTAATGCATATTCATATCAGATAACTGAACAAACGAACGAGCGAGGAAGAGAAAATTAACCCCACTTAACCCGAGATGGAAACTAGAAACTGCGCAACGACCCTCGAGAACGGGTTTGCTGTATGCTCTTCCGAGTTCTTCAACTATAGACAGAATGCGGATCACGCACGGACACCCCCAGTCGATACGGGCGCCACAGTCTGGCGGTTAATGGAAGAGGTCCGTGCAGCATCTGTCGATGCGTCGTCCCAGGTGAGGCAGCCGGAAGGACGGACCGTTGAGGCAACGGAATGGCTCGTCTGATGCAAGATCCTTCGCTCGTTTCGGCCATTTGGGTCCGTAGTTCAGCCTCTAGAGACGCCGATTCTTGCGGCAAACAGTATGATGTTTAGCTGTACTGCCTGTACACAACTCGGATTCGATTCCATGTCGGTTCAGAATAGGAAAATACCCTTGCGATGCTATATTGCAAGATATTACAATACAATATATTACAATACATCAGAGTGTTAGTTTCTTGCTAAATACTTAATGTTCTTCACGCTTTGGACTGACTTTGAAATCTTATTAGGCTTGATCTTATGGTAATGTTGTATAACACGAAAAGCTAAGAGCACCCAGTATTATAGGTACAGAAGTCCACATACTTGATATTCTTCATGTTTTGTCTGTTTATGCATTACGGTATATATACAGTACAACTGCAATTGATAATGCCCTCCTTACAAAGTTCAGAAGCACAGGTTGAAGGTGAGCAAACATTAAGAGCCGTAGGTAGACTGGAAGAAGTAGACTTTTTCAGTTTAGAGCGAAAGACAGTCTCAGTTGGAGAGTTATGAATGACAGAGGAGGTAGAGAGTTCCAGATGGAGGAACGGGGACTGAATGAACGCTGGCCAAAGACAAGACGGGTAACAGGAACAACATACTTCCCAGCAGAAGCTAATTGTAAATAGGATCGAAGACGTTTTTTATTATGTTATCCAAATCTATCAGTTCAGTTAAACATTTAATAAAATAACTGAACAAGGGGCAAATGCAGCCATAAAGATGGCAAATTATTGGCCTGTATGTATGCAGCTTGTATGCTTGAATTTCATTTAACTCTGCCGATTTTTCTAGTAATTTACACACGTTTTCAGTTTTGTTTTCTTTCGTCTCATACTTATTAAATTGGGTTACTACAATAAGGGGCCATCCACATATTACCTACGCAATGGGGGGGGGGTCGGATTTAGGCGATTTTGCGTACGGGTGCGAACGGGGGCGAGGGGGGACAAAATGTGTACGTACGCAAAATAAATTTCTAATTTTGACGTCCACATTAGCCTATTTATAACTCTGTATTGTCCTATAGTCGTCCGATGGCATTTTATTACATTATATAAAAGCCATGTGCAGTTATTCTGTGCTGTGAACGATACACCTATAATTTGTCTATATTGGCCCTCAATCATCCTTCAATCTGGCCTAAAGTGCAGACAGTCGCTGCCTAGAGCTGTCGAGACACTTTCTGCAGCTGGTCTTCGGGGGGGGGAGGTGTGTGCGTCAAACGTACGTATGCAGATGGGGGGGGATGTGGAAGAAAGTAGGCCTACGCTTGCGAACAGGGGGGAGGGGTCGAATTTTCCCGGATTTTTCGTACGTAATATATGGATAGCCCCTAACAACCTAACACTCGTTTCTCTAATTTTCCATTTTATACTTTTCAAGGCACACCAAACAAATTAAGCTACTACAAACAGTCAAACATCATAAATGAATTCGGTATGGTAGATGATATTCTGCAAGGTATCACTGAGAAGCCTTGGAACAGGACTTCACCTTGAACACATATCAATCTAAAAGACGGCACCAACTCGCTATCAGTCTTGCTCGCCACACCCACAGATAGCCTATGTGCAAATCCAGACCATATGCCATCAGTGCCCACCTGGCAAGATGCAGTAGCCATACACCTACACAGATTATAGGATCCAGACACACAGACATAATGGGCTGCACCCTCAACTCATGCATGACTGCTTTCCTCTGCTCCTTAGCAGACTTCCCGACTCAACTGCAACAGCATCTGTACAAGGTTATGACCTCATAACGATAAAATTGGATCCAGTAAACTATACAGTACCGTACAAACCAAAACAAGTCCACCTTATACATCCAAACAAGGTTCCGCCCAATCATAGGAACATCACTGGGAATTTATAAAAGCCCCCTCCCTCGTAATTCCCACCCCGGCTGTTCCGAGCCACCACCTATTTCCCACCATTAACTCTCTAAGCCACACCATCCTTTTAACAACTCACCCACCCACCCCAGTTCTAGCACCTCTTTCCAGCTGGGATGCCCTTCGTCTGTCAACATCTGATGCCTCAGATAAAGTTGTTCAGACATCGTATCAGATAAACCCAACCGTGTATCAAAACCAGAGATTTTATGTCCGTAGTATCTATACAGTAGGCCTAAATATAATACAATTCTAGTTTATCTAGTGTATGTGACTGTGTATGCCCCTATGCATGTATGTATTTATCTAGACATACACTACATATAGCCAGAATATACCTATAATTATCCTAATAAATACTTTTACGGCTGTCTAGCATTCAGCTTAAAATCCTTCTGCCAACTTGAAGGACTTCCAAAAGTATGTGTTCAGTGGCCAGAATCAGCCGGATCTCAGCCTTTGATTTGACATTCGTCACCTAAACAGTGAGATCCGCTTGTAAGGCTGTGACTGGTGGCGCATCTAATGCTTTCTCCATCGTGAAGAATTGGAAAAAGAGATAAATAAATAGACGGAAAGCAGTAAATGTGTTTTTTGTTACAATAATGGACGACATTTAACGTGTTAAATGCTTTTCGTTTTATCTGAAGTTAGCGAGCATTGGTTATAGATTCGCCAAATAGGATTAGGTTTTAGATTTGCAAACAACTCGAGATCCAACCCTTTGGATATTTTACCGCTGTATGTATTGGTATTGGAGGAAGCAAAAGAATTTGTAATATAGCTAACTTTCATTGCTACATTGATAATATTATCGGTATGCTTAGTACAACGTATACTGTTGTACCGGGTGGTGTCTACTCTTAAGTCTGTCTTTCCGCAGTTGAGATCGCTTTCACTAAAGTCTGCGTAACGGAACGCATTTTGCATCTGTCTTTCTGTCTGTTTGTATGTCTCTGTCTCTCCGACTTCTGGTTTTGCAGTCAGAGGCTAAAGTCCGCCTTATCCTGTAAGCTAAGTGTCTGCAGCAGCAACCGCAGCAGCATCCTTTAGTAAGAACTGTAGACACGGAGCTCAAGGGATGGTTGGCGGCTGTGGGAAGGCAAAGCCCGAGATGTAAAAAGATGCCCACAGGGATGGAGAGCGGGTTGAAAAGCGATAGGATTGGAAGCAGTAAGAAAAGGAGACACACAGAGGGAGACAGAGAGTGAGAGTGTGAAATGGCGGATACAATATTAAGAAGCAAAAATAGAACAGTAGGCCTAATGGTCCCTTCAGTATCTCGTACGGAGTAAGGATGCTGCCTATAACCAGAGTTCCTAACTTTTTCTTGGTCTTGTGCTTCTTGGTCGAATCTTCCGTTTTTCATCTAACACTTTTCTTCCATTATAATTATCTTTATCTCCGTGTCTCGGCTAGGCCTATACGGAACTACTCACAATGTGTTTTCCTGTAGTTGTGTAACTACACACTGGGATCTGAGCATCTTGCTCTCGCGCACTAGCTCACCTCTCATAGCGAAAGCCCCTGAGGAAGGAGACAGGTAGCCAGACAGAGTAATTAAGCCCAGTGTCTGATATCCTGGAACCTGTCATTAAGCCATAGTGTCATCACCACTGGTCAACTCACTAGCGTCAGGTCAATCAGTTCAAAACAATATCTATTCAAATCAGTATTACAGTCACGTGGTATTAAAATCGTTTTAACCAAATTGCCACTCTCCAATACAAAAAAGCAAAATACAAGACAATCAGTTTTCCGTGTGACCGGAAGAAAACGAACACCTTGACACTTGTGCCTCACGCCAGGACAGTATGGGACTTTTGGGCGTCTTCGTTGGCAGGTGCAATGCTTTGGAATAATTCACTGCCCGTTATTTCTTTATTTCTATAGTCAATGCGCATCCGTGCTTAATGCTTACTCGTCGCCCGGGCTTCTCAACCAGATCTTATCTAATCTAATCTATTGCACCGTTATTGTATACTGCCCAACACACAATCAGACTGAATCAGTCGATGGTCACTTCAAGCGAAATTGCAATCAAAAACCATGATACATTGGAGAAGCCAGGTTGTCTACGATTGCACTTGGAGCGACCATCTACTGATGCTATGCGCATTATGATAAAACGGCGCCATAGAAGTTATTAGGAACAGACGCTACCAGGGGTGTCTAGCCCCCCTAAGTCATTGGAGCAACGCCCCTTTTCTCCCTCTTCTTCCCCCTCCCCGTTCCTTCCCCCCTAAAATGGTGGCACACACACGGACAGATCTTCCCCCCTACTTCTTGGATGGAGCATTTGCTCCAAGGTTTCTATGGTGTAGACGCCCTGGACGCTACATAAATGCCCCACACCGTTACTTGGACATTACAGTGTGATGTGTATGCTTCTGCTCTTCCTGAAGCATGGCACAGAAGAACTGGAGAAAGTGCAAAGAAGAGCTACCAAAATGAATTCGGGTAACTAGGATCCGAGCCATGAAGACAGATTGAAATATGTGTGCTAGAGTAGGAGGAGGAGGAGCAGAGGAGACCTAATTGAAGCTTATAAGATTATCACTGGACAGGAAGCAGTCCGGTGGTATACGGTTCTTTGAATAATGGCAGAAGCAAGGCCACTCGAATTCACAAATATAAATCATTTAAGAAACCAAAGGGAACAACAGTGCAGAAATTCTTCAGTGCTAGGATTTGTAGACTTATGAATGGTTTGGAAGATATTAGGCCTACTGTCTCAGTTAGTACTGTCAGTGAACAGTAGCCTATCACAATTTTTATTAGGGTGGAACTGGGAGGGCCAAGGTCTATGTATACCTGGCATCATAAACAAGGGTAATATCATGACAGAGTTCTTTCCCTTGACCTCCGTTTCTGGACTTCGAATCTTGTGCGTCATGATATTCGGCGTAGGAAAAAGTCGACACTGAGTGGCCTAGTTTCTTATGGCTTGTTGGTGGGATGGTTGATGACGCTTACGACGATGATGATGATGCTTACGTTTATTATGACGATAGGCTACTGGTGATGAGAATGACTCTTGCGATGAATGATGATGATGATGATGATGACGACGACGACATGAGAAAAGGGGCCTTGGGATCCGCAAACAACCGTCTCTATAGAGTAGTATAAGAAACAAGATCCTGAACCGCTGCATTGTGAACCCACATAAAGAGACATGTTTACTGTTCTCAAGTCCCTTCGACCTACGCGCTCTACCCATGCGTCTGTCGTCTTAGCACAACCCAGGGGAGGGGGTGAGAACTACGCAGACTGGCAGGCAGGCGAGCAGTGTTGTGGGCTGCGGCCCACTGGCGACCTTATGCCCTCTCAAACTGTCGCAATTCGATGTTAAGACTTTTCCTGTAGTGTTCGCATACATGTAGGACTGAAAATAAACCTAACAACCTGTCAGCGCTCAATCCAGTCCACCTGTTAGCGTCTTGTCTACATAAACTGTCAGATACCGGTACCGAGAGAGATGCCGATGCGCATACAACGGTAAAATGGTGGGGTTACTTGCTGGGCTTTACGAGGTTAGGAGTTGAACTCTCCGCCTGGACAGAGCGATATTGCAAGGTTTCGGTCCTACATGCCAGCTCCACATCGTAAAAAAACTGATCATAATGGATCAACTTCTTAGTAAAGACTAATGATGATGATCATATTATAGGCTACTAATGACTCTGTTCTATAAGTGTTACACAGCAGAACACAACTGCATTTAATGTTGCCCCGCTGCCAAAGTTCAGAAGTGCACACCCGACCATACGACAGGACATCCATAGCGTTTAACAGTTGTGAGGCTCGAACCCATAGGCGTAATTTGTGGGGGGTACGAGGGGTACCCGTACCCCCCACTTTTTGAACTGGGGGTACCGTCGTACCCCCCACTTTTCAAACAATGCCAATCAATATTTTATTACAGAGATCGCAGTCTTCGCCTTCTTTGTGAATGTAAGAAATTGGTACCCCACTGGCGGCGATCTTATTTGACATGTTGGGGGCACGGGACATTTTTGAACTGATCTGGTCAAAAACGAGGTGAAAAATTTTTTCGCGCTCACGCACGAAAAAATTGACTTTTTTGGTGTTTCTTCAAAATTTGAGGGACAGCTGTATACAATGTCCCCCACTCTTAAAGGTTGGGAGTTTTTTCCCTCGACCCCCGGATCGCCGCTCATGGTACCCCCCACTTTTTAGACCAAAGTTACGCCCCAGCTCGAACCCGTACTGACCGCGTTACAGGCCGAGCGCTCTAACCATTCGGATACCTTACCCAATTATGCTTCCAAATCTTTCATTCTTTCTTCTTTTACACCAGTTTCTAATCTCATATTAATCTCTGTCAGTGTTGTCAATGAATCTGTAATTACCTCTGTAGGCTTTCACGAGGACATACTGATATCAGATCAGTGCACTGCAGTCTATATGTTAATTGTCGCAGGTCTCTGTAGGCCCCTATCTATCGCTGTCAGAGGCTACACAGCGCTTATCTCTACCGCGTCAATTAACCATCACATTTGCGTCAATTAGCTATCACATTCACAGGGCAGTGCTTTGACGCAACCTGTCAATCAGACCTCTGCATTGAGACGCTTGTCTGAAAGTAACAGGAGACTGAGGATGCGCTCCGCTGATCTGTCAGATGATAAATACTTGGAAGTCAAACGCCCTGCTCTAATGTTATACAATTCGATACATAATGCTGATTGGTAACGCGGTTATCAGGTGCTTCGCCTCACACCAACTGAAATAATTTACTTCTTAAATCTGAGCTGTTATAACAGCTGCAAGAACTTTTAGCGATCGGAGATGTCTCAAAGTAAGTAACCATTCCAGGAATTCCTATCATACATATATACTAGTTTACTGTGTTCAGAACATGCTATATTATTATCATGGTTTTATTTTGGCGGAGCTTATTGGTGAAGAAAGAAGGGTGGTACTGTGCCGCCGAATCATTGGCAAGGACATCAATTGAAAAGGAAATTTCTACTGTTTAGGCTACTGTCGGATTAATCCTGCACGGAGTACATTGTGGATGGGAAGATCAGACTGTCAGGGAGAGGACTGGCCACCCTCCCTCACATGCCGAGGCTAAGAAAATGAAGTTGCTAGTACTTCATAGCCATGGCTACCTCTTGGGGTTAGCTAAAACGACTGCTCTTCTTCTAAGTGCCAGTGTCATGCTCTTAGCTATTACATCCATTTTCCAATTTGTAGAGGGTGAGATAAACATCCCCCAACAGTTCACACTATCAACTATGGACATTAATTTTTTCCCCATACAGTGTGATCCATCCTATCTGTCATTTCCCATCGCACTCCTACCCTGCGAATCACTAACTGCATCCTGTGTTATCACGTATCTCCTATTTTTTTATATTTACGAAACGCATTTAGTCGTCGTGAAAGCCGTAACAGCAACAGTAACGTCAAACGGAATTGATAAAAATCACTGTCCGCAACCATTATCAAAAACTATTAACTGGCGGTTACGAATCCGCGATGCGATACATATTGTGTTTTCATCGTGTTGGGCCAGGTCAACATCGCCGCACAGCTATACAGCTACACAGCCAGAATTTAATGGCAACATCGAGATTTCCACAGGGAACTGTCGTCGGCTGTAGACACGCAAAGCATTTGCCAGCTGCTGTGCTGGAATAGTGCACCACTTGAATGAGGATGATAAATGTCAATTTACTCGTTTTTCTATAGTTCGACCGTATGGCCTCGATCCTGCTCATATTTCTCATATTTCAATGAATTGATCGGGTAAGATCCTTCACCAGCGCTTCCCGTCTGGAAATGCATCAGCCATTTAAGGTAGCCGTGTACGGATCGACCGTGCTAGCCGAGATTCAAATTTCGCAAGTAAGACAGCGTCGAAATGCGAAGCGATGGTGGCTTGATAGTATGGAGGACAGCCAAAATGGATTTACCAGAGGACGTTCGTGTTTGAGAAATCTGTTAGATATATTTGAGGAGGCTTATGAAAGCATCATCATCATCCAACATCATCAACATCATCATCATCGTCGTTGTCGTCATCATCATCATCGTCGTCATCATCATCATCAGTAATTTACCTAGATTTTGCAGAAGCATTTGACAAAGTACCTTATGTAAGGCTAGCCAAAAGCAGGATTGTAGGTCAGGTACAGACATGGATTCAATACTGGTTATCTCATCAGGTGAAAGGCAAACGATGACTTGGGAGACAAGTATTCAGTGGGTTAGTGTTTGAGCCACTGCTGTTCATAACATTGATGTCGGAATTTTATCTAACATTTCTAACTTTGCAGGTGATACAAACTATGTAGAGCAGTGGCTGCTGAGAAAGAAGTGGAGATGCTGTAAGAGGACCTAAGAAGAATGTTCAACTGGTCAAACGACTGGCAGATGCTCTCTAATTCAGAAGAGTGCTCAGTGATGCAGGTGGGGTAGAGAAACAGATTTTTCATGTAAAATGGGGTAAGGTATTGAAAGTGAGTGAGCAAGAAAGAGAGCAAAACCTTCGAGGCAATGTACTTAGGTATGACTGGGAGGCCAATAGTCAGCAGAGTCAAAGATACAATATTGAGGTTGTACAGATCACTGCTGAGGCCACAGTTAGAATACTGCTTCCAGATAGGAATCCGTTCCATACCTGAAGTACAGAACAACTGGAGAAAGTGCCAAGAATAGCTACCATAATGAGTTTTTAAGTTACAAGGATCTGAGCTATGGAGAAAAGTTGAAAAGGCATAGGCTAACAACGTTGAATAGAAGAAGGAGCAGAGGAAACCTAATTGAAGCTTATGAGATTATACTGAAAAGGAGGCAGTGCATTAGAAGGTTCTTTGAGTTCGTACCAATTGCATGCACTCCAGGCCACGGAAAACTGCAGGAAACCACAAAGAAGATAAGGGCAAATATTCCTCAGAGCAAGAATTGTATACACTTCTGTTTGGTTGTGAGCAATGTCTCAGTGGAAACCATCACAGCTTTTACGAAGAAGCCAGAAAAGATGGACTATTAAGCAATCCAGGATAACTTGGTACTAAATATTACTAACACAGATTGCATGTCTTCTGAAGCACATACACACCTGCTACACATCCTGCTATAATGGTATCCTGTTACAATTGATGAAATTACATACCATGTCATCATGGGCATCCGGAGGGGGAAAGGGGGCATTTGCCCCCAGGATTTTACACATATTTTATAACAATTAAATCTTATGATTATTGTGATTACTACAACAGTCCCAACACGATTTTCAGTGCAAAAAAAACAATTATTTAGGGAATTATTTCTTTTAAAAAGTTGTCACGTGTTCTGTGTTCATGAATAGCTATGCAAAAAACGTCATTTTGCCCCTTACAAAAATTTTTGACCCCACCCTACAAAAATTTAGCCCCCACCCTAAAAAATTTCTGCGGACGCCTATGCATGTCATGACGTGTTATGTCATGCTGACAATGACTCTCCTAACTCCACACCGGACAGGCGCGCCGATATCCGGGATGTGCAGCCATGTTTAATAAATTAATCAAAATTGCAGTCGTTGAGTGTTTAAACCGAACTCGTCAAACCTTCGAAGCTAGTTGTATACAGAATCGCTTACCTTTTTCCTTTGATACGCTCCGTTTATCCGAGATCGAACGCAAGAACAAAAAACTCGAAATGTTCTCGCAAACACAGTCCAGAACTAAAGGAACAACTGCCAAACGATCCTCCCGTATTCCACCTCTTCCTCAGAAAACCACAGCCACGGACTTGGAGCCAAGTAGCAAGACGTCCTTATTCCTGGGAATAATAATAACAACAACAAACAGCTGTGAATCGACTAATACACAATCCTGCCTGCCTGCCTTCTTCTTCTTCGCCGCCGCCGCCAATCAAAAAAGCCCCAGTTTCTTCCTTCTTTCCTCTCGCCCCTGCGTGTATTTCTGTCTCATTGCCAAGCTCGGCAACGCACCTGGCCGGCTTGCAACAGCGCGGGTTATAGCGCGCGAGGCCCAACGTTGGATGCCAACACGCTAGCGGCGTACGTAACACAGCCGAGGAAGCGAACAAAAGCACACTACAGTCTACAGACCTGGCACCTGTCCAGATGCAAAACACAGGTTTATGAAATGCACAGATCACCGTCCTGCAACATACGCTCATTTTCATGCATTATGCTAATGAGATATGCGCGCAATTCACATACATTTTCTAACACTAATCGTACGTCATTTTGCCGACGATAAAAAAATATGCTAGCTTTAACAGGTGTAGGCCATATATTCATATTTAATAATTGATATACATATATAGCTGTAGGCCATGTAATATTGGTCTGCATTTTTTACATACGCACAGGTTGTTGCATGTCTACATATATCTATATATATAATTATAGTATTGTATTATATATAGTATTATATATATATCAAGCTATTGTATTATATATATATATGTATGTATATATATCAAGCTATTGTATTATAGCTTGATAATAATAATATATATATCAAGCAACTGAAATAATATAGGCCTATAGTATTGTATGTAATTCTCTCTGGGCATCTATTCGTTCTGCTCCGTCTCTTGTGTCATTTCGTCTAGGCTCAAGACTCGTCTTATCAGCTGGCTTATCCACCGTAGGCTGTCTTTCCGTCTCAGCAGACTAACCTTCTCGATATTGGCCTTGCCATGGAGGACTAAAGATCTCCTTGGCCTTGCTTACGATTCGGTTTTGGTGTGCCATAGCGCCAAATTTGTATTTAATATTGTATTTTATAGAATTTTTAGTGCACCATCAACTGATGGTATTATATATATATATATATATAATAAGAAGAATAATGATATTGTACTACCATAGTAGGTCTGTCGCAGTGTGAGAGAGAGACAGACAGACAGACAGACAGACAGACAGACAGACAGACAGACAGACAGACAGACAGACAGACAGACAGACAGACAGACAGACAGACAGACAGAGAGAGAGAGAGAGAGAGAGAGAGAGAGAGAGAGAGAGAGAGAGAGAGAGAGAGAGAGAGAGAGAGAGAGAGAGAGAGCATCACCTGTATTTGAATAGTTATGTCAACTGTCAGGTTTAGACAAACTTGACTAATGGACTTTAGCTCTGGTGCGTCAGTCACCCTTGCCGGTTGGCAAGACGCATCAAATTTGCATAGCACAACATGTATGCATTCGGTGGACAAATCATGGCTTTTGTTCTCGTTTAGCCCACAGCAGAGGCAACCACTAGACAAAACAAGGGCACCATTTCGAAGCACAACCACGCACGCAGTCAAGATATCTTGCTGTAAATTCCGCAGAGTCATTAACGGTTAACAGCCAAACTCTTAAGTGGTGTTTAATTGGGCTTATGTGTTTTTGGTCCAATACAAAGGAATTCCGGGATTTTAGGACTATCTGCCTTTAGCTTTTCGTCCTGTTCAGTTTTTTAAATCTCATTTCGTTCACAACTTGCCAATTTCAAATAGCTTTTCCATCATGACCTGTCTCTCTGTCTCAACCGACAGATCCGGATATTGACCTGATTATGACTTGGTGTTTGGAGCGTCATCGGTTGATACCTTGTGCATCAGACACTGGCGCTATAGAAGTTACTAATTGCAGTTACAATACAACTGAAATCTGAGTTTGATCTCATACCAAAGAATAGTTAAGATATGCAGAGCAAAGGATAGCCTACATATATATTTCCAATTAAATCCAATACCACACAATACAATACAATTCGGTCTGATAGAATACAGTAGTTTAGAGGTGTGCTTTATACTTATGGGCACTTTGTACTAATATACGTCAGGAACAGCACCAGGCATAGAAGTTGTGGGGGGGGGGATTCGAAAGGTCTGAGATGCAATGAGAAATAGTCTGCCAAGTTTAGAGAACCTACATTTATAACAAACCTCTGAATCTTCCATTGCATGCTGGCTGTGCAGTGGCAGAGAACAAATAACATCAGTAAAGGAGTTGGGAACATTAAAAATGTTTTCTTTGCAAGCAGGCATTTAAAATAGTCTGGCTGAGATGACCTGACAAGGCTGCGCTCACTGCAGTTTCACTTTATCAAATTATCAGTACTGTTTATCTCCTTAAAAATGGGGTTAATTGTTACTGTATATAAACCAGATTAAAGACTGATTTTATTTCGGCAAGATTTCCTCTGCGCTTTTATGTCAATCGTATAAATTAATTTGTAACAATTTAATCGTCTAGTGTGTCTTTCAAAAGGTAATTTAGTAGATAGCTTAGACAGCTGCAGCTTATTTACCACTTACGTCGTAAGGCATTCTAGAATACAATGCAACTCTGTTTACAATAGTGTTCACTTTTTTATAAGGAAACGCTACTGAGATGCATGTTTTGTGTTTTGTCTATCTCTCTGTTATTGTCTTCAGCTGCTTGGCTTTAGTTTTCCAAATGGAGCACATGACCAATTTTTAGTCTACTCTCCAGCTATTGGTCCAGTTTAAATGTGCAGGCTCAAACGTTGCCAAAAAAGCTGCACTGAGTTAAACTTACAGTTGACTAACTTACCCGGTATATCACCAGTTTGGCAGAACTTCAAGTCTCTATATCAGTTACTTAGTTTCCATGTGAAATTGCTTGCTACCGAACTGTACTACATAAAATCTTCTTTACACAAATGCATTACGAATAATTGCACCAGACTGCAATGTAAAACATACATGATCGTCAAGGTGAAAGTTCTTGAACTAACTGAACTGTGCAGGATATAACACTTCTATTACACACCGATACATTATGAGTAGGCCCTAATTGCAGCACGATGGCATCGTAAACAGCCAAGATCGTCAAGGCTAAAGTTCTTCAACTGCATGTATACTAAACTGTGCTGCATATAATACTTTTCTTTACTATTACACACCGGTACATTACGAGCAATTGCAGCAGGAATGCATCGTAAAAGCAGCCAAGATCGTCAAGGCTAAAGTTCTTTGATCTGCTTCAATAGCAGATTGGCTATTCTTAGCCAATCTGCAGACGTTATTCACGGCCTGCTACTGCGCTTACACGAAGTACGACGTTAATATATGTGAAAAAGAACAGACCATAAACCGATTTACTGTATCCTTAGTCTACATATCCGGCCACAGCATTTATATGAGAGGCACACATGTGGTTCGGGTCTTAATTTGTCCAGTAATCCATAAAATTATACATCTTCAAAGAATGACAAATATGCCCGACGCAGTAGAACTTCTATACATACGATAATTAGCTATTTCCACAGTGAATTACTTGTTGTAAAGTTTGATATTCACATACCAAATATATACCAAGCTTAGGTACTAGCTAATTCTAGGGACCCCGTATTTCATAACGGCACGAACTATATTTATTTACATCGTTTTTCACAGTGCTGTTATGAGGTACATGTATGTCAGACGGCGGAGAAAAGGACATGCCATCCGCCTTGATATGCCAAGGCTGAGAAAATTAAGTCAATAAAACTTCATACTCATAGCTGCCTCTCGGGCTAGCTTAAGGGACTGTTGTAAACAAGCTATACATGTATATATTATCTTGATATACGCATGCGCAGTCTTGTCAAGACCTTAAACCTCAAGACCAAGACCAAGACTTTGAACCTCAAGACCAAGACCAAGACTTTGAACCTCAAGACCAAGACCAAGACTTTGAACCTCAAGACCAAGACCAAGACTTTGAACCTCAAGACCAAAACCAAGACTTTGAACCTCGAGACCAAGACCAAGACCAAAACTTTTATAAACGAACTCGAGTGCACTCGAGACCAAGACCTTGGTCTCGAGGACAACAAGACTGCGCATAAGCAGTTTTTTTAAGCACGCACGTTATGAAGTGCAGTAATTAAAGACATGTAAGCAGTTGCAAGGTTAGTTTATTATAACATCTTTATGCCCTTCACCTCTAAGAGGTTCCTGAAAGAAGCTACACAGATCTGTTACAGTTACAACTGTACAAATGTTACACTACTTCTTGGCTACAAATACGGTATGAACTTCGTATACAACAGAAACTCGAGATTTGCATACAACCGTTTACACCAGTATAAAATATTCTGACAATCGCAGACGTAATGTTGTAATAGCTCGGACATTTATAAAAGCGCTACTTAAAAGCTAAGCGTAGGACATCAGATTATTCACGAGCGCTGCGTCAAGTCAGAGGGGTTGTCCAAAGATGCCAAGTGATGAAGATAATCCGATTGCCAGTAGCAGAATTACATAAATATGCGATTGTTTACCAAACTGCAATATGATATCAGCATGACGCAAACCCGATAGCACTTACCGGTGCCGAAACCGTAAAGAGAAGATATTCCAGTTAGTCGTTACACTATCGGCGGTTGCTAGACGGTCAACAGAGGAGGCAGAGTCTGTGGGGAATTTTCAGTCAATAATTTATCACAATAGCCGAACAGTGAGCGATTCTTAATAATGCGGCGAGTTTATTTGCTCACCGAGCTCATCAATCTATCGACCGCCTGTCTCTTCCAGAAGAATGCCTGCCCTGTCGAAGCATAATATAACCATGGAGACTTTGGAGACGCAACACAAGGCAGAGACTGCCAGAGAGATCCCTTTGAAGCCGCCCACAAGTCTAGCAACCGAACACCGAACGCAGGTGGCACTGACTGACAGACTCCTACGAACAGATTTAGTGTCGATGAATCAGACCACGAGTAATTGTTATTAGTGGCAGTACTAAGGTGGGAGTACTAAGGCGCAGTTGGACGCCCATCATATGTCGAGGAAAGTTCGTCAGAATCTGCATCTTCATCGTGATGCTGACGATGGGTGTGGTCTTTTAATTGAGCTTAATTTCGATTTCATCCGTGACTTTAATCCTCATGCGTCACGCAAAATTTGACCTTTGACAGACCAGATATTCAAACAGCGTAGGTCGAGAGTAGTGGGATGGGGAGACTAGTGGGGTGGGAAGACGTAGGCCTATGACCTATGGTCGGAGGAAACGTGTGAGGAAAATACACACTGAGCGTGAGATAGTCGAAACCACTGGGAAAACAAGAGTGAATGTACAGAGAAAATTATCAATATTTAGTACCATCAGTAGTTGGGGTGCTCGAGAGTGTAGTGGTTAGCGTGCTGGACTATCAATCGAGAGGTCGGGGGTTCAAATCACCGCCAGGGCAGAAATTTGGTTCGAGATTTCTGATCCACCTGCACTACAACTCAGGTATAATGATTACACTGACCTACATTTAGTGGGAAGATGAGACGGCGAGGGACAGGACTGGCCACCGGCCCTAATAAGAAAATGAAGTCGCTAACATGTCACACTCATGGCTGCCTCAGGGCTAGCTTAAGGGACTGCTCTTCTTCAATAGGAACCTGCCTCAAACGATTGGGTACGACCTAAGATCAGGATCAAATTTAAGGGAAAATGTATCATTGTATCTTCAATGGGATGGTCTAAACCGATTGTAGGACATAATCCCCCTGGACATAATTCCCCCCGGACATAATCCCCCCAGACATAATGTCTAAACCAGTGGGAAAAGACATGAGGACAATAATTATTCATCATCAGTGAAAGAAAGTCTAATCCACTGGGTAAATAACCCAGGGCAGAACGGAATGTACAGTGTGCAGAAAGTGTATTTTCAGTGGGAGATAGCCTGGACCAGACCTAAGGCCTGCGAATAGGATTTAAACGTTTGGGGAAAACCATATACGTCGATGGGAAAAACCTACCTTCAACTTGGGAGTTTGAATCCACGTCCCATGGGTGGAAAGCCAACGCGTTCGTTATTTGGCCATTTGCAGTGTATTTAGCTATATAGGCTAAGTTTGCGCTTTATAAATCATCTTCATATGATAGTAAAAATAATAATAGAATAATAATTATTGGAAGAGAATAGTTGGCATAGGCTAATAGTAGTAGTAATAGTAATAATAGTAGTAGTAATAATAATAAATAGTAATAGTAATTATAATAATAACAATAACAATAATAATAATAATAATAATAATAATAATAATAATAATAATAATAATAATAATAATAATAATAATAATAGTAATAATAATAATAACGGGCAGCTACTGTCATTGACACCTTGGCAGAGTCTTACCGTCCCAGAGCTGCTACAGAAGCAGTTGAGAGAAAGTATACAGTGATATCCTGTTCGCATACTGTTGTGTGCCCTTGGCCTTCGAAACTCTTGGCTCAATTAATCACGAAGGCCTGGCTTTCTTCAACGGCCTCGGCCACCTCCTTGATGAGATAACTGGAGACAAAAGAGAAACTACTTTTCTCTACCAGCGCCTATCTGTTACCATCCAACACTTCAATGCAATCGCTTTTTTCAGCACTCAGCACGACATCAACGAAGAGTATACCCATCCCAGAAAAATGCTATCGCTAATTTTTAATGCCGAAGGATCGCTTGTACACCTCCAGCAGTCACGCAAGGAAGAGTTGATATACGGGATTACTTCGCTGGCGGCAATCAAAGGGTCATAGTTAAAGCTGCGTGACTATTAGTTAGATCGGGCTTTGGTGTCTGGTTTTGTGTCGACAAAACTATGCCATATGCTGACAGAAGAAGAGCTAGCCTGAGAGGCAGCCATGGGTATGAAGTGTTAGCGACTTCATTTACTTAGCCTCGGCATCTCTCTCTCTCTCTCTCTCTCTCTCTCTCTCTCTCTCTCTCTCTCTCTCTCTCTCTCTCTCTCTCTCTCTCTCTCTCTCTCTCTCTCTCTCTCTCTCTCTCTCTCTCTCTCTCTCTCTCTCTCATGGATGTAGCTGATTTGGCTAAGGAGCGCAGATGGAGCATAATTCTCGAAAGAAATTTCTGCCCTGGCGGGGAATTGAACCTCCGACCTCTCGGTTGACAGTCCGGCATGCTAACCGCTAGATTATCGCGCACCCCACAGACTCCAAGGCGAAATCAACACTAGTCTTGCCGCATGAAGTTCTCAGCAGTTTACGAAACAGGGAAATGCAATCATACCCCCTGTATAAACATAGCGGCTGGAGAGTTAATGGGCTAATAGAACCCTCTCTTCCCTAACACCATCCAAGTATATGCTTCGGGTGCTGTGGGATAAGATGATCTGAACAGCGTAAACTGTAATACCTTTGGCCTCCTACTTGTACGTATCATCCCGAGGTATCATTATTACTATTATGGGTGCGGCCAGTTGGAGTGAGGTCTTTAATTGGCGGGCGTGGCCTTGCAGCGACCGTGGATGTAGGGCGAGTATTAGGCCCAGATCACAGCAAACCTCAGAGATCCGTTGGAAAAGTAAATAGTTGGCATACCACTGTTGGGAATCATTATTAACTTGGTGTCAAAAGACAAACTACCACCAGGAAGGCTGTTTGGAACCCCCCCCCCCCTACCAGCCAGGCGTCTCAGACTGCAGATGGATTGGAGAGTAACCGAGATTTGCCTAACCCAGAGCAAGTCTTGAAATCCCGCGAGTTAGTTATGGCTCAACTGATCAACTGATTTATAAGCCGACTACTTGAATCTGTCAGTCAACTGATTGGGAAGGACTTCTGATGGTGGAAAGGCGAACATGTTTCAAGGGAAGAGATCCAGGGACGCTATTTCGGACGGCACCATTCTCTCTCTCTCTCTCTCTCTCTCTCTCTCTCTCTCTCTCTCTCTCTCTCTCTCTCTCTCTCTCTCTCCGTCTGTCTGTCTGTCTGTATGTATGTCCTTTAGTATGTCTGGGTCTCTCACTGCTTAAAGTTAGACTTCATGTTCCAGCTATGAGATGCAAAACGAGCCGCGGTACATTCATAGGGCGTCATGGACATACGCCTAGATACATGGCTTTCCAGCTGTTTTTCGCATTACGCCAGGATGACATATGTAGATGAATAAGTCATTCTCATCATCACAACCAACACCAACACCACCTGCACTAGCACCACCACCACTAGGCCTAGAACCTGCACCAACACCACCAAACGTTTAACCCAAGCTGCAACTGGGACCGGACGAGTTCGTGACCATTTCATTGGCCAGCTTGGCAACGTCCATTTAGCCATAACAATTGACAACACGTGGCCAATCGGCTGAAACTGCCGGAGAATGTCTAACAGGTGAATTTATTCGTGTTTAAAACGACTTAGCATATATATATATATATATATATATATATATATATATATATATATATATATATATATATATATATATATATATATATATATATATATATATATATATATATATATGTTATTCATAAGAACAATGGCAAGACCAGGAAAGCTGGCGAACGTGATAGGAGAAATGAGAAGAGCACAGCTTGACATACTAGGTTTGGCAGAGGTAAGATGGAAGGAAGGAGGAGATTTCGTCAGTGATGGCTATAGGGTTATCCACACTGGAGGAGACAAGGGACAAAACGGGGTAGCAATTCTTCTATCAGAAAAAACAGCCAAATGTGTGACGAAAATAGAAAGAGTCGAAGATAGGATGATAATAGTATCAATACGTGCACACCCAGTAGACATAACAATAGTGCAGGTGTATATGCCTACGTCGGCGCATGAGGAAGAGGAGGTGGATGACATGTATGAGAAAATAGAGAGAGGATTAGAAGACATCAAAGGTACGGATTATGTGATAGTAATGGGAGACTGGAATGCAGTAGTGGGAGAGGGCGAGCAGGAAGGTATAATAGGGAAATTCGGATTGGGGAAGAGAAATGAGAGAGGAGAGAAATTAATGGAATTCTGCAAAAGGCAAAGATTGGTAATAACGAATACATGGTTCCAGCAGGAAAAAAGACGAAGATACACGTGGAAATCACCAGGAGACAGGGAAAGATACCAGCTGGATTACATAATGGTAAGGCAGAGGTATAGAAATAGTGTGAAGAATGCGAGAGCCCTTCCCGGGGCAGATGCAGATACAGACCATAACATGGTGGCTATGACAGTGAGCCTACAACTCAAATTCATCAAAAAGAAAAGAGTGAAGAAAATGAAGTGGAACAAAGAAATGATAAAAACAAAGATGGGAGAAGTATCGAAGAACCTAGAGGAAAAAGTAGAAAATCTAAAAGAGGGAACAAAAACAGAAGAGAGGTGGACGAACCTAAAAGAAGCACTGATGAAAGAGGCGACTGAAACGATAGGATTCCAAAAGGGAAACGAACCGCGTAAACCATGGATAACAACAGAGATGATCAAAGACATGGAGGAGAGAAGAAAATGGAAACATCAGAGTACAGAGGAGGCTAGACAGGAATATAGAAGACTGAACAACCAGCTGAGAAGAACAACGGATAAAGCAAGAGAAAGGTGGTGGGAGGAGCAGTGCAGAGAACTGGAACTCCTGCAGGAACAGGGGCGAAGTGATTTGGTGTACGGTAAAATAAAATCACTAAGCAAGAAACAAAATACAGGAAGAGGAGGTGCAATCAAGAGCAAGGATGGCAGACTACTGGAGGACGCAGAGGACATAAGGGAAAGATGGAAGGAATATGTGGAGGAATTATACACAGGAAGTGGAAGCATCGAGGAAGAAATGAGGAAACAAGAACGGAAGCAGGAAGAAACACAGGGGGAGGACGGCATGGGTCCGGAGGTGATGAGGGAGGAGGTCTTGGCTGCAATCAAGGACATGAAGAATGGAAAGTCGGAAGGAATTGACAACATCCCAATAGAAATACTCAGAAATCTTGGAGAGAAGGCAATGAACGAGGTGGTGCAGCTATGCCAGGACATCTACAACACGGGAGAATGGCCAAAGGACTTCCTGCAGACAATTGTTATACCAATACAGAAGAAGCAGAATGCAACAAACTGTGAAGACCATCGCACGATAAGCCTTCTGACACATGCATCAAAAATCCTGCTAAGAATTATAACAAAGAGACTGCAGACAAAGGCGGAAGCAGAAAATTTCTTGGGAGAGGACCAATATGGGTTTAGAAAGGGAAAGGGGACAAGAGACGCGGTGGCAGCATTGAGGGTAATAGCAGAAAGAAGCATCCAACATGACCAAGACATATATATCTGCTTTGTCGACTATGAAAAAGCTTTCGACAGAGTAGACTGGAGAAAGCTAATGGGAATACTGAGAAGAAAAGGGGTGGATTGGAGAGAAAGAAGATTGATAGGTAATCTATACATGGGACAAAGAGTGAAAATAAGAGTTGATGGAGAGTACTCGGAACCAGGAAAAATAGGAAGAGGAGTAAGACAAGGATGCCCACTGTCACCAATACTATTCAACATCTATATAGAAGAGATCATAAGAGAAACGCTAGAGGATATGGAGGAAGGGATAAAGGTAGGAGGAAGAAGGGTGAAGGCATTGAGATTTGCAGATGACCAGGCGATGCTGGCAACTAGCCAGGAGGGCTTACAAAGGATGATGGATCGTCTAAACATGGTATCGCTGGAATATGAAATGAAAATAAACGTAAAGAAGACAAAGGTAATGAAGATAAGCAAGAGAAGCGGCATAACACCACAAACAATAAAGATCACACTAAACGAAGAAGAAATAGAACAGGTGGAGAAGTTTTGCTATCTAGGAAGTGTGATCACAGACGATGCAAGATGCCACGAGGAAATAAAAAGAAGAATATCCATGGGAAAAGATGCATTTTATAAAAGAGGAGAGCTAATGAGAGGAGGTTTAAGCAAGAGTCTAAAGAAGAGAATGGTAAAGACACTGGTGTGGAGTGTTGTTCTGTACGGCTCCGAGACATGGACAATGAGGAAGGACGACATAAAAAGATTGGAAGCCTTTGAGATGTGGGTGTGGCGCAGAATGGAGAGAGTTAGCTGGGCGGAACGGAGGACGAACGAGGAAATCCTGCAAATGGTAGAAGAGCAAAGATCACTCATAAGAACTATACGCGGACGACAAAGGAAATGGATCGGGCACATCCTAAGGAGTGAGACACTGTTAAGAGACATCATGGAGGGAAGGATGGAGGGGAAAAAGACGCGAGGAAGACCGAGGACAATGCTGCTAGACTGGATGATGACAAAAGAAGAAGGATACAGTGGACTAAAGAGAAGAGCACAAGACAGAGAACGATGGCGTCATTGGTCATACGAACCTGCCGGTGAGCAGAGAACATAAAGAAGAATATATATGTTGACATCTCGGAATGTTGTCAAAGGCTGACGGCGTCCGCATGCCCGAGTTCATGTAACGCATTTATCCTTTGCCAAAATGTTGTCAACTTGTCATCGTTTCTGCTGGGCACGTGGTGTGAAAATAATTTAGCTTTTACTGGCGGTTAGGGTCGTTCGTTGTAGCTGTTCTTGTTCACTGATTAGGTTCAGCACAAGAAAAACAAGGTTTTAATAGCAACTAGTCGTGGTCAAAATCTAATCTAGGAACTTTTATAGCGCCAATGTATTTATGCTCTAGGCATCGCCAGTCGATGGTTGCTACTATGCCAAATCGTTTTTCAAGCCAAATTCCAGAGGAAGTCTGGACGAAACCCGAGAAGGCATATAATTATGATATATATATCAGAGATGTTGACAGTGATATACAGTTCAGTTGACAGAGTTGACATCTATCTATCTTAGCGACACCTGTTGTTTGAATTGTCTATAATATGTTGCTCATAATTCTGACAGCAAAAGGCAAATGCATGCAGTAATAACTGCATGCATTTGCCTTTTGCTGTCAGAATTATGAGCAACATCTGTACACGATCATGCCACGATGCGATTTTTAGGTAGACGGGACGCTTTTCCATCTCTGGTTCACTCTATATCCGCGCAGGGATGCTCTCTCCTCCAGTCACCACACGTGTCTAGCAATCGGTCTCAATGGCAGAGGGTTGTATTTTTTACCTAAGGTAAATGTGATGCCTCGAGCAGAGGACAAAAAATCCGGTATATTATTATTATTATTATAATTATTATTATTATTATTATTATTATTATTATTATTATTATTATTTATTTCTACTAGGCTACTATTATTATTTATAATAATATTATTGTTGTTGTTGTTGTTGCTAAATTGCCTTTATTACGCACAGTCAGTCAATCTGACTCCAAGTGGCTATAAGCAGTTGCATGTGAAGGACATTGCTGACCATCCTTACAGCACGATCTTTACGAGGGGGGTAAAATTCCTTCTAACAAGGTCAGGACTCAATCAATCTCCTGATGTAGTTTGCCAATCAGATTCGATGTGATAACTTTAAACTTAATTAGACTTGATTGAGACAACACTAAAAGTAAACAGTCTAGTCTACCGACGTATTCAACCGTTTGTATGCACAGTTCGTGCAATGGGCCGAGTACATCGAATGCCTGTGTGCATGTAGGCCTATACGGGGAGGAGAGGACTGTGTATGTGGCAGGCGCGCAGACGAAGTAGGTCCTGCATGGCATTTACTGCTAAATTATTTCGTAATTATTTTAACTGGCAAACAGCTGCTACCAAAGGCCTAATCGCCGACCTCAAAGTGATCCGGAAAATGAATGACAATAAAATTGTTATGGAGCCCATTAAAAGAGACAGAGACAGAGGCAGGTACAGAACCAGGTAACTACCCCAGCAGCTATGGAACCATTGCCAACCAAGTAACTACTCCACTTCAGGTTGATTTATGAAACGGGCAGGTATGACGATAACAACTTAATTTCTGTCCCACGCGAAGTCATTTTTGCCAAGTATATGTATGTGTGTGAAAGACTTCAAATTGAGGCTTTTTGATCCCGTGCGTATGAAACCTTTCCAATTATGTTCGCCAGCTTCCAAGCGCATTTTCGATTCGATTTCTCCCGCTCGTCTGAGAGGCGTAGGCTAACTGTGGTCTGAAAAGTTGGGGGTACCAATTTCGTCATAAATGAAGCATGGCGGAGACTGCGATCTCTGGGAAGGCACTATAACAAAATATTGATTGGCGTTGCAGAAAAAGTGGGGATACGGTACCCCGGTCCAAAAAGTGGGGGTACGGGTACCCCTCGTACCCCACACAAATTACGCCTATGGTTCGTCGAAAAAAATTGTCTGTTCTATGGCATTAAACTAAAACACTTTGTGCTAGTTATTCCACCGTTCACAAAAGGCTCTAAAGATCATAGCAATGTAAAACTGTTATAAGAAAATACAGTATTTAGTATTTGAAGCACAGTATTCAGTATTTTATTCCAACAGCAGGGTAAAATGTTACAAAACTAAAAGTTGTTACCCGATCAATCAATTTATACGTTAGAGATCTGGTGCAGATCCAGTAGTCAAAGTTATGGGGTGAAACAGTAGTGAGTTCTGGGGTTACGAGAAAAGCAGTTCTGCCAAAACGTCAAGCCACCATGTTTGTGGGTATCTTCATAACGACTCCCCATTGGAAATGGTGTAAAAACCAGAGAATGCCCCGAAGGCCGAAGAAGATCAAATAAGACAAACGTGCTAAGATCTTGCGTCGAGTCATTAGAGGAGAATTATTAATTCCCAGATCTGTAGCAGCAGATCAGAAGAAATCATTAGCATAAATAATGAAAAAGCGTTATCAGGATGAAAATCATTAAGCAGGAAGTTCTTGACTCGGGCAACGTATTGACAAATCCGGAGACGAGATCTGCAGTTTGCCAAGATACTTCAATCAGATTTTACCCGGCTGAATCATCAGTGGCAGATGTATCCGGAGATCTGCTCAGAGCAGCTCAAGATGTCCGGTTGCGGTAGACAAACACTGGTATTTGTACCAGTGTTCATCTACCGTAAACGCACACACTCATACCTGCTCAGTTTACAACTACCTTACCACCGGGAGAGATATTTCGCAATCATTTTTTTAACGTTAATTGAAAGCAAATAACAATCGACATCAGAGTAATTCAAAGAAAAAAATCAATAGGCAACAAAGGTGAGATCAAACAGAAAAGTCCTGCTAATTATAGTGTTGCCTAATTTCTCATACGAGGTTCCGCGACGGAATTTCCAACAGTTGCACATCTAATCAGTTTTTCTGTGTAATGGGGGTAATAATGCCATTTTAGGTACAAGCTTCAGTTTTAGGGAACAACCACCAACATTAAAGGGAACATTCTCCCTATTCTCAGCTTGATCTATCCTTTTAGAGCTAATGCAGCTAATGTGCTATTAGAGTTTACACAATGCTTGTCTTTAGCAATACCATGCACAGTAATTAATTAAGCTGAGTAATTAAGGGAAGCATTCCTCTCTCTCGCCGTTCATCTTTCCACCGACAATAATTATACGAGGCGCAGTTAAGCATAAATTTCAAAATATCTTCCTGCTCTGGAGGGGATTTGAACCGTCAACAGACCAGCGGGCTAACCACTACGTAACGCGTATACCCCTTTCTAAGGCAAAGGCAGACAAAAAGGGACAACGAAGGATCTGTCTCGACGGTTAAGGGCGGTGTTCTGCAGGCCACCGTTCAATGCAACATGGACGCCCCAGGGCTTGCTATTTCGGCCGCTCGGAGACTTTTTAACTGCCTGCAGCGAATTCGCTATCGGCCTCATACATATTCATTTGTTAACGCATAACAATTACCGCTTCAGCCCGGCTTTTTTAGTCACTGTGAAAAAGCGAAGGCGTTGGATCGCTGCTAAACAACCCGCACAAATTCACACGTCTCAATTGCCGACAAACTGGCGCACTGGTGTCGATCGCTGTGGGACGATGGGGCAAGTCTCCTTAGTATGCTAGTAGTTAGAAAACCCGTGGTCATATGCCTAGTGTATTTAGGTTGGAGACACCACTGGCCATGTCCCCCAATAGTTAAGTTGGGGATATGCCTGACTATGCTCCCAGTGTCTCCAAGCTAAACACTGGGGAACATAGTCGTGCATATCCCATGGCTACATCTCCACAATATTTAGGTTGGGTACACTCTTGGTCATGTGCTCCAAATATTTAGTTTGGGGACGGCCTTGGCTGTCAGTGTTTTAGGTTGGGTATTATAACCCAAGGCTATGTTCCACAATGTTTAGATGGTGGACACCTTGGTCACGTGATCCAACTATTTAGTTTGGAGGCAGCCATAGCTACGACGAAAATGTAATCCTGTGGACTTTTCCTTTTATATTCTTTATTGTTATTTATTTTTAATATTTATTTGCTTTCGGTGTAAATGTAATCCCTCGGTTTAAGATTTGCTCCATATATTTAGGCTTGGGACGCCCATGGCCAAGTTCTCCCAATGTTTAGGTGGTAGACATTCTTGGGTATACGTCTTCCAATGTTTTCAGGTTGGGTTGCAACACCCACGGCTCCAAAATGTTTTCTGAATATTGATTGGCCTGATTAATTAGTGGTTGGTTGATGTCTTGTGCGCGATACAAGTTACTAATTAATAAATAATAATAATGCATATACGTATGTAGGTTTATGCGTAGGTATTTTAGGAATGTAGGAATTTTATACGAATGTATATGTGTTTTGCATATACATTTATTTATGTATATATATATATATATATATACAGTGCTTTTTTCTAGAAAAAAAGGTTCCGGAACTGAACAATTATGGAAGGACTAAAATCCCAAGGAAAACGGGATTGGGGGTTGGGAGGGGTCTCAATAAACACTGAAAACAGTTCACAACACTTAAATTAAAATAACTAAATTGTTTTTATTATTAAAATAAATAAATAATTTTTAGTAGCTGGGAAAAGGTATACCCGAACGCCGTTCCGGCGCGTTCCGGCTGAAAAAATGCACTGTTTATATATGTTTGTATGTAATACATAAATGTTTGGATATTTATATTTGTATATGGATGTATCTATATATGTATGCATTGTTTAATTTATCTATGGAATGACACGCGTAGGCCAATAGCCCGAACATTGCCAGGCCTAGATATAGGCCTACGCACATAACTAGGCCTAGGTAACATACGCTTTTAAGCCTGTAGCGCCACCCTGTGTCGCAGTGTTCTTTGGACGATTAAAGTTTATACTGAAGAGGCAATCTTAATTAAGCCAGAAAGTTTTTCTTCTGGATTCCGTCACCTACGTTTCAACTCTATCAGACGTCAGTTATTGTGGACTGCTTCGGTCGGGTGGTGCCAGTCCGAAGCCTGGCTAAAGGAAGAGCACGACGCTAAATCATCTGCGTTATGACATAAATGATTATTATTAGAAATACACTGTCACATCAGCCGTACGATGTCGTTGAACTCTGGATGTTTATTAAGTAATTAATTCTTTCAATATTTAACGACTTAATAATGAGTATAAATATCTATGTCCAACACAAACCGCAAACATCCAGTCGTCCCTCAGCCAGAGAAAGAGACAGAGATAGAGAGATAGAGATAGACAGAGAGAAGGAGGGGGAGGGATAGGGAGAGGAGAGAGGGAGGGATAGGGAGAGGGAGGGAGAGACGCGTCCAATTGTCATGCCAGCTCAGTATCTCGCCATATTGCCTCCTCATGCGATGATCTCTCCTACCTCCTTACCGTCCTCCACACACATGCACAAACAGACACACACACACACACACACACACACACACACACACACACACACACACACACACACACACACACACACACACACACACACACACACACACACACACACACACACACACACACACACATATATATATCCGCTTATCTCCCTTTATCTGTCAGTCTTTTTGTGTCTGTCACACAATAGCTATTGCTTTTTATCACGTAATGACGACAGTATTTTTTAGACGGCCCATACGTGCATAAAAACTACAATCATGCACATTATGATGATCTGTGTTGGCGTTTCTGTGCCCGTGTGCGTGCGTTTATATTTGTGTGTGTGTGCGCGCGCGTGTGCGTATGAGTGCATTCATAATGTCTCAGGGGTCATCCATAAATGGCGTACCTACAAATGCCCTAGTTTAGACCCCTCCCGCCCCTCTGCGGACGTCCCTTATTAATGGCATACACATAAAGTCTCGCGAGCAACGGGTCTGAACGGACCTCTTTAGGACAAGATCGTCAAAATACTCAACAGGATGTCGAAGAAAGCGCGGCCGCAGTTGGCTGCACCCGCCCTACACAGCTTCCACTTGGCATAGGTCCAAATTTTCGGTTTTTAAATTTAAGCAGCCTTAGCGCAATCGGCTAACATCAAAGGTTGGGAAACAGACATGCAGACAGACAGACAGACAGACAGACAGACAGACAGACAGACAGACAGACAGACAGACAGACAGACAGACAGACAGACAGACAGACATGCAGACAGACGCACACATAGAGACAAAGATCTATCGTAAAAAACTCGGTATAGGGTATCAGCAGGGCAGGGCTCGGTGTTATCACTGGGGTAAATAGTTCGTCAGGCGCAGTACCACCGACCGACCCCTCAGACTCCAAATCTAAACTATTTATGCAGCAAAAGAAGTGGTGCGAAATTGCCTAGCGGTTCGCGCGCTCTCAAAGCTCGGAGGTTCAATTCCCGCAAGGGCTTAGAGATCTTTAGAGATTTACGCGCCACTTGCGTCCCCTGGCGAACTTGGCATTAGAACGAGTGCTCTGCTTGTCACATGAGAAGGTTTGGCAGTTGCTATCGAGTTACTTTGAGAGGTTCTTATAAGCAACCCCATACAACCAGTCATGTTGTCAAGACCTTACACCTCAAGACCAAGACTTTGAACCTCAAGACCAAGACTTTGAAACTCAAGACCAAACCGAGAACAAGACTCAAAAACTACAACCATATCCAGACTTCTGTTCCTTACTAAAAAAAATTGTCAAATCGGCCTACTCGCTATTTTAATTAAAGCATGAGTCTTTTATTTATTCAAGCAAACAACTCCAAATGCAGACTGCAGAGAATTCCGAATTCGTATTTACAAAAGTCCTTCATGCGAAATGTTATTCCAAATGCCTGTTGCATTTTATAGAAACCAATTCGCTCAGAATTTTCTGACCAAGACGTGACCTGTGGGGTCTCATAAAAATTCTGCAATGTGAAAAATACGTTCTACAAGTGCTGTAATCACTGGCACACAGAGCAGCTTTTCAAGTACCGGATGTAAATGTACAAATTGTGAGTCTGTTTTGAAATCATTCCGTGGTAAATAACCAGAAGTCAAAATAAATGTTCAAAACAACAGTAAAGCCTCGTTCACAACGTGTAAATACTAAAGCAATTGTATTAGTAATTACTGGATAAATTTGTAAGATTCTTGCGTTTTGTTAAATGACTGTTCATATTGTCAAAAGTCTTGGTCTTGGTCTTGCAAAACCAAGACCAAGACTTTGAACCTCAAGACCAAGACCAAGACCTTGAACCTCAAGACCAAGACTTTTGGTCTCAAGACCATAGGCGTAGACTCGGGGGGGGGGGGTCAGCCGGGGCACGTGTCCCCCCAATAATTGAGGAGCCGGGGCAATTACCCCTAAATCGAGAGAAGAATTTCGTCAAATATTAAAATATTATGTTACAATATAGACAAATTTCTTCAGAAACAGAAAATCAGAGACACAGAACTGAAATACTATCAGAAATTCATAATGAAAACTAAGATTTATTTTTATCTTTAATATCGTCAATATGAAACAAATTTACATGTAAATGAAACGCCCCATTTCATACGCATAAACGTTAACCGGAAGCCTTTGCTGACTGTCCATTTCTGAGGTGAAAAACGTTTCGGTTTTTGGTTTTAAACAAAACCAAAAGGAAAAGAAAACCACAAAATTTGTTTTTTGTTTTAAAAAAAATTCTTAATTTTTTAGAAGTTATTTTAATTACATTGATTTAATGATTTTTAATTTTCAGAAATTGTGACTGAATTAAATGAGTTGGAGCTCTTGTTCATGCCATTTTTCATGATTTTTATTATCCGAAATCCGAAATTCTTAGAAACAACCAAAACAACAAAAACCATAAAAACGAGAAAAAAACAACAAAAAACAACAACAAAAACCCAACTTTTCATATTGAAAAAACTTGTTTTTCTGGACCCGAGACCCCATGCCCCACCCCCAATATTTTTGACAAGTTTACGCCAGTGCTCAAGACCAAGACTAAGACTTTTAAATACGAACTCGAGTGCACTCGAGACCAAGACCTTGGTTTCGAGGACAACAAGACTGCATACAACTGCCTCCCTTTGCTACTTTTCGTTCTTGATTTCATCGTGATAGGTCGGGAGCCCCGCTAATGAGTCTCGAAAAGTGGTTGAAATATATAAATTTGCAACTAAAGTTACAACTGCATCGATTGACGTGCTGTGCGTAACGATTACGGCGCTACAGAAGTGAGCAGATTAGATTGTAATGTAATCTAACGACTTATGTAGTTCGGAGGCGGTGGGTGTGTTTCATCAGGAGACGGCGCATTCTTTAACAGCGAACGTGCTAATAGAAGGATTAAAGCTGGGTCTCTTCTGCTCCCTCCTCACCCGGTCTTCGTTGCTTCCTGCCTCTCGCTTATCGCGATGTGATAAGCGACAGCAGAGAACGAGATCCGAGGCATACACTCCCGAAACCACGCCCTCCAAGAGTAGCAGGCGTCAGTGTGGCTCGCAGGCAGAATATGTCTAGTAACATAGCACGCCCGTTGTCACCTTTGTGAGGTTTCTGCAAACGTCACCATGTAACTGGCCAGATACATACACAGTTACATACCTAATACACATGCATACAATATATACATAAATACCATGCATATATAAATACACTTGAATACAATACATACATAAATACTATGCATACATAAATACACATGCATAGTTACATAAGTGCAATAGAAAACATGCATACAATGTGTATACATACATAGATGCAACACCCATGTATGTATATGGATTGCATTACGCAGCCTACATAACTGCCGGTATGGCAGTTATGTAGGCTGCGTAATGCAATCCATATACATACATGGATACCATATGTACATAGTCACATACAAACATACATGCAGAGATATACATACATAGATAATTACGTGTATAAACATAGCCTATACATGTCATCAGACAATCGTGTCTATGGCCACGCTAAATGTCTAGCTACAGGCCATTGTGACCGCGTTTTATTTATGTATATGAGCATCCATGCTACAGCAGAAGTATCTGCCGTTTTGCAGACATTACGCTTGAGAAGCTAGACCACATTTACTGCTTTTTTGCTAGACTACTTTATATCCGTAAGCGACAGGCCACACTTTGTATCTGCCTCTTTCAGACATCACTTTTGCGATTAAACGCCAAGCCTTCCGCGAACTGCGTCGTTCTGTAACCCGCTTCCTACAAGTGCTTCCATTTTCGGCTTCGGGCCACACCTTCAGACCGACCTTTAACACCCGGGATGTTATCAAAAGCTTTACGGAAGTCCCTGAAAGTCGGGCCGTCAGCTGTCCCCGTCTGACCACCCACCCAGGAAGAAGAAAATTGGAGACTTACCGCTTTCCGGATGAAGAAAAAGAGTGTCGAATATCGCGGAAGGGCGGTCGGACAGAAAGAGGGCCAACTTCGAAACAGGCTGTGCACAAATCCGCGGCTGAACGAGGAGACCAGCAGAAGGCGCCGACGAGGCGAGGCTCTCATACACCAGGCGCAGAGAGGGGTCTGTGGGTTGGTTGGTTAGTTGGTTGGTTGGGAAGACCAGATTCCTGTTTACTGACTGAGACGCACTGGCATACTCCGCAGTCCGCAGCCGGCAAGTTTTTCCAGTCGAACAGCGGTTAACGTCCGTATACCCACCCGGCCGATGAGGCAGACTTGGGCTCGACAACTCACCGAGCGAGGCAAGCAACACGGTCGAAGCCTAGTTTTCCAATGGGCTCACTGCAACAATGTCTCTCGCTCTGCCAACGCGGATCAGCTGAAGGATCTACGATAGTACGATGGCCGCTGAGTAGACCTGGCTATAGGCGTATATACAGTAGTACCTCTTCTTGTTATTGCTGCTGCCGTTATGAGCGCTAGATGGAGCTAGGGAGATGTGCAGAGACAGACATAATGTGCTGATATATATATATACGAACGCCGCCTGGATCGTCTGTGGACCAATACAGTAGGCCTATAGCAGTTCGGGATGCAATACATACCGGTAGTTTTGTTAGGTTTTTCAGGTTTTTTAAACTTAAACCTACGCCACGTAAGTGCAATTTAGACTTGTAGGGTTGTTGCTTTCGGGAAAACTGGAAAAATCTGAATTTTGTTTGTATAGTTTTTGTTCAGAAACTAATTGGAAATAAGTTGAAATAAAATAAAAATAAATTGAAATATGAATTCCTACCCTGAGCCATCGAATCCTCCGCCGGACAATCGCCCTCGTCCTAAACGAACTCCGCCTTAGCAACTGCTCTGCTTCATTTTCTTTCTGGAACCCGGGCTTCGATCACCTGATGTATCTGGACAACCCCTCTGACACGACGCATCGCTCGTGAATAAGCTGGTGCCCTGCACTTAGCTGTTGAGCATACAGCTTTAGCATAGGCGTAATTTGTGGGGGTATGAGGGGTACCCGTACCCCCCACTTTTGGACGGGGGGTACAGTACCCCCACTTTTTGAACAATGCCAATCAATATTTTGTTATTACGCCTTCCCAGAGATCGCAGTTTCAGCCTTGCTTCGTGTATGTAAGAAATTGGTACCCCCTACTTTTTAGACCAAAGTTACGCCCCTGAGCTTTAGAAAGTTTAGAATTACGATTATGCTTTCTAAGTAGATCGTGTTGAACATGCGCCGCACTGCGCTGTACTGAACATTTGCCGGTCTTCTGAAACTCTCTTTCCTGCCTCAAGTTCGCTACTCCTACCCAGACTGTTTCTTCAGACTTATATGGCCTACGAATGCAATCTACTCATAGTAGACTTCCTCGGCAGAGTAGGAGCCTATATGCACATGCAGCACTTTCGGAAAGAGGTTATTGCTGGGTGGCCGGCGGTTTAACCACAGTTGCTGGTCCCTCCATATGGAACTCGGTACCTCCTCATATTGGCAATTCTCCTAACTAGACTATATTTCGGTCTAAGTTGAAAATTCACTTACTTACCTCTTCCTGTAGTTTGGTCGACTTTATATATGACTCGCTCTGACAAAATGAGTGTTGTCCAAAAATTGGTTAGAAAGCTGGTTTATGTTGAGATCATGAATAATGACCTTAAAATGTTTGGTCAAAACATATCCTAATCTGTATAGGGGGCCTATACGCTTTCACTTAAATCCAGCAGTTCCGACACTTACAACTGCTAACTTTGTTGCATTATTCGTAATAATAATAATAATAATAATAATAATAATAATAATAATAATAATAATAATAATAATAATAATAATAATTAGGTTTTCAGGCACCCACGTCCTTCAGTCTTCCATGTTAGGTTACGACCAATCCATCACCGACGCGCGCGTTGAAACGTTGTTACAGCGATGGAACGCCGAAAGTCAAATCACACATTCAGATAATTACGCAGCATACAGACAATCGTATTGGGATGGTCCTCTCGTGAAGAGAGTGGTGGACTCATTGGACGCCTCTCTGGTCGACGCTTACCACCAAGCAAGATTCAAAGCAGCCTCAGCACCACACGCCAGCGACTGGCTGTTCGCACTACCGGTGTCATCATGCGGGCTGCGATTGGATGACGAGGCGGTAAGAATTGCAGTAGGCCTCAGACTGGGGACGAATATATGCGAACCGCACGCATGTCCCTGTGGAGCAATGGTGACGGCGGACGGGTCACACGGGATGTCGTGCAACCTAGGACCTGGCAGAATCGCCAGACATGCGGCTTTGAATGATTTGATAAGCCGAGGCCTATCTCGAGCGGGCGTCCCTAATATCAAGGAACCACCTGGACTGTCGAGGACGGACGGGAGACGACCGGACGGACTTACGCTGATACCATGGCGCAGAGGACGAAGTCTTGTATGGGACGTCACCGTAACTGACACTGTGGCGCCCTCTTACCTTCATGCAACGTCCGCGACATCAGGAGCAGCAGCGGAACTAGCGGCCACGAGAAAGAACAACAAGTACAACCAGATCCGCGCAGACCACTTTTTTGTCCCTCTAGCTTTCGAGACCTTAGGCCCTATCAATGACGACGGAATGGCCCTTATAAAAGACTTGGGGAGATACTTAGCTTTAACCACCGGAGACCCTAGGGAGACTTGTTATCTACTCCAGCGGTTGTCAATCACCATACAACGCTTCAATGCTGTTGCCTTCATAGGAACTTTCATGCGGCCAGAACTTGTCGAATGATGTTTAAAAAAAATAATAATAATAATAATAATAATAGTAATAATAATAATAATAATAATAATCTTTTTCTTTATTAATTCAAACCGACAAACGCAGTAAGATTACATTGAGACACGACAGTTGCAATTATCAATATCTTAACTAAACACACGTTAGGGCCTATGGCAGCCATGCAAGGCGCCCGCCCGAGGGGGTTGCGGGAATCGAACCGCGTACTACTGATCTCCTGGCCTTGAGTGTTACAATTACTCTATCCCCCTCCTCATGACAGTTTGTATGGCGCCGTAACACACAGCCAAGCCGTTATAAGGGCGCTTCACAATCAACTAACAGCAGGGTAAGCCTTTAGCGAACAAAACGTGAAGATCGAAAACCAGCGAAGATCGGCACAACCCGCCAAGCAGCCACAAGCGGCGCTCCTGTATTCTTTATGAGGGGAGACGATAAACATCCTGTTTATGCGAGGTTGAATTTTGTCAATCATCTGTCGGATAACATGGACATAGGCCTACATGTATTAACCATCCGCTAGGAAGCTCATTTTAAATATTCAACTGGCACAATTTCTCCTAAGGGTATAAGCGAGTGAGATGGCTTTATTTAAGGGTGACTTATTGCTCGGAAGGCAACGCGCCCCAAAGACTAATTGTTGTAATTGTATTTGAACATTATACAGCGCCACTCAAATCAGCGGCGCTCTCGACCCGCATCACTGCCAAAACTGGCAAAAAGAAAGGTTTTCAAGCGTCTACGGAACTGAAGAGGAGAGAGGACAAGAAGCTCTTGGCGGAGGGACTGGGGAAGACTGTTCCAGGCTGAAGGACCCGCATAAGCAAAGCTCCTGGATTGGGCCGTGGAAGAGTGAATACGCGGAACAACCACATTAAGGCCACGGGTCGAGGATCGCAAGGAGGCCCTCTCAGGCAGGAAAGAAACCGGGGTGCATAAATTCAGCCAAAGACAGTCGGGTTTATTTCAGAGTTATACATTTGATCGTTTTAATGTTCAACTGACGGTATCTCCGGAGCTACTTGAAATATTTAAATAGGCCTAAACGACACATCGTTTTTTAACAACACAATTGAAAGAAATATTTCATCAAACGAAAATCAAAGACGATGATAGCTGCGACTTATTTTGTTAGAGCCGTTCACATATGCTGGCGACACCTAAAGCCACTATTATCAACAGCTCACCAAGTCGCCCAAATATTGCGTATTGATAATATAAACGAACAGAAATGGCATCAAGTGTGTCATTGTGTGTGTCAGTGTATCTGTGTAAAACAAAACAAATGTAACGCTCCTCTCATACGGCTGCAATGACGTCATAATGACCAATTACGTCACAAACTGGACGATCACTTCGTTCAAAGTAAATTTCAATATACTGTAAACGGCTGCTCTTATAAACTAACGGCTGAAAACGCGCTTCAAATAATTTATTCGCTAAAACGCTGCGAAAGAGCGTAACGGGTTTTAAAGGGGCAGAAACATTAGTTAACTGAAAACCTACCCAAAGCGGCATTCGCGAATTGATTTGTTTTCAAATTTCTTTCACCGTATTCGGACGGGCAAACATTTAGTTATTAAATCAAACTCTCTAGCGATCACCTCAGAGGAAGGCCAACGGGTGCTAAACAGTCAGACAACACGTAGGCCTACTCGACGTTGATGATTTGCTATTTTTGTGGTAATTGGAGACTCGGTAAAATTATGGCCTAAAAACCTTACTAATCTTGGAACAAAATTTAAAAGAGTCCAAGGGGCAGTGATGGGTAAAATACTTTTCAAAAGTATTTTGAAACTACTTAAACAAAATACTTTACAAAAGTATTTTGAAACTACTTAAACAAAATACTTTTCAAAAGTATCATAGGCCTACATATAATATCCATAGAGTGTGTCTGTCGGAGGACGCTCTGCAATCTATTGTGAAACAGAAACCGTTTGTGACGTCAGTACTGCCGTCTTGACGACGGCGATCAAAGCATTTTAACCAACGACATAGTTATATAGGCCTACACTGCCGTCATAATATGACGGGCAAATACTCTAGTTTTGAAAATACTTTTGAAAATATTCTGTTAAAATACTTTTGAGAAATCAACATTTTGTACTTTTATCGCTACTCACTAGTGTGTACATTTACATTGCATTAGTGTACTTGACAGTGATCTATAATAGTTTCTTATGACTTGTCTGAACAAGTAGATTTCATAAACATTGAGCACGTCCTACTGTCAAAATCAACTAAAAGCAATGGAAAATAAGAGTAAATTTAACAAAGAAAGATCTTATACTTTATCCGTGTAACAGTTCTTAACAAGAGTCTAGACAAACAAGTAGCAACAGTTACTGTTTTGACCAGTTTTAGCAGTTTGCTTTAACTAGAACATGCTGAAGTGGTGCTAGGTTAGTTATAAACCAACTGTACACTAGGTTTAAATATCTCTACAAAAGTGCATTTTTAATTTTACACTGATAGACTGAAATTGCCTGTTTAAAACAGCTGATGCGTGCCATAGGCTACTTCTAGCAGATGTTAAATTACGGGCTAGTATTTGGTACCTTATAACATTAAAATACTAATTTTGGCAAAAGGTCTGTAAAATTTATGTTTAAAAAGCACTTTAGAAAAGTATTTTTGAAAAGCATTTGAATTCTCCAAAATACTTTTAAAAACTATTTTGAAAATACTTTTATAAAATACTTTTGAAAAGTATTTTTAAAATACAAAATAAAATAGTATAAGGTATTTTGAAAATAGAAATCTATTTTCAAATACTATTGTGCCCATCACTGCCACGGGGAGTAACAACGAGTCCTTACAAAGCTGACTAATTCACCAGAACCTAAAACAACCTAACGGATAGCAACACCTTGTCCTTACAAAGATGCCTACTTCACCATAACCTAACACAATCCGCGTATAAAGCATAACAGCGCAATGAAAACTATTATAACCAATTCTTTGCATCCACAACGCCCAGAAACCAAGCTTTAATACAGAAAACCATAACATACATAAATTTACTCAAAAATACGGTGATCGAATCGCTTCTAACGAAATGCATAAAGTGTAAAGTCATCGTTCGTCGAAACTTCTTCGGTGCACAGAGCGGGATTCAATGTCGACCGCGAACAAGAAGACGTCGATCTGAGAAGAAACTTTGAAACGACGACGACAGAGATCTTTAGCGAGAAAAATTGTCGATGGAAAATCTAGAACAGGCTAAGCAACATTTACACGCGTAACATGGTTCACTGAGAAATCTTGGAATGATAAAACGCATTCGACCGAAAAACAAATCAGTACAGAAACCTGTAGAAGATCCGACTAACTACGAACATGCATGAACAGAGAAATTTTACAGTCAAATCTCTTCGTATCCAGCAAGACAACAGCGTCGAAACTCGGCGGAATCCACCGACATTTTGAATCTTACGCAAACTGGTGGGATATTTTGAAACTTCTGCTGACGGTCTTTGCTGTAACCGTCTACTCCGTATAATTGCATACCGCTCGACTTGTCTGTCATCGGCGAAGTTTTAATCGATACAGCAGCTTCAACGTTATTAGCAGCAGTGCAGAAATTAACTTGAACTACTACTACATCACTAAACAGCATACTGTACATGTTTACCATCTCTTCTGGAAGTATTATGCCTAACGTCTACCACTCTACCACACCGGTGTCTGCAACATCAACCGATGGTGACAAGGCGTCAACCGCAAGGTTCAACTGTTAAGGTAAAAGCCAAATTGTTACACGCCTCAATACGCGTCTAATAGTTCTTACGCGATTGGTCCAGGAAGGGGTGTAGATTTGGCCGAAGCACATTTATAGGGAAAACAGCCACTACCGACAACTGGACATCCTTTCCATGCGGTTGTTGCGTTCGGGTGGAAAGCAACTTGCTACTCTGCTCCAACGTAGGACTATTTAATACACTACCCCTAGTCCTGGAATGATGTAGTCCATGGGTAACATAAGTCCAAGTTCGTGCCACTGTGCCCCAATATAGGGTTAGTTAGCTCATTACCTCCTGCCTTTGAATACGAATGCCTGGGGCTTAGAAAGTCAAAGTTCAAGTCCAAGAAAGGGTTGTTTAACGTAATACTCCCTTGCCTGCGAATACGCAGCCCCTGCGCTAGTGAAAGTCAGTTCGACTTTCGTAGTTCTCTGGACAGATGGCGACAGTTTATAACGGCAAGACAACAAAGTAACGTCTGACGAATAAAAGCTAGAGCAAGAATGAAGATACTACTGAGAAGACGACGACGACGATGAAAAGACTAATGCGAACGGTCATATCTACAATCTCAAGTGTAAAAATAGTTGACTGCTCCACGACAGCTGTTACCTAGCAATTGCTGCGCTCCGTCGAAACACCGCTGCTTGTGCCTATACATCACGACAACCGTTACCTAGCGCTAGCCGCTCCAGTCAAAACACCATGACAACCGTTGCCTAGCACTTCAAAACACCACGACAACCAATTGCCTAGCGACTGTTGCTTGCACCCAAACATCATAACAACCGTTGTCTAGCACTTGGCGCTTGCATCAAACCACCGTGACAACCACTGCCTACTTGCAACTTTAGTCAAAACACCATGACAACCGTTGTCTACCACTTGCAACTTCCATCAAAACAAAAATCCACCATCGCAGTACCACTCGGTGGATTACACTTCTGCGAATGCCTTGCTTGACTCAGACACGCTGCCTTGCAAATAGGGGTCGTCAATTAAGGATGTCCCGTATTAGTAGGGGAGGGACAGGTATCCCACATGCGGACAAATGTGAAGGAATTACACTGCAGTTATTTTTGTACAGCCTTCACTTTAAACTGAAACTTCAGTTGGACAGTCTGCGACTGGGTCGAATTATAGTCCCTTGCTGGACGCCTAAGTATCACAGTACCCACTCCGTAGCACAGTTAGCCTACAAGATCAACAGGGAAGCCTAATTTAGGCCTTACAATTTCGCTGAAGAGCTGACGTCCGCTACGAGGAAGAATTGGTTAATTCCAAGCGCGGACGGGGGGAGGTTAAAATTTGGCAATTTCTTGGGACGTCCTTAAAGGACGACCTCCCAAAAGAGCACAGTGACGCACTAATACCTTGATAATTCGCCAGGAAGTGGCACACACGTTCCTACCGGCAACGCAGCCGCTGTTATTCACCCGAAGGGGTTTAGAAACGAGGACTGCGACTGGCAAGCGAACGAGAGAAGATATATTGAGCGTCAGCGAAGAACTCTTCGAACAACATCAAGCGCAGAAAGGAAAATAAATCGCCGAATCGAAAACACCAAAAAAACCGACAACACCAAGCAAAATAAAAACGCAGGAAACGTCACACAGACGCCATTGCAGTGGAACGAATGAAAAAATTGTTGAGCGAAAATTGATGCAACTTCTGTCGAAGTCTGCTTTCGAAACCTTATCGTCGTCATCACCTCTACAGCTACGACCCAGGTTCACGTCAGCCAGTGGCGGATCCAGCCAGTACCTTTAAAAGGGTGTGGGGAATTTCACAGCCGTACTCAACGATTTCTTCAGCTTGCAGTTTAGGAAGCTGCAAACTGCCATCAATTTTGACAAAATTTTCAGTTCCGCAGTTTTATCATGACCTTTGTCTTAATTATTAAATTTGGTAATTATTACTATTAACAAAAACATGCGTACCCCCAACGACCATAACCCGATGAATTAAATTTACTTTTTATGGTAAAACAATTAAGAGTTAACTCGTGCTGACCGGGAAACCCAATACATCCTAAAAAGTCCGCAAAGAACCTTCACATGAAATCTGCACGTTACAAGAACAGTAGCTAAAAAAATAAACGTTTTGCGTTGACCCAGCGAGGCAAAACAAGGTTGACGTAAGAACCAAAATTTGTCACTAAACGCTGCACACTAAGCTCAATGACATTCACCCTCGAGATCGAAACGATGGACATGGTAGATGGATCCGCCCTTGGCAACAGTAACAACAAGAAAACCAGACACACAGTTCAAGAGGATTGAGAAACCGACGTAAGAAAACGTCGGACAGAAACCAATTCAGCAAAATAAAAATACATGGTCTAAAACTTCTTAAAAATCCAGTTTTGAGGTTTTGACAAATTTCCTTAAATTTACTGTCATTTACAGTAACCTTGATTATGGAATACACGTATAATCAAAATTTACATGGTACATTGTAATTTAACCCAAATCACATATTCAGTTTCTGTAATCATGATTATGTAACAATAATCAACATGTAGTGTTTACAAGTGTAAAACTCCACACAAGCAAAGCTTCATCATGTCTCCAATACAGATAAATTAAGAATTTTGGCTAATTCTATTACTTAAAAGAAAAGTAATTTTAATAACTGATAATTTAATATAAACTGTTACATTAATATTGCATACAAATAGCTCTACTATTTTATTAATATTTTATATAATACTCTAAAACAAGCAAGTGGTATGCCTACACATAAGCAACACATTATATATATACATACACAACATATTCAGTTATGTATGAATATATATATATATATATCTATATACAAATATTCACATATATATATAAATATACATATAAATTTATGAATAAATATACAAATATTCATATAACTATATGAATACATATTAGGGTGGTTCAGACTTTCATGGGAAAAAATTAAAATTGTTTTTTCTTGACTTTCCGCTTTTAGTTGTGTTCCAATGAATATAAAAGAAATTTGTACAAAGTTATAGAACATTATCTTGTCATTTAGGGGTAGCTCAATAACATTTAAATTTGACATAAAGGTATTTTAAAAGAAATTTTTCCATTATCCATTATTTTTAATATTTTCTTTACCTAATGAAACAACAATGTTTAATTGTTGTTAGTATTAAGTGAACAAACTGTTAAAGTAGTAGTTCGAAATAATTTCAATTAATTAGTATGACTTTATGTTATTATGTAATAATAATATATGGCTCACAAATCATTTGCTGATGTTTATTTTGACTTAAGCATTTCTTTCTTGCATTCTGGAAAGTTGCTTCTGTGATCATGCACTACTTGAGACTGATATTGTTTCTGGTTTTCTTTGTAATTATGGAATTGTACTCTTCAATCAAAGCAACTCCTCTTTCAGCATTGTCATTTACAACTTGTAGATGAATTTCTGAGGCAACTTTATAATCATCTTGAAGTTCCCGATAGCGCATTGGATAACATCTGGCGTAGAGTGCGAGAGGTACAGAGATCGAGTCCCATAGGCGGACATGCTTTGTAGGCTGCAATTTGCGCCGTGTATTGCAGGCTGTCTGTTCTGTTAGTAGTTAAGATTTATCGCATAACATGTACATGTACAGCGCAGTGCGTTTGAAGGCGCTTAATTAAAGAATAAATATTATTATTATTATTATTATTATTATTATTATTATTATGTTTCAGGATCGCTTTTCAGGAAATCACTAAAGATTCTTTGCCAGTCAAAAAATAGCATGGAGTTCATTGTATGTTCATTGTATGTTCATGACCACAGATTTCTGAACATTTACCTACATTCTCTTAGGAGGATCATCTTGGCCTGGTCACTCGTGTAAAGCTTTCACCATTGCTCGTTTGGACTTGGCTGTCAATGCCAAATCAAAAAATGCCAAAGCCACGAGCTCCTCACTAAGGTACCACAGATGACCTGCAGATTTATTGCTGCCTACTTTGGAGAGAGCAGGATTTTCTTGTTGATAGCTAACCGGAGTTTTCAGTAAGCATAAATCATTCCAGCAACAATTTAGCAACAGCGGCTGCCTGTGCTTCTCCTGTGCCAGAATGTAGCCTGGTAACTTCAAGAAGTTGGCTTTCCCCAACATCAGATAAAATGACAGGTAGACGGTCAACCAAATATTTGCCTGTCAGATCCGGAAGGAATTATCATCCAAGTGCACAACCAGTGTAGATGATGTAGTTGTTTTAAATATATCTTTTAACTTCTTAGCAGTTTCTTCTCGATATTGTTCTCGTTCTCTATGTATTGAAGAACGGCTGATTTTCAACTCGTCTACATTGTGGCCTAGACTCTGAGCTGCAGCTGCTAACACGTATGTTGCCTTCCTGTCACTTAACTTTGTCCTGTCCAAAGCTGCTGCCAGTCTTGGTGTCACAATATTTGTTGTTAGTGGCTTTTTTTAAAGGAGTTTTCCTTTTCACTAAATTTACATTTTGACTGCCACCATCTTTGCATTCTGCAGTTGATCATCACTACTAGAGGTTTCAAGAATAATTCTCTCATTCATGGCTTCCAAATATTGATCTTCTTTCTGCTTTCTCTTCATGCTTGATTTTGTTGTTTAGATGCCCTCATTTCTTTTGAAGTAAGTACCATATCAACTGGTCCCATACATCAACGGCGACCTCTTTCTCTTTGGGCAAGCAGACACTCTTTATCCTCTTAGATTTCGATTATATTTAAGGCATCCAAGTGAGCAATGTCAAATAAATTATCTAAGGCATCAACAAATTCTATTTAATTTTTTTGCTGAGGCTCAGTTTTCCTGTTAACATTTTTCTTTAATTTTATCCAATAATAATTACTAATCGTAACAGTAATCGTAAAACTGAAACTCTATCTTTTGGATGAACAGTAATTAGGCTGTGTTAGACAAGCTCTGACAACTTCAACCTCATTGAGCTACCTCTAAATATTGCTCAAATCAGCTCATATTTGGCCAGATTTATTTTAGTATGTACTAGAACAAGATAATAAGCGGAAACAATCACATTTCAAAATTTCAGATTTCAGAACCACCCTAATACATATACACAAGGTTACAGGTAAAGGAACAAATATATATATAATTTTGTATGTATATAAAAGTGCATAATTACATAATCTTAACAAAATTCCTAAACAGTATAGCAGATGTTGGCAATCTGATTTTCTTCAAAACTTTGCAGCCCCTAAAAGTGTTTCCCAACCCAATTTATTCTTAATGAAGTCACTCATTCGTCACGAGACGCGATTCTCAGACACTCGTGTAATACAGCAGAAAAACTTACTGCAGTGCCAGCCTTAAGGGCGTGCGAACTGTGCAGTCGCAACTTTGGGGGCCCGAAAATGTCACAGAAAATTAACATGAACAAGACACCCTAATAATAACATCATGGTTTTGATTAAATCTTCTCTTTGTCAATAAAATAAGTCAACTTTCTCTATATCCCAGAATTTCTGTGTATAGTTAAATTTTGACTTCTTGTACTTGTTAACAATCTACTAAAATAAAATGATTAGCAATGAAAAACAATTTGTCTTGTGTCATGGGGGCCCATACAGTATACTCTGCACGGGGCTCGAAATATTCTAAGGCCGGCACTGCTTACCATAATGCATATATAGCACCTTTAAACAGTAGGCTCCAAAAGGTGCTATATAAATACCCACATACATACAAACATACAATCAGAGTTTTTAAGAGACCGGTATGCTCACATTAGTCGGCATTTCGCGATTCTCGTTAAAAAATTTCAAACTGAGCACAGCTTCTAGTTAGCAGACAGCACAACATTTCGAGAAAGACTCAAGTGGAAAACGTACTTACATAATAGAAACAAACGCTTGCTGGAGATCATCACAAGAACGAAAAAAGTTCACGTCAAAGAATATACTTTCGTAAAAATGCCGAAAACCTCGCAACGTCCAATGCAGACGCCACAAAACAGCAGTCGAAAACTTAAACACGATTTTGCATGGAAACAATTCAAAAAGAAGACCAAAACACAATCGTTGGTAACTGCGATACAAAAACAGCATGTGGCAGTAACAAAACCTTTCGCAGGCCAAGCAACACAACAACTAACAAATCGCTAAAACAAAGATGTTCAATATGCAGAACAAAGGGTTTCATTTGTAACATTGGCTCTGTTGATTGGCATAGAACATCAAAACAAATCAGAAAAAACAAAGATATCAAACGCAAAGCTAAGGAATGTACCAATCGATTGGCGTAGAACGCAGGAACGAATTGCTAAAATGAAGACACCAATGGCAAAGCAAAGAAATGGAACCGTCGATCGGAAACGTAGTAACAAATAGAAAATAACAAAGCTACCAAACACAAAGCAATCGAAGGAATGGAATAGTCGACTGCAGTGGAACTCTACACTGCTAATCGCCAAAACGAAGACACAAATGGCAAAAAAGGAAATGGATACAACAGTCTGAAACTTGGCAACAAATAGCTGAAATGAAGATATCGATGCAATGCTAAGCAGTAGATCTGTAGGATCTGTGTCGAATATAAGATGCCTCCAGATTGCCTGAACCTGATGCTAAACATTGTGAAACAGTGACAAAAGAACAGCGCGAGAGTGGTGAGCGAAGAAGTCCGGCATGGGGAAACAAAAACGACAACTTCTAACACACGTTGTGAGTAGGCAGTTAGCGACAACGGTCGAGCAAGAGGAAGGGTCGGTCGGATGACATCCCGCTATACGTCGACAACCATCTTCTTGTGTACATCCATGTTGCCAACAACCTACAGCACAAAATTTAGGTACTTCATCAAATCAAGGCATGAGCCAGATAACAGATACTTAAAGACTGCCTTGGAAGCACATTCATATTTTCGAAGGTTCCACCATAGATTTATGAACCTCTCAGCATATTTTGGAAGTTCCTAATGGCGCTATATAAACTATATTAAACATGTATACATACATACAGTATATATGGTGAGAAGACCCAACAACAAAACTCATCTTTTCTGGACAGCTTATCCACTTCAATCCGTATTTACACCAACCAGCCATAATTACAAAGGCCCCATATGCTTAAAACCTCCCCTAGAAGCACATTTAATAGACTGCTTAAAACAGTTATACAAATGTCAAGACACATTCATGACATCGTAAAAGACTCCATGTTGGCTTCAAGCTAACTTCTCAATACATACATGTACAATACAGGTTGTTCTGCGCTTTTCTTTGAACTAATTCAGATCTAAACTGTAGCCTGGTTTCTGGTTCCCTGGTCTACTGTATTTGCATCGGGCTTTTCAAAAACCAATTTCTGACTAGAGTTTCACTTCAAAATCCTACCCAGTTTCCGGTGCACAAGCCACATAGGCTTACTTATGATTAATGAATTAACAGGATTACTACAAGAAGTGTTAAATTAACACAATGATTAATTAACAAACCGCGCAGAACTCCTCGAACGAGATCTTTCCATCGCCGTCCGTGTCAGCGTTGATGATCGTCTTGTCGACAATCTGTTGAAGCTGAGTATCTTTGAGATTGTTGCCGACCATCATCTTGAGCACCTGGAACAGCTCGCCATTCGAGATGTATCCATCACGATCAATGTCGTAGATCTTAAATGCAACTAAAAGGAAAGCAACCACACATTGTCCATTTAGCTTCATGAATATTGTAAGTATCCTGTGATCATAGAAAGTATCCTATGATCCTTGCAAGTATCCTGTGATCATTGCAAGTATCCTGTGATAGAGACACATATATTGTGATCATTGCAAGTAACCTGTGATCATAGAAAGTACCCTGTGATCATTGCAAGTATCCTGTGATCATTGCAAGCATCCTGAGATAGATGCATATATCCTGTGATCATTGCAAGTATCCTGTGAACATAGAAAGTATCCTTTGATCACTACAAGTATCCTCTTTTGATACAGTAGATGGTTTAACAAATTCCGACCGAATATTTTCGCAATAGATGAAAATATAACAAATAACGGAAAATCTGAATGTGTCAAAGTGCCAGACGGATACGTAAACGGAGCACAGGTGTTGCCCCTTGCCAGGACATCATCAATCCTCATTTGCTAGTTCCGCAGGGGTGTTGCACAGCAGAGCACGCAACAGTACGAGTATCCACTGTTTAGCGACATTCTAGGGCACATCCAGCGGCGTAAACTTGTCGAAAATATTGGGAGGGCCCGTTGTCTTCCCCTACCTACCCCCTGCCTACCCCCTGCCTATCCCCTGCCCCTCCCCTCCCCTTCCGAGTCCCCGCCATCAGCGATTTTCCTGCATCTTAGGGCCTACGATGACCGTGTAATTGTATGATTTGCATCACATTCTAGAGACTGCCATTAAAAGAAAATGCTGCTAAACATGGATGTTGCGGTCGCTGCCTCACCTACCCTAACCCCTCACCCAGTATGAAAATTCTAGAAAAAAGACTGGGGGGTTAGACCTTGATTCATGTGGAGTTGGGGTGTGCAATGAAGGCTTAACTATGGGGTCCTAAGAAAGACTGGGGGTTGAACCCCCTAACCCCCCGACAATTCTCACCCTGCCCTCACCTTGGATCAGATTCGAGGATCATATGAGTGAGGGTAGTAGTCCTTGAAAAGATGAGACTTCAGTTTTGAGTGGAAAGCCCGTGGGTGATAGAGGAACTTGAGGAGGAGGATCAGAAGCGGCAATCCGGGGCGGGGGTCGAGGGGGACAAGACCCCCACCTTCAACAGTGGGGACTCACCATACATCCCCCCCCACATTTAGAGGAACCCCCAAAAAGGTCAAGCAATTTTTTCGCGCATATAGCGCGAAAAAAATTTTGACGTCTGTTTTTAACGGATCAGTTCAAAGCTCTGTTTTTACCAGATCAGTTCAACAAGATCGCCGCCAGTGAGGAGGATGAAGGACGGGTTGCAATGATGATGGCGGAACGGGCAATCTGCGGAACTCAGAGGAGATCATTCCAAAGTCGTGGTGCTGTGTTGGATATGTCTCAGTTGGAGAACTTGAGAGGAGTATATAGTGACTGGGGGTCGAGAAAGACTGAAATAGGAGGAGGATTGGGCCGTTGGAGCGGATTGCCTGGGTGGCGAAGAGATCATGTAGGCTACGGAGGTACTTGGGCTGGGAATATTGTAAGGAGTTGTAGGCTAGTTGTAGGCTAGTGATAGGACTTTTAAGTGAATTAGCTCTGGAATTTTGAGCAAATGAGCCTAATTGAGGGACACCACAGGAGAGAGGGAGGGGTTGCGAGCAGTGGTTGGAGGCTTTGACAGAGATCGAAGGATCGGGAAGACAAGTACGACTGAAACCAGAGTAGAACAGTGCAAGAGGATAGTCGTTTAATAATAAAAGTGATAAAAGTTTGAAACTGAAACGCAGTGTGATGTCACTAAACATCGCTACGCCTTGAATGTGTACAGTTTATTGGTCCGCAACTTCCGTGGGTCTGTTCTTTAGAAATGGCGAAATTGAGTAGATTTCTGATAGGCCTAATTGCATTGTGCATGCAGTTGCAAGTTGCAACATATTGTAGTTTAGGGAAAAATATGTGACTTCTGTCAGAATATTGGGAGGGCTCAATGGCTGGGCAAGCCTAGCGCCTCAATTATTGGGAGGGCTCCAGCCTAGCGGCCTATAGGAGTTTACGCCTATGGGCACATCCATGGGCTCAATCCATACAAGCACGCTGGAGCCTCATTATGTAGTAAGTAAGCGAGTAAGTAGCCTTTATTTGCGTCTAACAGGCACCAGTGAATTACATTCTGTACAATGATTACAAAGACTATAACAGCAGCAGATAATTATATACAGATATGTGCACAACTAAATATACTACAGATACATCGTTTAGAAAAACTATTTTGAAACAGTTTACTGTAAGTAACAACGAGACAGTTTACTGCAAGTAACAACGAGACCGTGTCCTCTCTTGCAAAGGGAGTACTTGTTGTAATGATGAGCAGGCAGGAGCTGATCAACTACGACTTAAGGATGAGTTTCCTGTCTGCTTGAGCAATCCTTAGCAGTACATGTATAGTTCGTCCCGCATATTTATGCAAGCCTTTTATTAAAGCATTGCATTCATGTGATGATCAGTATGCACCTCTAATATAGAGTTCACATATCTCTATTAGCTACATAGGTCTGACCTTACAGCAGATACTAGGCTTTTAATTGTGCTTAAAATCGCACAATTCATCGGTGCAGTGAGGATGACAACGACGATGGTGGTGATGATGATGGTGATGTTGAAGATGATGTTGCTGACAACGACGAGTATCGGATACTCACAGCGCAGCTTCGATAGTTTGTCTCCTTTGACGCTGAACAACGAAACACCTTCGATAAACTCTGGAAAATAATGAAACATGGACAGTACAGGTTTTTGCAACATTGACGAAAGAAAGAAATCATCATCGTCGTCATCAAGTGTGGCCTCGCAATCCAGTGGTGCCATAGAAGGACCAATCCCTTCGTCCGTTGGCCAGTCGGACGGTCATGTAGTGTGGTGTTGGTGTTAGTGGTGGTACTGGTGGGTTCGTGGCGGCGAAGAGAATGGTGATTGTGGTGGTGACTGTGGTGGGTGTCATGATGGTTGTGGTGACCGTGGTGGTAATAATGGTGGTAGTCGTGGTGATAGTGATGACCAGTGGCTGGTGGAGTTGTGGTGACGATTGGTCATGGTGGTGATGATTTTCTAGGTGGTGCTCGTGGTGATGACGGTCGTGGTGGTGGTAGTGGGTCAGGGTCAAGGTCATTAAGCGACTGAATGTGATCGCAGCGCTCAACAGACTGAATTATTAAACGCCGATTAAGTAAACAGCTCAGACGCATCACTGTAGAAACACAGGCGACACCAGACAGACGAACGAAGGGCCATACAGAGACAGAGACAGACAAACCGATGGATGAACGGACGTCCAACAAGGCAAACAGACCATGAACAGACGGATGTACAGAGAGGGATGGACGGACGGGCAGATGGTCGGACGGAAAGACAAAGCGTAGAGATGAATAGACGGACGGGCAGGCACGCAGACGAACACAAACGCAAACAAACAGACGGACAGAAAGACAGAGGCATGCAAACCGCTGTTTTATATTCAGACAGACAGACAGAAACAGATGAAGCGACAGACAGACAGACAGAAGGGTGGAGAGACGGACGGAACGAAAAGACCAAAAGGAGTGGGCAGCATCCGCTTCCATTTGCTCCAGGACGATGATGACGACGACGATGATGATGACACCGGAATTACATCGAAATGGCGAACCCGAAAAATAAATTATTTAAAAAGCTCTTTCCAAGCATCCTCCTCCTCCCCATCATCATCATCATCGTGTGCAGCAGCAGCAGCAGCAGCAGCAGCAGCAGCAGCAGCAGCAGCAGCAGAGAGCACGATAAAAGTAGATCAATTGGCCAATCGTCCCGAAAGCGAAACGTTACGAGTCCAGGCGGACTGACCGACTTAGCTACGCATTTCCAGCTGCTGATGAGTCTTCAATGCGGCTACACACCAATCCACTGTATTGTAATTGTATATATTGCAATTGTGTTTAACTGTGTTTATTAGATGTCTGTATGTTTACACCAAAGTGTGATAAGCAAATGGTTAATAAACAATATATACTTACTTACTTATATTGTGTACTGTATATGTATACTGTAACTGAACGCATGTTTACCTGAAGCTACATGTAATGTAATCTACCGTAACTGGGGTTTACTTTAATCACTCCAAACTAATAGCCTATAGGCTTAATAAATGGTTCCTTTAACTGCCATGGTGCTTCTTTTTGCGGTTTTCTGTGCCTCTGATGTTTGTAAACATTTGTAAAAGTGCGGGCACTTGTCTCGCCCTAATAAAGGTCACTTATGTACTTACTCACTAATAAATACATGTACGCAAGATATTCTAACTGAAGCGATGCATAACGCAGTGGAATGTAACGATTCTAACTGAACCGTAACGAGGAGCAAATGCCTGCATTGCTGGAGTCTTTGGCTGGTCATGTATACAGCAATGCTCATTTCAACAGTCTCGCACACTCTCTGCATTTCCGTCACATGCCACTGGCCTTTCCTTCCTTTTGTCTGTCTGTCTGTCTGTCTGTCTGTCTGTCGGCCAGGAATCTCTTGGTCGAAATGTCAGCGGGCAATTTCATCAGCTGTACACAAGTAACAAGGGGCGGAAGTGGAGGTTGTAGGGGAAGGAGGGAGAACTTGGAGAGAGGCAGGTGATGTAGTGGGATTTGGGAAGTATGAACTGAGGGGAGGGAATGCAGATCAATTGAAGTAAAACAGGAAAAGTGCAAGGAACTTTCCTCTTGGAACACTCTTCCATTGCATTATCTAACGCCTTCTTATAGCGCCCTTTTTATGACGTACAAGGCACCTGTCGACTTGGGTATACCGCAACCCCAGCGTTAGCAGAGACCGACAGACACAGACAAGCAGAGCGAAAAAGAGAGTAAATGGAGCGATTCACACGGACTTGACTAGTGTTCTGCAGAGAAGAAGGACCCAATGCACGCCATTGACCGATCCCTTTGAAAAACGGAGGACGGCTGAGAAGGACCCAGCCAGAAACAAGGAGATATCGACAGCCGATCTTTTGGAAAGACAAGACAGTGTATGCCTTAACAGAGAGACACACAACCACAAACACACTGTTACTGTCACACAACAAACACACACTTCCTCAAACACAAGGAAGATCCATATGTCAGGTATACGTATCTTTATATGTATCCATGTAGATGTGTATCTATCTATCCCGGTATGTCCGTGTGCGTATGTATGTACGATTGTACGTGTATCTAGGCATTTATATAGCGCACGACTTAAACACAAGTGACTGGCAAAATCGAGCATGACTGCTTCGATCGGGTGAGATGTCTTCCCTTCAGGGCATAGCGTTCTATATTACTACGCCTTGGTCCATCTCCCTCCAACACCCTCCCTTCCTCAGGCCATCCAGTTTTCCATTCTGTCTCTCTCTCATTCTCTCTCTCTCTTTCTCCCCTCCAGGCTTTCCTTCTTCCATACATCTCTCTCTCCCTCCCTCCATCTCGTCCCTCTCTTTCCTTCCTCCATCCCTCTTTCCGACGCTCCATCTATCCATCCCCAATCCATCTCCCTTCCTCTCACCTACTCCCCTTTCCTCCCTCTGCTCTCTTCCTTCCTTCCTCCGTTTGCTCTCTTCCTCCCTTTCCTCCTTTCCCTCTCTTCCTCCCTTTCCTCCGTTCGCTCTCTTCCTCCCTTTCCTCCTTTCCCTCTCTTCCTCGCTTTCCTCCGTTCGCTCTCTTCCTCCCTTTCCTCCTTTCCCTCTCTTCCTCCCTTTCCTCCGTTCGCTCTCTTCCTCCCTTTCCTCCGGTCGTTCTCCATCGAAATAAAGGAATCATTAAGTGCATTTCGCTCATCGACGAAGCGCCGAAGGACGCATACAAATGACAACGATATAGACCACCACTCACTCACTCGCCCACTGGCAACCGATACAGCACGACGACGACGACGATGATGAGGAGATCGGTCTGTCTCCTTCCTTCGTCTGCCTCTGCCTCTGCCTCTGCCTGTCTGTCTCTCTTTAAATCTACCTTTGTCTCTGTCTGCCTGTCGCTACATTTCTCTGCCTCTGTCTGTATCCTATCGCTCGAGTTCTTTGCCTCTGTCTAAACCTCTCGCCTCTGTCCATATGTCTGTCTGTCCGTCAGTCTGTGTCTAACTGGCCGCTTGCATTTATCCGATCTTCCATTCCAGCCATTCTCGCAATGGCGCTCGGCATTTAGATAGGAGACAACTTGTTCCTAAATATATCATCTGTCCCCACACGCACAGACACACGTACACGCAAAGATATATATATATATATATATATATATATATATATATATATATATATATATGTGTGTGTGTGTGTGTGTGTGTGTGTGTGTGTGTGTGTGTGTGTGTGTGTGTATATATAATGGAGGCGCAGCACAGCCGGCGGAAATTGGTGCACCAGTTATCTTTCGGACTGCAATGGATCCATTGGGAACACTTAACTTCCAAGCAATTCCACGACGGCTCATTACATCCGGCGTCTTCCAAACTGAAGCTAAGAGGAAGCTCCATTCTCTGTCCATTTATCCAGTGTCGATCCAAGGGTCAGTTACCACCCCTTGTTAACCTAAACCATTTGGCTACCTAAAGCAGGTCATACTTACCCCCATTTGGTTACGAAAAGGCCACAGCTTCTCTGAAGTTCTCTCATATTACTACGAAAAGAAGGTCACAGCTACTTCTTTATGACTACGAAAAGAAGGTCACTGCTACTCTCATATTACTACCAAAATATATTACTAGCAAAAGGTCACAGCTAATCCCATTTGGTATTGAAAAAGTCAGTGTAACTCTTATTTGGCTACCTACACAAGTTATAGTTATTTACAAGGCTACCTAAAGCAGGTCAGAATCTGGCTCCCCAAAACATGGCACAGTTATTTATCCACTTTAACTCGGGCCATTCGTGCCTTCTCTTGTGTAGGACCGTCATCCTGGAACAGCGTCTCCCAATGCAATTACCTATACTGTTGCTTCTGACTGTGTAGCATATATTTGCAAACTGTCTTAGAATGCACTCGTTTAGGTCTGTCATCTATAGTTACTGTGAGATACTTAGAATGCGCTATATCAAGTATCCTGATACATACATGGCTACTTAAAGCAAGCCAGAATCTGTCTACCTAAAGCAGATCACAGTCATCCCCGTTTCTTACAGTGACTCCAGGGTAACGGTATACAGAAGCCATTGGAAATATACATAAGAGACTCGATTCCGGAGTCTCTTAAAGAACCAACCGACAGTACGCAGAGAACTGGCGCACATATCTCTGCCACTTTTGCACCTGGTTTCCGTATTAGTTTCACGGTCTGGCTTGGCGTTACGAACGTCTGGGGAGTTGGAAGATAGGACCAGCTGGCGCTGCGTCGAATCCTGTCAGACAGAGTCTAGAAATTCATACTGATTTATTTATTCAGCCTGGAGAGACGAACAAAAGTGTCGGTGCAGCAGGCAGCTGCATTCTATCAACCAAGCATGTATCAAAAACGTGCTGAGAACTGCAAACGATCACAGGAATCAAAACGGCAGAAGTCGTAATCGTAAACTCCATATTTCTAAGTGCATGGTTCCAGCTTATTCGCGATCGCTGCGTCGTGTCGGAGAGGTTGTCAAGAGTCAAAATAGAAAGACAGGAGCTACTCAAATTGTGCCTATGCCATAAAAATCCCCGCCAAGCTGCTACACTGTATGGGGTTCTTATTGGATGCAATAGAAGTGCTGTTACAATGCTAACGCCCAGTGGCAGATTCTGGACAGAATGGATCTAAACTTTGTTGACTGCGGTGTGTTCTTGCTTTTTCATCATGCCACAAACCCCACTCTTACTTCAAATCCTAACTCACAATACCCCAGTTTACAGATATTCAAAGGCACGCTTTGAAACACGGCAAAAGGAGCTCTTTCAATCCTGTTGCAAAGGTAGTGAAATGTCACCTCCCATCCACACAACTCCATCTCCTCACACCAATCCATATTCAGTTAAAATGTTGAGGTGGTGAGGAGACACTTTCACACAACACCAATTATAAATGCTTCGAAATTTCACCGATGCAGGCGCTTCCGTCAGGATCATATTTATATTGCATTGGTCCAACTCCCCAGAGACAAAGCGCTACTCCCACAGCTACCCTCGCTAAGTAACCGCAAACAGCACGCTAGCGTGAAGAGATGATAAACAAATTTACTCAGTGAATTACTGAATGAACGGAGCGATTGTGTAAATGCGAAGCTGAGCACACATGACCGCCAGCATAATGGCAGCATTGTATCTCGTACACCAGAAACAAAAATCACATTTCCATCCCGTCCACCCACAGATATACGAAGATAACAATTCTGGGAACGAATCACTGGAGGGTAAAGACATGTAAGTAGGCAGCAGTGCAGTTTAACGGGTAGGGTCGGAACCAACGAGGGGAAATCTCCCGTGCCCCATTCAAACCACACCCCAACAGACATATTGACCGGACACCGCACAACAGATACCGGTCCGCCAAGCGACGAAACGCCAGACGTCCGATATAACAAATCGCCCGTTATTAGTTTCTTGTCGCAGCCGGCGGCGGTGGCCCAACGTCCATCGGTCGGACAATGCAAAACGCCCGGAACGACCGACCGGGCCGCTCGCCTCCCATCGGACGGTCGGCGAATGTGCGATATCGTCGGTCCCTGATGAACACAAAAGCCCAAGGAAGGTGGCCGACGCACAAAACGAAGTACCGCCTCAGGCGCGTTAGACTGAGGTCAATAAACGACAGTAGCTGTCCGAGTCGGCGCCGCTAGCGCCATCACCCGACCGACCGATCGGCCGGCACGCGAACAAGGCAGAGCGACCGAGTTGGATTTAAAGCCGCACTCATATTTAAGATGATGACCACGGTTAACGACGAGTTCGACAATGGCATCGATGCCGATTTCACATGATAGGATTCGAGTCCAGGTCGCTGAGGTGAACGTTCGGACGCCTTATATCCGCTGGTACCTCTGCAGCATCGGTGCAGACGTGCAGCGTGTGTGGCCGCAATATCAAAGTCCCGCAAGAAAAACTATCTCCGTTTTACGATGTTCGGCGCAATGCTTCCAAGTCGTCTTGCCGCCATTGCGTATTTATTACGCCCTCTCAGTATCGACTGGAGAGTCCTCCAAGGCACAGTCCTCGAGCTGCCGGAGATTTCGGCTGAGGAACTGACAGATCAACACGAATCCAGAAACAAAACAGCCGGAACGCAGTTTAATAGCTGCTGATCTTCCGGCATTCATCAAAGGAAAGTAAAACTCCCATATGACCTCATTGTAGAAGATAAGTGATGTGCTCATTCCTGCTCTTCAGCCAGCAGTACACTAGTCACAAGTTCCTGGACATGGGGCAACGCATCCACAGAACTTCCAGTTTACTTCCAAACTTACATATTATACTGCTTGGCGACACAGAAAAATTTAATGTGCCAGAAAACTGGTCTAGGGTTGTTCCACAAAATCTATTCAGCAGGGTCAAACTTGCTATCGTTGAATTACAGACCGAATGCACTACTGGACAGACAATGATATTTATTGTGTGCATTTATCACATCCTCTCAGCATAAACTATAGTCCTCCACAGCACGAAAATGGAACATTACCTAAACACGGAAATGACCTCGAGGGCACATCTTCTGTGCACGGAAACGTTCGCTTACATTCATTCTTCCTAGCGTCTCATAAATCGGCCGACCTGCAGCAGCAAGCACTGCGATGCTTGAGGGACTTTCGACAAATCAGACAAAGCATGCAAAGTTACGTGCAAGCCGGGCAGTGAAACTCAATCCTAAACAGAACTGATATGCCGAAACGGCTTGCACGTATCCATTTATATAGCTCCTTTTAGAACCTCACAAAGGTACTGACACATGGCTAACTAACAGATGGAAAATAGTGTGATTTAAAACATGAATTTGCACCAAGATTGTCGTCACTGTAACTTATCGACAATCTTGCGACGAACTCAGCCTAATTCCCCATCTAAGTTCATTTATTAATATATTCATAGTATTTCAACAGCGTCCCTTCAAGACATCAGATAGAACAAGCTTATGCAACTGCTTGTCGATGCAGACAAGAGTGTGCGAACATTTATGTCTAAAGACTACTCCCCCTCCAAGTTACCTCCTGGTAATCTGAAATCGATTTCATATTAGCCCTGGGGTAGCCTGAATCTGATTTCATATTATCCCTGCACTGTTCACATTGCCCCCCACCCCCCGATTTAGCTAAATTGATAAATTCTTATGCTTATACAACTCATGACACGTTTATTGAATAAAACACGTGAAACATACAAGATTGAAAGCTAGTCTCAATATCTGAACAAATAAAATATGTCACAGAAATGTTAATTGTATTAAAACCACTCATACACTAGTTCAAAGTGCATGACATATTACATACAAACATAACATATACAAAGATTCAACCTAATTGGGGAAATGTAGAAAAAAAATTATAATAATTGCAAAAGTGATACAGAATTACAACTTTTGAAATAAAAATACAGTCCAGTATTAAAATCAACAAAAGTAACAATAACAAAAACATAACAAATTGCATGCTCATTGGTATGACAAATTGTTGATCATAATAATTTCGTAAACATGAATGTCTTTTATATCTGTCTATAAAGTGGCTGTTACTCTAACCATTTATCATCTTTCCCACATTTACTGTATACGTAAATCTGACTGTTCAACATTGTCCCCATTAATTTTTTGAAGCTGGGTAATATGAAATCGTAGAGGGTACGATGAAATCGCCTTCAAGCTACCCTCGGGGGTAACTTTAAATCGATTTCATCCTGCCTCCCTGTAATCTGAACACATTTATTAAGTGCCACAATCTAATGACAAAGCTACAAACCAATGGCGTTGAGCAAATCGTAAATGAAGGACTTGCTCAAGGTCCCTGCACGGCAACAGTCTCTGGGTTGGCTCGAATACATACCTTCTGCGTCACAAGGTGAGCGCTTTCACCAATCGGCTACAGTGTTCCACATCAACTGAGGTATCACACAAGCCGACAAGCAACCACATAAGTCGAATATTGGGCAACAAATGGAGAACTAAAAAGTAACCATCTGAACTGCTCCCACTGGTTGACAACGACCGATTATAAAACCACAGTGCATTTGTTATTTTATTATTGAAGCACTTTTATATAGCGCCCCTTCAAAACTGCCTACTCAGGAGCACTCCCAGCCCAACTACGGTCGAACAACCCAGTTTTGAGGACAGTAACGAGGTGAAATGGCACAAATCACTCATTAATCAAAAGTAGTCAGAGTAGAGCGCATAAATGTACCTACATACTTTGAACCTTTTAAAACCTCTCAAAGCGCTACACGAACATATCTTATTTTAGATTGATGCAATGTTTGTTTTTCCTCACGTGAGTTGCATAGGAAGTTGCAAGGAGGGGTAACCTCATCAATTATAAATGCAAGTATTTAAGCAAGTGAGCACACATTCTCCATACAGCATACAAGTGTTAAATTCTATTTCTACAGGTATCTTTTTAAACAGTTTCTACACAAACCAATTTCTAATTCAATAACAATTTAACTGATGCTAAGCAATTTTAGGTCAGTTAAATGCTAGTTAATAATTCTGTGCCTCAAACTGGTGCAGAGTTGGTAGCTGAATAAAAGGATGAGGCAGAGAGTTCTGAACAGATGGTCCAGTCACAACAATAGAAATGCCTTACATTCATGGTGTTTTGATGCAATAGGACAAAATTAGTTGGTGTCAGGCAATGTCTAAGTGTGTATGGTAGCCGATTGGTTAGAGAACTCATCTTGTAGCAGTTTTGAGCCTCGTCAGCAACGGCTACTCTGTAGGGACCTTAACAAGTCCTTCACTCACGATTGTTCAGCACCATCAATTGATGCTTGCTCATTAGGTAGTGGTGCTTAATACAATACAATATAACTGTATTTGATATTGCCCTCCTTCCAAAGTTCAGAAGTGCACACGACCATAACACAGAACACGTACATCGATGGCACAGAGCAATTGTCAGCAAAGGACTTGCTCAAGGTCCCTACACAGTAACCGTATCAGGAGAGGCTCAAACCCGTACTCTCCACATTACAGGTTGAGCACTCGTCTCAGGTGAGGCTCAAACCCGTACTCTCCACATTACAGGTTGAGCACTCTAACCAATCGGCCACTTTGCATAATGCATAATAACAATAACAATATACTAATAACAGAAAGTATTGGACAGTCTTATGCAGATAGTTTGTGTAGACCAATAAACACTGTAGCCAACGTTGTTGTCAACCAAAACAAAAAAATTAGCTTCAGAAGTCTACTGATTGTACAACAATGTACAATGTACAGACAGATTTGAGGAAATCTAATCTATTGACTTCTGTAGCGCCTTTATCATAATACACACAGTATCCATCATTGCTCGTTTCAAGTGAATCTGTAGTCAAAAACTCAAAATTAACAAGAGGTCTTGAAAGCAAAAATCCGATGGGTCAGCGACAGAAGCACGCCAGGAAATCAAATCAAAACAGACAAATCAATAAATCAATCAACTAATCATTTGTATAGTGCCCCTTCAAGAAAACTATTCAGAGGTGCACCCAGCCCAACCCCAACCACAAGTTTAGATACTCCGAGAGGTTCCTGATGGTATGACACAGTGGTTAAATTCAGCCGGATCCGGCACCTTGATTTGAGATCCACCACCTAACCTATGAGATCTGTCACTAAACAAGGAGACAAACCACCTAAATGTATCTTTGTTTACAATAATCAATCATACATAATATTATGTTTCACGCATTTTCAGTTTTACCCGAATAGTGAGTAACCAGAAAGACGGGTTTTAGCTCTGCACAACTTTGGAAATCCGCCACCTCCGGATAAGCAATTTAAACGCTAGTGCTACATAAATGTTCCAATACAATAGGAGCAACAAAACAACAAATTCCCACCTTTGAAGTCAACCTCTCCGTTTCCGTCTGTGTCGAATATTTCGATGACGCGCTGAACGAGCGGATTCTGCTGCAGTTCAGGCAGTGACATGAATTCATCAATGCTTAGTGAACCCGAATTGTCAAGGTCAAGTTTCTTGAACCGCTTTCCGAGTCGTTTAATCTCTTCAGCATCAACTGATAATGCAAGCAAATGATTTGGAAGATTATTAACAATAAATGATCTCTGCAGATTTATTCTATTAATCTAATCTAATCTAAAATAGCTTACCGGTACATACTAGTAATCAAATCTAATCCATTCTTAAATAACCCAATTATATCTAATGTAATCTTACTTAATCATTTTATATAATCCATTTCAATCTAATCTTATCTAATCTAATCCATGCCTATCTAATCCAATCAATCCTAATCTAATCTAAACCTTTTTATCTAACTTAATGTGTTGTCTCGGTCACATAGCAAGAATACAACAAAACATCTAATAATAACCTAGATCAGTGCTGTCCAACCTTTTTGACACCACGGGCCACCGAAACAATTATAACTGAAGCCGAGGGCCAAGCCAGTAAACTCAAAAGCAACAACTAAAATTTAATGAAAATTTCTAATTGTATTAAAATTGATCATGCATGGCAAAAATTATGTAATAACCAGTGAATAATAGCATGTATCTATGGCATGCTTTATAATAGATCAGCGCAAAAAAGTATATCAATAAACTTTCAACCACCTTTTTAGCGAGATATTTGGCTTTGAATTGTGCTTGCAATATTTTTATTTGCGGTTGGTATTCAGCTCGGGCGGGCCACTTAAAATCAGCCCGCGGGCCGCGTGTTGGACAGCACAGGCCTAGATACTTGATATTGCTTAGCACTAAACGGATGTAACCTATATATAGACTTCTGCAGCTAATCTACTCTCTCGGAGCCACGGCAATAATATAACACTCTAATCTAAAATGGCTCAAATTTCTATAAATAAATCACACCATAAGGATACTTACAAGTTGAGCAAAGCTCTAGGGGCAGAGACGTTTCATTTCCCTGTCAAATCAAAGATACTCATATTAACTTATTAATATTTTAATATAAAATTATATCTAACTGAACTTCATCTGGCGACTGACTAAACGGGCCTCTGATTCGTATTTCTGTGTGAATTTGTGCACATTAAAAGTCTTTGCAATAATAATAATAATATAAAAAAAAATTTTTGCCACCCTAAGGTGGTGTTATGCACTTGGGGTACTAAATATTTTGCAATGCTAACAATTCCACGGTAATACTTTATTCGTATAGCTTGCTCATGGTAGACAGGTTCTCTCAGGACCACAAAAATTAAGCAAAGGGTAGGAAATGATTGATCAGACCTTGTGATAGTTTCATGACTGTACCAAATACATATTATACTTTTATCATTTGCAGTCCCTGAAAACAAATGGTCCCTTAGGATTTAAGATTTGAGCAGTTCACATAATACAATGAATAAGAAGACTTCAACAATTTGTCTGCAGTGTATGTTTCTCAATCAGTTGGTTCCCCAGACTACGCATTCATTACTGCTGCTGAAAAATACCAAGCTTTACATTAATTTACGTTCTCGTCTTTACCCACCAGTGTTACGCGGTAATGTAATGCAACGGAACATCATTTAAATAGCTCCCCGTTGGGCATAAACGCGATACTATCATATCGAGTTCATATTTAAGCAGTGATTATGGGTGCACATGCTTCTGAGTAATACTATGGAATATTAAGGCGCTATATAAATATTCGTTTTCCTAAAATTACATTTACGAGCCGCTAAGCTGAACATGTTGAGGCAGCGGCTGTATGTAGAGGCGAGGCGGTGGCAGATCAATCGCATGAGCAATATGTAACCTGCTCAGAATCGCAAATCGGAAAGGCCGAATCAGCTGAACGGCCGACGAGGACGGCGTAAAATGTCGCCGGCGAATTATTTCCGAACAAAATCGTCGCTCACCATTTTAGAAAAGACGAAGAATTGCGACAAAATCCAAACGTTTTGCAACACAGCAAAGCCTCTCAAACACCGTCGTCAAGGGCTACGCTGTGCAGCCGCCCAAAACGCCCAATCGCGACACCTTGCCAAATGCAATAAAATTCGTAAAAGTAATAAATCATAAAATCATAAACTTTAAATTCCGAAAGCGCTAATCTTAAGCTAGACACCATGCTGCAGCTTTTCACGAGCGCTGCGTCAAGTCAGATGGTTTCCAGAGATACATTTGAAGAAACGACCAGAGAAGCTGTAGGGTGTGTTGTATGTAGAGGCGGATTGACAAGAATTAGATTTAGAAATTGGAAAGCGGCGATTGGAAGACCCAGAGTAAAATTTCTTGAAAAGGTGGGACTTTAGTTTTGAATAGGAAGCCGGAGGAGTGATAGAGGGACAAGAAAAGATGAACTTAATTGAACACCGGAAGGAAATAGTAAAGGTCAGGAATGTGAATTAAGCAGGTGCAAGAGGGTGGAAATGTGATTTGGTGACAATATCAAGAATGCATTATTACAAGCAAGTCATGGTGAGTGGAAGAATTGGTCGACAGGTGGATGGAGTTAGGGATTTTCTAAATAGGCATACTATAATGAATTCAGGTGTGGCAGGGTCGATATAAATCAGATGTAATCTAAGATAATTCTATGATTTCATCTACCTGACAAATAATTGCCCTAATTTATCTGCTTTGACAACTTCTGTGGTTGCTGGTAATCATGCATAATCATGCAACAACTCAGCAGTAAATTTAAAAAAATTGCTTAAAGTCTGATACATGAATCACAAACAAAAATTAATGTAATAGAGAAGTGGAAACAAGAATTTGGAGAACAGGGTTGGAGAGAGGAGCATGCATGTATGGACCTGAGCATTTATACTGCACCTTTATTTATACTTAGTACTCATGAATGTGCCCTGCACTTGGCCTTCAAGTGGTGTTTCAGAAGTTTGGGGATTACGATAACGATACCTCCAAAAAAGTATCAAGCAGAGGCAATTCTGTACGCAGAAAATGTTATTATTTGAAATTTATCCTTTATGCAGTGTCTCACTGAACTCTGACTACTGGAATATAGAGAATATCACTTGAAACTAGTCTTTGTTTCAGTTCAACTTTGAATAATAAACAAGAGAAAACGCCCTAAGTAACAGCATACTAGGGTTCGGCAAAAGTGAAGACAAGAGGGGGAGTCAATGATACTTCTGGAATCAAATTCACGAACAACTCGCTTTGCTCAGCGTCTTGTTATTATTCATATACTGCAAACCAACATCGCTAATTCATCATTCCTAGTTCATTGCACAGAAATTCATCTTTCGGTCGCAAGATTTGATTATTCTCTAGTATACACTTTGCCCGGATGTTGCATAAAACTTTCAGATCAACATTTGTTCTAATTGCAAACAATTTCATATCACTTCGTCGCTGGGAAAAGTAGTTCAAATCATGGAATCTGAGACTCCGCAAGATGTATTGCTCTCGTTAGCGCTGCTAGCTTCTTCGTAGACCAGTCAGACCGAACGTCCAGCTGCCTGACAAAGGCTTCTGGGTCTTCTGACCAGCTGCCAAACGTGCTTGCTCCTCTTGTTGCTCCTGATGACAAATAAAATACAACACAGTGTAAGCATCAGTTTATCATGCACGTAATCTAACATGATGCACAAGGTAGTACATGTAGTAGTAATTTCTGCTTAACAATGCTTTGTCATTAGAATGATGAATAGTATCGTCCACCTCCATCGAGGCTTTGGACTGGCACCACCAGAGTATGGACAGTGACAGAGTTATTGTAATTGCAAATTTATATAGCGCCACTTCACGAGAGACTCATCAGAGGCATGCCCGACCTAACACAATGTAACCACGATTGCACAGAATGGTCTTCCAAGCGCTTGCGGAAAAGAAGCAAAGAGAGGCTGAGGCGTTCATGTTGCAGGTTGCACGAGGCATCAATCGGTGGTCAAGTGAAAGCATGTAAGTGAATCTTCCAGTCCCTAATGAAACACAGGGTAAGTGCTCATTTCCTGTTCTTTTGTCCCTGGATGAATCCTAAGGTCCTAGAGTTGGGCCAATGCATCACAGGACTTGCCATTTATTTCCCAGTTTACACCAGTACGAAATTACACTGCTTGGTGACACTGCTTTTGTGTGTGCAAAAACCTTGCCCATGTCACACAATTCAATGGAATTCAACAAAAACCACAAATACTTAATCCATTGACATAGTGCTATTGTTGTTGTTACCAAAAAGGTGTTATATAAATAGCCAAATACACAAGAAATACAAGTCCAGCCAAAATTCAACAGGTTAGGAGCATCAAGAAAAATTCATCAGCACTTTACATCCACAGTTGCTAATATGGGTGCCAAAATTGACCTAATACTGCCACTTAGGGTAAAACAGTTTCCTTAGCAATTTCATGCATTTTGTTGTTGAAAACTAGTGAAATATAAATGCTGCTGCATGTGCAAATCGGAATGCAAGTACGCACCTGGAGTATTCGCTGTTTCTCCTTGAACGCAGCGACTGGGTCGTCAAACTGACTATAATGCTCAAGCACCGTTCGAACATCTTCTACGTCGCTTAGGGCTATTGCTGTCAAAAAACCATTTTACAAGGAATTTTACAGTAATCATGGTAAAAATGTCTAGCCTGAAATTATCATATGTTCCTGCAATTATAAAACCTCTAAACAAAAATTATAGACTATGCTTATAAAACCATTTAACAGAGAAAACACATAGTATGGCTGCTATAAAACTATGTATCAGCAGCGTTTAAAGTGGTTGGGAATGGCGTTCCCACTGCTCTCGAACTTCTTTGCTCACCGCAAAAGAACTCTGTTAACACATGCGTTCCAATAAAACTCGTCTTCTAAAACACACCCAAACCACTTTAACCACTGTGTACCAGTGAATTAACTGTTAGAACCAAACTTTTAACAGGGAATTGTCATAATCTTTAGTTTTTAGAAAGCCATTTAACAGATAATCATCATATGCTTGTAGCTATTAGAAAGCCATTTTACATATCTTGTATACATCATAAAAAAGGAAAAAAATAAAGCTTACAACGTGCATCATGCTCACAAAGACCCTCCAAAGAAAAAGAGGAGGAAAGAAACGTTTTGAGGGTCAAAGATCAGACTTACTTTTAAGAAAAGCAGCAAGATCGATGAGAGTTCGATCGCTGTCATCTCCATTCCACTTCTTGAGAAGAAAGGCATTCTGAGGCTGAAGCGAAAATGACTTGGGGTCACAGTCGACAATGATGACCTTTGAAAGGTCACGGTTCAGACAATCAAGGTCCTACAACACACAACAGATGCACGTCCATGACAAACAAGCGATTGTCTTTCCACAGCCTCCAATCTTCAGGAATGGGTCACATGGCTGAGCTATGTGAAGCAGAACTGTCAAGTTCTCTTGTGCATTCCATGTTGCTGCTACCCCAAGGAATAGAACTGAATGTTTCTCCAATTCTCAAACTCTTTTTCTTTTTCAAGAAACACATCGAAGCTCACTATTTCTTACTGGGTTTTAAACAAACTGCACATCTTGCAACAGACAATCAGATTCATATTTCTGCATGACCTTGCATGCATGCAATAAAATGTCCGTAATAGCTACAATAATACCAAATAAGGTAATGTTTCTGTATTTACATGTATTAAGTACCACAATCTAATGTCTGTGGTCTTCAGGTCCAAACAAGACACAAACATATTTGACAAAAATTACATCTTTTCACACTTACCTTAACCTATATCACAAACAGGCTAAAAGTACTATAACCTAAGTAATTACTGAAAAGCGATATTTAAGTTTCTTGGCGATAAAGTGTCTTTACAGTGCTTCTGAGAGACATGATTTCTGACCTTAACGTGAGCTCCATTTACGTAACGTGTCGCATCACGGAACAGACGGAACATGATCCTTCCCTCTGGATCGAGTCCATCAATGATCGGAAAGGCCGTCTGCATGAACAAAAACAATGACCAACAGTGGTGTGATTGAAACTAACTTGGGTTAAGAACACAAAGTTAGAGAACTGCATCCTTTTGTATTTCATTGTATCATATTCGTAAACTTTTACGAAACCTCTTACCAGACAGGCATACTTGTTACTGTTAACCTAAGTGCTAATGTAATGGCATTTATTACTATTCATGACACTGTGATGACACAGTTACAATACCACAATCACTATCTAAAGCTGAATCAAATTTGAAATCCTAGTTCTCTGATTGCATTGCACCACATTTTGTGTCAAATTACAGCAAATCAAAAAGAAAATGAAATAATTCAGAAGACAAAAAGTTTCCTTACAAAGCCCTGTTCGTGAGTATAGATGACAACCTCGAACAGTGGAGGTCCGACCTGCTGTAAGAAATAGTCGAGACCCGGACGCTTTTTAAACCTCCATCCGGTGCTCAACTGAAACACAAACGTTTCAAGTTGTGTACTGTCCATAAGTAAATTATTCTTTAAAACTAGAGTAATCAAATTACAGTCTTGATATTGAAGTGGTCGCTTCCCAAAACTCAAAGGCAAGGTTAATTTTGTTTGAAATATGCAGACACCAAGAACAGGTGTTATATAACTCAGTGTAAACAGTGTGCATTGTCATTACATTACAGAATGACATAATCACCAGCAAACAGACAAACAGGCAAGACAGACATGCAAACGGATGAACAGATACACACAGAAGCAGACAGAGATAAGCTGACTGTTGGATCGATATGCAGACAGATATACATTTACACAAACATACAGACATACAGATATACATGTATGCAGTCACACAGTGAGAGAGACACAATACCGTCCAATCTGGATGTACGAGAACGCCGGTCATTTCAAGGACGAGGGTGTAGGGTGGTTGAAACCACGGCTCCTTCAGTGGGTCCGGCAACAGTTTTAGACTCGACGGTTCTTGAATCATCTACGAAAACAAACAGAACCAGTGATTTGTAACTGACTCAAAGCTACAATTCAACAAGTACTGAAATGAAATGATTTTTTATTTCCTTACCCACCATAGACTTCTTGGTTTCCTGAGCTATTGAACTGCGATCAGACTGCCCCAATGCATTATGAAATTAGACAAAGGTTTCCTTTAAGCAACTATAGACTGATGTATTTTGCAGAATGATATCAGCACAAGAGTATAGTCATTAGATTAGAGTAGTATTCCATGCTTGCATAAACTCATCCATCATCTAACCAATCCATACTTCCATACATGTACAGATCCATACATTGCATCACAATTTATCTGTCACCAATCAATGCTCAAATCTATAAATCCTCAGTCAAATACATCCATCTCATTCCATCCATCCATGCATCCATCCATTCATCAACCAATACATCCAGTGATCCATCCATTCACCAATTTATCCACCAATCCATCCATCCATCCATCCATCCCTCCATCAACATACCCACAAATTACTACAATTAAAATAACAATAAATAAATAAACAAAAAACATTTTTTTTCATATTCTCCGTAGAATTTTTTTATTTCCTGATGGATTTGAGGTTCCTTGGAGCAAAACGAAAAAAAAAAAAAAATTAATAAAAACCTTTTTGAAGACCACCATCTCTTTCCACGCTCGCTTCGGATAAGCCTGCCACGTTGGCACTGTAAGACATTCGCAAACAACATAACGTAATACAAGAGTTCATATAGCTGCTTTACCCTGTACATCTTAAACAGATGCATTTGCTCATAAAATCCCAGACTCAGTGACAACAACTATCATTCAATCAGACTCATTCAAATAATTTCTTAAATAAATCAACCCAGTGCACACAATTTTTAAAATTTATGAACATGCATGTTTGTATATATTTATCTATGCATGTAAGTATGTATGAATGTATGTGCATGTATGTATGCATGTATCTGTACATTAACATAGCACCTATCTTAGTCATGCCAATGACAATTCTGCAATTAACTTATTTATATATTATTTATTTTTTATGTATGTAGTCATGCATGTACGCACGAGTATGTATGTATGTATGTATGTATGTATGTATGTATGTATGTATGTATGTATGTATGCATCTGGACATTCATATAGCACGTTTTAGAATCCTCACATCCATGAAAAATTCTGTGACTTAAAACTCATGACATTGTTAGATCGTGATGCTTAAAGAATTAAATAGTTTTTATATTAGATTCTGGATGTTTAGAAGTCACACTTACATTCTGTAAACTCGTCAACAACCTGAAACAAACAAACATTCAAACATCAAATATTTACTTTTAACTTCTTATAATTCTTCCAAGCTGACGCTGAGAAACTTGTCATACTTTCTGTAATTTTCATCTTAGAAATTAGAATATCGAGCCACTCTTAGCATAACAGCATAGCTCAACCTGTATGTATTTTAGTAAGTAGGCATGTATGCATACATACATGTATGTATAATTGTATATGACTATTTATGTAGCGCTTTTTGGAACCTGACAAAGGCACCAAACTTGAGCACGAATCATTTTCCCAGTTCCATCTCGATGTGCTGAGAAAGACATTTCAGCTGCCCCTAAAACTTACATCTATTCATGACCTTCAAACATAAAATATTCACCAAAATCAAGCGCACATGTGAACATTATGTGGTTCATTCAGTAGCATTATGGATCTTTTATTCAACGATTGTGGGTTTGAGTACATGTTACAACCCTGAACTAGTTAAACTAAGAGCCTGCAGCTGCAGTTGCATGATCCATTTAAGCAATCAGCAAAGGGGCCTGAAATTTAAAGCTACGCCACTTTCTTGATTCACGCGTCAGATTAAGCATTTAAGCTTACAACAAACATAATAAATACTTAAGGAAATAAATAAAAATAAACATCTTGATTCAAACAGAAAAAATAATCCATAGCAGTTGAACAATTGAAAATTCTAACCTCATTTCCTTCAGGATCTATGACTGGTCGACCTGTACAAGTTAACAATGATGAAAGCAATTACCATCATGAAGAATTTTAATTATTATGTTAAGGATATTAATTAATGAGTTATAATGCTACCCATGGTATTATTAATTTGTAAGTTCTAAATCGCCAGTGTCTACTGCACAAGGCATCAACTGCTGGGGCACCGAAACCAAGCCATAATCAGGTTAATATCGAGAAGATCAGAAAGCAGATATACTCGTTCAAAAGCTCCGTTCAATTATACAAAATTTCATTTCATCCTTGATTATTAAGATTTTAGTGAAATCGTTGAAAAAAATTTTGTGTTTTATTAAACCTATCAACATAATTATTACATATAGACAGAGGCATTATAAAGTATATTCAGAAAAAATATGTCACAACAGATTCTGCTACAGTAGTTCTATTTTAAGAAGCAGAGCAGTATATAAAATTTTTTACGTAGTTCCTCCAAAGGGCTAAATGTAATTCTATTGTGCCGGTGTCTAATACACAATGCATCAACCAATGGCACACAGAAACCAAGCCGTAATCAGGTCAATATCTAGAAGATCAGTCCATAAGACAGAGAGGCAGCCTATGGTGGATAAGCAATTTGAAAGAGGTAAGTTTTAAGTTGAGAATGAAATGATACAAGTGACTGAGCAGAGCACAAAGACACAGGGAGAGAGTTCCAAAAGGTAGGTTCAGTAACCAAAAAGCTTGTTCACCAAGAACAGTTCCTGATTTAGGTATGACCAGACAAGTCAGAGTTCACAGTTTCATAAACTATGAGCCCCAATTTGAAACTAATTCTTTGTTGAACAGGAAGCCAATGCAAAGATTTAAAGATTTATATGCTGCTTAAAACATGCAATGTAACACAAGTTACATTGTGGCAGAGGCCACCAGTGTGTGTGTGTGTGTGTGTGTGTGTGTGTGTGTGTGTGTGTGTGTGTGTGTGTGTGTGTGTGTGTGTGTGTGTGTGTGTGTGTGTGTGTGTGTGTGTGTGTGTGTGTGTGTGTGTGTGTGTGCGTGGAGATTGTTCCCAACGATAAGGCAAACTGCTCTCCAGTCCTAGTAGTCCCTCCTAACAACATATTTCCAGATCTCTTTCCTTCATTGACAGCCAGCCTGCTCTGTCACTCTTGACTGATTTATAACCCAGAAGTTGCATTAGCACTAAATTATACCAATTGAACTTAAATCTGATCTTATAAAGAACTTCTATGGCGGCTTCGTTACAGAAAGCAGCGAACTTGTACAATCGGGGTGCCTATGTACTATCTGGGTGGGTGTCTTTGCATCGTAAGGGTCGGTTAGGGTCAGGGTAGGCATAGTGAGGGTCGGATAGGGCTTAGGGTTAGGGTCAGTGTAGCCTATGTACTTGTGCGACTAAAAAAGCTATACCTGCGAGTGGAAGCTGGATTTAAAAATTCAGGGCTAGGGTTAGGCACCCCGATTGTACATGATCGCCGAGACAGCAATCGAACCGAAGTCATACCCCACAAAAAGAGAATATTTCCGCACATCATGACGCCCATGACAGCAAGTGACGCAAGACCAAACTTCCACGCATTTTTCCCGGAAAACCACGAGTCTTTTTTCTGTTGATCTTTCGGCTCCTCCTTTCCAAGAGGCGGTTCAGGAGGCGGCGTCGGCGGTAGCTTTGCATTCATAACTTCTTCCGCAAGACTCGATTTTTGCGTGGAATACGACATCGCTTGACCAAAACCCGAAGGACAGGACCCATATCTAGTGTTCAGATTGCCTATGGTCTTCGGTAATGCCGACCAAAGACCTGAGAAGGCAGGGGACATGCCTCCACCATATGAAATCTGTGCTAGAATGCTTGCCCGAGTCTTTTTCAGACACATGGAGGAAGCACTGCGTGAAAACTGTGCAACTCCTGAAAATAGGCAGTTATTTGCGACGATCCTCGTGAAAGAGTAATTTGGAATCGCTCTAATGCAACACATGTTTACAGCGGAAGCCATCTTGAATGTCATGAAAGACATGCTATCAGACGCTGCGCACAAATCGAGCGAGTCCAAAATCAGCCCAACGGAACGACACCTGCAATAACTTAATAATTAAACTGCTCAAATGCTCATAATTATGACTTTCATTAGAAAATCGTGTCCTCATAACTTTCCGATGTATTAATAAAAGGCTAAGCTCAGGGTAACGACTTATTTACGAGTGCTGCATCAAACCACTGTCGGCGTCAGACATTTTTTTAAACCAGGGCATTGCCAGGGCAGTCACACAAGTATACTCAGCGATATAATTATGCCCCTAACAAATTCTAGGCAGGGCTAAGTTCTGGTAGGGCAACGACCAGGGCAAAGGCTTTTACCAGGGCATTTGCCCTGGCTCGCCCTGGTGTAGCGCCGCCACTGGGTTTGTCCAAAGATACTGTGCAGAATGAAGAGGGGGATAGAGTAATGGTAATAAATAATAATGGTAATAGTCTAATAGATACAGTAATGGTAACACTCATGGGCCATGGCCAGCAGGAGAGCATTAGGTTCGCGGTTCGATACCTGTAACCCCACTCTAGGGCGGCGCCCTGCATAGCTGCCAAACCGTGTGTCGAATTAAGATCTTGATTGTACTTTCATGTTTCAATGTAATCTTACTGCGTCTGTCAGTTTGAAATAATAAAGAGACAACGCCTTTGTTTTTCACTGACCTTACTCTTCTAAAACAAAACTAGAATATTGATTGATGACGCAATACATTAGAAAAGCGCTATAACATTTGCTGATCGAAACGCGGTGTAAGCATGTGTTTGCAGTTGGCGTCTGGTACGAGAATTAGTCTCAAAGTTCAAGATCAGTGTAAGGATTAATACTAATTTTATGGTTATTAACATCACCAGTGTTAGTTAGAATCATTGTTAATACATGCATTTCATTATATGGTGATTTAGGTGTGGCTTTTTTGATGCCTGAAAACGTGGTTTTACAATGGCTATGCTTAATTTCCGTATCCCACGCGGTGTGGTTTAGTCGTTCCCTCAGGCAGACGTCGGACAGATTATACGGAGGAATCTTGCGAAGTTAGCATCGCTAACCAAGTTCTGTTTTTTCGCTTCGGGACTCATTTTCTGCTTTTAATTTATAAGGTTCACGCGATAACAACATAAACAGTCGATTGGAACGACGCAGAAAGTTTTATAGCAGAACGGAGTAAGGTTTCGGGTAACCTTTGTGTGCTAGTTCTGCGCCGGACAGGACCCTCTCCATACATCTCAGCCCGTTGTAAACTGATCGCGGTCTGGCTTCTGCTGGCTCGATAGTAGTAGGCTTTGACATTTTATATTGGTGCTATTTATAGGGCCGACCTTCGGTTGGAGCCGCTGAGTGCTGGGACTTGCGTGGTCCTCTGAAATTTGCAGATCGCGAGGAAGGGTATCGCGTTGTTTGAATGAAAGATGCTGCGTGGTTGATGAAACTGAGAGCCATAAACGAGATTTCGTACTCTCCTATGGTAAGTGGACCAAGGCTCTGCTACTAACAGTGCTACAGCAACTGCTACTGACGCTTTTGTTGTGAGCTGCTTCTACAGCGCCGTTATGCGTAGGGCACCCATCGATGGCTGCTTCCAGGCAGTTCGGAACAATAGCTGATGCTGACGTAAAGTTAGAATTGAATGGAGTTGATTTGAATGGGATTGAGTAAAATGATATGGGTTGGAATCAGTGCGTCTGATTTGAAAATAGTAGGCGGGTTGAAAATCGATCGCGCTGGACCGAGTAGGCGAGCGATATGCGGTCGACCTCGGGAGCTTTTATGTACAGCGTATTTTGAGTATCGTATTCGTAATTTTTCGTATCGCTGCATATAGTACTTATTTAGATCTGTCTCACTTCAGTTCCGTTATCTGGGTAGGTCTCTTGAAGAGGCGCTATATAAATTCTCAGAATGAATTAAATCTACCATTGACGTAAGATGACGTGTGACGGCTGATTTCACAAAGTTGGTTGAGCCTTCGGCATACGTTGAACACTTCATTTTTAGCTTGACCTTTCAGCCGGCAATCCATTGGAATTTTATCGGCGTAATTTCTGCAGGACATGCAGTAAATTTTGTTCACAGTCCAATGGTTTTCTATTTCGACTACATCGACATCGAGCGAGTCGCCTAATTTCCATGACAGATACGTGCTCAACTGTACATTATTATTCGATTTGTCCATTTTGGCCACCACTGTTGTTTAAAATAATTTCGGAAATTGGTGATGTTACGGATGATATCACGCAGCGTGAGGTGTCGGCCGAGTTCTTATGGCCAATCATATTGCACGAAATTGGAGTGATTACTGTTGCGTCAGGAGTAATTAGGACAGGTCACGGCACGCATTCATCACTGCCGCAAGCAAGTAAATTAAATTAATCGCAATTAGGTAAATAAAATAATGGTCTGGCTCTATGTTCGTCTATCGTCTTGGAGTCTAACTCAAACTCAGCGAGCGACGACCGACGGTGAGAAGCCTTCGGCTAGGCGAGCGGTAAATCGCTCGCCGGTACCTTTGCTAGGCGAGCGACCAAGGAGAGCGATCGATCGCTCGCCTTAAATCAGACGCACTGGTTGGAATGTAACTTTCTAATCATTATATACGTGGGAGGAACAGCTTTGAAATAAAGGAGGTTTTTTAGATGACAAACAATGCAAAGGGTTTAATATTCTTTCTGTGGCTAATAACACCTTATTCTGAATATTGCCTTATTTACCATGTCTAAGGAAGCTAACCTCCGTGCCTGTTGTACTTCTGACCTTTTAACCTTATTCATGCGCCTGTGCAAAGGTTGACCTCAGCAGGGCCATGGGGTCCTTAAAGCTAAATATTCATCGTGGAATTGAAATGAAATTGATTGTTGAAATGCTGCCTGGCGTGAGAACTATTTTGAGAGACTTGATTGCGTGACGCTTTCAGATGACCTATTTACGCCGCTGTTACTTTGGCACAGAGGCAGATTTTTATGTATCTTAAGGGCTTGCGTTATTATCCAACACAACGGACAGACAGACATACACACTCATACACAGTCTGCCTCTATGTCTGTCTGCGTCGGTCTACTGGATGTTGGCCCGATTACTACTTGGGTTTGGCGTTCCGTCGGTTTATGCCTGATACATTATACGGTGCTACAGAAGTTATAAATTAATAATACCATGACAGACTGAAGACAGACGAACAGACAGACAGACGAACAGACAGACAGACTGACGTAGTTTCCTTATTGCTTTAGACTCCTCTGTTAACCCAGAGTCCCCATAAGTTTAAATCCTGGATCCGCCCCTTGTTATGGTTTATTTTCATGGTTTATTTTATCTGTCAGTTTGGTTTTGTTTATGCAGAACATCTGTACTGCATTAGGAAAAGCACACAGGCAGATAGGAAGGAGCTTGTGACGTCCTACAACCCAGGGTAATTGACAACAGGTGAGAATGGCTTAATTAATTACTAGATCAGCTAGATATTACTAGTTATTATATTGTTTGGCTGGTTTAGATTAAACAGATCAATAGAGTAGAGTAGATTTGGATTAAAGTAGATTGGATTCAATCAGAATACATTGTATTGGATTAGAATGAATGAGATTAGATTAGATTATATATTACTAGATCTATATTTGATTGACTGGCTGGATTAGATTAGATTAAACAGATCAATAGAATAGATTGGATTAGATTAGAATACAGTAGATTAGATTGGATTAGAGTAGTTTTTATTGGATTAGAATACATTGGATTGGATTAGAATGGATTAGATTAGACTGTTGGAGAAAAGGTTGATTGATTAGATCAGACCGGATTCGGGACCGAATTGACTTCACGGTCTTGTAATTTTTTTCTTCTCAACTCATTCATATCCAATGGATTGTATGAATTTCACGCTTGAGTAGAAAACAGGTGTCTACTTTTAACGGTTGAGTAACCATGAGCTCCCTCCAGAATGAGAAACTCGGTCTATGATATGCATGCAGCTGCCTGCTTTTATGAGGGTTTCGTTTGGGAGTGAGGGAATTCTAAGCATCCGTCGGGTGGGAAAGCAGACCAAGTCCAGATATAATGGGGATTATACAGAGGAATTAGCCGAAAGGTGTTAAAAGAGTATTAGGGACTTATATTTAGCAAATCATTTGTCATAGAAATGCGAAGTACGCGGCTGTTACTGACTGCGACAGATGGATAGGTAGATGGATGGATGAGTGGGTGGGTAGGTGGGTTGCTGAATGAGTGGGTGGGTGGGTGGGTGGGTGGGTGGGTGGGTGGGTGAGTGGATGGATGGATGGATGGATGTTCGGGTGTAAGAATAGATGAATGGATGAGTGGCTGGCCGGCTGGTTGGTTGGATGGATGGGTGGACGGATGGACGGACGGATGGACGGATAGGTGGATGGATAGGTGAGTGGATGGTTGGGCGAATATACGGATGAAGATAGAAGCTAGCTAGGTGACTGTATCTTGACATTTCTGTAAGTGAATCGTAATTGACATAAAAATCCCATTGTTTACTTAACCCTTTGGCTCCTTGTCAGCCGAGCCCAGCGAAGGACTTGGTGCCAACGGATGATGAGACCAAGTGACAGTCTGGGGTCAGTAACCTGTGTCTGGCCTCAAGTACTCAAACGGAGCCAGTCTGAACCCCACGATGTGGATTCTCCTTTGAACCTGGGAATAGGACCCTGGGATGGGGCAACCTATGGTGATAGGGGAGATACGGTTGAAGTGGGCCATGGCTGATCAAAGGACTTTATAAAATAAACCTTACAGAATTACTCGGAAGGAGGTCTTTTCAGTTTCTCACTCACTCACGCTCACACACACACGCTCACACATTCACACACTCCTCACTCACTCACACGCTCACTCGCTGGCTGACTGCCATGGCTTACTAACTGATTCACCGAATAAAAAGACTGACTGACTCATTAATTAACTTACTGACTGACTCAGTCAGTGAATGAGATCGTCACTGGTTCTGTTTCACTGACTGACTAACTGAGTGACTGACTAACTGACTGACTGGCTGACTGACTGACTGACTGACTGACCCACACAACGGGCGATGATCTTAGTGGTAAAGTATTAAGTTGCTAGACATGTATACAGCGCATTTTCTAGCACGCAAATTGCGTTATGCAAATGTTCTGTTACAAGAACCTGGTCCGGCTTTGTGTAGCCGTTTCTGCGCAGCAGCAGACGGTGACCTTTGACCTCAGAGTGCACGTTAACCTTTGACTCCATTTTCCCCATCTGTGAAAGGGGAGAATGGGACTAGTAGGCACTGTTGGCCTTGTAGATAGCAGGGGGCCTTGAGTTATTCGGGCGGCGGCAGCACAGGTGTACGCACTCTGGCATCAAGGTGTATCTGATTAGCTGTGCCAAAGATAGAAGGAAATGACCTCACGTCGGATTCAGTCTGTCGTCAGTGCTCACATATTCTGCGCTGTATTGTTCTTGATGGGATTTTTACGAGAGTTTTATTACAAATCACAGCTGAAGACGTATACAATGCACGCGTGCACGCATAAATGCATGCATTATGTCGTCATCACCACCACCACCACCACCACCACCATTATTAGGCCTATCAGTTCCTGGCGCCAGCCACTTGGCGGCGATGTGTACGAATAAATGATGTTCACTTTCCTCGGCCATTTGTCAAGTCCACTGCCCTTCTCTGTGTATGTCTAAGTTTTGTTATGGCCTAATATGATCTATCCAGTGCATTGTCTTGTTTAGTCAAATGGAATTCATATCCACACTCTCGGAGCCTTTGCTGAACGACTTTGTCTCACGGTGTCGTTTGAATATCTAAGAATGACGTTTCTCATCACTTCTCATCTGCATAGTTTTGAAATTTCTGCAGTTTTCACTGATAACTTTTCAGCAGCCAACGTGAAAATCTTTTTCCATACAATATATAATTATATATATATATATACTATAATACTATATGTACCATATACATATAGTATATATATATATATATATACATTATAAGCATACCTAAAAAACAGACGTACTTAGGCGTATCTTTAGGATTAGCATTAGGTCTTACAGTCATCGGTAAGCCGTTGTGCCAAGCAGTCATCCAGCCACGTGCGTGAGCCAAATGTGTTAGCCATCGAGGCAGCCATTACGCTCCCTCCCTGCCTCCATTCCTCCCTCCGTCTCTCTCTCTTCCTCCCTCCCTCCCTTCCTTATCTGGCGGCCTTTGGACTGCCAGTCGGCCGTCAGTCGACCAGATGCGGAGGATGATGATATCTGTTTTGCCTTTCCCTCGGCTCTGGCACCACCGTTAACCCTCCTCTCGATGTTCACCCGTTGGGTTGATAACCCTTCTTTACCAGAGGCACCTCGCCCCTCTTGACGCCCAACAGGTCACAGCAGATTTAAATGGGGTACTATACAATTCCCCGTCGGCCGATGTGTTACACACTTGGCAGTGACTTCTGGAAAATAGCAGTTGGTTGGGAAACGCGACAGGCAAACACAAATCATAGCAAGAACGCGACGACAGTGGTTACGAAAAAGCAGCAGCGCATCCATGAGCATAAAGTTTTAGCGACTGCATTTTACTTAGTATCAGCATATGAGGGTGGGTGCCTGGGTTGCCATTCCTATCCCTCGGCGCCTGATCTTCCCAAATGATAGTGTAAACATTTCGGCCCTTTGGAGGTTTGAACCCATACCTCTTTAATGACAGATTATGAAAGTAAGTAAGTAAGGACACTAACAGTACACTGTCAGAGGGGGACATCAGGCGGAAAAGGAGCTGCTGTCCACCAGCCTTCATCTGCCGAGGCTAAGCAAAATGAAGTTTTTAACACACCATACCCATGGGCCATGGCCGTCTTTCGGGGTTTCACCTCAGGGGAATGATCTTCGTCTTCTTAGAGCGCTACAACGGCCATCTTGCGATTAAAATACCCCGCATGAGTTTCGTTATATTGCTGTTAGGTAGAAGTCCAGAGAGTTGTGAAAGCAAGAAGGTGGTGATGGGCTGCTGGTGACATTGATGGAATTCATGATCTCGGTGGGTGCTGGCTGGTGAATTGGTTTGAACTGTCGGCCCCCCGTTGCCATGGATACGGGGCGGGGAGAATGGAAATGAGCGGTTTAGCGGCTGCTGAAGCTGAGGGAGAAATTTACTGCTGGTTCTCTTTGATGATGATGATGTTTCGGATGACTTCTATTTATTTATTTTTATTTATTCCTGATATTTCTATAGCGCCTCTCGAAGTCAACTACTACTCAGAGGCGCTCCCGACTACAGCATTTGATACTGTGCCAGAATTTTCACGCCGAAGCGCCACGAGCAATTGCGAGTGAAGGACTTGCTCAAGGTCCGTACGCAGCGGCTAGAGTGGGATTCGAACCTGCAACCCTCCGGTCACAAGGCGCCGAACTTACCACTGAGCCACAACGCCCCACGACTTCTATAGCGCCACGAACGGAATTATCTGTCGCTGAAACTATTCTCCGATAAGAGTCGCTGTGTAGATGGAGGTTCAAGATATATATACGTATATATGTGTGTGTGTATATATATATACACACACACGCACACACACATATATATATATATATATATATATATATATATATATATTAGCCATTAATATAGCATCTTTTGGTACGTCGCAGAAAGTACGTAAGCATGTGCACATGGTTTTTGCGTAGCTCGAGATTGGAATCTGTATTATAGAAGACTGATGAATGGAGTATTAACTTAATGGATGGCTGGATAGATGGATGGGCGGATAAAAGGATAGAAGGAGGAAGAGATGGACAGACAAACGGACAAAAACATTGATGGATTAGATAGATGGATGGAGGGACGAACTGACTGACAGACAAACAGATACAGAGATGGATGGATGGATGGATGGATGGATGGATGGATGGATGGATGGATGGATGGATGGATGGATGGATGGATGGATGGATGGATGGATGGATATATGGATGGATGGATGGATGGATGGGTAGAGAAAGGAAGCATGGAAGAATTGATGCTGATATGGGGAGGTCAGATGGACAGACAAAGAAATACATAGACGGATGAATGGCGTAAAGGGAAGGAAGGAACGGACAGGCAGGCAGGCAGACAGATAAACAGACATATTTAGACAGATATAGATATTGAGATGAATCGACGGATGGATAGACGGATGGACGGAAGGATAGGTGGATAGACGGATGGAGCGATGGATGGATTGATTGATTGACTAATCCTTTGATCAGTTCGATTGATTGATTTTCCAGCCGAACGATGTTCGTCAAGAAACGAGGTCGTCCGGTCATTTCCGCTCCGAGTAACTTCGAGCACCGAGTTCATACCGGATACGATCCGGTTCGCGGAACTTTCGTTGGACTTCCGGCGCAGTGGAGCAGCGTCGTCGAACCGATTCCAACACAGAGACGAAGACCAATCCTCGATCCTTCGCTCAGCACTCCGTCGAAAGTAAGACAGATGACATCTAGTCCAATCTAATCTAACGTAATCTAATCTAATCTAAAAATAACTTGTGTGACATCGATGCCCATCGTGAGTCGACCATCTAGCAGCAACACCCTCCTTTCTTCTCTCCTCTCCTCTCCTTTCCTTTCCGCTCCTCTCCTCTCGTCTCCTCTCGTCTCCTTTCCTCTCCTCTCGTCTCCTCTCTCTTCTCATCTCCTTTGGTCTCCTTTCATCTCCTCTCCTTTCCTCTCGTTTCCTCTCTCTTCTCATCTCCTCTCGTCTCCTTTCATCTCCTCTCCTGTCCTCTCCTCCTTTCCTCAGCTCTCCTCCTTTCCTATCCTCTCCTCTCCCCGCCTCTCCTCTCCTTTACTCTCCTCTCCTTTCCCCTTCTTTCGTCTCCTTTCTTCTCCCTATCCTATCCTCTCCTCTCTTCTATTCTCCTCCCTCTCCTATCCTCTTCTTTCCTCTTCTCTCCTCGCTTCTCCTCTCGTGTCCCCACTCTCCTCTCCTCTCGTCTCCTCTCCTGAGTCATGCTTATAATGTACACTATGGTTATCTCTAGAAGTCCATGACCATCACAATGTTGGAGGTTCTGTAGTGAACTGACCTACGCTAATATCATCCGTATCATTAACGATATCCCCGGCATTAGCCATGAACTGACCTAGTATTCTCTCCCTCTCTACCCTCTATACGCTTCTAACAAAGAGGTCCAACAAATAAATTTACATTGTATGTATGTATGTGTGTGTTTGTATGTATGTTTATATGTGTGTGTGTATATATATATGTGTGTATTTATGTATGTAGTTCCTTTTATTTATGTAACCTTACATAACCTTACAATGGTGAAATTAAAGCAGTTTCAATAACTTGAGATGATCCAGTGAACCAGCTTTTCCAACAAGAAACCAGCCAAACAACTGAAGCTGGTTCTTGTTTTTGCAGACAATCATCCACGGCAGTGCAAGAATCCCCTATGGAAGTCTCCAGTCACGTCCCACCAACTCCTACCACAACCACGCCAGTTTGCCAGACTACAGGCGCGACTATGCACTCGACAGTTTACGCAATGATTATGCGAATATTACGCTATCAGATAGCTCACGGATATCTTCACGACCCGCATCGAGTTACGCTGCAACCCTGTACCCACCTTACAGCTCTTACATTGATGATGATTACACCCTGCGAGACATTACACGTAACTCGTCACTTTACAATGGCTCGCGTAACACGCCGTATGCTCTCGATTCAAACAAAGTTCATCGAAGCCCGAGTGCATTACCATACTCAAGTTACAGCAGCGTTCCGATTGATGTAAACGATTACAGAGATTACAGGGATCGTACGGATTACGGTCGTTATCGAGAGTTTGAGACATATCGTGGAAATGGAATAATTTCAAAGATTGCACCCATTTCGAGCAATCCTGGATTGAGACTGGATCGAAATGGAACCGTGGGAACGAGAACGGTTCCCTTTGGAACGTCACATGAAGTGCGAGTGATAAACGGAAGGTCGTATCCATCATACAAGGGCATAACCTTGCCACGACATTGGGGCTGGCAGGAGGAGGTCAAGGAAAAAGATGAAGAACAGAAAAGCGATGGGACCTTGGACACGACTGGGGCACCGACAAGTTCCTCGTCGCAACAGTACGACAAGGTGAGGAGAGATTCTTGGTTGTCTTTGTTTCGATATTGTCTTTTTTTTTTTTTTGTATTTTGTTGTTTTGGTTGTCTTGGTTTTCTCTGTTGTTTTGTTTGTATTTAGTTGTATTTGTTTTCTTGGTTGTTTTTTGTCTTGTTTGCCTTGGTTGTTGCACAAGATGTTAGTTAGTCTGTTGATATAAAGGCCTTTGATGATTTGTTGTTTGCATAATTTTTTTGTTAATTGTTGTTAGCTATTTGTTGTTGGTTATTCTTTGCTTTTGGTTATTTCCGTGATCTGCTGGTTATTCAATTATGGGTTGAGAACTGTGGATTAGTTTTACTGATTATTCCTATTCATTGGTTATTACTTTGATTCGCTATTGCTTTGTGTTGAATGGTTATTCATTTCATTTAGTGATTTGTTAGTAGTTATTTGTTTTTGGTTATTTGCTATTGGTTATTGATTATCTGCTATTTGCTATTGGCTATTGGTTATCTTTTTTGCTATTGGTTATTGTTTTGTTGGTTATTGTTTTTGTGGCATATTTAGTGAGATATTTAGCAGACAATAAACTTGAACCCATAACTCTGGCTTAACATTTTCTGCGTCTCTTCCACGAAGTCTTGGCAACTGGCAAGCCCCTCCCTTCGTCTGTACCTCGCTTTCTCCAGATCTCTAGGAAACTGGACCCACATACAGAGTGTGGCATGATTCACCACTGGCATTTCTCCGCATCTCGCATCCTATCTGCTGCTTCTGCTACTGAGGCTGATGTATGAGCAGATGGAGCTGGAGGCTTTTAGGAGAATAGGGATAGGGATGGTGAGGGAGGGGAGGGGTGGAAGATAAGGATGATGATGATGATGATGATGATGATGATGATGATGATGATGATGATGATGATGATGATGATGATGATGACGATGACGATGACGATGACGATGACGATGATGATGATGATGATGATGATACGTATAATGATGATATTGAACTGGAGGAGGAGGAGGAGGAGGAGGAGGAGGAGGAGGATGGAACTGATGATCAGGAGGAGGAGGAGCGGAGGAGGAGGAGGAGTATAGTGAGGAGGACAAGGAAGAGGAGAAGGATAGGGTGATGATGATTGATAATGTGTATGATGATGAGTTCGAGAAGGACGAGGAAGAGGAAGAAGAGTGCATGGCTGAGGATTATGACGGTGATTATTACGATGATGATGCTGATGATGATTCAGCTGCAGATACTGGTGCTGTTTCGTAGCATCTATTCTCTCCCTCTCTTCCTCTGTTACTTCCTTTTGTCCGGAAGGTGGATAGACCAGTTGCTGCCAAAACATCACTGTTGCGAAAACAATTCTCCAGAAGCGCTTTTCAAAGCATAGCTTCCTTGGCAGAACAGTAGCATTTGAACATCGATATGTGGTATGGTAAAGTGGGTCAGGTCAGGTAGATAGGTTTAGGTAATTACGGTAAGGTCATTGGAGTAAGGTAAGATTATTAAGGTAAAGAAGGTAAGATAAGGTGAGATAAAGTCCTGTGGAGTTGGCAAGGTAAGTGTAGTAAGGTAAAGTAAAGATGGTAAGGTAAGGTAAGTGAATTTTCAACATTTTCTGTAAAAGCCTCTCACCCTTGGAGTCTTCAACCCTTCCTGAACATCTGTGAAGCCTTGGAATCTTAAACCATTTCATCAAATGCTTCTTCACCCTTGGAATCTTCAATCCTTCCTTATGATCTGACAGTACTGTTCCTCCTTCCTCTTTGTCCACATGCGTACAATCTGCGGCGTTTCTCCAGTTGATAATCATAATGGAAAACAGCTTCATGCACTCGAACTGGTTCCTTATTTATTGGATGAGTCTTTGGAGGAGGCAGTGGGACAGAAAGAGGGAGGGACAAAGAAGTGGAGGTAGGGAGCATCCGAACCCCTTCGTGCCCAGCTGGGGTAGGTCGATGGCTTGGTGAGGTACGCCAGGGATGCTTGGCATCTTGGCTTGGCTGAATTAAGGCTGAAGTCTCAAGGGAACGAAGCTATGACATGAAGTCCTGGGGATGTGTGTGCGCGCGTGTGTGTGTGGGGAGTGCGTGGCGATAAGGAGGCATGAACGCATATATTATCCAAATTAGGGTAATATATAGGAGTCCATGAAGGATGGCAGGACGATCCAGGGTTCTGAGTCAGTACTATCCCCTCTGGACCCCTCACAGTTGATGGTGTGGATGCTGATGTTGATGATGATAAGGAAGAAAGTGACTATTAGGATGGTGATGATGAAGATGATGATGGTGATGAAGATTCTTGATGAGGAAGGAGAAGGAGGAAGATAAAACGCTGCATGGCCATGGCTGCCTTTCGAGGTTTGCCTTTTGTGTGGAGCACGGTAGCCGATTGGTTAGAGTGCTCGCCTTGTCATGCCTAGAGTACAGGTTTGAGCCTCCTTCCCTGAAACGGTTACTGTGTACTATGGGTAGGGACCTTGAGCAAGTCCTTCACTCACATTTACTCAGCGCCTTTGACTGATGCTTGGCCATTAGATAGTATTAAATGTGCAATAGTTTTTATTCCGGATATTTCTATAGCGCCTCTCGAAGTCTACTACTACTCAGAGGCGCTCCCGACTACAGCATTTGATACTGTGCCGGAATTTTCACGCCGAAGCGCCAGTAATAATAATAATAATAATAATAATAATAATAATAATAATTAATAATAATAATAATAATAATAATAATAATAATAATTAATAATAATAATAATAATAATAATAATAATAATAATAATAATAATAACAATAATAATAATAATAATAATAATAATAATAATAATTAATAATAATAATAATAATAATAATAATTAATAATAATTAATAATAATAATAATAATAGATTGACGAATGCCTTCTTCTTGTCCTGTGTGTCAGTTTGTATGCAAACGCTGCAAACATAGCTCCACTGAAGTCGTCTTAAGACTTTTCATTGACCTCATTACGGCTTGGTGTGCCATCAGTCGATGCCTTGCGCATTAGACACCGGCGCAATAGAAGTTACTAGTTGCTATTTAATAAATAACAATAATTAAATGCCACTACATTCTTCACAGGACCTTGTCTACATTTTCACTGCCCTTTGCCCGCAGAATCATCTGAAACCAAAGGAATTCCTAGGCCAGATTGATTCCTTCAAATCAAGTGGATGTGCTTAGGTTTACAGTTGGGAATTTGGTTTCCGATAAACACGGTCTAATAAATGAAAGCACTTAGCACCTATCAGGTATGTATGTGGGTACGCATGAGGATATTTATATAGGGCCTTTTAGAAGAAGAAGACTAGGATATGACCCTTAAGCTAGCCTGAGAGGCAGCCGTGGGTATGAAATATTAATGGCCAGTTCTCTCTTTCACTTCTGCTACATAAACGTTTTGCTCTATTACTTTATGTGAATGTTACATTGAGCTTACGATCCGCATTGCTTGTGTGTTGTCTGTAGTTCTACAAAGCCCTCGAACTGGTTGTCAGTCGGGGCGACCCGCGTGATTACCTGCAGAACTTTACGAAGATCGGAGAAGGATCGACTGGGATTGTCCGAACAGCCCTCGATCCTAAGACTGGACACAGAGTCGCGGTCAAACAAATGGACCTACGCAAGCAACAAAGAAGAGAACTACTCTTCAATGAGGTACTGACCTGAGACCCTGATGACCTACGACCCTGATTTATAACTGACCTTTTAAAGAGGCATATCATCCGTGAAATTCTAAAGGAGGTTGAAACTCTGAACCCCCTCGAAAAGATCATGACCTATGAACTGTAGAACTATTCTAATAGAAGTGGTAATAAAATTAATCTAATCTACTCTGGAAATTATTTCTGGTGCTATTAATAGGATATATTGATCGCATCAGTTGATCATATCAGTGCCTTTTGCGCAGTATGAGAATTGTAGAAAAAAGACTGGGGGGGGGGTTAGACCTTGATTCATGTGGAGTTTGGGTGTGCAATGAAGACTTTACTATGGGGTCCTAAGAAAGACTAGGGGGTTCAACCCTCCCAAACCCCCGACAATTCTCACCCTGCCTTTGCGAGGTTCCTCAAGGCTGAGACATAAATAGATACATACATATATACATGAGTATGCAGGCAGTGAATACATACATATGTATGTATAATTAATGAATATTAATTAGGTAAAGCTGCATTTCATGATCCTTTGGCATATACGTAAGTAAATTACGAATTTGTCAACACTAGTTATTTCTACATGGGGTAAACTGTACAGGTATGCCCATGTAAGAGATTACATGTAAAAAGTACCATTATTGTCAGACCTTGTTCATATCTACCTGGAGTAAGACAGTGTGTCCAGGTAAGATCATATCTGTATTGGTTTGCAGGTGATGATCATGCGTGACTACCATCATCCGAACATAGTTGAAATGTACGACAGTTACCTTGTGGGGGAAGAACTGTGGGTCGTCATGGAGTACCTGGAGGGTGGAGCCCTCACTGACATCGTCACCCACTCCAGGTACCAACACCCAAACTGGTCGTTATAACTATCAATGGATTTCTATTGTAACTGATATTTCTAAAAGTCTTGAGTATTTCATTCTTCTGAGATGGTTTTTTTGTCTGTGAAGATTATTTGTCAGTCATTTCACTTATAACAGTAAAAACCTTTAGGCTGTTATTTCTGGCTGGCCTGAGTAAAATTTATTTAGTCAATGCTGGCATATTTATTTCCATAGGAAATTTTGGGTGTCACGGGAAAATCGATTCAAATAGGGAAGAGCTGGTTAGCTGGAAAATCCCGTTTTGTGAGTAAATTTTGTCAACCTAGAGAAATCTTTATTGGGAATTCATGGAAAGCCAAGGATTCCTAGAAATATCCAGATGGGGAAATCCTAGTCACGTGGGAATATTTATGTTACCTGGGAAGCCCAGTCACTGGGGGAAATCCAGTTACCTGGGAAACCCAGTCAATTGGAAAACTTCAGTTGCTGGGGAAATTCATGCATCTGGGGAAAATCAGTCAGCAAAGTCAGTGAATGTGGAACAAATGTAGTAAGTTCTTTGTTTTTTTGTAGAATGGACGAGGAGCAGATTGCGACTATCTGCAAAGCGGTTCTCCAGGCGCTTGCCTATCTCCACAACAACGGAATCATTCACCGCGACATCAAGTCCGACTCCATCTTGTTATCCAAGGACGGAAAGGTGACCTTCTAAGCTAATCGGATGACTTCTATAGCACCGTTGTCACCATGCACACGGCATCAATTGATAAATGTTGCAAATGAAACTACCGTCAGAAATCTTGATCCACTGGAGATGTCCAGTCAGATTCCTGTAATTAAGTGAAAGTAGAAGACAGACTGTGGTAGGTAACAAGTTTATACAGACAAGTCGTACAAGTCAGAACTACTTCTCTCCCAATCATTGGCTGCTGAAGAGAGTTGATGATGAAGATGTTGATCATGATGCTGTGGATGTTGATTGTAATTGTCGTTGTATGTGATCTGACATTTATAAAGCACTACTTCAAGAAAAAATTCATAATTGGCGCTCCTGACTCCAGCCAGTGAAATTACTGTCCAATAATACAGACTTCAGGCGCTTACGAAACTAATTAATGAGCTGATGATGCGATCATTCCTACCTCGATAAAATTAAATTAAGTAAAATGGATGAGCATTTTCATATCAAAATAAGAAAGTTATATAAAACAAAATAATGGATAAACCAGGAATTGCGGCTTGAGCTCCTCAGGCCTTCCTCTTTCCCTGTTCCAGAAACACTTGAAGTCCATTTTCTTTGTTAGTGATAGCATTGACTTGAGTCGAGAGCTCCTCTGAATCACTGATTGGCGCTTTTATAAATGTTCAGTTACAATCACAAAACGGGGGATGAGTGTTTTCTGTGGTCAGTTTTGATTCTGTGGGTTCTTTTCGGTCGTAGGTCAAGTTGTCCGACTTTGGCTTCTGTGCACAAGTCAACTCGGAAACTCCGAAGCGAAAGTCCCTCGTGGGAACTCCATACTGGATGGCACCAGAAGTGATTTCTCGACTTCCCTACGGTCCGGAGGTTGGTCTCTGTCTCTGTCTCTGTCTGTCTTTGTCTCTGTCTGTCTGTCTGTCTGTCTGTCTGTCTGTCTGTCTGTCTGTCTGTCTGTCTGTCTGTCTGTCTGTCTGTCTGTCTGTCTCTCTCTCTCATGTGGTGCCTTTAAAGGTTGCTATATAAATGAAAAGTTACAACAGAACACTGCATGTTCCCTAAAAGAGATGCTGGAGAAATCCAGATGTGCATTTACATCTCTGCATCAGAACTGCTGAAGGCCAAGCATTTAGACGTGATGAATATTCATTAGGTAGTGTAATTATAAATGAAATAATTAGACGATGACGGTTAACATAATTAATGAATATTAATTAGGTACTAGTGTATTTGCCCGTCATAATTATGACGGCAGTGTTTATCGTTGGTTAAAATGCTCTGATCGCCGTCGTCAAGACGACAGTACTGACGTCACAAACGACTTCTGTTCCACAATATATTATGACGTCATATTATAGGCCTATATGTATCGTTGGTTATCGCCGTCGTCAAGACCCCCGTCGTCAAGACAACCGGTTTATGTTTCACAATAGAACAGAAGCCGTTTGTGATGTAGCGTTTATCGACAGACGGACACTATATGGGTATTATATGTATAGATTGTGTTTAGGCAATCATCAGATGAAGACTGACTTAACTAATGAATTAGGTAATGTATTATGCAATGATCAGATGATGAATTATGGCATAATGAATACTATATACTAATATTAGCATTAATAAATATTTATTAGGTAGTGAATGATGACTATTAATATAATGGATATGGAAGGCTGTTGCTGATTATTAACATTAACAATGCATATGAAATGAGTCACTGATGATTACTAATCCAAATAATGAATACAAAATGAGCCATTGATGATATTAATATCAATTATGAATACAAACTGAGCCTTATTGTTACGAAACTGTGAATACTAAATAAGAAACAAGCCACCGGTCAATATTAACATTTGTAATGAATATGAAATGATCCATGAATATTTATTTGAATAATGAATATGAAATGAGTTGAGGATCAACAGGGCAATCGGATCAGACTCATCAAATAACGACTGATTCCTTTGAACAGAAACCCATTGTCTGAGCATATCTAATTCTCTGATTAAGTTTACAGTCACTTGAAATACAGCCAGCAATTGCAGCATCAAATTTAGAGTTCTTCTCTGAATGGTGTTTTGTTGTTCAAAAAGCTGGGTTGGGGAGGGGGTGTCTAACATTTCAGAGATTACCAAAGTACAGGAACACAGGTCAAAATCTAATGTCATTAATATGTTCCTCACAAAACAACTGACGACTCATGAGATATTTTTAGTTTCCTGACTCTCCCTCACAAAATCTTTTCAGTTACTTAGCTGAGGGGGTTGGAAGAAGAGCTAGGTGGTTGAATCCCCAAACCCCTCCCCAACAAGTAAAATACTCTGAATGTCTGAAACCTACCCGTGGTTTCCAATTCAACAGTAGGCATGATTTTGAATTTCATTGTCGCAAAGGCTTGGTTGTCACAGAGAAGCTTCAACTTGGGGAGTTTAAATTCTGAAATTTTTAATCATTGGTGTGCATTCGTGCGGAGAGGTCACGACCTCACTAGCGATTTATGTTATGTATGCTTCCTTTGAAGAATACCTACCGCCATCTCGGTTGAAATCAATGGGGCTGACTCTAACCTCGCCGGAAGAACTTCTAAAAATAAGTAGTATCTTGAAAAAAACCCATACTAAAGGTATAGATAATATAGATCCCTACATTGCCACCCCAACTCTAGCATGGATAGTTAAACCGTTAACGACTATTATTAACTGCTCACTAATTAATGGAATTGTTCCCCATAAGATCAAAATAGCTAAAGTAGTGCCAATATTTAAAAAAGGTGAAAAAGATAATCTAACTAATTACAGACCAATATCGGTACTTCCCTACTTTGCCAAATATTTTGAAAAAATCGTTTACGATAGGCTTAGTAGTTATATAAACACTAATAATTTAATCCATCACGCTCAACACGGTTTCCAAACAGGACACTCTACTTATATGGCCCTATTAGACATGGAGGACCGCATCTCGAAAGCAATTGATGAAAATGAATTTTCCGTTGGTATATTCATCGATCTAGCCAAGGCCTTCGATACGGTCGACCACTCCATTCTTCTAAAAAAAATTAGAGCACTATGGTATTAGAGGCCCAATATTAAAATGGTTTATAAGTTATTTTCATAATAGAACTCAACAGGTAATGTGTAATGGAGTATTATCAGAGAGTCGCCGTATCATGTATGGGGTCCCTCAGGGCTCCAACCTTGGCCCCTTACTATTTTTACTATATATAAACGACCTGGCAAAAATATCTAATACACTTTACTTCATTTTATTTGCTGACGACACCAACATTTTTGTGGCGAACAAGTCCTGGCAAGCACTCATGGAAATTATTAACAGCGAGTTAAAACTCGTCAACAACTGGTTTACAGTAAACAAGCTAACTCTCAACATAGATAAGACGAACTTTATACTATTCAAATCCCACAGAAAAATTACAGCAACGGATCTATCTCTGGAAATTGCAGGAGTCCCCATAGCACAAGTTGAATCTACAAAATTTCTGGGGGTAATTGTAGACAGACACCTTACTTGGAAAGAGCACATTAACTACGTAGCTAAAAAAACCGCGAAAAATATAGGAATAATCAACAGGATTTCGTATCTACTTCCCGAACCCATCAAGCTAAATCTATATTATGCATTAGTTTTCCCGTACCTTAACTATTGTAATATGGTTTGGGCCTCCAACTACGACTCCAGACTAACCAAATTGATTACCCTACAAAAGAAGGCGTTAAGAGTGATTGCAGGAGTACCGTTTGGCTCCCACACCAACCCAATCTTTAAAAGACTCAATATATTAGACATTAAACAAATCCGGACGGCCCAAATAGGTGAATTCCTCTTTCGATTTGAGCATAATCTTTTACCAGCAACATTTAAAGACTACTTCATAGCGGGGACTCAGATTCATACACATCGTACAAGGAATGCTGCTGCACTTCGACCCATTAAAGCACGCACAAATACCCGGGTATATAGCATAAAATTCTTTGGACCGAACCTTTGGAATGGGATACCTCCCATTGTGCGTCATTCTGCTAACGTCCATCTATTCAAAGCCCGACTGAGAGAGTTTTTGTTGAAGGATGATTGAACCACCCCATTCATTAGGACTACGACGGGTCTGGGGGGCACACGTCCGCATCTGGGCCTTAACTTAACCTACTTACTTTTTGTTTGTGAGTGGGATAGTTAAGTTTAGTTAAGCTTTTTCATATGCCTTATTTTTTATGAATAACCCGCCTCCCTCCTAGGCTTCTCCTGCTATTGGAATACTGGGATGTTACCTGTAACCTAGGAGGTAGCAACTCTAACCTCGGCAGTCTCTTGGACATTGTAACGGAACCAAGTAGGTGTCCCCACTCAGCGGGATTTTCCTTCCCTTGGGGGTCACCTTTTGCGACCAGAGACGTGAATTCTTTGTGCTGTACCATTGCTTGTTGTTTGTACAAACGTTATTTGGAAGCAATAAAAATCTTTGAATTGAATTGAATTGAATTGAATTGAATTGAATTGAATTGAATTGAATTGAATGTAATGTGAAAAAACTTACTCGTGACATTTTAGTGTTGCTTCATGTGAAACTAGTAACTTCGTAATGCTTTTTTATTTGATATTTAATTGAAATGTTTTGTTGCCTGTGACATTTTTAATGTTACTTCACACGAAAAAAAAATGTTAGTTTATGTTAAATTTACTCATAACATTTTAATTCAGTGTGAAACATAACGTCATCATGTTACTTGATGTTAAATTTACATTTCTAACATTTTTATGTTGCTTCAGGATAAATTTATAGCATTGTAATGTTAGTAGATATTAAAATTACTCATAATATTTTCATTTTACTTCCAGTGCAACCTACTTATGACACTTTTTCTGTTATTTTATGTGAAACTTTCTGTTTTAATATGTAGGTCGACATTTGGTCTCTTGGAATAATGGTGATGGAAATGGTTGATGGGGAACCTCCTTTCTTCAACGAACCCCCTCTACAGGCGATGAGACGTGTCAGAGACATGCCCCCACCACGCCTCAAAAACATCCAGCGGGTATATAACTAATTAATGTGGCCAGAATTTTAGATTAACCTAGCTTCTCTTATTTCATTGCTTCCATCAAGAAAAGACCTTTCTCATGATGATGATGATGATGATGATGATGATGACGATGACGACGACGACGACGACAATTTTAATAATTACAATAATAATAATAAGAATAATTATAGTAATTATATTAACAATAACAAAATACACTAATAATAATCTCTATAACAGCAGTCTTAAATGCATGATCCGTCCTATTGTCCATTTAGTACGTTTAGAAAAGGTGCCATATATGGCATATTGTGCATAAATTGAGACCAAAATGGTAGCTTACAGTGAGTAGGATTGACTGCTGCAGTGCCGTCTATTTTGGCCTCCCTTTGCATTGGTGAATCAATTGGACAGCTTGAGCACGTGCTGTGTGCAGCTGCTAGGCTTGTTGGTGGTTTCAAAATTTGATCATGTCTTGTATTATATGCATAATGTGCTGCATTGGCTGCCTATTTCCCGGCTCATTGAATTTAGTATATCAGTCTGGGTCTGGCAGTGCCAGTTAGGGAGTGCCTCTGGCTACTTGTGGGAGCTCTGTTGCCCACTGTGAGTCTGGCTGGCTATGGAAATCTTCATTCTGCATCTCGAGGTGAACTTGTTTCCTTTGCAACGTCATGTCTTTTCATTGGTTGGACCAAGCACGTGGAATAACCTTCCTTCAGACCTGCATGTTCTTTCAACTATGGAATCTGCATACACCTTTTACAAGCATCTGAAAACTCTTCTTTATCACGGGGTTGGGCTGGAAACACCTCTGAGTAGGTATCCTGGAGGGGCGCTATAATATATACCGGTATGTGCTCCAAATGAATGAATGAATGAATGAATGAATGAATGAATGAATGATCTACAGGAGAATCTTTTCAGACGGAACAATTTGCTGAATTAACAGATGATATGCTCAGGGTAGGCTAGTAATAATAATAATAATAAAAATAATAATAATAATAATAATAATAATAACAATAATAATAATAATGATAATAGCAATAATAATAAAAATAATAATAAGAAGGCTGAGTACAGCCATTCTCAAAGGCGTACAGAATAGTTTTGCCAATTCCTATGAATTTTTTGTATATGCATAATATTAGTAAATTGATGATAATAACAATAATATTAATGATAATAATTTTAATGTTATAAAAATAGCCGAGTTTGTCAGAGAAAAATATCGGAGTTGTTTATTTTCATAGTAACTCTTGTTTCTCTCACTAGGTGTCGCCACGACTACAAGGTTTCGTCGAGAGGATGCTCGTTCGTGATCCAACAGCAAGGGCAACAGCCTTTGACCTTCTCCAGCATCCGTTCGTGCGTCAGGCCGGTCAGTATGACTGTCTGGTGCCCCTGATCCGAGGCTACGTGGAAAGACCGTGAAATAGCAGGACTCACAAAGCGAGTCGGAAGATTTGTGCATAATGATTTGGAGATTCATCTGTCGGCGGAAGATGGTGTGAGGGGAAATCCCGAGTCAAAATTCCCAAGCAAATGAAACTGAAACCGCTATGTCTCCAAATAAAAAAAATTTCAGTCGTGTAATTTGTAGACGAGAAATTATTATTGTTTAGCAACTTGTATAGCGCTGGTGTTTAATGCGCAAGGCATCAACCGATGGCACACCAAAACAAAGCCATAATCAGGCAATATAGAATAAGTAGTGGAAGAGCAATATCTCAAGGTGACTCGGTTGGTGCCAGTCCGGAACCTGGATAAAGGAGGAGGGTGACACTAATCATCTTTGTTATGACAGGGTTCTTAAACAGCAACCATCCAACCAACTGAGGTTGCCTCAAAATGCAGCCATTGATATAAAGCATTAACAGTGCATTTTTCGTACTAAGTCAGGTAGTCAGTCCTCTTCCCCACTGCCTGATCTTCCCACCAACAGTGTGCAGTCAATGCACTTGTTTAAGATACACTTTCAGCAAACAGAGGGCGCTGGCAAAATGCATCTCAGTGCTGGCTGGGTTTTCCTCAGAAGGAATTGTAATTGCAAATTTATGTAGCACCTCTTTAGTGAAAGCAAATCAGAGGCGCTCATTTGTGTGTGTGTGTATTCCTTGCACGAAGTCAGTATATCCAGATTATTGTGCGTTAAACGATTCCACCTGGGAAAAGTAATGACTAGTGGTGCCATCTGTGCAGTTGAACGACCAAAACAAACGTAAAGGAGTAAACTTTCGTAAAGTAATATCAGTAGATGAGAATTTTATGATTTTCTAGTAAGTTCATGTAAAATGCTACCGCGTTCATAATTTGAGTTTTAGTGCTGTTGATTTTGTTGCTTTGTGTACTGATGAATTTTAAGGTTTTGCGTTTTAAGTTCTACTTGGGACATCTGTACCTAGCCAGAATACCCATACAGAACCCATGTGAAACCCGTGGAAGTGTTGGCAGGGAGATTATTGGGGCTCTGTATGGGCCCCAATTGAGCATGGTCAAAGGATTGACTTGACTGTTGTTCTGGCTGTTGAAGACATTCTAGACTTGCTTCAGGGTTTTCAATGTGTTGATGTCTGACCTTTAACCTCTGTCTGTTGTCGTGTGTTGTGGGTTGGGCCTCCAACCTACCAATATTTTCGCCATTTAGCAGAACTACTCGGTGTCCGAACGCTGGAGGTGGATCAGGAAAGTGCCAACGAGAAAACAGAGAGAGACAGACAGACAGACAGACAGACAGACAGACAGACAGACAGACAGAGAGTCAGACAGACAGACAGGGAAAGATAATGAGACAGACGGAAAAACAAGAGAGAGACATAGGCAGCAGGGAGACAGACAGACAGACATAGGCAAACAGCTAGACAGAGATTTCGAGGCACAGAGACAGAGAGAAATACATAGAGAAAAGAGGGAGTCCATATTACAGCCTCCCTTGGTTGCTGTCGTCATTTGTGCTTCAGCCGAAAGATTGTTGAGTAGTTTCTCGTAACATGTGATTTCAAGCCACATGCGTTCCAAAGGTCCTCAAAAGGCGTTATAAAAATTGTTTGCTTACTTATGTACATACATACACTGTAGTTGTTTAACATGTGATTTCGAGCCAAGTGTGTTCAAAATGTGTTGGGCGAAAATGTGTGTCAAATCATGTGTTCGATCTGTAACATATCGCAAAATAACTATGGTAAGAAATTATTTGTACTTTTTTGCCTTAACAAGATGGCAGTATGTTTTTGTCTTAGTAAGATGGCAGTATGTTTTGTCTTAATAGAATGGCAGTATGTTTTTGTCTTAATAGGATGGCAGTATGTTTTTGTCTTAGTAAGATGGCAGTATGTTTTTGTCTTAATAGGATGGCTGTACCGGTATGTTTTTGTCTTAGTAGGATGCAGCATGTTTTAGTCTTAATAGGATGGCAGTATGTTTCTGTCTTAGTAGGATGGCAGTTTGTTTGTCTTAATAAGTTGTTAATGCTTACAATGTTTTTTATCTTACAGACATCAATATGTTTTTTTCGTACTTTCGCTTAGATATGAACTGTTGGTTTCACTTATTCTAGTGATGAGTGGTTTCGAGCTATACTCAAACAGCGCTACAGAAAATTTCAGTTGTTTGTATACTTACATGCATACTTGTCTAGTCTTTCTACTTATAGTAGTATGCCAGCTGTAGTATACCAGTATGGAATTTTCAGGCTTTACAAGTACTTTAATTGGACAGCTGGACTTTTCCTAAAGTGAATGGTTCACGAGATATTGTGTGGTATGTAATATGACCGTGTGTTGGTCAAAAGTAACCTGACCTGAAATTGTTTGACCTGACCCAGTGTGTTAATCAAGGTGCCATATCAAGAGGCGTTTTTACTTAGTATTTCCCCAACTTTTGTCTTGTGTAATCATAATCTCCAATTTCTAAAGTGCCACTCTTAAGCTAAGCACATGGCACTATCTTCACAAGTGCTACGTCATGTTAGAGGGGTTGTCCAGAGACATCAAGGTCGATTCAAGGAAATGTAGGACATGTATACATTGTACAGCGTGTATGACAATATTCCCATATGGGCTTCACATGTATGCATGCTGGCAGGTACATATGGCCATGTTGTACGTCGTACGTCTGACATTTGTAGCCCATGTGGTAATATTCCCATATGGGGTAAACATGTTCAACATTTTATGTTGCTATTTGGATTCCCACTGGACGGTTATTAAGCGTTTTTTCGGAACTCTCAGAGGTTACGTTGGTGTCATTCGCAAGTGCCTTCAACAAGTTTACTTTTGGTTTCCGTTTTTCGTGAGTTCGGTAGACTGTTTGTTTGCAGTTTAGCCGCAATTGGTGTAAAGCTTTGGCGTTTCTCTTTGTCTTGTGCAATAAAAAGAAACTTTAAGTTGGAATTATTTTTCAGATGCTATCCGTTTGCTGAAAAGCTTAACATTCTTGTTTTAGACAAACGTCATTGCATCTCCCGCTTTTCAATTATTCTCGGCGTAATTGAAGATTGTGCTACGGTTTAAGATTTCTGTCTTCCGTTGCAGGTGTGGTTATTGTTCGATGCAATCGTTTGAATTGTACTGCCCGAGTCGTAACTAGGCCTACTTTCATCGCTACCGTCTTAAAGGGCCAGGTGGTCGTTACAGCACGTCTGCCTAAGTTATTCAGCCGCAATTTGGCCTACGCTAATCATTACCGCAACATCCGCCCATCTCGATAGCTTCAGTGTGAGGCTCATTTCGAAGAATGTGTTTGAGACTAGCGCGCGATAAATAGGCGGAGTAGCGTTTTGCGACGTCTGAATGCTGCCAGGGACGTTCACCTAACATTAGCTCCTATTTATGGGGAAACATTTGCACCGAGGATTGGACGAGATTCGACGATTGTACGTCTCGTGACGTCAAAAGCAGCTTACGTAGAAAGGAACAGCTTTCCGTAAAGTTTTCAGCGTTTAATTCGTCATTCGTGTTTTAAACATCGCTTATGGGTTAAACGAACTTAGGCCTATACAGTGGCGGCGATCTTGTTTGACAGGTGGGGGGACATTCTTGAACTGATCTGGTCAAAAAAGAACTTTGAACTGATCTGGTCCAAAAAAAGGTCAAAAATTTTTCGCGCTCACGCGCGAACAAATTTCATAACTCTAGCACGAAAAAATTTGATGACTTTTTGGGGGATTTCTTCAAAATTTGGGGGGTCCGATGCATGGCGTGTCCCCCCACTCTTAAAGGTGGGGGTCTTGTCCCCCTCGACCCCCCCCCGGGATCGCCGCCCATGGGCCTATATATAGCTTCGGACGAAGACTTTAAAAAGGCGTAAAATGGCAGAGTTGTAGGCCTACCGCAGCTAGTGTAACGACATCTTATTGACGTCGACCTTACCTTCATTTAATTTGCAGGATAATAAAAATTAATCAAGATTAAGCCTACTTTACCCTAATAGACCGATTATACATTATATCTAAAACGAGCGTTCGGAACAGAAAATTCTTTTCAGTTAACCTAAAAAAGCAGCATCCGTATGTTCGATCTATACATTTATTAAGCGCCACTTTCTAATCGATGGCGCTGAGCAATTATGAGTGGAAGACGCTTAAATTTCCTACACATTAACCGGGTCAAGGGAGGCTCGAACCAGAACTCTCTGCGTTACAAGTCGAGAGCTCTAACCAATCGGCTACCGTGTCCCGCATACCAGACAGGAAGCGATCCCATCCACTGAACCGAGCCACCCGAGTGTCCACGTCTACGTGTTGCCACGATATTCAAAGAACGCGGATTGCGTTATGTCTCGTTGTAAACGCTATACTCGTTGCAGATGGCAGCATCTAAACTTGTCGACTGCAACATTCGCTATCCTCCTATACACTATCACCATCCTAGGATTCGCTTCCTTCTACTTCTCCAATCCGGCACCAGATGGCAGTCATGAAAATCTTCAACGAAAGAAGAAATCAGAAACAGTCGAAGTTGTTTCGGCGTACGAAGCTAAAACGGCTTCTGGAATATTCGCTCGCTTTCTGGAAAACAAGCCGAAACGCAAGAATGGACTTCCAGACCGTTTGGATAGACCGACAATCACCAATGAAAAATCGGAAGTTGTTTCGGCGAACAAAGTCGAAACGGCTTCGGGAACAACCGCCATTTCCATAAAGAAGTCGAAACGCAAGCAGCAGAAACATCCAGATCGCCTGGATAAGGTTCCTATCACTACACCGTCCTTGAGAAACGGGAACCTCACCCTGAATAAGCTCACTACACTCTTCAAAATTTCGCAAACTATTAACGATACATTACAGTACAATACAATAGGCATACATAAGAGCCGTTGGAAAGGGTCAGTAACAGGACTAGACGATTTACTCCAACTTCCTCGACACGACCCCAGTTCCAGCAACCTTCCCATCAACCCCCACAACTTCCGCTACATCCTGAACCCCGTTGACCTTTGTACCCGAGGTCGTGAACCCTTCCTGCTAGCCTACGTGCACACGGCACCGTCCAATTTCCGCCAACGCATGGCTGTAAGACGAACCTGGGGCAACGGAAGGTACTACGACGTATCCTTCCGCCTCGTCTTCTTCCTCGGAAAACCGCTGGAAGAAGGTGAACAAGAGCGCGTCTTCGCGGAGTCGTATCGATATGGCGATATCGTCCAAGAAGATTTCGTCGATTCGTACTTTAATCTCACGTACAAGGCTGTGGCGGCGCTGAAGTGGGTCAGTAAACACTGTTCCCACGCGACCTATGTCCTGAAAGCAGACGACGATATTTTTGTGAACATGTTTGCACTGCTGGCGATTCTGAAACGGCGCAGTGACTTACTTGACAATCCTACTCGCTTGCCCAGTCAGCCGCCATATTTACGACCTAGACACTCGCCCAATAATTTTAAGAAATCGTCCATTCGTCCTGAAAACTCGCTCAATCCTCCTAAACAATCGTCGAATCGCATGCAAAACTTGTCAGATAGTCCTGAAAACTTGACCGATCGTCCTAAAAACGCGTTCAATCGCCCGAAAGGCACCATTCTTTGCGCGATCCAAGAGAGGTTGCCAGTGATGCGCTGGGGAAAATGGCGAATAGACCGAGATTATTGGAAAGACGACATCTATCCGCCATTTTGCGCTGGAGCCGCCTACGTCATGACCTCTGACGTCATCGCCGCTCTCTACCGCGAATCGCTCAGCGTTCCAAATTACGTCATTGACGACGTCTACGTCACGGGGTTTCTCGTGATGCGCCTACGTCACGTGACCCGGGTTCAGCTGTCCCAGTTCTACGCGCTCTTCAGATTGAAGCCTCTCGATGACGTCACTGAGTCTGAATGGCGGGAAAAGTTTATCTTCTACCACAGCAAATCTCACGACGAATACTCAACCACGTGGAGACGCCTGGTGGCAATTTATTATCATTGAAATATAAAAGTTAAATGAAGCAATTACTATGTAAATAAATAAACGAATAATTACAACAAGCCTAAATAGGAAGAATTAATTCCGTGGTAAAGCAAACTGAGGTCGAAAATAACGGCCCTGGCAGCCAAAAGTTGTCGTTAAACACTTTCTGTTTATACTTGACATCTTTTTAACGCTTTCACGCTACGTCGACTACGTCGTCACTACGACATAATTATATATAAACTGCAATAATTTGTCTTCGAGCAGTGACGAAACCATCGACGAAACAAACAGAAACAGCGGTGAGAGAGAGAAACAGACAGACACAGCGAGAGAGAGAGAGGTGACGTAAAAGATAGGAGACAAGTGACGTAACAAGTATGTGACGTAACAAGAGCTACATTAAGCCATACGAACGGTGAGAAGTGTTCAGAATATGTCGACGTCATAGGTCTTTGTTGTCATAAGATGTCGTTAAATAAACTCTCGATCCATCCATCCATCTTCGTACACTACCATGCTTATTATTGCTGACAAGGTTAAAAAGGTAGGCCTAAGGTAAAGGTCGACCGTCGATGTCAACGGCTCTGGCAGCCAAAAGATGTCATTACACAAAGGAAGCTCAGTAAACTAGCTTCGTACATTTCGTTCTTATTGTACCGTTATACGTCGTATATTGTTACAGCCCCCTTTTCGTAATTTCCATTCTCGGATTCTTTACTGATCAGCCAAGATGAAAGCGAAATTCTGCCTTATTCGGGTTTAACTTTCTTTAATTTGTTAAAATGTGCTATTTTAAAGTTTAAACCGATTACCGCGAATTATAAATTTCGAAATTTTCTCAAGAAAATCAACCTCATCTTATCTTATCTGAACATTTATAAAGCGCTTCTCTCAGCAGGGCTATACAGTCTACAGAAGCGCTCTCAACGTGACAGGCCCGTAAACAAGCAAGTCTTTAGGCAGCGAAGAGAAGCAGGTGTGATCCAGTGGTGTAGTGGGGCGGGAACGCGGGGGAACGCCGTTCCCGCACTTTTTTCCTCACACTATGCAAAATTCTTGCAAGATTGCACTTTTTGCTACAGTTGCTACTACTTCAATTTCCAGGCGTTCCCCCACTTCATTTTTAGGACTACACCACTGGTGTGATCCCCTCTAGAATCCTACTACGGACTGCAGGGGAAGGTCATTCCATAGTGACGGACCCACTACAGCGAAGGCCCGATGTTGGGTCAGAGAAGTCCGCGATCGAGGGACAAAGAGATCAAGTCGGACGGAGGAACGAAGAGGACGAGATGAGCGAGCAGAGTGGTTTACACATCAAATCACAGAGATATTTAGGCGCTAAACCCTGCTGGGACTTAGTTACTAAGAGCAAGACTTTAAATCTGATCAAATCTCATGCAGACACGCTAAATTTATGCTCAGCTAATATGCCAGTCATTGAGGTCACAGTATCTCATAATATTTGTAAAGATTCACTACTTCACCTCATAGGCGCCGACTTCTTGGGGGCCTTGGGTGCCAATGCACCCAGAGAAAAAGTTCAGTGGGGGCCTGGCCCCCAGAAGAATTCTGACCTTAAATAAAAAAAATTGCTTTATTCCTAAAAAAGGTCGTCTAATTTGTCTGGGGATGAATTCCTAAAAAAGTCGTAAAATTTTACGAGACATGGCCCCCTTTACAATTTTTTTATGTGTAGATGATGGAAAATGACGAAATAATGTGGAATTTTTCCGGATGACTAAAAAAAAGGTCATCAGTTTTTTTCGGAGATGATTTCCTAAAAAAAATTCCGTTCGCCCTGTAAAACTTTCTGGATCCGCCCCTGACTGGCACCCAGAGACAAAACCAAAAGTCTGCGCCTATGCTTCACTTAACCAAAGCGGAGTTATAGGAGTAGGACTCTTCCATATCAGTTGTCATGGTGACCCAATTGTATTCATACATTACGTATGCATCTAAAATTCATTGTTAGCAATTATGCGTATCAGCCTTAGATGTCTGCCAACCGTCTCCAGCTCTCAGACGGTAATACATCCATAGGGTCAAGAAAGTCCGCAAAAATTACCTACTTCGAATTACCCAATGTTTAATTTTTGACCTCCACATTCTACGAGGTTGGCAGTACCCTCCCCTGCCCACACATTAACGGCATCCTAACGCCAAGATAAGGCTACTCTGTTGATCTTCAGAGCTAACTATTGTATTGTATTTCAAAATTTATAAAGCGCCCCTACCCAGTACCCACCAATCAGAGGCGCTCCCAGTCCCAGTGCTAAAGTCCTTGGGAATAATCAAGTTTTTTGTATACCACGTGGTGGTGTATTTGTCCTGCACCTCCAGAAAAGGGACCCTAATTAGATCCTACACAGCACAGACTCTGCACTCTGAAGTCGGCTTTAAAGGGGTTGTACTGAAATAACCGGATATGCTGAATTTAGATTTTGGACGCAGGCGTCCGCACTCAGCACAAACCCCCTACCCCTTCGCACATTTTGGTAACCCCCTCCAACCTTCTGTGCAGACGTCCTTAATGGCCGACCTCTCATGATGAATGCAGAACGAAAACAGATGACTAGATATGCACATCTGAATCAAGCTGTATAGTTTTGGTTTAATTAAATTTAAATTGTTGTCAAATCACCGTTGATGCAAAAAAGTTAAATCTTCATTGAAGCAACGGTACATGCCACGTTTTCACGACAATCAAGAATACCTTGGGTAATAATAATGATGATGATAATACATGTAATAATGATGACCATGATAATAATAATAGTAGTAGCAGCAGCAGCAGTAGTAGTAGTAATAATAATAATATTTTGACAAAGTTTAACCAACCCAAACAGTTTTATTTCTCCTGAGCTTTTCAAGTCCCAATTTCCAGATAATAATTATGTACCTCACAAAAACAATAAAAGACAAAAATTTTATAAAAATATTAATAATAAAAATAGGAAAGCATAGCTTCCCACGCTGGCTAACTATATCCACTGAAGATAACCTTCCCCAAACCCGCCCCAAAGTAACATCTACTCATTCTGAAACCTTGCCACCTCCACCTCTTCCGTCGCGGCGCTCGAACTGTCCCCAGTAGCCAGTCTTGCTGAACTCGACGCGACCGAGGCGCTGCCTGTTGCCACCTGCCTCGACGGTGTCTCCGCCAGGAAGCGTCTTCTGAGCGCCTGTGGCGTGTACTGGCCCGGTCCCCCGATGGCCATAACGTAGGGAGAAGGACTGACGCTAGGGGTCGTTGATCGCGAGTTGCTCAGATCACACTGATCAACGAGGTGCATCAGTTCGTCTGGGGTTGGACCACCGACGGTTGATTCGTTGCCTGAAATGGATTGAAGAGGGTTAGTGGAGGGGCTGGGAGAAAAATCGGAAGTGGGTCAAGGCGTGGAAATGCGTTAAAATGGAGTTAAGGCAATGGGCTAAACATTGAAAGTCTATTAAAATATTGGAAATAGGTTTAAAATGGTAAATTGATTAAAAGCAATGGAGTAATAGGGAAAAAAAGGAAAAACGGCAAAATAACATTATAAATTGTGTGTCAGTTAATAATTGCATGCATTCAGTTTATGACGGAAATAAAATACATATCATTATGCACAAGAAAAGTCAACAATAGTTGGTGATTGACGGTCGTAAACAATTGTAACCATTACATCAGTTCAATGATCTCTACTTTCAAACATTTAAATTCCAAATTTGCTAATATTCTGCCTAATGTATAATATGAAGATAATTAAAATCTGTAAACAGTAATACAAAATGTTGATAAAACACATTCTACTCTTATGACTTCTATGGCACCAATACAATTAGAAACGACATTAAAGAAGGTCCATTCTTTCTCTTCTCACAGTTGCCACCCCAATTCCATCCAACTTTGCCGCTTTCCTGACTTGGAACAGAACTTGATTGACTTACTATTTAATACAACTGTATGATTGTAAAACGTAAACTTAAGACGTTATAAGAGCTGTTTCAAACAATACCTGTGGCCTTGTTGGATAATTCGAGTGCGGTGGAAAGGTCCCAGATCTACAAGCAGACAAGAAACACTACATAACCACACGAAAACCACAGACAAGAAACAGCACTTTAACTAAACCAAAACAACAGACAAGAAAACCACTTAACCAAAACCACAGGCAAGAAACACCACAACACTTAACCACACCAAAACCAGAGACACTTAAACACATCAAAACCCCGGACAAGACACACCACTCAACCAACCCAAAACCCCAGACAAGCATCATGGAACTTGGTTGGGTTTTGAAATCATTTGTCCAACCCAACAGACAAGACAAATTTTAAAAATTTTATGTATGTATGCACATAATACGTTTAGTTCATATAAATATATACATGTGTATGTATGTATGATTGTATGTCTATGTATGTGTGTATCTACACATGTAGGCATGTCTGTTTGTGTGTATGTATGCATGTATGTGTATATGTATGTGTATTCACATACATGTATATATATTTGATGTATTTATGTATCAAAGCATTCACATATCATTACCTCTCGAGAACCTCTCTATGCAGCCCACCTGCATGTCCAGGTATGTAGTCAATCACCATAACCAATCACATAGCGCCGTGTATACCTGTATTGTTCCATTGCAGTGTCCTGTGAAGAGATAGCGCCTCGGCCTCGATCCCATCCGGCTCGATCCTTCACACTCGTGTATGCAGAATGCGGTTATGATTGACTGATCGACCGATCGTATGACGCAGACCCTACGACAATGTACAGCAACATAAATTGGACAATTTATATAGCACCGGTAAATCACACATCAAACCAACACAGGGTCTCAATTCATATAGCACCAATACTCACATGTAAAATAATTTATGTAGCACCTATACCTTAAAAGAACACATGTGAGTTCTTTACCAGAACAACATAACTCTACACTGATCCCATCCCCTGTTCAAATGAATTATTACCAAATACAGTACATTAAAATACATTACAATGTATTACAATTATTACCGGTTACACCTTTGACTAAGCACCTCTGATGAACCTCTCTCTTGTACAGGTGCTATATAAATCTGCAATTACAATGACAATGTTTGTTTAAAATTACAATTTCATTCACACTCTGTATTAAAATTCTGTAACTAACATTACTCATTAAAATTAATTATTCACATTAAATATTACAATTAAACATTAAATTTTTTTAAATTATAACATTTTAAGATTAAATGTCACAATGAACATAAGAAATTAATATTGTAGTTAAATATTAAAACCGTATGAAAAAGAGACATGATAAAAATTTAGAGGTACAGGAGGAAAACAGTTATGATATCCGTGCTATAGAAGTCATTTAAGATTAAATTATAATCGCTTTTAATTGATTGAAGTGCTGGACATTATGAGGCTGGTGCTATAGAAGTCCTTAGATTAGATTAGATAAGATCAGACTAGATTAGATTAGATTAGATTCCAACCGTTTTCCTGTTGACGAGAGTCGAACGAAGACCTGGTCCGTCTCAGGAACCACTTTCTGCACAAAGACCTGTTGGTCGTCCTTCTCACCAAAAGGACCTACCACCAACAACAGGTATTTCTGATATGGTATGGTAACACAAGGTAAGGTAGGACAGGGCATCAGAGGGCAGAAATAGGCCATGGCAGAAGAGCGTAGAGTAGGGAAGAGCAGTGCATGGTAGGGTACGGCAGAGTTGGGTAGGTTAGGGAAGGGTAGGGTAAGGTAGAGTATGGCCATACAGGGCAGGGCCTTTGAGACCTACAAAAGGCTCTTACATACATACAGCGTACAGTAAAGTAAGGCAGTGTAGGGCAAATCAGAAGGCTTTAAGGCAGGGGCATAAGTTTGGTCTAGAAAGTGGAGGGTACCAAATTTCGCACTGTTTCAGCTTCGCGGCTGATAAATAATTATAACGCCATCTTTTGTATTACACGCATAATAATAATTATAGGCTTAATAATGATTATGATACTACTACTACTACTACTGCTACTAGTACTACTACTACTACTATTACTAATAATAATTATAATAACAGCGACAATAATTAATTCACCATTAATTTGGTAACTATCCAACCTACGATTCTTTAAGCAAAAGCTAGGGTCTTCCATGTTCCGAGGGACACTAATTAACATCCCCCACAGTTTAATCAACTGAAATACAATGAGCATACACAGTTAGCCTATAGCCTCAAAATCAGATATCGAGTCTAGTTAAGTATACTGTTACCATTACATATCTAATGATGTTAGATCGACTGCTTTTCATCAAATTATAGGCCCTATTGCTACCCAGGTGACCGTGATAGCAGGATCTCTATAGATGTAGCCAGATTACGTTAACTGATTATACGCATTATATGTTTTGTTTACCCATGCAATGTTTGGTTACCGAACTAAAAATACAATACAATACATTGCTACCGGTAGGAATAAGTAATTGCATTGCAGTTTCACAGAGGGTATTGGTACTGCTAGGAATAATTGCACTGTGACTTCACAGAGGATACTGCTTGCTACAGCTAGGAAATAACATTTCATTGTGATTTCATAGAGGATGTGCTGCTTTGTGATTTCACACAGTATATGTTTCCGTAGCAACGTCTTGTAATAATTGCATTGTGATTTCATAGAGAACACGTTGCCATAGCAATGATTGTCTAACCTCTGGGAATAATCAGTCTTGTTATCAAGACCTTAAACCTCAAGACCAAGACCAAGACCAAGACCTTGAACCTCAAGACCAAGACCAAGACCAAGACCTTGAACCTCAAGACCAAGACCAAGACTTTGAACCTCGAGACCAAGACCAAGACCAAGACCTTGAACCTCAAGACCAAGACCAAGACCAAGACCAAGACCCAAAAACTCGCAATCAGGTCAACACTTCTAAAATTGTCAAGTCGGAATATTCGCTATTTTAATGAAACATGAGTCTTTTAGTTTATTCAAGCAAATTAACTGTAAATGCAAACTGCACAGAAATCCGAATTATTTTGTATTCAAAAGTCCTTCATGCAAACTGTTATTCCAAATGCCTTTTGGATTTTATAAAAACAAATTCGCTCAGAATTTTCTGACCAAGACGTGCCTGGTGAGCCTCAAAAAATTCCGCCATATGAAAAAATACGTTCTACAGGTGCTGAAGTTGCTGACACACACAAAGAAGCTTTTCAAGCACTGGATGTAAATGTACAGATAGTGAGTCCTTTTGAAATCTTCCCATGGTTTATCATACCGTCTGATACAGAATAACTGTTGCTGCTGCCAATGGGTTTTCCTGACCAACAAGACTTGTATCCATCCATAGATATTGGTCGTATGATGCAAGCAGGCTTGACACAGAATTCTTGAGTTCTGTTAAATGGCTGTTCATATTGACAGCCGGTCTTGGTCTTGGTCTTGCGAGACCAAGACCAAGACTTTGAACCTCAAGACCAAGACCAAGACCAAGACCTTGAACCTCAAGACCAAGACCAAGACCAAGACCTTGAACCTCAAGACCAAGACCAAGACCAAGACTTTTAAAAACGAACTCGAGTGCACTCGAGACCAAGACCTTGGTCTCGAGGACAACAAGACTGGGAATAATTGCATTGTGATTTCATAGAGGATATATTGCCTTAGCAACCTCCTGTTATAATTGCAATTACAAGCTATATTTCCGTAGCAACGTCTTGTAATAATTGCACTGTGATTTCATAGAGGGCATGTTGCCGTAACAACCTCTTTTAACTTCTGGGAATAATTGCATTGTGATTACATTTTCACAGAGGATGTATTGCAGTAGCAGCCTCTTGCTTTGTGATTTCATACCTGTATGGTATGTTTCCAAAGCAACATCTTGTAACATCTTGTAATAGTTGCATTGTGATTTCACAGATAATATATTGCCACCTCTTTTAGTAAAAATAATAATAATAACAATGACAGTGACGATGATTGTGATCACACTGATGATAATACTTGGTAATTGTTTTGAATTTTGAGGGCTTCCTCAGATAAAATAATAATGGGCAAAAACAATGGGTATGAAAAGTTGGGGGTACATACCCTCCAGTCCAAAAAGTGGGTAAGGGTATTCCTCGTACCCTCTGTAAATTACGCCTATGCTATAAGGTATCGAAGGCAGGTGTATGGTAGAGTATAGAAGAGGGTGTGTAGGGTAGGGTAGGGTAGGTACAGTAGGGTAAGTTACAGCAAGACAGGCCAGATCGGGTGGTCTAAGCTGAATTAGGACAATCTGAGGCAAGATAACATCGGCTTATAACATGATCAGATCATACCAAAATACAACATGATCACATCATATCACATGATCAGGTCATATCACATGATCAGGTCAAATCACGTGATCAGATCATACCAAAATACCACACTATCAGATCATACCACATGATCAGGTTATACCCCATGAGCAGATCATACCACAATACCAATCAATCAGATCATACCACATGGTCAGATCATACCAAAATACCACACAATCAGACTGTACCAATACACTACACGATAAGATCATACCAAAATACCACATGATCAGATCAAATACCATAATGCCACACAATCACTTCATCCCAAAATACCAAAAAAAGATCATACCAAAATACCACACAATCAGATCATACCAAAATACCACACAATCAAATCATACCAAAACAGCACATTATCAGATCATACCAGAGCATCACAGGGTCAGACTATATTAAAATCACCGAGATCAACGCTAACCAAAATCGTTGCCTGTGGCATAAGATGCGGGCGACATAGGGTCATCGACTGAGATGATCTTGAACGAAGCAAGTGGCATTGATCCAGGCTGAGTGCTGATCATACCACGGAAGCGCGTCACGCTCCAGCTGCGCACATGATTATACTCGGCGCAAACTAGAAAAGCAAAGGTCTTGGGTAGAGCACACCATCTGGCGGCAAGAATTATCAAGTCTGATTTATCTAAAATTTCCTAAACTGTTATAAATTCATGAAGGATCAACTCAAGTGGTAATCTATTTACAACATTCATTTCTTTATTTACTTAGCAATTCATATGAAGCCTTAATTTATTAATTAATTTATTTTATTGAATCAATTTATTTAATTATCAAATTAGCCGTAAAATTATTATTAATTTATATAATTTTAAGCATACAATTTGACAACAAATAATAAATACGCAAGAAATAAACATCAAAAGAATATGCCCAAAAGAATATGCCCAAAATTATTTTAATCTTCAAAGAATCATTTTTACCTTCAGGTGAAACAGATAAAAATATTATAAAGAGCTGTCCTTTTAAAAATAATAAAAAAATTTAAATAATAATGACAATAAATTTGGTATAACAATAATAATTACAATAATAACAAACTGTATAATCCTCAGAAATTTTTAATCTTGAGATATCATTTCTCTCAAAGGCAAAAAATAAAATAAGTTTCAGAAATCTTTCTAAATCCTCAACAGCTGTTTCTACCTCTTACATAAAAATGAGATCCCGATCATACAAGCAGAGAGGATCGGAGACTAAGACAAACCAGCGACGAGATGTTTCTCAGAGATCATGACCTTGTTGACGGGGCAGCAGTGGACCGTGAAGGTCTGGAAGAGCTGAGGACCCTGGCCAAAGGTCGTTTCTGGATGTTGAACTATGACCCGAACTGTGCCACCACTTGTTCCGTAGGCGATCTCGATCCAGTTTCCGCTGCACCCGATGAACTGCTGATCTGATCGAAAGAACAAATGAATGCAGAACAGTGGTGCTGATTAAGAATTGCTTAAATAGGGTGAGACATTGCAGACAGGGTAGCATAGAGTAGGGTAGGGCTACTGCAGTAGAACAAGGCATGGTAGGGTAAGAAAAAGCACAGAAAGATATAGTAGAATAAGTAGGGCAGAGTAGGGTAGAGAAGGGCAGCCTAGATCAAGACAAGACAGGTAAGGAAATGTATGGTATGGTAGGATAGAGAAGATTAAGGTAGATCGAAGCAAGATAGGATAGGGTAGGATAGAGTAGGGTAGATCAAGGCAAAGCAGGGTAGAGTACAGAATGGTAAAGCAGGCTAGGGTAGAACAGAGAGGGCAACGTCGATCTGATGAAGAAAATGAAATGAGAACAATAAGACTGACTTCACACTTGTCTCATGGCATGCATCCAGATTTACTAACCTTATAGTACAACAAATAAAAACTTAAACAAGCAAAGAAATAAAATAAAGAAATAAATAAAGCTAAAATAAATGAATAAGATGAATAAAATAAATAAATAAAACTAAAAAATAAAATAAATAAGAATAAATAAAAATAAAATAAATTAAACAAGCAAAACTAAAATAAATAAATAAAATTAAAATAAATAAATGAAACTAAAATAAAATAAACAGCAGTCAATCGGATGGAGAAACTGACTGGCTTTCGGGGTGAGGTAGACGCTGAGGGCAGTGATGCGATCGCCAGCCGGGTCTTTGTACAACTCCGTCACCAGAAGATCGTTGTCTTTCATACGCAATGGAAACTTCTGCATATCTACAACGATGCAACGAAGATATCCGATGCATGACTTTGAATAACAGTAAAGGCAACATGCCTTAAAAAACGGTAAAGGTAACACACTTTAAATAACGGCAGCAAACTTCAAATAATGGTAAAGGTAACATGCTAGTTTTATGTGCCGTCATAGAAACCCCAGAGCAGCAGAAAGGCAAAGGTAACACGCTTGTTCAATTACCTCTGCAGAAACACTTTAAAAGCTTTAAGGTAAAGGTAACGCATGGATCATTCAGCTGAAGCACAGACACAACCACAGCAATCCAACCTGTTTTTCTGTACACTTCCCTACCTTACGTAGTCTTCTGTTACCTTACCTAAGCTATAACAGACACATATACACAAACACACATATGTATAAATACATGTACATATAAACATACCTGGACTAGTTCAACATACACACAGTCGTAGAAACAAACACACATACAAAGCTTGTCCTAATCCTACCTTACCTCCTTGCATTACTTTACCTACATTTCCATGCTGTATATCCATCTACTTACTTTACCATACCTACTACACTTACCTCACTCTACCTTACCTACCTAACCAACTTCATCTACAGTCAACTCTGAGTCCCTTACCTAACATAATTACCATAATTACCTCAATTTATCTAAACTTACCTTACCCTTGGAATAGAGAAACATACCAATATTGTAAATGGATCCGTTTTCGCACCCAAGCAACAGCAAAGAACCCGTTGTATCGTAACTTGTAATTGGGACAACATCCTGAATCTGGGTAACAACAAAATTACACTCTGCATATAATGTAACATAAATAACATGCAGCAATACATAAACATATGCATAGTGACTTGAGATGTAAACTAGTATGCAACACCATAACACGGTAACTCAAGTAACACCATCAGATGTAAACCCATGCGTGATTTCTGTAACGTGTAAAACCGTAATTCCGCCAAATGTAAACCTGTACATAATTCCAAAAGATGCATCGTAACTTGTAATCAGGTAAATTCATATCTATTAACATGTAATGTTTATGACGTAAACATGTAAATACTGTAAGCGTAGTTACCTGCCAGTTCTGGGTCATCGCGTGCCAGACGCCAAACTTCCCAGTTCTGCTCAAAGCCACCAGGTGGCTACCAATGAAGAAGAGAGAATTTACGTCAACTGTCAAACTGAAACGACCTAAAGTAAAAGAATACAATACAAGGCAAAATTATGCAATACAAAACAATACAATTCCAATGTAATATAATTTTTATAATGCAAGGCAAAACTATGCAATACATTACAATACAATTCCAATGTAATATAACACAATGCAAGGCAATACTATGCAATACATTACAATACAAAATTCCAATGTAATATGATACAATGCAAGGCAATACTATGCAATACATTACAATACAATTCCAATGTAATATAACACAATGCAAGGCAATATGATGAAATGCTATGCAATATGATGCAATACAATTCAGTGCAAAGCCAGACTATGTTAATGCAAAGCAAAACACAATTGAATACAATTATATGCAACACAATACAATACAATAAAAAAACAACACAACATAATACAAAGAAAGTACAGTACCAATACGAAATTTAATAGCTTTGCAATAGGCTACGTGCCCTAAGATTTAAAAATTAGTTGACAATCAAAAAGAAAAATATAAAAAAATACAAATCTGCAACTTATTGTAGCAAAGCGTTGTCTACGAACCGACTTCTCTCGTCCGTTGTCCGTTGTCACTGATCTGCCAGAGCTGGACAATGCTGTCATAGTTGACGGCCAACATTCGACTGCAACCCTCCTGACCCGGGTTCATGACCTTGGCATTCAGGGCGATGTTGTCGACCGTCAGGTCAATATAGGGACTCGTCCAGGTCAAGTTCCACCCAAGTGTATCCTTCAGGCTGAAAAACAATGCAGTCATCGTTTCAATACCTCTTAAAGTGGCTTGACATGTGTATGTACCTGGCTATTTATATAGCACCTTTTCGAACATCTGGTGGCTGAGGACTGGTGAAATTGGCGATAGAGGCAACGAGCAATTTTTCCTAAGCCTCGTTTATCTTACCTTAAGACGAAAAATCATTAAATGAAAAACCTTACCTGCATCGCATAGTCTTCTATTAAACGGCACTGTATAGTTGCATTGTATTGCATTGCAGTGTATCAAATTACTCTGCATTGTATTCTATTGCATTGTGATTGTATTGCGTTGTATGCTATTGCATTGCCCTGCATCGTATTGCATTGTGGCGAGTCGTACTGCACTGAACTGTACTGTATTGACTTGTATAGTATTGTTTTGTTATATTGCATTGTACTATTTTGCACTGTGTTGTGTAATGTTGTAAGCTGTGACTGACCGGTAGAGACTAACGAAATGTGGAAAGGCGACGGCCAGCCAGTTGAAGTGACCCTTGACGATCGTCACGCGCAGAGGGTGGTTCGCGTAGGACCCTGGGGGAGAAGAAGACACAAACATACACTCAGTGATACATTTGTAAAGATGCATACATACAACCAAAGATACAGGCATATATGTATAAATACACTCGGTGATACACTGCAGAAATATATGAATACAACCAAAGATACACGAACAAACTCAAAGGCACATGCAGTTATACCAGCGGTTCTCAACCTGTGGTCCGCGGACCACTGGTGGTCCGCGGCCATCTGTCTGGTGGTCCGCGAGCAAGGCCTACAATTTATATTTTTACAATTTAAAACATGCAAACAGACAAATTTAGTAAATTTTGTAAATTTTTTTAAATTTCAATCGCCAGAATCGGCCAGATAGCAGCAGGAAACTAATAATACACGGACTTATGGCAAAAAATTTCTTTTGTATTAATTTGGTTTTTGGCACAATTTTTAGTGGTGGTCCGCGACCGAGACACAACATTTTTAAGTGGTCCTTGAATCTCAAATGGTTGAGAACCGCTGAGTTATACAACTCAAAGATGCATAAATACACTCAAGGATACAAAAAATACGATCAAACATGCATCTACCTAAAACATACATCTCACAGCTGTACTCAAGGATAAATGGATACACTCAAAAAGTACATCAAAGACACACTTACAAACTCACTATTATTACTATTATGTACCTATTAAATGCCACTGTTTAATGACAATGTATCAATCGATGGCCCTGAGCCATTGTGAGTATGGTACTTGCTCAAGAAGGTCTCTAGTCTCTACACAGTAACCATCTCAGGGGTGGAGGCTCAAACTCATACTCTCCAAGCGCTCTAACCAATCGGCTACCGTGTCCCACTCAAATGTATAATTACACAAATATATGCATGTATCTCAACGATATACAGATACATTCAAAGAATTATCTGAAAATTACATGGATACACTAAAAAGATATACTAAGCAATATATAGGTATATCACCAACATACAAAGAGATACTAAAAGATAAAGGAACACCGATATCTGGAATTCAGCATCGTAACCTATACTGACCTCCACATCTTCCACTTCGCAGATCTGACAGATTCATTGAGGCACCCATCCGCAAATCCGTTGGAGAAAGTGCGCCATTTATCGTGTGCCTAGAAAATACCACATAAATTTTTTATTTATTATTTTAATTAATTATTTAAGTCGAAAACCTTCAGATCCGTTACAGACCTGTGCTCAGACTCTCTTAGAGGATCCCCATAAGAAACATTTGCAAGTCATCTTAATACACACATCTTTAGACCTCGGTAGACTGCAAAAAAGTGCTTTACAAGTACAAATAGTAAGATGCATACAAACACACACAAACACACACACTCACGCACACACCTACAAACATACATACATAACACAACTACCCATGTATACAAACACACAAAATAGTTGATATTACCAAGCCCAAGTTAAGCAAAAAATAGCCTCACACTACCACACTCAATAACAAAATTAGTTTCATATTACCACATCAAATTTGTCAACTTTCCAACAAAAATTGCCACGTCAATTCTCCTCCTACAGTTTACTCACCTTGCCCGGGACATATTGCTGCGTGAATCAGAAAAAACGGAAGGTGGAATGTTGATCAGTTCAGCTTCAATGCTCGTCATGGACTGGCGCTTGTCGCTGGTCAGGTCTGGAAATGGAGGCGCTACAAAGAAATCACAAGCAATTGCTACAAAGATATCGTTAAGGCATATGAAGAAATTTCACAACTCATCTCTGTGACAAATTGTAAAGCCGTTGATACGAATAAATCACGATCGCTTGCTGCCAGTTACCAGTATTAGTTATCGCTAAAACAAATTACCAAAGTAAAAAACCTAAAGAAATTTAAGATGCTACAAGGCGCTGACCTAGCGACCCTGTGACCTGAGCTGACCTGACCTACTTATACCGAGCACAGCCAAGAAACTGTGGAACAGGACCTGACCTGACCTACTTACCTGGCATAGATATGGAACCGTGGAACAGGATGCCTCCGCAAGCCGGCTGCTCCAGTTCCTCGCAAAGCATGAGCCGACGAACTGGAACAAGAACAACAGAAACAAAACATTAAAATTTAAATCTAATCTTATCTGAAAACTTCATAGCATCATGATATTAATACTACTATTGTTATAATAGATATAATAATGTAATCTTATGCCATCCTAATCTAATCCTAATAGAATCCATTGTAATCCATTTTAATCTTATTGTGATGCAATCCAGGCTAATCAATTTAATCTAATCTTAATATACTTCAGTGTAATCCTATTTAATCTAATCATAATCTAATCCAGTCTAATCCAGGTGCAGTGCATAAATCAAGCTTCAAAGTCAAACCCTAATTGGTTAGCATACACTAATCCTAAACCTAATCCTGACATAATACTTTGACCTACACCGTGTCTCAAAATAAACTGTGCAAAATTGTTTCTGTCAGAACTTCGTCAAATTTCCACCAATTTTAATAATTTTTGGTAGGTAGATGGAAAAATAGCTGAAATTGTATGCTATACATAAATTTCACACCTCACCTGACTCATGTCACCGCACTACCTTGTTAAACACAGATGTACCAATTTCTTATATAACGCTTAAATTTTTTACATGGAACAAACTATCTGACGACTTACTTAGCACACAGTAAAGTAAAATATGGTTTACTTAGCAGAGTTTTTAATTGTTATGACAGATCTGCTTAAAAGTGTTAGAATTGGTGGTCGAAATGTGCCCCGCTTACACGGACACAAGCGCTTAGACGGCGACTCCACTGGCCGATAGCAGCATCAACGAGCGACTGGTCAAAGCGCGCCTACTCGTCGATCAGACGCATTTTGAGTTCGTCGACGTTGGCTATTCTGGAGCTGTAAACCTTTTCCTGCAGCACACTCCATATGCTATAATTGACTGGGTTAAGATCCGATGAATTCGGTGGCCACAGTGTTGGAGGTATGAAGTCGGGCGTTTCTCGCTCCAGGAAAGAGACAGTGTCGCGTGCTCGATGCGCCGGGGCGCCATCCTGTTGAAAGACAAAAAACTCGCCCTGGGATATCCGGCGTATGTCTGGCAGTAGCTTCTGGGCAAGTAGGTTGTCGCAGATAGTAGGCCCCATTCACTTTGACACCCGGCTCGATGAAATGGATTTCAGTGCAGCCAAGTTTCGAGACGCTAGTTGTTAAAATGTAAGCGTTATATAAGAAATTGGCACATCTGTGTTTAACAAGGTAGTGCGGTGACATGAGTCAGGTGAGGTGGAAAATTTATGTATAGCATACAATTTCAGCCATTTTGCCATCTACCCACCAAAAATTATTAAAATTGGTGGAAATTTGACGAAGTTCTGACATAAACAATTTTGCACAGTTTATTTTGAGACACGGTGTATATTCACAAGGGTCAGTCAGTAATGATGTACGTGAAGAAAAGCAGTCCCTTAAGCTAGCTTGAGAGACAACTATACATGTAGGTATGAAGCGTTAGCGACTTCATTTTCTTAGCCTCAGCACATGAAGGCGGATGGCCAGTCCTCTCCTTTACAGTGTATGGTCAGTGTACTCATTATAACTGAGTTGGCTAGGGGCACAGTTGGAGCAGATATCTCGACATAAATTTCTGCCCTGGTAGGGGTGTGAACCCTAACCTCTTGGCTGACAGTCCAGCACATTAACCACTACACTATTGTGCATCTCCAATGATGTACTCAATGAACCGCATTTTACCCAATGGTTTGATTCCGTAAAACTCGGCTTCATGTCGCAAGCTGTGGATGTCAATGTTGCTACAACCGAAACATAACCATTACATTCTTCTGATAAATTTCTATGTATTTATTTTATTTAAGGCACTTACTCTGAATGTTAGGCACTGATGTATGTTTGCTAAGGGTCAAGATAGGGTCATGTAAAGGTCAGAGGAAAATCGAGAGACTTGACTAGTGATATAAATGATGGTAGTGAGTTGGCAAGTGTATTCTCTGGCAATTTAATAAATAGCATTTCAACTGAATTTTTCTTAATGTTATTTAATGCATAAATGCACCATCTCTGCAGATACTCAAATCACAGTTCAAGACCTATCTTTTCAAACTTTCATATGACTGTCATTGATTTTTGTAACGTATGTACAGTGCACTTTTCTTTGGCCTTGGCTGAGCTAAGGCGCTATATACATCGTCTAATTATTATTAATTATTAATATTATTATCATTGTAAGATTGATACTGGCATTAAGGTAAGAATTAGGATTAAGTTTAGGATCATGATTAGTATAATTAGGTAAGTAGGATAAGAGTAGGATTAAGATTAAGATTATGATTAGGATCAGTATCAGGGTCCGATTTGTCAAAAAAGAAGCAACTGGGTCGGAAATCTATATAAGTAATAAAAATTTACTAAGCTGCAAATAACTTTTTATTTGTTATTTTTTAAATGAAGTTAATGAACTTCCATAATACATCAAGATTCTGCAATGACCAACAGTCGACTATGACGCAAATATGACATAAATTTTTTTTTAAATAATTCAAAATAAAAAGAAGGTTTCAGTCACAGACTCAGTTTTAGCTGAAGTACTAATAGGAACAACAAATTGTACACATAAGCATCAGACGTGAGTAAATTGCACTGAAAGATAAAATACAAGTTGTTGTATTGTCTCAAAGGATAACCATACTCCTTAAAAAAAAGTATATTACCATATCAACCTACATCACTACATCAGGACACCGACTGGATAATAATTACCCAAAGGAGACAAGGCAGTATTGCTTGTGATTGGTCATAATAGAGTCTCTTGGTGTAGGACTGTGGATAATGAATTCGACGGGGGGGGGGGGGGGGTCAAGCCAACCCTGGGGGTCGGCCAAAGGCTAGAAGCAGGGGGGTCAAAAAAAGAAGCTGGGGGTCCAACCCCTCTGACCCCTCTGGCAAATCGGACATTGACTATTATTAAATAAGATAGGATTAAGAGTATGATTAAGATAAGGATTAGGATTACAACAACGAATACAATTAGCATTAGTGAAGATAGGATTAAGAGTAGGATTAAAATTAAGATTAGATTGATAATAGTTGTACTTGAGCTGGATCTCTTTTGTTCGAAGATAGTTGAGTATTTTGCCAAAGAAGAATGGATCTCGATCGATAAAGATCTGAAGATATAAAAAAACAAGTTCTCTCACGATCACTCTCACGATCAGTACACTTAATCATAAACGATTCTGAAGACTTACAAACGGTATTACAAGCTGAAGTAGATTAGGTTACGGCAAAGTAAGGTCAATGCAGACAGGTAAGGTACAATATGGTAAGCTACACTGAAGTAAGGTGAGGTAAGGTAGGGCAAAGTAAGGTGATGTAAGCGCAGACAAGACAAGGTATGGTAAGCCAAAGCAAGATTAAATGTGATGAGGCAAAATGAGGTAAGCTATGGTTAGATGAGATACGGAAGGATGAAGTAAGCTGTGATAAAGTAAGGTAAGATAAGGTAAGGCTAGGTACCAGACACATTCTCTGATGGTATTAAAGCAGGCAAAGCATCTCTGCCCATGAACATTTGATGGGACCCATACGGGCCCCATGGGAATATGAGTACCATACTGGCCTCGTGTAAGCTTCGATGGCATTAGCTGAGGAATGGTCTACTGTATATGCTAATAACATGCCCACATACCAACACAGCCCACAAATGTTAACACATGTTAAAGTTTTTGTATGACTGACCGCTCCAGTTTCATCTTTGTGGCTTGATATTCTCCCACTCAGCAAACTGTCAACATTCCAGACAAAATTAGAGACTTTTAATTGTACAAGACTAATCAGTAGGTGACTTGCATCACGGACAATCATTGCTAATCAGTAAAATACCTCCTGCAACACAGACAATATAATATAGCTCAGTACATAACAAACAAACACTGAAACATGTTTAAATTATTAAACTAGCATGAAGTGTGTTTACAATACGCCAACCTAAAACAGGTTTTTAAATACCAACCTGCAAAAAAATGAGTCTGGAGTGGAAGTAAGCGTCTGCCGAGAAGTACTGAACCTGTAAATGCAATAATGCATACATTTATCAATTGCATCAAGCACTCATTTGCCGTTCATACGCATTACTACTAAATTAATTATCTAACTGAATACTAAATAATTACAATTAACTTGTGTTTGAATCTTCAAATAGCGTTACTTGTAAAACTTATATCGAAGTTAAAGCGCTACATAATGAGCGATAATTGGTTTAAAAATCTACCTCTGTCCACCGACGTTGAGATGTATTATGTCCGCCATTCAGATAAATCGATAAATTTATTAACAACGAAAGCATGTAAACGTTAAGAAAAATTTGACTGTAATGGCTAAATACAGATCTTTCAGCCCTGTTTATTCATTTTTAGACAAGTTGTTTTGGAACGTCCAGCCACATTAACATAATAGCTGTAAATAAGTAAGTAATTTGCTCGGGAGGTGAGATACGTGTAAAATGTAAATGTACGCGATTTTCTATAGCGACCGTATGGCCTCGACCCTGCTCATTTTTTTCAATGAATTGATCAGGTGAGATCCTTAACTTGGTGGAGACTACCAGCGTAAAATAACACTACAAAACATAGCATCGCTTTTGGAATACATAACAGCCCATCCTTAGTATATTCTTTTTAAAATCTGTGATAGTGTCCATTGGGACATACAACCCATTCCACAAATCTTCGTGGAAAAATCAATAGTTATGATTATTTCAATACCTGTGTAATTTTGAAGGAAAAAGCGTCAGTTAATATTAGATCACATGACAAGAGGCAAGAAATTTGGAGTAATATTATTGCACAGTATAAATAATTATTTATACTGTGGTAATTGGTACTTGACTGAAAATTTTGTGAAAAATCACACTATAGAGTCTTATATGCAGTTTTAAATCCCAGGTTTAAATTTTAAATTTTTTTATATTAAGTGCAGAGAGTATATTAAGAGGATACTTAGCGTATACGTACAATTTTGTTTTAAAATTATAGTGTTCTGGCCACCAGTGTGTAATCTAGTCCCCCTGTTCTGGGGGGAAACAAGGTCTCTCGGGGGGGGGGGGATTTCCCCCCAAAAAGGTATCTGCCTTACAATATTGCCGAGTTCTGGGGGGAAAACTTCAATCCTGGGGGGGGGGGGGAATTTCCCCCCCAAATGACGTCTAGATTAAACACTGTCTGGCCACTAATTCAATCTAAAATGACTATATAATAGTATACCTGCTACACCGACTTTCTACTAAACGTTAGTTATTAAGCTGGCTTATTTCAGTTTGTGCTCAGAAGAAATTTGTAGTGATTACTTTGAAGTTTCAGTGCTCGTGAATAAGCTAGTGTACTGAGTTTGGCTTTCAAGTGGCGCTTTAGAAGTTTGGAGATTACAATAACCAAAGTTTGCTTTAAATGTATAGCGCTAAACCAAATATAGAAACCCGGGCGCTAAACCATGTATTTTACTAGTTCTCTATTTAAGGCCGTGGAGTAGCTTATGTAAACCCCGCATCGTTATTTTACGAGTTCTTTGCGACGAGTCCGTCTTTCATTTGGCAACGTCGAGACGGGACGGAAGAAGTCTGGTGAAATTTTCATTAAGGGTAAGAATTATGCACATTTTGCGAGTTGAGACTATAGTTGTGTGAAAGCATTTAAAATCGTTATTGTTACTAGGTATGTTTACAATGCTATGTGAGAAAACGTAAGGCGAGAAAACGCCACCGGCTCAAATATGGCGGCGATTTGACGGAATATGGTGTTGTCGTTTATTTTGTGATTGAGCGATGCAATCGATTGCAAACAGTTTTGACAATGTGATATCTCTTTTGGTACATTTAAAATGATTTTCATGGATTATTGTAGTAGCAACAAGTCCAGAATCTACTGAACGTTAAAGTTCAGCGCGTGGCTCAACGTAACGTTGTTCAGCCATGTGCGTGGTGTGTCTTGAGATTGGATAAAATCTTAGGATTGTTCGCTGTACGCCTCATTTATTGTGCGTTTGCAGAAAGAAGATGCCAGCAAGAGTCTACATTGGTAAACTGAGCGATTCTGCTCGGGAAAAAGACGTCGAACGCTTCTTCAGAGATTATGGACGCGTTCGGGACGTTGTCCTGAAAAATGGCTATGGATTTGTGGTAAGATCTGTCATTTTGCGTTATGAAATGTAAAAAATTTAAGATATTGTAAGTAGTTTAGTTTTTGTGCCCAAAAGTAGAGGAGTAACAAATGTTTGGGTGGATTCTTAGTAAATGGTAACATTTTCAGTGTATGTATGTTAAATACTGATTGTAATTAAGTTGGTGGTGACCAAATATGTATACTAAAGCACAGTTATTCTGTGAGTAAAGGAAGGTGATTCAGAATAGTTAAATCAATGATACAATAAAAGATTTATCAAATATTTTGCTTGTCATTAGGAATTTGAAGACGAACGTGATGCTGACGACGCAGTTTATGATTTGAACGGAAAGGAACTTTGCGGAGAAAGGCAAGACAATGCAAACGCTGCAATTTTAAAGCATTTTGCGTTCTATCAAAAATAAAATTGTTGCTGTTTTCTAGTTTGTAGTGATGATATCCTGCTGTGATTTGTAATAAATGTTTTGTTGGCGTAGCCAGAAAGCTGAAGTTTTGTTAGGAGTTAATGCATAGTAAGAAGCGTTTTGATTCAAACGACAGAACAAAGTCAAGTTTAAATTTCGAAGGTGTAATGATGAGCAATCTTTCGGGTCTGATGTGATGATGACACCATTTTCCAACGTGTATTTTCTGCTGAACACCTTCAGCAAGTTTGAACTATGTTGTAGTCTTAACTAAGATCATAATACCCAAGACATCAGTTGATGGTCGCTTTAAGTGAAATAGCAATTCAACATTGTAATTTTCCATTGTAAAAGCCAGATCCAATGTTGGCATCATCGGCCAATAACGTGTCGGCTTTGGGTTGTTTTGCAAAAATTGTTGATGAATGCAATTTTTTCTCCTAACAGAGTGAAATTGGAGCATGCTCGAGGTACATCTCGCCGAGCGATTACCACTTCCTCACGAGCAAGGCCATCTTGGCTCGATAAGTAAGATTAACTGTTAAATTCCTTGTTAGTAAGCACTTCAATGATTTTTTTCTGTGTTGATGGACAATTGTAAAACTGGAATACTTATGTGACCAAATAGTTTTTTGTTTTCTGCAAGCTTGGTTGTGATGATGAAACTGCTTTCGGGTCTGAGAAAAATGACGATACATTTTCAACCCAACGTGTAAAACAAGCTGAACATCCAAGCAATTATGTCAAAGTCATATTAATCAATGTGTCGCCTATGACGCCCTACGTCAAATGTGTTTTGAACACCATGATAGTATTTTAATGCCATGAACTGTTAACATAATGGCGATGCCTGAAGCACCGTGCTTTCATGAGAGCATGTTGTATAAATAGATAAACTTACAGATCTAAGTTATCACCAACCTTTTTATTGCAATTTACAGTGAAAGGAAGCTCTTGTTAAGCAGATTCCAGGTCTACAAACACAGGGTGTATTTTTACATTTAAATGATTATTCTGCATGGAAGAACATCTAAAAACTGGCATTGTTAAACACAATAATACCATTCTTTATTCCAGTGCTTCCCAGAGTAGTGGACCGGTGCCGGTCCGTGAGCCCTCCGTTGCCGTTCTGCAAAATGAGTCAAGAAACTGGAGAGAAAAGACCTTAGATATTCTCTCAATTGGGTCTCACTTTGAACTATCTTCAAAAAACACGATTGTCTCGCAGTCAAACCCATATTTTTCATATGAATTAAGAGATTTGTTCTGGGAGTAAATGTATTTCGGCTATTGTAAACAAAAACTGCCAAAGAAATAGTTATTCGACAAATTGCTGACAGGTCACATAGAAGTTGTTTGCCTTTACTAGAAATTTTGATCGTAACATTTGCGGTTTTTGACCGGCAATTGTTCTGGGTGGTCTGTCACACTGAAAAGTAAATTCCTGCCGGTCTGTCGTCGAAAAGTTTGGGAAGCGCTGCTCTCTTCTATTCACTTGGCTGTGATGATGAAACAGCTTTCGGGTCTGATTTGAAATGATTACACAGTTTTAACCCAACGTGTATATAACAGACTGAGCATCCAAGTGATTATAAATAATCCGGTTGACGTTGAAAGCCCGAAAGTCCCTGTGGGCAAAAGGTTAATATTCACGTGACATCATTTGTCTTCTCTGAAAACGATAGAATGCTATTATCATTATTGCATATTTATTTGTCTCGCAATCAAAACCATATTTTTCACGTAAATTAAAAGATTTGTTCTGAGAGTAAATTTATTTCGGCTACTGTAAACAAAAACTGCAGAAGAAATAGTTATTCGACGAATTGCAGACAGGTCGCATAGAAGTTGTTTGCCTTTACGAGAAATTTCGATCGTAACATTTGCGGTTTTTTGACCAGCAATTGTTCTGGCTGGTCCATCACACTGAAAAGTAAATTCCTGCTGGTTTATCACTGAAAAATTTGGGATGCGCTGTTCACTTGGCTGTGATGATGAAACAGCTTTCGGGTCTGATTTGAAATGATTACACAGTTTTAACCCAACGTGTATATTACAGACTGAGCATCCAAGTGATTATAAATAATCTGGTTGACGTTGAAATCCCAAAAGTCCCTGTGGGCAAAAGGTTAATATTCACGTGACATCATTTGTCTTGCCTTAAAACGATAGAATGATATCATTATTGCATATTTATTTGTCTCACAATCAAAACCATATTTTTCACATAAATTAAAAGATTTGTTCTAAGAGTAAATGTATTTCGGCTACTGTAAAAAAAAACTGCCGAAGAAATAGTTATTCGACGAATTGTGGACACACTGGACAGGTCACATAGAAGTTGTTTGCCTTTACGAGAAATTTTGATCATAACATTTGCGGTTTTTTGACCAGCAATTGTTCTGGCTGGTCCGTCACTCTGAAAAGTAAGTTCCTGCTGGTCTATCACTGAAAAATTTGGGATGCGCTGTTCACTTCTGTTCACTTGGCTGTGATGATGAAACAGCTTTCGGGTCTGATTTGAAATGATTACACAGTTTTAACCCAACGTGTATATTACAGACTGAGCATCCAAGTGATTATAAATAATCTGGTTGACGTTGAAAGCCCAAAAGTCCGTGTGGGTCAAAAGGTTAATATTCACGTGACATCATTTGTCTTATCTTAAAACAATAGAATGCTATTATCATTATTGCATATTTATTAAGCAACATTATGTAGTCGATGATGCTGAGCAAATGTTAGTAAAGGACAAGGTCCCTACACAGTAACTGTTTTGAGGAAGGCTCTAACCCACACTCTCCACATTACAAGCTAGTGCTCTTAACTAATCGGCTACAGTGTTGCTTTGAGATTGGTTCTAGAATTTGAAGTTTGAAGGAGGAGGGTAAAAAGGTTGACCCCTAATTGGATTGATGTACAAATTCTTAACGCATAAACTATGGGCACAATTTTGAACAAATATACACAACTTTGTTTGGAGAAGAGTGTATTTGTATTACTATTTCTTGGTGTTAGATGATGGCAATTGTAACAGCATGACTTTTACCACAGTTGGGTGTAATGATGAGCCTTCTTTCGGGTCTGATGATTTGATGACACTTCAAATCCAACGTGTATCAAAGGCTGAACACTAAAATGATCAGATTTGTTCTATTTGTGGAAGAAACAATTGCATTATGTTGTACTATAGGCAGCCTAAAGTGCAAACTTTTTACCAACTTTCCACAAGGTGCAGCATGCTCTGTATTATCTGTACTGCTGAAGTAACAACTGGAAGCACTGCTTGCAGTGTAAAATTGTGGCACCAAATTACACTTAACAATTTGTATGCTAGAGTTTCATTGCAACATACACTTGCAGTCAAAAAGCCATCAATCAATATGAATATCAAAGTTCATCAATGAGTGGCAACAAGTTAATCTTGAGAGCCTTCTATGAATGGCTATCAATTAATCGATCAAAGAGCCATCAGTCTTTATCATCACATCTTGTTTGTTGAATAATAAAGTAAGCAGTACTGTGAACACAGAGTTGATGCCACAGCACTGTGTTGAAATAAGGTATTCTTTAAAAGCGTTAGATTTAGGACTGTTGTAGTCTGGGTGTGATGATGAGCCATCTTTCGGGTCTGATGATATGATGACATCCAAAATCCAACGTGTAATTTTGGCTGAACACAATAGGATTAGATTCTTGCTGTGTCCTTATGTCTGACAGTTAACAGAGCTGCAAAATTTCCTACAAACAATAATTTACTCAACACATGCGATGATTAGTAAGAACTGCCAAGAACTCTGCCTTATCATCAACTTTTGTGCTGTCTTTGAGGTAAATCTTCAATCCTTTTGCTTGATGTAGTTGAGGTCAGAGAGATCTTTTTAGTGGATGAGACTTTGACTTCTTGCACATGATTCAATGTTTTTTGTTGCAGGTATGGACCTCCAGTCAGGACTGGCCACCGACTGACTGTGCAGAATTTGTCTTCCAGAGTCAGCTGGCAGGTAAGCAGTTCAAATGACTCTAAGGTTTCTGGTAAAAATGTGGGAAGTTCTGCTGTTATTAGATGTTGAACTGTTGTAAGATGCTGTTGCAACTGATTGTTGTGAAGAAACATTTGCTTTGATGGGTCTTACTGGCTTCGCTAATATAATTTCTCAGAAGCTGTAATAGTTCCGGTGATTTAAAGTTAATTAGTTCCATTTTGTCTCATTTCATTAATTGAAAGTAAGTTTGTCTGAAGTAAATGATGTTGATTTTTAGTATGAATTATCACTAATGTCAAAGTTACTAAGTTTTGTTATCTCTTTATTTCAGTCCTTAACAAGAACTGTGTAATTCTTTTTGAAGAATCGGTATCTGTTTATGTCCAGTGCTCTAATCTAGCTAGGCATTGCAGTGTACGGATGTTTTTATTTACGAATGATGTCTTAAATAAAGTTAACACGTTAATTTTGTCTTCATTAAGACCTGTTGATGATGATGATGATGATGACTGGATAAGATGGAAGCAGACGAAAGATGGAAGGAGTCTGATGATGAAGCACACGCTGCGGTCTCTGGTGTTGCCGCTGGCGAAGGACGGGTAGTGAATCTGAAGGATGGGCTGATGCTGCTGCTGCAGCTGTCTCTTCCCATCAATTCCCTGATGGCCTTGATGTCAGATCGGATGCTGGAGGTGGCCTTGGCGCATCCCGTAAAACCACCCGATGTGACTTCGACGTCCACATTGTGACCCCTCATGACGTGGGCTCGACTTCTGATGTATCTGAGACCCCAAGTCAGATGACGAGTTGATGACCTCGTGGCGTTGATGGTGTTGAGTATGGGCTCAGATGATGACTGGTGTCTTTCTGACGATGCTCGCTGGCTGACGTCGAGGGTTTCTAGTTACTGTACAGGGTTCGATAGAGGTAAACTTTCTATAACACAGGACTGGTATCTTGACCCTGGGCCCCCTATTCGAAGTTGGGTTTTAAATAGGTCTTTAAAGATTAGAGCAGGCTTTCCCAAGAGCTAGTTTGCATTCCTACAATGTAATCGCAGCGTTAACGATTATAAAGCTGCCGTAGTAGTATTTGATCGAATGCTTAGCTGTCTGAACGATTGGTTGGTGTTGCACATCAGATGCAAGCCATCTGTAAACTAGTCACTTGTGGGAATGTGGCTTTCGTGTACCAGAGAAATGCAGGGAACAATAATGAAGCTTGGAGATGAAGTGGTATACCCAGCTGTCAAAACGAGTTCTTACTATACCTGAGATGCCAAACGGCCATGGTTGCTAATTGATCTTAAGCTTCTAAGCAGTATGGCGTAGTTTGTTTTTTGACGTCTTAAGTTCCTGCTGGATTTTGACTAGGATTTGAAAGACTATATGAGACAAGCTGGAGAGGTGACTTATGCGGACGCACACAAGGAACGTAAAAACGAAGGGTAAGTACATGAGGAACAAAAATTTGTTAAGACTAAATTTTATGGCATTGACATTTGGTCCTTTTTCTGTAAAATTTTAATGTATATTTGCGTGGAGTGCCTTGAAGTACTTGGAAGGGGCTGTAACTAACTTTTCAGAAGGCGTTAAATCCAAGCTTTTACATCTTGTGCATGTAACTTGTTTTAATATGCATTGTTTTCAGATCTTTGCATAGCTAGTAAAACTGACAAAATCTTGTATGTCTCGATGTCTGTCGTTAAATGTTTTAATCAAGGTTCATGACCTTGAGAGAGCCATTTTGCAGTTAATGGCCGTGATCTGATTCTCACCTCTGATGCTTACTTACTGTTCTTCTTTTATAGCAAACTGAAGGGCAGCAAAGATGTATGAATATAAATGTTGCTTTACAGTAAATCTCATTTTAATAACTGCACGAGGGAAGTAAGATCACGTAGACTGTATTAAAATCGGTGGTATGATGAGCCCTCTTTCGGGTCTGACTCTTTGATGACATCATCAATCCAACGTGTCTTAAAGTCTGAACACCCTTAGCTACTGGTAGTTGTGGATGATTTTGGATGGGCTTGCTAATTCCATGCTTCAGGAGGGGGAAGTGTGCAGTGGTTGCTTAATTTGTGAGTTCCTTACTTACAACAAGGTAGTACATAATGAAATAACTTGAAAAGTTGACACTGGCATATTCTCGCAGAATAGAACCCTGCTAGCAAATGTTATTTTTAACCTCTGATATTGTCTGAGAACATGTGAAGAGGAGCTTTTGAGATTGTGTTGTGACAGCGTTATTTGAATGATGACGTCTGTGTTGCAGAGTTGTGGAATTTGCGACTTATGGCGACTTGAAAAATGCACTGGTCAAGTTAGAAAACTTAGAGATACATGGCCGCAAGATCAAGCTCGTTGAAGACAAGCCAAGGGGACGACGTAGGCACAGGTGAGCTTTTGATACTTTTAGCAGTTCGCTGCAAGTTGTTAGGCAAAAGTTTGCGTGTGCTCTGAATAAAAGTTGTAGTATTCAACTTGTAAAGCTCTGTATCACCGAATTATTAACTAGCATGATTAATGGCCGCTTTTCAGGAGGTTTAAAATGGGCGCCAGTAGCAGCAATGGTGCAAAACTAATTCTGCACACGATAATATTTCATCAGGGAACATAGAAAAATCTATGCATCAAGCAGTTGTGTAGTTTTTACAGGAATAATTGATACCTTTGATTAATGTCTGCTGTCCTCATTGTTCCAGTTCTTCACGATCGCGCTCACGCAGTCGCTCCAGAAGAAGTCGCTCCAGAAGTGCAAGGCGAAGTCACAGAAGAAGTCGCAGTCATTCGCGCAGAAGTCGTAGTCGATCAGCTCGTAGAAGTCGCAGTCGCTCGGTTCATCACTCTACTCACGACAGCTCACGTCGCTCGACTAACGACAGCCCACATGTTTCACGCCATGGCAGCTCTCGTCACTCCACCCACGACAGTCCACGTCGTTCGGCTCGTGACAGCCCACGTGTTTCACCCCAAGACGGCCCACGTCATTTAGAGCACAAAAGCGAGAGTCTCTCACCAGAGAAAAGTGGCAGCCGCTCACCACGTCGAAGTCTGAGTGAAAGTTACGACAAGAATGATCGCAGCTACTCGCGGGGAGATTCAGCCAGAGGAGACAAGGAGTCAAGGTCTCGGAGCCGCAGTCCGATGGATGGCGATCGAAATGATCGTTCAGATGATGATTGAAGGAACTGGAAAGTGGGCGATTGACTGTTGTTTTTCAGACTGTTTGGTAAAAGTATAGAGTTAAAGACAAGCATTTCTCGTTTTCTTGGAAAGTCGCCGTTCGTCATTTAGAAGTTGTTTTTGAGGACAGTCTGATGTGGACTTGTATATACTTGGAGTAACTGCATTTCGTGAAATGAAATGTCTGAACTGTGTTTGTCGACAGCTTCTTGTTCCATTTAGGTTGTAATGATGTATATATTGTGAATACTGATTTGTGCAAGATTTGTTGGTGGGCTGAGTCGATTGCACTTTGTTTTTTGGGGAATTGTCAAATAAAAATACACAGTAATATACTTTTGTGATTGAGGAATATACATGTATGTGTATGTGTAATTGTATCTTTCTTTTGTCTTACTAATTAGTGGAGTTTGTGGTGAGTTGGCTAAACTGATGTTGCACCGATGCTGTGTTTTTCAGAAAACCCACTGTATTTTCATTCACTGAACGTGACATTTGATAGTTTTCACTCGTTCTTCGCCGCTGAATAAAATGACTTCGTTTATAACGTCTATGTCTTAGTAACTGTCTGACATGAAGGACACAAGTAAACACAGCAAAACTTCGGTATATCGAACTTCAGTATTTCGAACTTGTGGTTGTATCGAATAAAAGTAAATTACCCGACCACAATCAATGTAAAAACGTTCAAACATAGCTCTGCTTTATCGAACCTGCTTATATCGAAGTCTCGCTTTTATTGAATGCTATATTTGGTCCTTGTCGAACAGCAGGCCTCAGATTTATCGAAGTTGAAGGGCCACTCTGCAACTCTATACTATTGAACTAATTGAGGCTGACTGGTGAATAATGAACAGATGCCTTATTTCCCGACTAGCTTCAAGACTGACTGACATGTATGTCTTTATGTTTACATGATTTCATTTTTGTTCCATTGCCTCATTATGCTGACTGCAATCTTCCTGCCCAGTGGCGGATTTATTTAGAAGTGCAAGGCGCGGCACCTCCGTGGACTTGTATATACATGTACTTGGAGTAACTGCATTGGTGAATAATGAACAGATGCCTTATTTCCCTTATTTCGGCACCTCCGCGTCCTACTTGGTGTCTCTCGGCGCCTCTAAGGCCTACCTGCTGCATGATGAACCGTATCAAATGGCGACCCATCTTGCCCCTACGCAAGCGACGTGGAACTGTCGCTGCTGTTGCCTCTGCAAGGGTGTTCTATGGCACCATATTACAAATACTGAACATGCTAAACCCACACGATATTAAATCAATCACATCATTACGACCTCTGATACAAAAGTATACAATTTTATAATCGCGTCGCAAAGACAAGGAATCTGTCTTTGGATGATAAAATAGATGCATTGCATAATAGGCACCCCACGTTCATTTAGGCAGACCTGTCTTGGGATTATTTTATAAAGCATTAGGCATAGGCCTACTCACAACATCCGATTTGGCTCATCACTTGCATCTGCACACAGTGCACAGTCTACTTTGCCATTGCAATATTCAGGAGCCAGAATACAGTGACCGCTGGCACACTGAAACTGTCTCGGGAACGGTGTGTGACAAAACAGTTGCAGTGTAGTTAATAAGACTATTCTAACTGGGGGCATTTCTGCTACTTCTCGCTGTCTTGAGACTTTTCGTTTCTCACGGGGCTCTTCGCTCTGGGAGCGCCTGTGATTAGGTTGTACTGCGAGAGGCATTTTTATAAATGCATAAATACAATACAATACAAGCTAGTTAAGTTATACATGTATAAGCTTTGAGTGCCTGTATCTTTCCATCCAATTGTCCAGTTTGTGTTTGAAAATGTTCAGGTTTGGGGCCTGTGGTAAACGGTTCCAGTGATCCACAATTCTTTGGCTAAAAAGAATTTTCTAATGTCTAAGCGTGCTCGTTTATGGTATAGCTTCAGATTGTGTCCTCTCAGGTTTCCAGTTGCTGCCTTCTGAAAGGTTTTCATCTATATTTTCGAGTCTCATTTATAATTTTGTATGTCTCAATACGATCACCACTCATTCCTCTTCTTTCCAAAGAAAAGAGACCCAGATTTTGAAACCTTTCTTCTGACTGCTTCCTAGCTAGACATGTGACGAGTTTAGTAGCTGTCTGTTGTATTTGTTCCAGGCATTCAATGTCGTTTTTATAGTAAAAGTTCCAAACTTGTACGCAACATTCTAGATGTGGTCGATTATATGTAGGCCTATTGTACAGTATCTTGAAGCTGTCATTATCTACTTGAAACTCCTTTTCATCACCCCAAGAACTGACATTGCCTTGCTTGCTGACTTCTACATTGTTGGCTCCACTTGAGATCTTTTGATCCACTTCATTGATCTAAACTCCCAAGTCCTCCTTTTATAGGTTCAGAAAATTTGTTCCATCCCGTAGAATGCGTAGATGATAGTTCACTGTCTTCTTTGGTCCAATTTGCATAACTTTGCATTTAGAAGCATTAAATTTTAAGAGCCGTCCCGTGACCAGTCTTCCAACCTGTTTAGAAGACGGAAAGGCAGCCTAACGTCCACTCCACGCTTGATTTCAAGTGTACACAGTGTAATTGTCAGAACAATTGTCATTATTTTTATCAGCAGCACCAGCACAATTTCCGCAACAAAAGCCACATTTTCAGCAGATATTCATCATTGTTTCATCCATCCTGGTTTAGGAATCCTGACAGCAAGGTCAAACAATGGCAGATGAAGAACTTCAGGATATGTTTAATATATCTGAACTAAAGTCTAAAGAACATGTCTTCACTAAAAAACACACCTTCATTAAGGAACACGTCTTAACTAAAGAAACATGTTAACTAAAGAACACATTTTATCTAAAGAATACATCTAAACTAAAGAACTATCTTAACTAAAAACATATCTTAACTAAAGAATATATCATAACTAAAGCACACATCTTAACTAAAGAACTATCAACTAAAGAAGATATTTTAACTACAGCACTATCCTTTAACTAAAGAACATGTCTAAACTAAAGAACAACTTCTAAATAAAGAACATATCTGAAGTTCTGAACTAAAGAACTATCTTAACTAAAGGACAAATCTTAATTAAAGAAAACCTGTTAACTAAAGAACTAGCCTAACTAAAGAACACATCATAACAACAAATATCTTAGGAAATATCTTACCAACAAAAACTTAACTAAAGAACACATCTTAACTAAAGAACATATCTTACCTACAGAACACATCTTATCTAAACAACTATCTTAACTAAATAAATATCTTCTCTAAAGAACTATCTTAACTAAAGAACTATGTTAACAAAAAACATGTCTTAACAACTATCTCAACTAAATAAAGGTCTCAACTCAAGAACAATCTAGCAAAAAACTCTTATTAAAGAACTCAACCAAAAACTATCTTAACAAAGACCCATCTTAACTAAAGAACTATCTTTACTAAAGAACTACATGTACCTCAACTAAACAAATAAAGTTCAGTTAACTACAAATAAACTTTAGTTAACTAAAGAACTATCTCAACTAAAGAACTATCCTAACTAAAGAACTATCTTAACCAAAAAAGTATTTTAATGAAAGAGCTAATTATCTTAACTAAAGAGCTGCCTTAACTAAGAACTATCTCAACTAAAGAACTATCTATCTTATCTAAAGAACTACCTTAAATTTAAAAAAATCGTAACCAAAAAAGTGTCTTAATGAAAGAGCTGTCTTAAATAAAGAACTATCTCAACAAGATAACTATCTTAACTAAACCATCTTAACTAAACAGCTATCTTCACTAAATGACCATCTTAACTAAACTAATCAAATATCTTGACTAAAGGACTGTCTTAACTAAGAAACTATCTTAGCTAAAGAACTACCTTAATTAAAGAACTACCTTAAGTAAGGAAATATCTTAACTAAAGAACTATCTTAACTAAAAAGCACATCTTAGCTAAACAACTATCTTAACTAATTAAATAGCTTAAGAAAAGGAATGTCTAAACTAAGTAACTGTCTTAGCCAAGGAATCTTAACTAACAAACTATCCTAACTAAAGAACTATTTTAACTAAAGAACTATCTTAACTAAAAACTATCAACTAAAGAATTATCTTAACTAAAGAGCTACCTTAACTAAAAACTTAACAAAAGAACTATCTTAGCTAAAGAACTATCTTAACTAAAAAAATTATCTTAACTAAATGACTATCTAAACTAAGAAACACATCTTAAGTAAAGAACTATCTTAATAACTAAAGAACTATCTTAACTAAAAACTATCTTAACTAAAGAGCTACCTTAACTGAAAACTATCTTAACTAAAGAACTATCTTAGGTAAACAACTATCTTAACTAAAAAAACGCATCCTAAATAAAGAACTATATCAACTAAACAACCATCTTAACTAAAAACTCTTAACTAAAGAATAATCTTAACTAAAAAGCACATCTTAACTAAACAACTATCTTAACTAAATTTATTAACTAGAGGACTGTCTTAACTAAAAAACTATCTTAGCTAAGGAACTATCTTAATTAAACTAACTAAATATCTTAACTTAAGGACTCTCTTAACTAAGAACATTCTCTTAGCTAAAGAACTATCTTAATTATAGAACTATCCTAAGTAAGGAAATATCTTAACTAAACAACTGTCTTAACAAAAGAATATTCTTAACTAAAAAGCACATCTTAACTAAACAATTATCTTAACTAAATAAATAGCCTAACTAAAGAAATATCTTAACTAAGAAACTGTCTTAGCTAAAAAAGCTATCCTACCTAAAGAACTGTCTTAACTAAAATAAACTATCCTATCTAAAAATCACATCTTAGGCCTACTAAACAACTATTTTAACTAAAAAAACACATCTTAACTAAGGAACTCAACTAAAGAACTATCTTAACTAAAAAAAACTATCTTGCCTAAATAGCTATCTTAACTAAAGAACTGTCTTAACTAAAGAACTAACTTAACTAAAAAATCTTAACTAAGGATCTATCTTAGCTGAAGAACTATCTTAAATTCTTAATTAAAGAACTGTCTTAACTAAAAAAAATACCATCTTAACTCCGGGAAAACGGAACACCGCAGGGGTCTGTCATCTCACCCCTTCTGTTCCTGATCATGATCAACGACATCCCACGAGACGGAGCAGAGATGTCGCTCTTTGCCGACGACAGCGCTCTGTTCACCGCCGGGAGAAACCTCAAGATACTGCAGGACCGAGCGCAGGGATCGATGAATCGATCCAACGCTGGTGCGATGAGAACGGATTCAAAATCTCAGCCGCGAAGAAAACTACAGTAGCCTTCAGTCACAACAGGAAAGTAGCAGCCGACGTGGATCTTGGCAAGAAGATCGAGGTTAGCACCACTGCCACATTTTTGGGTGTTGTGTTTGATTGTAGATTGACGTGGAATGCACATGTCGAGTACGTGGTGACGAAATGCAGGAAGGGACTCGGACAGTCGGACTGCTGCGATCTGTGTCGGGCAACAAGAGGGTAGCAAGCAAGAAGGCTCTCCGGATTCTCTACCAAGCCCTGGTTCGACCGATCCTGGACTACGGGGCAGTCGCGTTCTGCACGGCAAGCGACACTCAACTGAAGAAAATGGATACCATCCAGGATATGCTGCCGAGCTGCTCACGGAACGGCTACAGCAGCAGTCCAGAACGAGTGCAGGGAGATGTCACTACATCTACGATGGCTAGGTGACAGTCTGAAGGAGGGTGTCAAGATCGTGACCAGCAAAGACCACGGGACAGAGGAGGTGCTGAAGGATCACTGGACCTTGCATATGGATAATTTCCAAGAAGGCAAGGAACCGTTGTTTCAACACTCCAAGGAATTCTTCGACACGAAGTATCAAGAGTACAAAGGCCCGGTGTTCTAGAACTCGCCTCCTTGGAGGAACGAACGCATCCAGGTCGACTTGTCGCTGATGAAGTCCATCGACAAGAAGAACGTATCGCCTGAAATTCTAAGCTCATCGACAAGTATCGAAACCACACCTGCCTATACACAGACGGATCCAAGTACGAAGACACGGCCGCGGCAGCAGTTGTGATCCCTGAGATTGGCTGCAGAAGAATCCTGAGTCTGGCAGACTCGTCCAGTTTGTACGCAACCGAACTGACGGCGATACGGGGCCAGATCGACCGGATCTTCAAGAATAGAACGTTTACGCGGGACAGATTCGCCATCTTTACCGATTCCCTCAGCGCTGCGGAGTCGGTGAAAGCTCAGGAGTCTGACTCGAGACCAACACTGATGATCGAGGTACTCGAAAGCATCAACAGACTTGGCCCAGGCAACGTCACGGTGGTCTGGATTCCGAGTCATGTGGGTATCCGTGGAAATGAAGAAGTTGACGCAGCGGCTAAAGAAGGACTCCACCTACCGGAAGTCAACTCCACTACGTACATCGAGAGAAAGGAGATGATTGGGAAAATCAAACAGTACGTAGTTGGAAAGTGGCAGAAGGAATACACCGACAACCTGAAGGGAGTCTTCTACAAGACGATCTCGTTCGGTTCAACCAGAATTAAGTACACGGATTACCCCGTGGAAGCAAGAGATAATATATATATATATATATATATATATAGATATAGATATAGATATAGATAGATAGATAGATAGATAGATAGATAGATAGATAGATAGATAGATAGATAGATAGATAGAAAACTATGCTGCGCTTGGGTAGAGTGCTGCTGAACCAGTGGCTTCACACGATGAAGATGCACCCTGACGGAAACTGCCAGGAGTGCGATCCCGGGCACCATCGAGGATGATTGAGCACTTCCTCTTGAAATGCTCAAGGAAGAATATCAGCAGAACCATCCGCAAAAAGTGCCAAGAACTCGGATTCGACTGTACCACAAAGAACATCCTCCAGATTAGAGGTCTGCAGAAGAAGGTGGTAAGAGTCGTAGGTGAGATCAAAGTGGTAAGATTCTTTAAGAGAAGAGGACTTCCTCTTCTTCAATCAAAACAGTAGGATTATGAACTTCATATTCTACACTGTGTCCCGATGAAAAGTGGACCCCAAGAAAGAGTGTCATAACTCGGTCAAAACGTTTAGCATTTGCCTGAAATTTTAAAAACAACAACAATAGCCATATTACAACCAAATCCTAACGCCGTTTGGAAATATTGCCGAGTTTGTCAAGTTTGTGAATGTTTGAGACGCAGCCCTGAAAATGGGAAGTTTCCAACATACAAGAGCCATAAGGAAGTGAAGTTCAGCTACAGCTGGTGTTCAAAATGTCATTTTTGTTCACGGACACACGACCGTAGACGTGGACGCCACTGCTTGATGGCCCGATCGATGATCACGTGGTCAAACAGCTGCCACTCTTCAATCAGACGCGAAATCCAAACCTGGAGTGTACTGGAGGAGCGCGTTTATCGTTCCCGCATTCGTGACGTCGATCACCGGAGGCGCGTCTGATTGAAGAGTGGCAGCTGTTTGATCACTTTTCATCGGGACACAGTGTATATTACTTTGGCAATACAGCATAAATGTAGTTACGCGCACAAGAAATGTTTCCTAACACGATATTTAAAAACCTGGTGTAAATACAGTGTATATAAGAATTTCGATGTGTATTTTTAAAAAAATTCAAAAAAGATATAAAATATATAAAAACTACAAAAAACTTCTATTTAAAAAATTAATGTAAATAGATCTAGTAGGCCTAGTGTTGTAGATAACGGAAATCAAAGGCAACGATGCGACCAAAGGACCAATCCATCACAGAATCAGCAACAAAGGAAGACGTAAAAGACCTTTGCTCTCATAAGACGTCCCTGAACTCTCCTTCTTATTACACAAAATGAAAAAGACGAAAACAAATGAAAAAGAACTAACGCTGGAGACTCGAACGTTGAAGACTCGCTAACTGGAACCTCATCGTCGTTCACCATCTCCGAAGCCTCGCTCTTCACACGCTCGCTGGAGTCTCGCTGTGGCGCAAGAGATTCGCTCGCTGGAACCTCATCGTCATTCAGCCTCTCCGAAGCCTCGCTCTTCACACGCTCGCTGGAGTCTCGCTGTGGCGCTAGAGATTCGCTCGCTGGAACCTCATCTACATTCAGCTTCTCCGAAGCCTCGCTCTTCACACGCTCGCTGGAGTCTCGCTGTGGCGCTAGAGATTCGCTCGCTGGAACCTCGTCGTCATTCAGCCTCTCCGAAGCCTCGCTCTTCACACGCTCGCTGGAGTCTCGCTGTGACGCTAAAGATTCGCTCACTGGAACCCCATCGTCGTTCGCTCGCTGGAGCTTCACCGTTGTCCGGCCCCTCCGGAGCCTCGCTCTTGGAACTTTATCATCGTTCAGCCTTCCCGTAGCCTTGCTCGTTGGCTGGAGCCTCGCTGAAAGTTGGGGCTTCATCGTTGTTCGGCCTCTCAGGAGCCTCGCTCTTTGCTCGCTGGAGCTTCGTCGTCGCTAAGCCTTGGATATGAACACACAAAGATAATGAACACATCAGATTTAAACTAGAAAGACCTTTTGCCATACAGGCTAGGCCGAACCTTAGGCATGAGAACATTGACCGGACAATATGGCCTAAGTGTGTCACATCTTAACTAAAAATAGTAATGGCTAAAGAATGTCATCTAGTAAGCAAATGTTTAACTACCTGCCTTTTAAAACGGTTTTAGGCAATCATCTCTCTGACCTTCTCGTCTCTCATGGAAGGAGGTGTGTAAAAAAGGAGGTGTTTAAACAACGTTCAAATTTAGAAATTTAGATGGGGACTTCTGCACTGGTCATTACCCACTCCCCTGTCCGCGTTTGTCCGCATTTAAGTGACCCATCCCTTCCCCTCATTGCGGATGTCCTTCATGGATGACCCCTAATGCCTTTCTCGGGCGATCGCCTAGAAATGCTGCAATCACATCGCCGTGTCGAGTACAAACTGCAATATGGCTACTGCACATCCCCGCGTTCGATAAAGGATTAGGCCCCTATGGGAGTTCAAGGACACGAAATATACCTTTCTCTAATAAACGCCAAGAAATTATGTCTGCTTGTGCCAACTAGAGCTTTCTGGAGCCAGGCTGGAGACTTCTGTAACTGAATTTCATTCATTCGATCATAAATCGATCATTGTTTAAAAGTAAGAAGAATTCTTATCCTGGTTGGGCCCATGCCATTGGCTTTGTAAAATCTGAACAGATTCGCGTTTGGATTCAAATCTTTCGCTCATTTAATCCTACCATGCAACAGTTTCAACTAGTAGCGTCAAACAATTAAGACATTTTTGTCAACTTACTTGCGGAAAACTTGACAATCGAAGGCAGAACTTTGGTCATTCCGATGAAGAGTGAGTCGTTTTGTAAGACAAGCTATTTCTTAATTACGGTCCTTACAGATTAGTAACAGCGTGCGCAACGAACTAATTCCAATTAGTAATCACAGTCTCCTTGCGAGGCAAGTTATTAACGGACAGCTTAGCAAAAACGCGGTATATCGTTGGAAGCCATTCTCGTAATTAAATATTACAACGACGTCATTTCCTATTAACAATTCGATGCGAACAGTTAATGAACAAACAGTGAAATGACGTCAAGAAAATATGAAAAATTTATACCACGGGTACACATTCATCATTGACCAACGATAATAATAAATAATAATAGTAGTAATAATATTCTTTATTAATTCAAACTGACAAACGCAGTAAGATTACATTGAAACATGACAGTACAATTATCAATATCTCATTCTCAACTAAGCACACGTTTTGGCAACCATGCAAGGCGACCGCCCGAGGGGTTGCGGGTATCGAACCGCGTTCTGCTGCTTTCCTGGCCATGAGTGTCACCATTATTCTATCCCCCCTCAGTAAACCACATTGGATAATGATATGTCTGGGGAAATAGAACTGGGCTTAAGTAATGTGGCTGGCTAGACTTAAAAAATTTTATAAACTATAAGCCCAATTTGAAACTAATTCTTCCCTGAGGCTGAACTGGAAGCCAGAGCAAAGATTTAAGCACAGAGGTTCAAATTTGGACGCATTACTTATGGCAGATCTAGTCAAAGAGTTAATACTCTCTGCAGCTTCACTGCCTCGGCAAGTTTGACATTGATACCAGTAAGAAGTGAGTTACAATAAATCACACAAATATCCACATAGAAAGAAGAAGAGCAGTTTTTTAAGCTAGAGTGGAAGGCAGCCATATGGGCATGAAGTGTTAGCGACTTCATTTACTTAGCACGTGACCTCTTCCTCGCCGTCTCATCTTCCCACCGACAGTGTACGGCCAGTTTACTCATAGCCTAATTGAGTTGGCTAGGAGGCGCAAGTGGAAAAATTTCTGCCCTAGCGGAGATTTGAACTCAGACCTTTCGGTTGACACTCCAGCACGCTAACCACTAGACAATCACCACAGTATAAATAATACACAGTACGTCGACTCCCGGCCGATGCAACAGTCAGAATGTGTGACCGACCGCCATTTTGAATTCGAGCTCTTACAAGTCGATACACCGGAATCCATCACATAAAATATTTTTTAAACGTTTAATACAACAACATCGAGGACTTCATTAGAATTAACAATATTATTTTTAACGTTAATTTCAGCTTAAATCTATAATTCAAGAGCTCGTATTCAAAATGGCGTCACCCCAAAAACTAGTCAACAGTTCGCAATGCGAGTCGACGTACTGTGTAATTATTTATACTGTGCTATCACGCACTCGGAACAGACATTTTATTTTCCATCGTTCGGTAGGTGGCAGGACAATTACCTTTATCGCGGTACTCCTGTCAATCCTACTTCTTTGATGTCGGGTTGATGGCGTCCTTTCGCGGTTCCGATGTACTGGCAGATTCACGCAGTTCTGGGAACTCAGCTAGTTTCTTTAATTTGCGCTGCTTTTAGTGGCCTAATCGGACATCTCTTGCGAAACGCGATTCGATGAAACCGCGAAGATTGATTTTATGGCGATGAAGCGTTTTATGGGCCAATGCAATTAAGAGTTAGTGCGCGAATCCGTGCTGCGGCTTCAAATTCCGAAGGTAAGTAAGTCCGGCGTTTCCTTAAAGCAAATCTGCGTCAGTGAATGTCACGCGCCTGAGGTCTTGTTTGAGGAAATTGCAGTAGGGCGCGTGCGTGTTGTCGAATTTGCTGCTACAGCACTAGGCCTATTTATAGGGCATGAATTTAATTGAGTTCCTTATACGTGGTTGGACATGGTAGACGAATGAATAATAATAATAATAATAATAATAATAATAATAATGATAATGATAATGATAATGATAATGATAATGATAATGATAATGATAATGATAATAATAATAATAATAATAATAATAATAATAATAATAATAATAATAATAATAATAATAATAACGGTTCTTGTCGGTTAATTCACCGCCACAGTTTACCACCATATATGACCGTATATTCCCCTATATTTACTCACGGGTTTTCAGTGACGTCAGAAGAGAGGAGTTATATAGCGAAAGTAGAGTCGTTTAGGGCTCAGGGTAAGCGAAAGTAGGGTCGTTTAGGGCTCAGGGTAAGCGAAAGTAGGGTCGTTTAGGGCTCAGTGTTAGGGCTGTTGTTGTCGATGTAATGTTGCTCGATGATGGAATTCAGGGTTAGTGTAATGATGGTAGCTTAGTGAGATTCAGGGTTAATGTAAGGGCGGGATTTTAATGAAAGCCAGGTTTAAGGTTGCGAAGAATTCCCGTATCACAGTCAAATCATGTCCGCGGGCAAAATCCCCCAGTCTGTGTAGTATGTGTGTGGCGGTGAATTAACCGACAAGTACCATAATAACAATGACAATAACAATAACAATAACAATAATAATAATAATAATGAGACGATTTACATAGCGCCGGAGGCAAAAAAACACGAGGCTGATAGAGCTCTCAACCTATAAAGCGAAGAGTTCGGGTTCGAGCCCCACTCAGGCCATCACTGCGTAGGACCTTGATCAAGTCCTTCACGCACAATTGCTCGACGCCATCGATGTTCTGTCGTACGATAGCGTGTTCACTTTTGAATTTTGGAAGGAGGGCAATATCAGAGGCAGACGCCAGGTTGCTACAGGCAGTAAGTAGGAACATGTACCATGTCCTTCGTGATCTCTTTCCACCGATGATTGTTCGAGGCTATACAACCTACGGACGCGCCCACATAACTTCGAACTACCGAAGAAAGACAATCGAAACTTTATCCCGAGAGTGCTTTATAGCGATAGTTCCGATCATTGCCCTTTGTTGATCCGATTGAATGTTCAGTTCCCTTTCTTTTCTTAATTTTGTTGTTCCTGGTTGCGGTATGACAACCAGTTTACTCAATAATCGAACATACATACATACATACATACATACATACATACATACATACATACATACATACATACATACATACATACATACATACATACATACATACATACATACATACATACATACATACATACATACATACATACAAATGCACTTGTCTTGTATAGGCTACAACTATCTAAAGCGCAAGAAATTAATTACAGTCAATAGGCGGCTATATGGCTTTAGTGCAGGCTCTGACAGGAGACTAAGTATACAGTTTAGACACACACACACACACACACACACACACACACACACACACACACACACACACACACACACACACACACACACACACACACACACACACACACACACACACACACACACACACACACACACACACACACACACACACACACACACACACACACACACACACACACACTCTCTCTCTCTCTCTCTCTCTCTCTCTCTCTCTCTCTCTCTCTCTCTCTCTCACACACACACACACACAGGCGTAATTTGTATGGTATGACGGGTACCCGTGCCCCAACTTTTGGACTGGGGTAGAGTACACCCACTTTTTAAACAATGCCAATCAATATTTTATTATTGTGCCTTCCCAGAGATCGCAGTCTCCACCTTGCTTCATGTATGTAGACAGAGTGAGGAGTCTGTACAACTAAAGTAATTAGATACACAGGTAAACAGAGAGCCAGATGAACTGAGTCACAGGCAGTCAGACTTTCAGCCACACAGGTCACCCGACAGACACTGACCGCCGTGACTGGCCCACAGGCCGGAGGCGCCACAGATCTAGACCACGGCTATACACTTCTTGGAAAGATCTTTCACCATCCTCACTCTACGCCTTATGGTTGTCATCTTATACATATCGGGATGTGGAGATGTAGGTCAGAGCGCAAGCTTCTACATCCTTCATCGGTTACAAATCCGTGTATATGGACCCACAATTGTCAGCTTCAGCGGCGGCGATCTTGTCTGAGAGGTGGGGGGGGGACAAAGTCGGCAGTGGGTAATCACAGCACTCGGGCCCGCACTAGCCTTAATGCGGCCCTGAGCTTTCCCTTGCAACGTACTCACATCGGGCCCTCACGGGAAAAAATTGATTAGAAGACTGGCAGGGTAATATATGTCCAAATTGGTCTCCATGCGAAAAACTAAAGTGGAGAAGACATTGGTATCCCCACTTTTTAGACCAAAATTACGCCCATTTATATTATATATATATATATATATATATATATATATATATATATATATATATAATCTTGCGTATTGAACCGGGTGCAGTGTATAAGTTATCCTGTGTCTACACAGTATGGTGAGTAGGCCGTCAATTTCAATGCTATCTAAAGGCATCGTGTTAGATTTGATTGATCTGGTGTTTGGTTCTACGTGTTGAGGAGTGCACACTGGAGCCGAGCATAAAGAAACACACGGAGAACCCTAAACACACGGACTAGAGGATGTAAGTTTTCAATAGAGTGCGACAGATTTTTATATAATGTATAATTAAATATGTCGCGATCATTAACTTCTAAAAATAAGCGTATTAGGCTATTAATGCGTCTGTTATTATTAGACCATACAGTGAAAGCTTACCGATCGATAGTCAAAATAACTAATAAAATACATTTTTAATCGATTAAATATTAAAGATAATTAGTTGGATCGCTGCGTTTGAGAACGATATGACACATGGGACGAAGTACTCCCACTCGAGGGAACGGGCGTTCCGTACGATGCGTTCAGATCGGATATGACGGTTTCGCAAACGAACGGGCATAAGATGTTGAAAATGCGTTGCGCCCGTTACGACAGCCTCGAGCGTCCCGGCTAGGGCGCGTTCCTCTACTGCTCCGAGCATGTTCGGATTCGACGTGGAACGGACGTTATATATAACTCACAGGAGCTTGGTACGAAGTCGGAAGCTGAGGTTCTGCACCATCTATCACACGTGTTAGCCCTGTCAGTTTAGAAGGCGCTATATCAGCATCGCGGCAATCTCCCCCCCCCACCCCCAACGGAGCTGTTGGCAACACGGCCAACTGTGATCAGTCTTGTCAGTGAAGCGTATCTCCATTCTCCAACCTCATCCTCTTTTCTGTCATACCTCTCTTAACTTCTTTGGTGGCATCTGAATGGATTAAACTATGTATACGGGATCTTAGCTATGTGGTTCTTGAACCTTTTAATGCTATGGACCGCTACCATCTTTATTTTATTTTTCGCGGACCACTAATGGCAAATATTTCACACCTTTCACACTGTTCTTATATTTATTTATGCATGGATACTGATTTTAATTAAAATACGTTTGAAATATTATACATTTCCACGATTAAGTTGAAAAATTAAGAATTTTTAAGTATACTGTCACGGACGGCGACCAGAGCTTCGCGGACCACAGTGAACCGCTGATATAACTAAAGTGATTTTGCGACTCCATTGTGTGACGTCACAATGTATGGTTTCAATACGTCATCATGCATCTCAAACATTCGTTCATTTCGATTACTTCTTTAATTTAACTATATTTTAAATTAGATTTTATCCTGTAATACGTTTAGAAGTTTACTTTTGCAATCGAAAGATAATAAAGTTAATTTGTGGCTCTCTTCCGATTTCGACAGCGTTAACGTATCCATACATCCATTTAGCGTTTATTGCAATATTTACGTTGATTGTGGCAAGAAGCAACGTTTGTTCTGCAGATCCAAGTGCTTTCCTACTATGTCGAAGAAACGAACAGCAGCTGAATCCAATAATGAGGAACCAACGAACGAAGGCTCAGATTGTAAGTTAATGCAAGGACCTATTATAGACAGGTCTGGAAACTCCTTATACAACGTCGTGTGCCTAGTTTTTTGGGCGATAATGGGGAATCAGGAAAATGTCGCATCTTATTTGCATAACAAATGCATTCAGTTAATTATATTTAGGAAGGCAAATCGACAAAAGATTATGTTTGTGAGGTAAAAATTGTCTGTGAAGATTTAAAATACCATACTCTTTGTCAAAAGTAACATTTGAGTGTTGCAACATCTGTGGATAAGAGTGAAACAGAGATACACATTATTTTCACGAGTAACCAATTCTCTGTGCAAGGCCTAAGGAAATCTTTAATAGTGCGCTTTATAGTTCATGGTGATTTCATAACTACAAGAAGCTTCCTGTGATGATCACATTTTACCCAAACCTTCGCTTAGCCTTTATCTATTTATGCATATTCAGTAAAGTACGCACAAACATACGAGATTACTAGCTCTTTGCATGGCTATATTGCAGTTTCATAATACTAAATTGTATACATTGTCGAGACATTTTATTTGGGCATATTTTGCATTCATTTTTCTTATGGTAGTACTACAAGAAGGAGGCAAAGCTAAACGTGCAAAACTCAACCCAGTGAGCGAAACAACGGTAAGCTACACAGTATTATAAATGCAAACCATTAGACTTGTTTGAATCTAAGTTTTTGGATTGTTTGTGCTGTGTGGTTTAGTCAAATGCTGAAGGATCTAAAACCCTTATAAACACTTAATGATGTTGAAGGATCTAAAACCCTTATAAACACTTAATACTATAATTCGATGCAAATGCACTGCTAATGCATCACATCCATCACTGGTTTACAGCAGAAGATCGAAGAAGGCGTTTCAATTTATAGACTTCTTAGCGATCCTGTTACTCTGTTACTTGTAAGCGATTCCTCGTTGTTTGACGTAATTGTACGATCGCCGATTCCAGCCTGCTGAGCGAAATCTGTGTTGCGACTTTCTCGCTGGTTATTGCATCTTATATGAACACAACAAATATTCTAGAGAGGAATCCGGTCAGAAATGGTCTAAAGTGTATATTATTGGCATAAATCTTCATGAAAACTCCAAAATCTAAAGAAAAAAAGAGGATATGCACGGAAGGTAAAAACGAAAAGATACCCACGACATCGTTTACTATCCTCTGTTAACTTCTGGATAAGCACCTTAACAAAATCAGCTCTGACGTAAGAAGTAAGCTTAAGTCCTGTCGTTCTGCAAACAGTTCGTTATCATGATTTTAACTGAGCTTAAGCTTCTAAAGCACATTTTAAATTTAAAGTATCCTCCACTTGAGTTGGTCAGCTGTTTTTATGCTGAAGAGTTCTAAAGAAATGTGATATCTTTTAACTTTTTACCTGCAGCTGAACGATCTACCTATCCAATTTCTTCAGCGTATCCTCGTTGAAGCCGTAGCTACGGAAGTGAAGGGTATGAAGCTGGCCAAACGTGTGTGGAAAGAAAAGGCTGATCCTGTGATAAGCAGACTTAAAAATGTATGTTCTCGATGGAGCAACATCCTTACAACCTACGCATTTCGAAATGAAGTTGACAGAATTCTGGACGGCACTGGTTAGTTCATGAAATAGATAAATGAGTTTTATTTTTTCCGCACGAATAACTAATATTTTCACGTAAAAAATTGTTACTTACAAAAACTTCCTGTTTCACAACGACCAATATTTTCATTAGCATTGAGATAGACCTGGTTTCTCCTTTTAATTAGGCCTATGTCTTGTAATTGCGATTTCATTGACTGTTATTCAACTGTATTCGCCATTGCCCTCCTTCCAAAGTTCAGAAGTACGCACGACCATATATAACAGAACATCGATGGCGCTGCGCAGCTGTAAACGAAGGATTAACTCAAAGTCCATACACAGTAACTGCCGAGGTTCGAACTCGTACTCTCCGCGTTACAGGCCGAGCGCTCTAACCAAATGGCCACCAAATGCAACACTGTTGTCTTGGGCGTTATTATAACTGCAGAATAGAAGTCATTGGGTTGGATTAGATTAGATTTCATGGGCTGTTGTTTAATATGATTTTTTGCTAGGTTCTATTTATCACACGGGTTGTTAATTTCTTCATTAAGTCCCCACTAAATTTTCGTTCCACGTATACAAAACTACTGTACAAACGGCATCCATTGGTTCCGTGTTCACGTTTCAGATTTTGTTACGTTCTAAAATTACTGTTCTTCATATTTCTAGTAGAACGTGTAATATAGTCAGTTATTTAACGACGTGTCTGCTTGATAAATTCGTGCCGCCTTTTCAGGACATTTGTTTAAATGCATGTCGTTTGCCCAATTTATATAACAGTCAACAATTTATTTTAGCTCAGGAGACGATTCGTTTGGAAATTGTGCACGAGTCGTGGATGCACCTTTTCGTCCGCAAAGTTGTTGCAATGAAAGAAGAAATATTTATGCTCTTGAGACAAGGTTATCAATGTGATCAAAGCCAAATTAATGTCTACGACCGCAACAATCTGGCAGAGGTGAAAGATGTGATCGCGCTACCAGGAAAACACCCCATGCATATGGAAGCTTGCAACGTGTCAAACTGCCTGTATGTAAGTCTAGTACGCGGATTCATGGAATTGAATTGCCCTTCGGTTATACGCATAACGAAAGATGACGAGCATAAGTTCCAGATTGTACCATGGATTTATGATCTAAGGTGTCCATTTAGCGCTATTTCTGTACTCCCAAATGGAATGCTTGCTGTGCCCTACGGAGAGGATCCAACTACATTAAGCATATATAATGCGATTGGTTCCTTGGTGTGGTCTGCAGATATCTTTGGGTTCAAATATTCTGTTGACAAAGTAATTAAAACATCCAATGGAAACCTTCTATTGGCTTCCGTTAACGGCGACAACTATGAACGAGTACTAACGGAGATCGATAGGGAAGGGAAAATTGTACAGCAGTATAAATCATCACTAACTGGAAACAGTCGAGTCAGTATTGCCGATATTCATGGTAGAATTGTGATTAGTGAAGCGCTCGAAGGAATCGAGCTGTTAGATTCTGAGTTGAATCTGTTGGATTTTGCTGGTCAGCGGCTGGGCCAAAGCATGCTTTCCCACCAATTGTATTACAACAGAGAGAGGAACGAGGTAATGAGTACTTGGGCTCTTAATTCTCGTGAAAGTTGCCTAACCATTTTCCGCTTCGTAGAAGAATAGAATAACTCTAAGGCATAGTTGTAAAAAAAACTTTAGAAACTAAATAAAAACGGAAAAACGTTTTTTTCAAAAAAATAAAAAACGAAAAAAACACGGGAGAAAAAGAGAAAAGAAAATAATTTGACTGTCACATCTTGTTGGCTCTACTGCAATTTAAAATTAAAAACCTTGTTTATAGAATTTAAACAGCAAATAACACAAATTTATTAGTAAACACTAAGTAACATTAATCTACAACAATTATTTTATTTCTTATACGTTTGGTTTAATAAGAAATTGAGAAATTAAAAATATTGAAATCTTTTCAAATTTAAATTGAACTGAAGTGTGAGCTTGTGATGTAGTAGCAGCATGCCTAGTTGCTTTATCTAAGGCTTCTCGTTTTCTTTTCATCGTATCTTGTTTCATCCTTTCAGTATTCTCTTCTCTGATCATATTCTTGATATATGTGGGCACTTTTTCACATGATTGTATATTGTTATCGTCTCCCACAAGATGACCCCTAATACGGATCGTACCACTCGAATAAACTTTCTCACAGTAAATGCATTTCAATTTAGCCAATGCTGAGTTTTGTCTTTCTCGTTTATCAAAGCAACGTTATTCCATTTTGCACCCTTTTCTTTTGGCATTTTGGATAACTTTAAAAATAACTTTTCAAAATTTAATTTCTTGTACTGTGATATTTAATAAAGTATTTATTTCTCAAATGACGACGTAAATAGTGTCGTAAATTAGCTGAATCCTTGAAAGTACGGAGACAACGTAAGGGACATCAGACAAAAATAAAATCATACAAAATAAGACGGATAAAAACGAGAAGAAAAATAAAAAACGAAAAAGCGAGATTTTTTGGAAAAAATAAAAAAGACGAAAGAAACGGTTTTAACAACTATGCTCTAAGGGATGTTGACGATGAGGACAATTAGTGGGTTTCAACATCTCGTGTAAAAGGCTAATGGTCGTATTATAGCTACTACTAAATGTACTTTAAAAACAAATCTGTTGAACAACCTGTTTTCTTTTTATGTTCTTTTAATTCTGTTTATTTTATTAAATTCTGCTGTGATCTTTACTGAGAGTTTCTAAGAAAGATTGCTGCGTTATGCCTCAACCCAGAGAGATGATCTTTCAGTAGGTCTAATTCTAAACTTCTAAAGCTAAGCGAAGGGCATGATGTTATTCACGAGTGCATACGGACTTCAATGGGTTTGCCGTTGCGATCAGGATGTGTGACGGCAGTCGGCAGGTATAGCAACTGCTCGCAATAAGAATTAAGAAGAAGAAGAAGAAGAAGAGCAGTCTCTTAAACTATATAGTCATGAGACAGCCATGGGTATGAAGTGTTACTGTCAGCGACTTCATTTTCTTAGCCTCGGCATATGAGGGCGTGGTTAGTCCATCTCCCCTTACGCCTATGACGCATTCTCGCTGATGTCATCAGATCCCCCCACGAACGACAGCCCCAGGCGATTACAAAATTTGAAACACAGTTTTACTGTTGAATTCTTTAACTCGCTGCCATCGTTTAAACCAGTCATTATTTTACCCACGCCTTTGCATGGCTCCATCTTGTCCCCCTGGCGAACGTACATCCGCCCCTGCGATTCAGAATAACAGACCTTAACGCGTGTAGTATTGAGTGCTTTTAACAACTTCACGGAGTTACCAGCGCGGCACAGTTTACTCGTTCCTGTTCCACGCGTGAGCCGAGTATGCTCCGTCTGAACTCCGAGCACATTTGGAGCCGCAGTAGATCGGGCTCTTTTGACGCGTCCGCCGTTGCACTATCGGCTGCGGAGTCGTATAAATGCAACGTCGATTGGCTTGGCCACTAGAAGACCCGCTATAGATCGGATTATCGGGCGAGTGTGTATACTAGCTCGTGGTGATGGACGTGATGGCTATTTCGCGGGCTAGATGAACACTTTGAGGCAAGCGGAGTATCTCGAAGGCAAAGCCGGACTTGATTGCCATGCATGTGGACTAATCGGGCGAAAGTCGGACTTCGAATTTGACAAACAGCTAACTTGCACGACTAAAATAAGGCGTGATATGTAAAAACCGTCTTAATTGAGGACACAACTCCATGGTATTTCGACAACAAACCGCCTTATTCGATAAATCGTGGTCATAATCTCTAGATATCTACAGCGCATATAGAGCTATATTGCGAGAACCAACTTATACATAGATGCAAAAAGCCGACTTGTATGACATAATCGAGGAACATCATGAAAACCCGACTTGGTCGACAAAAATTCGACACGTATTCAACATTAGACCGACATTCGACACAATACCGATATATTTGGTTTAAAACCGGCATATGCGACATAAGACCGGCATATTCGACATAAGACCGGCATTTTCGACATAAGACCGGCATATTCGACAAGATACCTACATATTCGACATAAGACCTGCATTTTCTACAAAGACCGACATTTTCGACAAAAGACCGACGTTTTCGACAAAAGACCGGCATATTCGACTTAAGACCGGCATTTTCTACAAAAGACCGACATTTTCGACAAAAGACCAACGTTTTCGACAAAAGACCGGCATATTCGACTTAAGACCGGCATATACGACTTCAGATCGGCACATTCAACAAAAGGTCGCTGTATTTGACGGCTTTTTGGTCTCAGTAAAAAATTTATATGAATATGGACCTCAAGACGCAGCCGGAAAGCAATATAACCGACCTTTAGCTCCAAGGTCATCTCCGTTTCTCGGTCCAACTGTGTCCATCGAATAGTCAAACGAGGACTTGGATATGATGAAGACGTTTTCAGCTGCGGGTCAGTCGCGTCGTTCAAAGGCGATTCTTTGGTTTGTTTATGTCGTGGTCAGCTGCTGGTCAAGCGCTGGCATTAGCCACGTCACTGACCACAAAAGGTCGACCGACCACATCAACACACCTAGCACCATTTCTTCGTCAACGGATGGCGCCAATTTCGCCGATAGAGGTAAGTTTAGACGTGTTTAACATACCTAAGGTTGACTCAACTCAGTTTAACCCGAGGTGGGTTTACTTTCTGGCAAAGGGCCCCATGGTCACATCGAATTCTGCGAGGGACCGCACGGCAGAGGGGTTCCTAAAGACAATGCATAAATATTCAGATATAGACATACGTAAATCGTACATGCGTAGATACATACCATGACACCACATATACACACGGCACGGTGATCTGTTGGTCAGAGCGCTTGGCCTGTAACGCAGAAAGTACGGGTTCACACCTCGCCCGAGGCGGTTACTGTGTATACGGACCTATATAGAGAGCAAGTCCTTCACTCATAATTGCTCAGCGCCATCGATGCTCTATCGTATGATCGTGTGTGCACCTCTGAACCTACACACATGCATGCTTACATACATACATACACACATACATGCATACACTTACATACGAGTACATACCACTGGGTCTGCATGAAATGCGGTCGTTCTATAGTGTATTGAACCAGAGGCGCCCGCAGCGTGACGCACTGATTTTTTGGTAAACGACAATACGGCATACTAAAACACTAGATGTTATCTAAATACAAAATTTCTAATGAGTCACTCTGAGTCATTTTCAGCTCATGACTACGATCGGCGGACAGAGGACGGGTAGGATGGGACGGGAGGGGGTGCGTTCAATTTTTTGGGGTGTGCGTCCAATTTTTTAAACCTGCGGGCGCCCCTGTATTGAACCGTGTCATATGCAATAATTTATGCGAGAGTAGAAGTTGTATGTATATGTAACTAAACAGTTGATGTAGCGCCTTTTACTGCCTGCGCCAGATTAAAAACAAGTACAGGTTAAATTCATCAAGAACCATGAGTAGATCAATAAATGAGCAACAACGAACAGCTCTCAGATAATTATAGAAGAGTCGCCACTGGTGAGCTCCCGCAGACATGTAGAGCCCACCAGACGGATTCCCATCAGGAATTATTACAAAGGTTTAATTACTGAGACCAGGTTTTAGACAATTGGATTGTCTGAACATGTATAAGTAAAACGTCAATTAATCATTATGAAGGCGGTTTATTGTATTGTATTGTATTGTATTGTATTGTATTGTCTATGGGCATTTATAAAGCTCCTCTCGCGGTATAGGGCATTCAGAAGCGCTCCCCTTTTAATGTGAAGCTCATAAACGGAGGGATATCTTTTGTCAGTGAATAACTCCATCTCGTCTCGGACAGTTGTTTATCTCTGCCCCATCCATTCCTGGCCGTAGATTTTTCCGCTCTGCTGCACAGGATGACCTGGTTGATCCCCCAGCTGGAACTTCCACGATGCAGCGTTGAAGCATCGTCGTGCATGGTCCAACTTTCTGGAGAAGGTTGCATAGCATCCTGCGACATGAGCTCCTTGGTCTTCTTCTGTATTCCGAAACTTCAGCATCGGCCTAGCCGAGGCTTAACCTAAGCCCAGTGTTTCCGGACTAAATCTCGCCGCGTATTAACCCAGGCTAACGAACGGTCTGACGATCGTGTTCTATCTCGTCCGAGAAATTTTCCGGCGTTAAGTCGGCCCCCGAGAAATTCGGCATCGCTCCCAAGTCCCAAGCGGACGTTGTCACTGTGAATCCACGCAGAGACATCTGCACCGGGTGTGGTAAGTAGACCACGCGTCATTGCGTCACTTTTTGTTCATGTATTAGAGAAGTTACTGTGGGTGTGTTTTCTTGTCGGCTTATTATCGGATGCCGTGCAGTTTGCCTTTCATCAAGGCACGTCGGTCGCCTATTAAGGAAAGGAGTGCTGGAGATTGATGGATTGCTACGCCACTCGTTCTTTCTGTGTCTCTGTGTCTGCGTGCATATGTGTTTGTATCTGCCGTTGTCTGCTGGTTGCTCTCTGTCTGTTTGCGTCCGAGAATATCGCGTCCAAATCGACGATTGTTTTGCATACAGACAAGTGAGAAAATGCGTCGATGATACTAAAGATTGCACTGCAGGCACAGATACATTCACGCATAGCTAGATGGACATGGACACGGGCATTGGCAGATAGACGAAGATAGATGCAGACACACACACATTGAGGTGGACGCGATCGATTAAACAAGCTATACCGCAATGCTGAAAACTATTTAGGGCCACAGAGAAGTTTGCGCTACAGAAATGTTCAACCGCAGACAGACGACTGACGGACGGACGGACAGACACAAAAAGACAGACAGAGGTAGGATAGAATTAAGGCAGTGGATAAACACAATACAGACATACTAAAATACAAGAAACGATGTAGCGTGAAGACATACTAGCAAAGATACAGAAATGCTTGCAAAGATACAGGCATACTAGCAAAATTCCAGACCTACCAGCAAGGATTCAGATATACTAGCAAAGATCCAGACATACCTGCAAAGATCCAGCCATACTAGCAAAGATTCAGCAATACCTGCAAAGATCCAGCCATACTAGCAAATATTCAGCAATACCTGCAAAGATCCCAGCCATACTAGCAAAGATTCAGCACTACCTGCAAAGATCCAGCCATACTAGCAAATATTCAGCAATACCTGCAAAGATCCAGCCATACTAGCAAAGATTCAGCACTACCTGCAAAGATAAAGCCATACTAGCAAAGATCCAGACATACTTGCAAAGATCGGACATAATTTTATTAGCAAAGATCCAGACATACTAGCAAAGATCCATACTAGCTAAGATCCATACTAGCAAAGATCCAGCATCCAGGATTACTAGCGAAGATCCAGACATGCCTGCACAGATGCAGGCATAAATTCACAGAGGGCTAAACGCAGCCAAAGACGAGGCATATCGATTTAATTTCGACTAATAAGTTCGGCCGGCTTTGACGTATTTCCGGGCGTTTGAACTCTCGAAATGAGTGCAAACGGCGTACGTCGGATAGATCAAAGACAGTCGGTAAGCGCTGATCTCGTTAACGCCTCCAACCGCTGAAGCAATCGCTGGAATGGCGCGAACGAGGCGACAGAACGAGCAGACGTTAATGAATTAGACGATTAATCGGTCTATTCGCGAGGCGCAGACGAGAAAAACTATCTTGAACGTTCTTGCGATGACTTCTTTTGTTAGATTTCTATGGCACGTATTCTATTGTTAAACTTCTACGCTCTTCGCTGCATTTCCATTTGTTCTCTGCGTGTGGTGTAAGCTTTTGTGTTATAAGCTATTTTTCGACTGCGGTGGTAAATTCTTTTGTTACACGTTTGCGCTTTGTTCTTCTCTTAGACTTCTGCGTATGCGGCCTATAATCTATTTTCAAACTAAGCCACTGCTGTGAATTCTGTCCTTAAATTTCTTGTTATTTTAAAGCTTCGCACATAAAACATATCGGCAAGTCATATTGGAACAAATTCTGGCATACAGTTAGAATAAGAATGGATTGGTGTATCTAATGTATACACAGAGTTAGAGGTTTTAGTAAATTTAAATTCTAATGTACAGAGTTAGAGTTTTTGGTAAATCTAGATGCTAAATGTACAGAGTAGAGATTTTTGGTAAATTTAAATTTGCTGTCTAGCTATGCATCACCGATAAGCAAGTGCAAAATGCATATTATATAGCTGCTGGATTTGCAATAATCTGCTGAACTTTAAATTATAATATTCGTCTGCCACATATTATATTCTACATAATTATACAGAGTACATCATTTATTATTTATGTATTTATTAAGCGCCACTATATACTGACAAGGCAACAATCGACGGAACTGATCAGCTATAGGTTCATACGTATTAACCGTCTTAGAGCAGGATAGAAAACGCACAATCGGCGTTAAAAAACTAGTTCAAACTAATAAGCTAACTTGTAATTGTAATTAGTAACTTCTATTACACCAGTGTATGATCATTCTAGTGCATAAAGCTTCAACCGATGGCGCAATAAAACCAAGTCATGATCAGGTCAATATCCAGAAGATCAGCTTACTAAGACAGAGTGCAGACTGTGGTAGATAAGCAATTTGAAAGAGGTAAGTTTCCAGTTGAGAACGCATTGACACAAGCGTCCGAGCAGAACGGGAAGACACAGGAAGAAAGTTCAAAATCTAGATCCAGCAGCCGAAAAGCTCGTTCACTAGGAACGGCTCTAGTTGTAAGTATGACTAGAGAAAGACAATCAGATGATAGACGAAGACAATCAGATGACCAGACAAAGACAATCAGATGACCAGAAAAAGACAATCAGATGACCAGACAAAGACAATCAGATGATCAGACAAAGACAATCAGATGACCAGACGAAGACAATCAGATGACCAGAAAGACATTCAGATGACCAGACAAAGACAATCAGATGACAAGACAAAGACAATCAGATGACCAGACAAAGACAATCAGATGACCAGACGAAGACAATCAGATGACCTTGTTGAATAAGTCTGGGGAATAAGGACTGAGTTTAAGGAGTTTAAGACTTTGTGTTGTAGTTTGACGGAGTTCGATGCTTTATAAACTACGAACTCCAATTCGAAAGAAATCCTTTGCTGGACAGGAAGCCAAGGCAAGCCAAGATTTAAGCACAAGGGTTATATGTTCATATTCGAAGTAGAGAATATTTGATTTATACAGAGACTATTCGACCAATACGGAGAATATTCGACTTATACGGAGAATATTCAAAATGATCCAAATATGTAAATGTAAAATGTTCGATTTACACAGGAACATTCTACGTATATGGAAAGTATTCTAATTATATAGAGATTTTTCGACTTTTTCAGAGTACTCAAAATGTAGAGAACATCTACCTAATACAGAGAACACCGGGGTACTTATAACGAGCGTGTTCTACTCATCGAAGGGAGTTGCCATTCACAAAGAGAATATTCGACTAAAACAGAGTATTATACTAATACTTTTTGCTGAGCTGTAGTATATAATACCGGAATCTAAAAACCCCGAACTGGAGATCGGTCTCCCCTGCTGTCTGATCCTCAAACAATCGACACGCATTGATTCGAATGAAGGCGATCTCCTACCGTGGACTTCCCCCAAAGGGCTGTGTATTGCTGGCTAAAATTGCATCAGTCCCCGTAGCAACGCTCCAAGCGACGGCTTGCCTAAACCAAGCGTCGCGAATAAAGAAGTCGGCGTTTGCGTGAGCTGTTTTTCCCGGTTTTAACGGTCCGTGGAGTTGACGGTCGGGAGTTGCGTGAGCTGTTGTTCCTGTTTTTAACGGTCGACGCAGTTGCGTGAGCTGTACTTCCCGGTCCTAGCTGTCGACGTGTGTAGGGAGGGAGGGTCATTTTGGACGAATCTACTACGGTGCACAAAACGACGTCTTTGTCGAGCGGATAAATACGATAGCAGGGACGGAGGGAGGCAAGTCGGCTTTGGGAGAGGGAGACTGGAGGGCGGGAGACGAGGAGTAGGGGAAATACGGGAGGAGGGAAGGAGAGAGGAGTGGTCACTAGGGTAATGGCGAATAGTACAGGCAAGAAATGGACAGAATGGGAAAATGATGTTCTCACTGACCAGAACAGGCAGCGCAACATTACGATAATGACAATGATCATTATTTTGTCGTTGCTCTTTTGTTCCCATTATTGCTAATGACTATTATACCTCTGTGTCTTGGTGGACTGATCTCCTGGATGTTGACGTGATTACGGTTTGGTTTTGGTGCGCCATCGGTTGATGCCTTGTGCATTAGACGCCAAAGTGATGGAAGTTTCTAATTACAGCTACGATTACAGCCGCAAGGTGTCGTTACAATCTGGATATTATTATTATCATTATTGTTATTATTATTTTTTTTACCCGAGGTATGTATGATCCCTCAGGTGCAAGATACTAATTAATGGTGTTGACTCTGGAGTGGCCGTCCTGGTCAAGATCTGGGAAAACAAAAGTGCTCTGGAAGGCGACTGCGTTGAAACGTTGAATTACAACGGACAGGCGCTGGAACAGATAGCTGGTTTCCCTTGGGTCTCCCGAGATTTGACTTAGGAGACGTCCAAGGTCAAAGAGGAATGCCTGTCCCGCGGCGTTAGCTGGTCCCAAGGTTTGTTATTATTATTATTATTATTATTATTATTATTATTATTATTATTATTATTATTATTATTATTATTATTATTATTATTATTATTATTATTATTATTAGGCTCTATTTGGACACCTTTAAATCGCTGTTTCAAACGATATAGGCCTCTATACCCCTCACTTCGTTTAATCGCTAGCTTTTCTTCATGCAACAGTCGCGACGTCAACGGCCCTGTGAGCCACAAGGTGTCGTTAAACACTGAAACTCTACTGCTACTACCACTACTGCTGCTGCTGCTGCTGCTGCTGCTACTACTACTACTACTAATAATAATAGTTTTATACACTGAATTAAAACAAAGCACTATTAACTAAAAACAGTCAATTTTATTACCTCTATTATATAAGCTTATTGGCCTTATCAAGAAATAAATTTGTCATAATAATAATAATAATAATAATAATAATAATAATAATAATAATAATAATAATGATGATGATGATGATGATGATGATGATGATGATGATGATGATGATGATGATGATAATAATAATGATGATAACAATAATAAATATAATGATAATAATATAATAATATATTATTGTTATTATTAATTAATAATAGTAGTAGTAGTAGTAGTAGTAGTAGTAGTAGTAGTAGTAGTAGTAGTAGTAGTAGTAGTAGTAGTAGTAGTAATGACTATAGGTTGTTGATGTTGTTACATTCCCTCTCTTCTATCACGTTGTGTCTGCCTGTCTGTGAAACATTATTCGCTGATTCCATCCGTCCAATCAGCGATTGCCTCAATTGCCTCTCTGTCGGATATTTTTTCTTGCCATCGCTGATTGCAGAACTCGTTACCGCCAACGGATTCGGTGGAGAGGCAAGACATTGCGGCGGTTCAGATTGCCACCCGGCTCTTTTCAAGACTCTCTGCTTCGCTAAGCATTAATAATAATTTCTTATATATATATACATACATACATACATACATACATATATTTATGTATATATACATATACTATTTTTATATACATATGTATATATTCATGTATAAAAGAAGCATTATATACGATAAGCGTTAATAATTTCACCTCACACACACACACACACACACACACACACACACACACACACACACACACACACACACACACACACACACACACACACACACACACACACACACACACACACACACACACAACACACACACACACACAGACCAAAGTTTGAACACTGCATGCTTAAAGAAATATATAGTATACATGCGCAAATATATAATTTATATATATAATGTATAATACGTATATATATATATATACATATATATATATATGAATATGTGTGGAGGCCCTATATAGTTATTTTATATATTGTATACGCCTGCGCATGCATACGTGGACTGGACATTTATATTATATGACAGGCGCCTATATAATATTTAGATATGCATATATTTATAGTATGTATATAATATTTATAATGGCAATTATGAAAGTTATATATATACGCACTCAGCCGCATTTAAGTGGGCATTTATATAGCGCCGTAAGTGACCTGTCAATTTACGAAAATGCGTCGCAGTGCATGATAAGAAACACGTGGCTCAGTTCCAGATACACTTTCGTATGTTTCATAATCTTAAGCAGTTCTTTAAGGCGCCATATAAATGCCTAGGTACGTACATAAATGAATCAGCTGGACCGTTAAGTGGCAGGGGCTTTCGACTGGCGCCAAAATGCGCTATAAAAATATAAAAATGAGCGCCTGTTTGCCAAGACGTCTACATTAACGAAGGTCATAATGGTAGACTCAACTATAATTGGCTATTTTATCGCATTTCTGGGAAAATATGGTTTAAGCCGGCAGTCGAAGTGATTACTCTTCTCATACTAATCTAATCCGACCATAATCCGACCTTAATCCGAGTCTAATCCTATTTAATCCGTCGCCTTAGCGAGTCACGTGTCGCTTGACGCTGGCCAGACGCTTGGCGAACGAAGGGAGTGAGTGGAAAAGATCACGAATAGATCGATAGGCATTTTGCACGTCTCTGTGCCGAAGGGGGCATAGATCCTGCCACTAAATTGAGACGCCAGACGACCCCTTGCTACGAATATGAAACAGAGAGAGAGAAAGAGAGCGAGGCAACGAGAGAACGACACACAGACAGATAGACAGACAGACAAACAGACACAGAAAAGCAACGAGAGAGAGAGAGAGAGAGATGTGAAGCGGCATGAACTGGAATCGACAGGGGTTCGAGGCTATTCATGCGGCCGCTCGTAGACAGAGGTCGAGGCTATTCTGGCCGGTCAGAGGTCGCGCGGTCAGCGGCTGAGCTCGCTTTAAGCGGTTGAGTGATAATGCGAGCCCTACTGGGGGGGGGGGGGTAGGTCACGCGACAGATGACTTAGTATGACGTCGCTCGTCCGGTCGCCATTAGCAACGCAAACAATGCTGGCGACAAGAAAGAGGAAGCGAGGAAAAACCCGGATGGATTTTGAGGACGGAAGGCAGGCAGACAGACAGACAGACGACAGACAGACAGACAGACAGACAGACCGGCACGTTAAAAAGATGCCAACGGAATATGACATGGATGAATGACAGTGATGATGATGATGATGATGATGATGATGATGATGATGATGATGATGATGATGATGATGATGATGATGATGATGATGATGATGATGATGATGATGATGATGATGATGATGATGATGATGATGATGATGATGATGATGATGATGATGATCCCGGTAGTAGTGATGTTAGTGTTGGTGGTGGCGGTAAGCTTGATATAATAAGTCGTTGATTGCGATGATGTTCATGACAGTGTTTTTGGCAATGATGATGATGATGACGACGAGTATGATGTTGATGACGACGACTACAACGACGGCGATGATGATACCAACGGGGACAGCGACGTAGTTCAGAATGACACCGACATAATTGTCTGGAGAGGCGTGGTGTTGCCATGGCAGAGATTGAAGGCTGACGACCCGACATTCGCAAACCAACAGTCGGATATGATTTCCTCACGGGTTCATGGCTGGACAACAGGCTGTCCGTTGACATCAAGAGACATTGGGAATTGAACCCCGAGCGCAGAGGTCTAAGATCAAGCCCTGCATCATTTGTCTGCCACCACCGAGGGTCCAAGCGGTAGGTTGTTAGGTTTAAGGAACCTAAAAACTACGAAGTTCCATAAGAAGTTTCCAACTTCTATGTTTTTTGGTAGAGAAAAGAGATCCTTATGCAGGTTGGCGCGCCATCGGCGAATGCCTTGTGCATTGGACACGGGGGCGGGGGGATAACAGTTACTTAATAAATAATTAATAATTATTAATAAGAACAGAACTCGAATGTTGGAGTTTTGTTTTTACATTTTTGTTCATTCGTTTCTGACTGAGAAACAATTTGTAATTAATTATTGCAATTATTAGTTATTGCAATTTCAAAAGAGATCTAGCTGCCTCAGAGTACACTGCGCCACTGAACGCACAGTTAACTATTCTATGAGTTAAATATTCTATGAGTTATGTAGTTCTATGAGTTAAATATTCTATGAGTTAAATATTCTATGAGTTAAGTAGTTCTATGAGTTAAATATTCTAAGAGTTAGGTAGTTCTATGAGTTAAATATTCTATGAGTTGAATATTCTATGAGTTAAGTAGTTCTATGAGCTACAAATTCTTTGAGTTAAATATTCTATGAGTCAAATATTCTATGAGTTAAATATTTTATGAGTTAAATATTCTATGTGCTAAGTAGTTCTATGAGCCATATATTCTATGAGTTAAATATTCTATGAGTTAAGTAGTTCTATGAGTTACATATTCTATGAGTTAAATATTCTATGAGTTAAATATTCTATGAGTTAAGTAGTTCTATGAGTTACATATTCTATGAGTTAAATATTATTTCTCTTACATATTGTATGAGTTACATAATTCTAAAATTTAAATATTCCTTGAGTTAAATACTCTACGAGTTAAATATTCTATGAGTTGAATATCTCATGCATTAAATATTCTATGAGTTAAGTATCCTATGAGTGAAATATTCTGTGCGCCACCATGTTGTTTACTTCGTCTGAAAACAAAACTCGAGAACCACAGAACTCCCTAAAAACCGAAATATTTCTTTTCAAGACGTAGGTTTTTGCACACATGGCGACCACACAATTTAAACTGAGCGATTAAGTTTATTAAGCGCCGTAAGCTGTGGTCTGCAATTAACGTGCGCAATAGGAGTTATTGACCGTCGAGTGTTATGGATATTTTACGAGAAGGACTTAACAGCTGCGTCTGGAATAAACGTGGAACCTTTTCGAGCGTCGAAAAGATCGATGACTGCAAATCGCAGGGATATTAGATTTGGCACCGTACCAAGACTGGTCTGCAGTGGATGGGTGGATGGATGGAGAAAGGTGATTGGATAGATGGGCGGATGAAACAGTATATAGAGAGACGCTATTTATCCTTCTATCTATCCATCCATCTATTCATCCGAACATTAATCTAATCATCCTTTGATCCATCCATTGATCAGTTCGCACGTCCGCATATCAATCTAATTCACCCAGCGATCCATCCATCCACCAAGCAATCCGTCCATCCATCCATCCGGCCATATATGCACCCATTCATCCACTCACCCATACATCCGTCCATATATCCATCCACTCACCGATCCATCCATCCATCCATATATCCATCCACCCATCCATCCATCCATCTATCCATCCGTTCGTCCATCCGTCCGTCCGTCCATCCATCTATCCATCCTCTCCTTGTAGATAACAAAGGCCAACGCATCGTGAAGTCAGCATTAGATTCCGTTCGTGATTCCAGTTCCGCGCGCCTGGACGCGCATGCGCAGTCGACGAACGACTCACTTCCGGCATACCTGCAGACCGCCTTCAGCGGAACCGGAAGTCTCGTGAGTCGCGACAACGCAATACGATTTCCGGTGATGTTTACGACGTCTGCATCCTATCTAGTAACAAAACATAAACTCTATGGAAAGTTCAGCATCTATTTTAAGGTAAGGAACTCCTTACAATTGACAGAAAGGACTTTATTTAGGAACCGGATCATCGATGCTGCCAACTCTACAGTACAGCTTTCTGTTCTCACTGGCTGGCTCTGTCTCTGTCTGTCTGTCTGTCTGTCTGTCTGTCTGTCTGTCTCAATATATGTATAACATATTATATATATAAAAATAAATAAATAAATAAATAAATATATATATATATATATATATATGTATATATATATATATATGTATATATATATATATATATATATATATATATATATATATATATATATATATATATATATATATATATTGAATCGAAGTCGCCCAGACTCGCCCTGCTGTTATTTTTCACCCATTCGTTTTCTCCTGATTTCTCCCATTGACACCTGTTAATGCAAACCCGATTGCCTGTTACCTTTTCTAACTGTTGGTCAGGCACGTAACTAGGATTTTTCGTTTGGGGGGGCTTAAACCTTGAACATGGCAACATTTATACAGTGTTCATACGAATTTTAGCCGTAAGCATACAACGGCTTGACTTGTTTGGGGGGCTTCAACTTCGTTTGGGGGGGCTTAAGCCCCCCCAAGCCCAACGCTAGTTACGTCCCTGCTGTTGGTGATCAGTAGTGCGACTTAAATTCAATTCAAAGTAAATAAAAACTTAGTGAATTATATTGAATAAAATAAAGTCGGTAACTTATTCAGTCATCTTTCAATCTTTAATTAAGGGGCCATCCACATATTACGTACGCACTTAGGGGGGGTCGGATTTTGGCGATTTTGCGTACGGGTGCGAACGGGGGGGAGAGGGGGGTAACAAAATGTGTACGTACCCAAAATAAATTTCTAATTATAACGTCCACATTAGCCTATTTATAACTCTGTATTATCCTATAGTCGTCCCATGGCATTTTATTACATTATATAAAAGCCATGTGCAGTTATTCTGTGCTGTGAACGACACCTATAATTTGTCTATATTGGCCCTTCAATAATCTGGCCTAAAGTGCAGACAGGCTGCCTGGAGACACTTTCTGCAGCTGGTCATCGGGGGGGGGGTGCGTCAAACGTACGTACTCAGGGGGGGGGGGTGGTGGAAGAAAGTACGCTTGCGAAGAGGGGGGGGAGGGGGTCCAATTTTCCCGGATTTTTGTGTACGTAATATATGGATGGCCCCTAATTCGTTAAGTCAAGCAGCCAGTTAACCCAAGCCAGCAAGACAGACATCCAGTAAGTCAGCAAGTAAGTCAGTAAACCAGCAAATCAGTCAGCCAGCAAATCAGTCAGCCAGCAAGTCAGCCAGTCAGTCAGTCAGTCAGTCAGTAAGTAAGTCGGTCAAGCAAGCATGCGAGCAATAATTATTGGTGTGGATGTGGAAGCAGAGATCTCGACGCAGGTGCCATCTCTCTCTCCAAACCTCGTGTAACGGCAGATCTCAAAATCTCTCCATTTCCTCAACGTCACGCAAAGTATATCCTGTACACAGTTTCATCTAAAGCGCAAAGCTCTTCAGACCTCTTAACCTACTCACAGATTACCAAGCTACTCACCATCCAACCTCCCAGTTCTACTCGTTTCTCGTCACACCTTTCGCCGTCTCGACCTGCATCTGCTCCTTCATCTACGCTGCGCTGGAGCTCTTTGGGACGATCTCCCGATTGTCAGTCTGAGGGAGTTAACAACCGATGATATAGCGCCAGTGTCTTTCTTGTAAGTTCCAACTTTCTAAAGCGCTATTCTAAAGCTATAAGCGCAGGGCGTCAGCTTATTCACGAGCGTTGATTAGTTCCTGCAGGTCCTCCAGATTTGATGCGACGACGCTGAGATATTTCGGTGATTTACATTTACACGACAGATGAAGACGACGCAGTCGATTGGTCTCCTTCTCTACAGCGGTGTCGCCTCCTCAAAGGACTTCATGGCCATCGAGATCGTGGGTGGCCAGTTGCGGTACGTCTTTGATGTCGGCAGCGGTGTGCGTGTGGTCCAGCCTCTGACGCCACGTCCGGTCAACGACAACCGGTGGCACGAAGTGACCGTTGTCCGTCCGAGTGTCACGCAGCACGTGCTACGAGTCGACGAGGTGGACAGTCTTGACCACCTGCCAGACACGCGTTCGGTCCACTACGATCTGGCCGCTGATGACCTCTACGTGGGAGGTCTGCCGAGGGCGATGTTCGGAAGTGGACTTGGAGGGGGTCTCGCGCGACAGGTCAAGTCGAGGCATGGGTTCCAGGGGTGTCTGGCATCGCTCGTGCTCGACGGAGTGGCTTGGAAGATGGCCGAGAGTCGAGTTCAGGTGCCCGAAGAACACCGCAAGAACATCAAAGAGGGATGCGTCGGTAAGATCAAAGACGTCGATTAGACTAAAGACATCGGTTAGATAAAAGACAGTTCACAGTTCGGAAGTGGGCTTGGAGGGGGTCTTACGCGACAGGTCAAGTCCAGGTATGGGTTCCAAGGGTGTCTGGCGTAGCTCGTCCCTACCATTCTTCTTTCTAATGTCGGTAAGATAAAAAAAAGACGTCGGTAAGATCAAACACGACGATGATGAGAATAGATTAGATTGGATCTGAGTGGACTAGATGCAATTAGGCATTGGCGATGAACTGTAATTATGATGATGTTTGTGTTGATAATTACGACGAGAGAATGATGACGACTATGAAATAGTTGCGATGATGAAGAATATGAGCGCCAAGGCGACAGTGCTCCCTGTCTGTCCGTCGGTCTGTCGGTCTGTCTGTCTGTCTGCCAGTCTTTATGTCTGTCTGCGTCTATTCTATCTATTGCCCTACCATTCTTCTTTCTATTTTCATATCCAACGCCCAGTCGACCCATTAGGAGAACGCAAGGATGGCGAACGAAGAGGGGAGTAGGCGGGAAGAGTCCAGGCACAAAGGAGTGTGTCAGGGAAGAGAGAGAAGGTGGTAGGGAGAAATTATGCCAGGGAAGAGAGAGAAGGTGGCAGGGAGAGATTGTGCCAGGGAAGAGAGAGAAGGTGGCAGGGAGAGATTGTGCCAGGGAAGAGAGAGAAGGTGGCAGGGAGAGATTATGTCAGGGAAGAGAGAGAAGGTGGGAGAGATTATGCCAGGGAAGAGAGAGAAGGTGGCAGGGAGAAATTGTGCCAGAGAAGAGAGAGAAGGTGGCAGCGAGAGATTATGCCAGGGAAGGCAGAGGGAGAAAATGAGAAGGGAAGCAGAGAAGCGGGGATGGAGGGACTGGTGGAGGAAGAGGAGTGGGAAGAAGGTGATAAGGAGAGAGGGACGGAGAAAGGAGGTTAGACAGAGAAGGAGAGTGATACCAATGAGGCATAGAGGAAGTGAAGCAGGCGAGAAGAGGACAGAAACAGGAGAGAAACAGCGATAGAGAGAGAGAGAGAGAGAGAGAGAGAGAGACAGACAGACAGACAGACAGACAGACAGACAGACAGACAGACAGACAGACAGACAGACAGACTGAGACAAAGAGAAAGAGAGAGAGAGATGGACTGACGGAGGGAGGCGAGAGGAAGGAAGACTGGATGGACGAAGTGGTGGAGCTCAAGATGGAAAAGACAGAAGGAGGAAAAGAGGGTCAGATGCAGGAAGGGATGAAGGACTGAGTTATCATCACATAAATCAAAGCGACGACGCTGTGGATTAACTGTCCTCTCTCTCTCTCCCTCTCTCCTTCCTCCTCCTCCTCCTCCTCCTGCTCCTGCTCCTCCTCCTCCTCTCTTAGACCACCCGCTGCGAGGAGTGGTCAGCCAAGCAAACGGACCGATAACAGGTTTCAATTAACGACAGACCGGTCGCTGGACGGCCGGCCGGATGCTGGTCACTCAAGCGAGTGACCAGCACTAGAGGACGCTGGGCGGCGATGTCCAGCTGTCCACTCGCTGCCGTCCAGCCGAGGAGAAAGAAAAATAGAAAGTTGCGCTAGATAAATAGCCCTGTAAACGTTTTGTTCTTACCCTGTTTGGTCCTTCTCTATGTCTGCCTATTGGTGTCTCTCTCTCTGCCTCGAATTGTCGCGGGAACTGCTTTCTAAGTACAGCTGCAGCGTGATGATTGAATAAATCAAGAAGGAAATCAGTCAGTCAATCAATCAATCAATCAATCAATCAATCAATCAATCAATCAATCAGTCAACCAGTCAATAAGTTCAATAAAGCAATCAATGCACCAGTCAATCAATCAATCAATCAATCAAATCAATTGGGGAGCCAGTGAATCAGTCAGTCAGTCGTCAGGCAGCCAAGCAATCAATCAATACAAATAAGTCATCCAAGATGCCAAGATCTCGTTCAATCAATGATTAGTCAATCAGTCATTGTCGTCCATCGTTGTCATCATCGTCGTCGTCGTCATCGTCATCATCGTCATCACCAAGTACGAACGAACAAACGAGCCGCTTTACACCCTGTTCCGGAAAGCTTACGCAGATTACGAGCGTAATAATTCGTTCATTGTTGTTTGTGTTTTTGATGGACTGAAGGCCCAACGGACGAATGCAGTGCGTCCGTCTGTGCCAATGGAGGCGTCTGCGTCCAACAGTGGAATTCCTACGCCTGCGACTGCGAGATGACGTCATTCACCGGACCCAAGTGCAATGACGGTGTGTTTCGACGTGAAAATTAGTTCCAGATTGTCTGTATTGATATTATTTTTGATATTATTATTGATACTATTATTATTATTATTATTATTATTATTATTATTAGTTCCAGAATGTCTGTATTGATATTATTTTTGATATTATTATTGATACTATTATTATTATTATTATTATTATTATTATTATTATTATTATTATTATTATTATTATTAGTTCCAGATTGTCTGTATTGATATTATTTTTGATATTATTATTGATACTATTATTATTATTATTATTATTATTATTATTATTATTATTATTATTATTATTATTATTATTATTATAATTATTATTATTATTATTATTATTATTATTATTATTATTATTATTATTATTATTATTATTATTATTATTATTATTATTATTATTATTATTATTATTATTATTATTATTATTATTGATATTATTATTATTATTATTATTTTATTATTATTATTACAATTATTATTATTATTATTATTATTATTATTATTATTATTATTATTATTATTATTATTATTATTATTATTATTATTATGCCTGATTTGGGATGCCACAGTGATAGACACGGTGGCCCCATCTTACCTGCCCACCACATCAATTCAGGCCGGGGGTGCAGTCGAAGTGGCGGATGCCAGAAAGACCACCAAATACAAGCAACTGTCGCAGTGCTATTGTTTCGTGCCACTAGCCTTTGAGACCTTCGGCCCAATCAATGCTGCTGGACTAGCATTCGTCAAGGACCTTGGACGTCTTCTGAGCCAGGTCTCAGGAGACCCAAGAGAAGCTAGCCTCCTCTTCCAACGCTTAGCTGTGACAATCCAGCGCTTCAACGCAGCCGTCTTCCGCAACACTTTTGCACTTCCAGGTCACGATGAAGATGGTCACTCCAGAGATTAATTTTCACATATTTAGTATCTGACTCCTGAGAGACTATATGTACCTCGGGGAAAATTTTTATTATTATTATTATTATTATTATCTGTCCAGCGACGTAATATTAATTAGTGTAATAATAATAATAATAATAATAATAATAATAATAATAATATTATTATTATTATTATTATTATTATTATTATTATTTTTTTTTTTTTTTTTTTTTTTTTTACCCGAGGTAGTAAAGATCCCTCGGGCTGTAAAAGAAGATTAAAAACAGTTTATTGGTTCTCGTCTCCGACTTCGTGCCCAAAAGTGCCTCTGAATGCAACGCCATTGAACCGTTGCGTGCAAACTGACAAACGCTGGAACAGGTGCATGCTTTCTCTAGGGTCTTATTATTATTATTATTATTATTGTTATTATTATTATTATTATTATTATTATTATTATTATTATTATTATTATTATTATTATTATTATTATTATTATTATTATTGTCATTATTTTTGCCCTGAGGTACTTCGTTCCCCCAAGGACTTAGTAATTAGAAGTGTTTTGTTTCTGGAACGGCTGCAACTCATCCGTGCCGGGTAGAGGGTTGACAAAGAGCCGCAAAACCCTATGCACGGCGTAAAAGCGTTGAATTGTTATTGAAAGTCGCCGAAAGAGAAACTGGCCTCTCGGGTTCGCCAGTGGCTTGAATGAGGTGGCAGCCTAAGTCTGAGGCGAAAGCAAGGCCTTTGTTGTTAATGGAGCCTAACGTTTCCACAGTCAGCGGGATGAAGACGTACGATGTAAAGAGGGCGTTGTATTTCTGGTTCATTCTGTCCACTGTCACCTCGGCCGCTGCTCTGGCTCGAGTGACTGTTGCGGGAAGATAAGATGGCGCGAGCGTGTCCACCACCTTGGCATCTCGCACCAGGCCTCTGTCCGGCTTTACAATGGATAGGGGTGATGCCATCGAGTCTTTTGCCGTCAGATCGGCCCAGGCCCTGGTGTATATACAGAGCTTTCACAGTTTTATTATTATTATTATTATTATTATTATTATTATTATTATTATTATTATTATTATTATTATTATTATTATTATTATTATTATTATTATTATTATTATTATTATAATTTTCATTATTATTATATTCATTATTATTATTTTAATTATCATTATCATTAATGGTAGTAGTGTGCTTGATTGAAACCGTTTGTTGAAGCACCACACAACAGACAAATAAAATGAGTAGTAGTAGTGGTATTAGTAGTAGTGGTAGTAGCAGTAGTAGTAGCAGCAGCTGCAGTAGGCCTATAGTAGAAGTAGTATTTTAATGTTTAACGACACCTTGTGGCTACCAGGGCTGTTAATGTCGACATTTCAGTTAATCGTTTGACAGATAACACTGCCTACTTACTCTTTGACAATGATAACATTGCCAACTAGGCCCTATTGAGCGAAGTAAGGGATATACAGCAGTTTGATAAAGCGTTTGAGGGTGTCTATACAGAGCGTTCACAGTTTAACGACATCTTGTATTTGCCGGGAGTTTTGACCTTATTTCACCGACACTTTTGGAAAAACTGAGGAGTACATAGCGTTTGAAACAGCGATTTAAAGGTGTTTAAACAGCCTAATAATATTAAGAATATAACGCCTTCTTGTGTCTATAACGTCCATAGCACCGGCGTCTAGTGCACAAGGCATCAGCAGATGGCGTACCAAAACCAAGCCGTAATCAGGTCAACACCCAGAAGATCAGTCCGTAAGACAGAGAGGCAGCCTACGGTGGGTAAGAAATTTTAAAGAGGTACGTTGTAAGTTGAGAATGAAATGGTACAAGCGACTGAGCAGAAGGAGCAGGTATAGGAAGAGAATTTCTAAATCTCTGTCCAGCGACGTAATATTAATTAGTGTAATAGTAATAATAACATAATAACAGTAGTAATTAATTTCTTCATCACCAGCGGCATCGTTGTAAAAACGATGACGACTATGATTATGGCGGCGCTATAAGATTGTTGCTGTTGCAGACAGCGTTTCGTTCCGGTTCGGTGGTCTGGGTGGAGTGATAACGATGGCTTTGACCGATCGAGAGGACAGTAAGTCCGACCGCCTGGCTCTCGGATTCATCGTAGCACCGTCTCCACAGCTTCATCAACATCACCATCACCAGCATCTTCCTCTCCACGCTCAGCTGCTGCAACCGGCGACGCTGCTTCGCCTCAGTAGCACCACGTCCAACGACTTCATCCAAGTCGAAATGGTACATAATCATTGTTAATAATAAGACGATTTATATAGCGCCGTGATTCAGCCGAGACTGAGAAAAAGGGCGCTGTACATGAGTTACAAAACTCAATGACAGTCACACGAAAGTTTAAAAGATAGGACGTGAGCTGTGATCGGCAAGACTGTTCCATGCAGTTGGTCCAGCCGCTCCAGCGACAGATAAGGAACAGTCGCCAAACCTGACAGTAGACCGTGGGACTTGTAGCTGATTTCTTCGATGAGGATCGTAGCCGACATACGTTCCTGTTGTCTGTTCCCCAAATGCAGAAGTCAGGAATATACTGTGGCATGAGGTCATTCAGTGCTTTGTAAGTGATCAAGCACATGTTGTATACATGATTCGCTGAACAAAACGCAGCCAGTGTAGTCTGTCGCACAACAGATCAGTGACATGATCGGATGGTGTCCGGCCATAGATGACACGGGCAGCAGCGTTAAGCACCGATATTGTTGTTCTAGACTGAGCAGTAGCACAGCGCTTTCGGGGAGCAACCAGAAGGGCTCTGGCGTCCGAGCGAAGCGTGGAGAGACCAGGGAGAGAAGAGATCAAGGTGCGGAAGGTCTTGAGATATGAAGGAGCTACCCCGACCAAATAGTTGCGCAGTAGAGTTAAACTTTTGAACTGGATACGCTGAGGCACAGGAAGCCAGTGGAGAGTGTCCCGAATGAAGGCAGGTATCTCATGCTCAGTGGCAACAGTGGTGTGAAAAAAGCGATCGCATTCGAGCGTTGGACGTCTCCCGTTATTTTTAATATAATTATTGGTTATTATTGTTATTGTTGTTGTTATTATGCATTTATTAAGCGCCACTATATACTAATCAAGCTTCAGCCGGAAGCGCTGAGCAACTGTGAGCTAAGGACTTGTCGAAGGTCCCTGAGCAGTAGCCGTCTCAGAGGAGGATGGAGCCCGTACTCTCCGCATTCAGATGCGAGCGCTTTAACCAATCGGCTACCGTGTCCCATACTTTAGTCAAAATGGCCAGATTCGGGTGAAGACCTCTTGCCCAACCCATAAGACACACACATTGGGACAACATTGGAGCAACGTTGTCAAACACTGTCGCAATTCGTGTGAACTGTCTGCAGGGACTACACGTGTATCATGCGACCTTGTTAAATTATGAAGGAATTCATAACTGTCTCGCTTCAAATGAGAGACCGACCTATTGTTTATTCGTTTAAATTGTTACAAACACGGATTGTTGCATCATTTCAGTTATTGAACACATCCTTTGTTACTAAGTTTAGATTCTGCTACTATTTTGTAATATCATTTTTACAATTTCACTAATTTTAACGTGCAATGATACAAAAATGTGCAGTGATGAAAGGCTGTTAACCGCTCTTTGTGCATGAAAGGAATCGTAATTCATAATAATTTATGATTTTTATGTACTCTGGCGCTGGCCATGTGTTGTGCAGTGGTAAATTTTCCTTAAAACATGCCCTGAGGCCTATTGCTTACGTCACTTCAATTATAATCAAACAAATCTATAATTATATAAGTTCGCTTTGAAAATATAGGCTAGTCCTATTGTTACGTCACTTCAATTTTGAGACATGTCTATAATTAAAATTGTAAATTTAGGGAACAAAGGCCAATTGTTACGTCACCTCAATTATGAAAACCAAATCTAATGGTATATAAGTTCACTTTGAGAATTAGGCTATAGGCCAATTGTTACATCACTTAAATTATGAGACAGGTTTATTATTAAAATTTTAAATTTAGAGAATAAAGGCTTATTGTTACGTCATTGCGATTATGAGATACGTCTATTATTAGCAATTTTAAATTGAGAGAATCAAGGCCTATTGTTACGTAACTGCAATTGTGAAACACATCCACTATTAGTAATTTTAAATTTATAGAATAAAGGCCCATTGTTACGTCACTTCAATTGTGAAACTCATCTATTTATTATAATTTTAAATTTATAGAATTGTCGCAATTCCATTGTTACGTCACTTTAATTGTGAAACTCATCCACTATACTAATAATTTTAAATTTATAGAATAAAAGCCTATTATTACGTCACTTCAATTGTGAAACACATCCATTATTAAAAAAATAAAATTTTAAATTGAGAAAATAATGGCCTATTGTTGCGTACTTAAATTGTAAAACACGTCAATTATTAATGATTTTAGCCCAATTTAAGAAAATGAAGGCGGGTGTGTGGATGTCCGTTCTTTTCGGGACAGAAGTTTCAGTTTATATTTTTATTTAATTATAAGTTTGGATGCTAATTATTTTATTAATTTTTTTTATGTTTTTCATTACCTTTCGCATAAAGTTCGGGAAACATTTTCAAGCTGTCTCAAATGTTGCCGTAGTGTCTATAAATAGCCAGATAGGGCAACATAAATACTGTTACGCCGTTGCCCACCCCCAGCCCTGGGTGCTAAGTCAGTCTGTTTAAATGGGGCGGGAACGCGTCTTCGCAAGTCCATGGAAGGAAGAACCTGTATTCCAGTGGGGTGACCTGATCCTTGAGCATCAACGGGATCTGCTGGGTTTCTACTCCAGCGGTTCCCTAGCTCATTGTAATTTAGCCTCGATTTCATTTGCAAACGTTCACTCCTTCTGAACGAGGGTGGAGGGTCACTGGCTCCCTCCTCGGAACTGACTCCGGGTGGCTCCAAATTATCCCTAACAACATTTGACTCTAAATTTGGCACGAGTGGCAAGGACATGGCTGCCATAGGCAAAGCAATCACCCGAGGCGAATGATCCGGGGTCCGATTACGACTTGCGGAACCATGAGAAGAAGACTCTTCAAGTCTTTCTAGGCGCTCTAGAAGTACGGTTTGATTATCTCTCATTTCTAGCTGACTGTCTCTCATTTCCTCCAGATTAACAGCTAGGTTCACCTGGCTTCCTCTTACGTCAGCAACATCGCCTCTAACATCATCTATCTTAGAGGTTAAGTCTTCACTCATACAGACCAACTTTTGATCTAAGGCACGTTGTCCAAAAGCTATGTTTGACTGCATGTTAGCTAGGCTTTCTAGCACTTGGCCCATAGCAGAAGAAGGCCGAGACAGAGAAGAATACGGGCGTAAAGCACGCTCTTGCCTATCACTAGGATCAGCCTCTAAATCCAACGATCTCAAAGAGTTTAATGACATCTTTAATATATTTAAATGTTCCAGCAATTAAGGACAATCTAATGACATGAACAGTAGCACGATTTATATAATACTATTCTAACAACTCTAAACCTTACACTTAAAACTACTTAGGCATAAACAAGCAATCATAATCATAATATAATTTACGTTAGAAATTGGTTATTTACCCCAAATTTCACACGCGGGACAAGACTCCGGACAATGTGCGTATATATCCACGAGAGTACAAGATACGATATCCATCAAAGAAATAACTCCAAGTCGATGCAACGAATGCTTCCAGACGCAACGACTGTACTTCGCAATATTAACTATCCAATCAATTCTTAAACTCAACAGTAACCGCAGTTAAAATTAACAACATATCGTGACGCAAATCCACGCACTGACCAAATCTGATCTGCCATTAATTTACAACTACACATCTACATTCACGTCTATAAGACTTTTCCAGAACTGCAAATATAAAAGCAACTGCACTTCAACAGTCCTCTGTCTTTCACTGGCCCCTCTCAACTGCAATAGGCACGCAAGCGTCGGCAGCTTTTATAGCCTTCCAGTTTCGCGCCACTGGCATCCAGGGTTATCGGCTTGACTATTTTGGCGGGAACAGCAACTGCGGCAGCAGCAGCAGCAACGCATCAACAGCAGCAGCAGCAGCAACGCGTCAACCGCAGCAGCAGCGGCTGCAGCAGCAGCTCTGCTGTTTCGCGCCACTCGGATGACTCAACACCCAGGCTAGCAAAGGCAAGGAAATTGGCGGGAAAACTTAATACAAGAGGCCTTATAATGCCTTGCCAATAAAATAAATAATATATACTTAATTAACACTGTCACATTTAACAAAAAAATGTTACATTCTCCTCTCCTGACAGAAGATTATGACCAGGGGAATAATCGGTTAGAAAGAACTAATTACAACTAATTAAAAACCAAATTCAAACACAATTAAACACTAAATAATTCTACTGGCTATTACACTGCATAACCTTACAAAGGGAACAGCGGCATCAGCAGCTGCAGTTGAAGCATTAAGAAACTCTCTCCCTCATTCTTCTACAACAATGCACTTATATACCAAGTCCCTAATATAATCCTAATTATAATATACACTATATACTAAATAATTACATACAACATAAGTCATTAGGCCTAACTAACATATGCAGTTTAAGCGGTTAAACTCAGACCATTAAATAATTATTTATTTACAAGCAATTTAAACTTAGGTCTGCTTCTTGCAATAAAATATAACTTAAAGAGTCCTCTTAATAAAATAAATCACACTCTGGTGACCTAAATAACTTCTAATACGGCGCCATAAAGTCTACTTGGTCGGTTACCTATAACAACGGTCTGCACTCAGCCGACTGACCAAAAAGCGGAGGGCAGGAGTAGAAAGATACAGCGGCAGTGACATCGCCCGATCAATATTTCTCTCCCTCATCCTTCACTCACTGGTATTCTAAGAAATATGAGTCACACTAGATACGTTTCAAAGTACTCTCCGTCCCAGTGCATGAACATAGTGCCATACTAAGCCAAATATCTGACATCCACATAAATTATGCATAATGAGGCGCTTTGCAACTGTCAATCACAGGAGTTTCTTACGTTACCTAATTCACTTCTCCTTCTAACAATGCACCACATAAATTATGCTAATTATCCACCAAATACATTCAACTGCTACTTCAGAAGTTGCTGGCGCGGTTTCTTCACTTAATGCGGAACAAACCAAGCGATGCATAAACCACTATATTATAGTTACTTAAAAGCACCTATCACACAAGAACTTATGCTAATTAGGGAATGTACAAACACTAACTATTTAAAACAATTACAATGCCTTATGCATCATATTACAACACTAATTAAACCAGAAATCTTGCATACATTTATAATCACAGAAAAATACTAATCTAATCATCTTGACCAGACCTGTTTCAATAAATACCTTATCTTACTGTTACCGTACATACACAGCCTAGACACACAGTCTTAAGTCAAATGCACAGACATAGAATAATATAATCATAATCCTCTGTACTAAATCCAATCCAAAACCAATCTTAGCTTACATAAGTTAGGACACACAGTCTCGAAGTCAAATACAACTATTAGCACAATAACCATTTAGGCCTACAGGTGATCAGCTTCAGTCAACTTAGAACAGCACAAAATAAGCTTCTTCCTCCGTATATGGACAAATCACTGCTGCCACTGAGACTTATTTAGACTCAATGCAGACACTTCCATATAACAATCTTAATCGAACTTATGCTACTAACCACACAATTTAAAAGACAGTAGACACAAATATCCAGCCATAAGTAAACATAATACACCCTAAAAATTCTATCGGGACAGAGTTAATTACTCTCATTAACCATATCTTGAATACACAACCTTTGTCATCTGCCCAAATTTTACTACCATGCACAACCTTATCTCAGTGTCATACATATACCTTTAGATAACCGAACTATAATGGCATACCACACAAGTATGAAACCTTTTAATTTCTCTAACTGCAGAACTGTCAAAATTATACAGCAGTTGTTTAACATTGAATTAATCTAACGCACGATTTAACACATCATTCACTCAACTTCACAAGGCTTAACTACATCTTGGAGTAACATCAATACAATAATATCAATACAAGGTTACTGTCTAACACAGCCTACCCACCTCTAGGAGTAATTACTATCACAATCAATACAAGGTCACTAAAACAGCCGACCTGCAGATACACCAGTAATCTCAACTCCACAGAGTCACTACATAAATCGAGTCGATCTCACGGTCATCTATATCTAGACCCAATATCAACTCACAATTCGTGCTATCCCATATGGCCTTACGTCTATCTGCGCCAGAATCGCCAAGAAGAGACACCAACTTGGGGACACACGAACTCTGTTACAAATACTCCATTTCACAAACCTTGTGCAAAAATTACGTGAACCATGGTACAACATGCATATAGACATAGACAATACGCTATATAAAATCTACAAAGGCAACATTAATCCTCTTCATAACCATACCTAACGGGACGTCTTGTTTCACGTTTAGGCCGATGGCTTACAGGATTCTCTACCTCTTCCTCTAAACAGCTAAGGTCCAAATCCTCAGTAAAATCTGGCTCCCGTGTTTCTACATTAGGCTGCGGAGGGTCACCATAAAAGGGCTTTAATTTATCCACATAAACTAACTTCGGTTGCGCCCTCGGAGACTTCTTAATCTTAAACAAGACAGGTCCCACTTGTTCTACAATGCGGTATGGTCCCGTAAAGTAACTGGCCCACTTTTCTTTAATACCCTGTCTTTTCCTTGGATAATACAGCCAGACTAACTGATCCACTGCAAAACTAGCAGGTTTGATCCTAAGGTCATAGCGGAAGGCACGAGACTCAGCTTGACGCTGCATTACATCCCTTGCTACACCATAAGTACTCTGAATCTTCTTCCCTTGATTGTATACATATTCATGACAAGTTAAAGCTTCCTCCTTCACATAGCAATCTCCTAACACAAGATCTATAGGCATGCAAGATTCTCTATTTAGAAAAAGACGATTTGGACTAAATCCCGTGCTTTCGTGTACACTTGATCTGTACGCGGCCATAATCGTCGAAAGGTGCTCGTCCCAGTCTTTTTGGTTGCTTTGGACGACTTTCGCGATCATAGAATTGAGGGTCCTATGGAACCTTTCGATGAGACCATTGGTTGACGGTTTGTAAGCAGTGGTCCTCACCTTGTCTATCTGGAGTAGGCGGCACAAGTCCTGAAACAGAGTAGCCTCGAAGCAAGGTCCTTGATCGGTGAGGATCTGGAGAGGACAGCCAAATCTCGAGAACCACTGATCAACCAGCGTTTTCGCCACCGTCAGAGCCTCTTGGTTACGCACCGGATACGCTTCCGCCCATCTGCTGAAATGGTCTATCACCGTCAGGATGTAACGGTGACCCTTCTTCGATGGCGGATGTGGTCCAGTCAAGTCTAGCGCTAGGACCTCCATCGGTTCCCCCACGACCAGGTTCTGCAGAGGACCCTGACGCGGCAGTTTCCCTCGATGGAACCGAGCACAAGGTTGGCATCTTCTCATCTGGAGCAGGACGTCCTCCCTCCATCCAGGCCAGTAGGCTCGACGTTGAACCTGCGCGAGAGTTCGTCGGACACCCAGGTGCCCTCCTGTCATACCCTCGTGAGCCAGGACGATGATAGCGGTCCGTCGTTCCACTGGTGGAATGAGTTGCCTCCAGCGAACACCATTGCTATCACAGTCGAGCCATTGCCGTGTTAACAGTCCAGCTCGAACTTCCAATTGTGGCCACTGAGCTACCAAAGTTTTTATTACTCCACTTTGGCCTCGTACTTCTTGATGTGTAGGTATTGAATCAGAATCCATCTTACGACGGATGATCCAACCTAACTCCGGATCAGCTTTCTGTTCCTCTGCAATGACTTCACAACTCCATTCTCTCGGCAGATTAGGCATTTCGAGTCCTTCAGCTGGTTTCGCTCTGACAGCATTCACTTCGTATGGACGTCTGGACATAGCATCCGCATTCAGGTGTGTGGTTCCCGGTCTGTGTTTCAGCTCGAAGTCAAACTCCGCGACAGTCGTCAGCCATCTCGCTTGTTGACCAATTGGTAACGGAGTCCGTCTCAACCACTGAAGCGCTGCATGATCGGTCCTCAGTATAAACTTACGACCCAGAAGATACGGTCTGAACACTTTCAAGAAGAAAACGATGGCCAGCAGTTCTCGTCTCGTCACGTCGTAGTTTTGTTCTGCGACGGAACAGACTCTGCTCCCGTAACAAATTACTCTTTCCTTCTCATCTTGCATCTGCGACAAAACAGCTCCTATAGCGCCACCTGATGCGTCTGTATCCAGAACGTAAGTCCCTGTGTCATTTGGAAGAGCGAGTATCGGCGCTGTGGTCAGTCTCAACTTCAGCTCTTGAAACGCAGCTTCACACTCTTCAGACCACGTGAACCGCACTCCTTTCTTTGTTAGCGCATGTAGAGGTCGACCAATTCGAGCAAATTCAGGTACAAATTTTCTATAATACGAGCAAAGTCCCAAGAAAGCTCTAACTTCTTTCAATTTAATAGGAGTTGGCCAGCTTTGCACTGCTTCAATTTTCTTTGGGTCTGTCGCCACTCCTTCTTCACTAACCACATGACCCAAGAACAGGACTCTCTTTTGCAGAAGAAAACACTTGGAAGGCTTTAATTTCAAGTTGACTGCAGCAAGTCTGGCCAGTACTAGCGTTAGTCTTTCCAGGTGAGTGTCCAGATCCGGAGCAAACACAATTATGTCATCCAGGTAGACCAGACAGATCACAAAATTCAGTCCTGTCATGACCAAATTCATCATCCTACTGAAACAACTGGGACTGTTGGACAGCCCAAAAGGAAGAACTCTGAACTGGTAACTGCCACCTCTGGTCACAAAAGCAGTCTTATGCCGATCTTTCGGATGAACAGCCACCTGGTGGTATCCAGCCCTAAGATCAAAGGTGCTGAACCAGCTGGCTCCACCCAAAGTATCAAGACACTCACTAATGAGAGGCAACGGATAGGCGTCCTTCCTCGTTTTATTATTTAGTGCTCTATAATCCACACAGAATCTTGGTGTACCGTCCTTCTTTTGCACCATCACTACATTGCTTGCCCATTCAGAAGACGATGGTTCGATCAAACCTTGGCGCAGCATCAACTCTACTTGCTCGTCGATCACAGGCAGTAGGACCAACGGTTGTCTTCGTAACGGTTGTCTGACTGGAAGTTCTGTACCCGTATCTATCTCATGCTGTAATATATCCGTGAACCCGAGGTCCCATTCACTGACAGAGAATGCTGATCGATAATTCAACAGCGTGGAACGAAGTTTTTCTCTAACTGCAGGTGGCACATCCTCAGCAACATTGTTCCACAGCGGAGCCAAGGCTTCTTCAACTTCTGGTGATAAGACCTCAGTTGCAGCGTTGCATTTCACGGTTGTCCGTTCATCAACTTCTCGTTCCAACACATCCACTTCCTCCAATTCACATCGAACTCCACTCTTCAGCTTAATTGCATGATCTGTCGGATTGAGAACTCTGATCATGAGGTCCTGGACTCTCTCTGGTAACAGAGTGCCAGCAATACAGAGACCTGTTTCCAACACTTTCGGTTGCGTAGCCCACTGTGACTGGCTTGGCTTAAGGTTCGGAAGTATAGCGTAAGCTTCAATATTCATCTCGCTGAGTGGTGGAACGTCGACATCATGAACAACAGCAATTCGTCTGCAATAAAGCGAACTCGGTCGGTGCTGCACATGCAACGGTTGGTTGTTAATCCAGATTTCTCCAGTTTTAAAGTCCCAACTTGCTTTTTGTTCCTCCAGGAAAGTAAGTCCCAAAATCGGTTCATCCACTTGTTTAGAAACAAGGCACGGAAGGTCACATCTTCGACCACCCAATTGACATCTTACCATCGATTCACCTTCTGTAAAAATCTTAGATCCATTGGCCGCCAGCAATTTTTGATCTGAAGGAATGATATCCTTCTTCCTTACCAGTTTATATGGAAACAAAGACACTTGTGATCCCGTATCAACGAGACAGTGCACCGTTCGGCCATAAATACGAAGTGGAATATATGCATTCGAACTTCCTGGAACGAAGCAAGAGTTGACCGGAAGTGGTTGATTATCATCAACAGGTAACTGAGCAGCAGGAGGCGGTTGTTTGTATGGACAATCACGGACCAAATGTAACGGACTATTGCAACCATAGCAACGACGAGGAGCCGTCCAGATAGGTCGATTTCTTCTTTGTTGGCCATATCCTGGATTATACGTCATCAGCGGTGGCGGAGGAGGAGGAGGAGGAGGATAGAAGACAGGTTGTGCCATCGGTGCGTTGTATGGATTCGGCACAGGTGGAGGCTTCGCTGCTTTCTCTATTTTGTCCAAACGACGCAGTACTGTTTCTAGTGTTGACTCCGTTTCTTTTACGGCTTTCACCCGGCCAATTGGGTGCGAAGTAGAACCGGACTTCTCTTGCTCTGCTTTCTTGTATGCTTCTAATCGAGATGCAATTCTGAAAGCGTCGTCCAAACTCTGTGGCTCACGTTCCCTTGTCTTCAGCGAAATCTCTTTGTCCCTGAGTGCATCCAGAAAAGCACCCACAGCCAAAATTTCACCGTGAACACTCGAACCTCCAGGAAATCCTAATGACATCAAGCGTCGTATTTCATTGACCAAAGAGCTGAGATCTTCACTGTCCTTCTGTTTACGAGTCTGCAGCTGCATTCTAAACAAAGCCGTCTGCTGACTGTTACCAAATCTCGATCTGAGTTTTTCTTCCAGGTCTTCAGACGTCAGAATTTGGTCCGAGTCATTCTCCCATAAAATCTGAGAAGCTAATCCAGAAAGAGAACACATAAGATGATCCAATTTCTCGGAAGCCGTCCATTTATTGTGTCTTGAGCAGATAGAAAATCTTCGCAAAAATGCTTCAACTTGTAAGCTTCGTCCATCAAAGCTACCAAGCTTAATCGTGCTTTTAGGCTTTTCAGATGGGCCTATCGACGACGACGATGCTTCTTCTTTAGCAACAACAACAGTTTGTTTTGAGAACGTTTCAGCAGACGATGAAGATTCAGGCGCACTTGTAGTTTGAGTTGCAGTCGACACTCTATTTTGCTGACTCAAACTCAATTTCTGCTCACTCGACAACGCTTCAGTAGCTCGATTATTTAGCGATAAATCCGTAAAAGTGTTTGTCAGTACAGTTCCTCTGCTGTAGCCAAACTGTTGAGCTCCAACAGGACCCATGTACGTCTCCAATTGAGCATCCACCGGAAAGTAAGGTCCTCTACCAAACGAAGAAGTAATAATTCCAGGAACTCGATTTGGCAGATTCAGGCTTCTTTCTGGAGCGTTGTACATCACCGTCGGTTGCACAGGCCGATTTCTCCACATTGACGGATCATCTCGATCATATTCATGATCAAACACATGTCTCTCTAAGCGAGGCATGATCGGAGTCGCAGGACGAGGCATTGGCATCAGATCTGGCAGATAGAACGCGTCGTGTTGCTCAGAACGTCTGATCGGTTGCATCCAGGTTTCATTTTGCGTCGTTCTGACAGAAGGCATAGGCAAGTCTCGCATTCGCTCTGCTTCAGACGTTCGCGGCAGATTCCGTGGTTCAGACACTGAGCGAGCGATTGACAACGAAGGGCGAGTTTCGACGTTGACAACAGAGACAACAGGTTGGCGAGGCATTCTTGCGAGAGGTTGCGTGTTAGGCTCCAAATTCACAAAATCCCTCCCAAATTTGTTTATGCCAAAATCAAATTGTGATTGCTTGTTTCTGTCATCTTCAATTATTCTAATTCTACGATCATCTGTTCTATCCATTCTATCTATTCTATCTACGTCTAGATCTACCAAACTAGAATGATCTGATCTGATTTCTATAGCTCTGTCTAAATCGGTTCTTCTCGTGTTCGAGGCTTCACCGATTCTGAACGATTCTGTTCCAACCCCTACTGAATGAAAATCTACTCTATCTGGTTCTTCTCTTCCAAAATTTAATCTATGTGCCTCATCTTTGCTAGGCACATTCTTAAATAAACTGCCCCATCTCTCGTCGCCATTGTTACGCCGTTGCCCACCCCCAGCCCTGGGTGCTAAGTCAGTCTGTTTAAATGGGGCGGGAACGCGTCTTCGCAAGTCCATGGAAGGAAGAACCTGTATTCCAGTGGGGTGACCTGATCCTTGAGCATCAACGGGATCTGCTGGGTTTCTACTCCAGCGGTTCCCTAGCTCATTGTAATTTAGCCTCGATTTCATTTGCAAACGTTCACTCCTTCTGAACGAGGGTGGAGGGTCACTGGCTCCCTCCTCGGAACTGACTCCGGGTGGCTCCAAATTATCCCTAACAACATTTGACTCTAAATTTGGCACGAGTGGCAAGGACATGGCTGCCATAGGCAAAGCAATCACCCGAGGCGAATGATCCGGGGTCCGATTACGACTTGCGGAACCATGAGAAGAAGACTCTTCAAGTCTTTCTAGGCGCTCTAGAAGTACGGTTTGATTATCTCTCATTTCTAGCTGACTGTCTCTCATTTCCTCCAGATTAACAGCTAGGTTCACCTGGCTTCCTCTTACGTCAGCAACATCGCCTCTAACATCATCTATCTTAGAGGTTAAGTCTTCACTCATACAGACCAACTTTTGATCTAAGGCACGTTGTCCAAAAGCTATGTTTGACTGCATGTTAGCTAGGCTTTCTAGCACTTGGCCCATAGCAGAAGAAGGCCGAGACAGAGAAGAATACGGGCGTAAAGCACGCTCTTGCCTATCACTAGGATCAGCCTCTAAATCCAACGATCTCAAAGAGTTTAATGACATCTTTAATATATTTAAATGTTCCAGCAATTAAGGACAATCTAATGACATGAACAGTAGCACGATTTATATAATACTATTCTAACAACTCTAAACCTTACACTTAAAACTACTTAGGCATAAACAAGCAATCATAATCATAATATAATTTACGTTAGAAATTGGTTATTTACCCCAAATTTCACACGCGGGACAAGACTCCGGACAATGTGCGTATATATCCACGAGAGTACAAGATACGATATCCATCAAAGAAATAACTCCAAGTCGATGCAACGAATGCTTCCAGACGCAACGACTGTACTTCGCAATATTAACTATCCAATCAATTCTTAAACTCAACAGTAACCGCAGTTAAAATTAACAACATATCGTGACGCAAATCCACGCACTGACCAAATCTGATCTGCCATTAATTTACAACTACACATCTACATTCACGTCTATAAGACTTTTCCAGAACTGCAAATATAAAAGCAACTGCACTTCAACAGTCCTCTGTCTTTCACTGGCCCCTCTCAACTGCAATAGGCACGCAAGCGTCGGCAGCTTTTATAGCCTTCCAGTTTCGCGCCACTGGCATCCAGGGTTATCGGCTTGACTATTTTGGCGGGAACAGCAACTGCGGCAGCAGCAGCAGCAACGCATCAACAGCAGCAGCAGCAGCAACGCGTCAACCGCAGCAGCAGCGGCTGCAGCAGCAGCTCTGCTGTTTCGCGCCACTCGGATGACTCAACACCCAGGCTAGCAAAGGCAAGGAAATTGGCGGGAAAACTTAATACAAGAGGCCTTATAATGCCTTGCCAATAAAATAAATAATATATACTTAATTAACACTGTCACATTTAACAAAAAAATGTTACAATACATACATATGAGCCTCAGATTCGCATTTCGGTGTGACCATTAGCTCGTTACAAATTCAATTGTCTGTCTGTCTGTCTGTCTATCGGTCTGTCTGTCTGTCTATCCGTCTGTCTGTCGTTGTCGTTTAGTCGGAGGGAGTGGTCAGCGTCGTCTACAACATGGGTAAAGTGGCTCATCGTGTGTCCGAGTCCAGTATGCGAGTGGACGATGGTCAGTATCACGTGGTTAGATTCATCCGCAGTGGGCCGAATTCCTCCCTCCAGGTCGATAACCTACCGCCCCAACGTAAACACCCGACAGGTCAGGAAAAACTGGTTGTGTTTTACGGGGTGGGGAAGTTATAATGGGTTGGATCCCAAACTGGCTAGGGTTGGGAAACAGAGACAGACAAAGGCAGACAGAAACAGAGGGAAAACAGAGAAAGAGTCAGACAGATATACAGATAGACAGATAGAGAAGGATTGAGGCAAACAGAGGGACAGAGAGGTTATAAGCGGCATGTACAGTGACATAGGAGGAGACAGGCAGTAAGACAGGCCTTTGTGGCAGTCTGCGCTTTGGTTCGGAACTTAAAAGTATCTATTAAAAGACAATTCGGAAACTAGGAAAAGTCATGCGAAGCTCATCATTAGGAGATAAAAATTCGTTACTGAGTGTTTGTTTTAAATTGTTTCTGCTGAAGAAGAAACTGGTATGGTTAGTATCGGTTGGGGTTGAGTTTAAATTCTTCTCTAGATTCCGTACCATTCCCGCTCCATATTCTCTCAATTCTGCCCGGTAAGAATATTTGGGTCAGACTAGGTCAGGTCAAGTACAGTCAGGTCAGGTCAAGTAAAGATGTGCAACGAGTTCTGATAAGATGATTTGAGATAAGAAATGAGAGAAGACAAGATGGTGAATTTTGTTATGAATATTCATGTTATGGAATGACTTCTGTGAAAATCTTTTAATAGTTCGCAGATGGCGCTGGTCCCCTGTGGAATCTGTTTCTATTGTTTTTTCTTTTTGTTTGTAAGTGCTACCGTGATTAGTGAATAGAGATATATTGATATAAGATATTGGAATGGATCCGTCGCAGACGCATAGTTCTGATTCGTTGCTTTCGGAGTTGCTACTATGACCTATTATGACATATGTTTCTCTGCGTAGGGAAACAGTTAACAACGTTCAACCAGCAGGGAGTTGTCTCCATCGGGGCAAGCAAGGACCAATCTGGAAGGGTCGTCCGCCCATTCCACGGCATCATTGCTGGTATGTCGATATATAGCGATAGTGGTGTTGCTGCTGTTTCTTGGTGGTGGTTGTAATGGTGATGGTGGTGGCGACAGTGATTGTGGTTTTGGTGATGGTGGAGGTGGTGGTAATGGTGATGTGGTGGTGACGGAGGCGGTGGTATTGGTGATGGTGGTGTAGAGGTGGTGGTAATGGTGATGGTGGTGGTGACGGTGGTGGTGATGGTGGTGGTATTGGTGATGGTGGTGTAGAGGTGGTGGTAATGGTGATGGTGGTGGTGACGGTGTCGGTAATGGTGGTGGTATTGGTGATGGTGGTGAAGACGGCGGCTGTCTTGGTGGTCTTTGGTGGTGGTCGTGGTAGTGATGGAAATGGTGGCGTTGCAGCATGTTAGTGTAGTGGTGTTTATTCTTGTAATGATAATGAATACAGTATCGTATAGTGTCGTATCGTCATTATGTGTCATGTAATGTTACTAGAAATTTTTCTAGCGCCTCTTCTCAGAACGCCTCGTTTGCAAATTTTCAGTCCACCTTATATCACACCTCTCCCGATCTACCTGGCCATCTATTTTCGCCAATCTGACGTCATTGAGAGGCGCTATACAAATGTTCCAGACACAAGAGTAGTGTTGGCTTCGTTGTGTTGCTAAGACCTTAACGGAATTCGGCCAGGGCTGCTGTAGTCGAGGGTATATGCAGGCAGAGGCGTCTATCCCCCCTAAGTCATTGGAGCAACGTCCCTTTTCCCCTCTTCTTCCCCCCCTCCCTGGTCCTTCCCCCCTAAAATGGTGGCAAACACATGGACAAATCTTTCCCCCCCCCTATTTCTTGGATGGAGCATTTGCTCCAAGGTTTCTATGGTGTAGACGCCCCTGTATGCAGGTATACAGCGTGTACTCACCTCTAGAGACCGTATGCTCACCTCACAAAATATTATTTGTACTCACCTTCTAATTTGTTTCGGAAAGCTAACCGGTAGCGTGTACTCACCTCTAATTTTACCACTACAGCCATCATAGTGCGACCGTACGTTACCTCCCGGAATAACGTACGCGTACTGTACGTACGTTATCGAAAAAAATAACGTACGCGTACCGTACGCGTACGGTAAAAATGCCACAAATTTATCTGGTCATTCACAAAGAACCTCAATATAACTATGGTCTTATACGTTACGCGTACCGTACGTGTACGTCAAAATGATCAGTTTAACTCTACAGTAGGCCTATTAGTCTCTCCGTACGCAGGCATATTTATTTACGAACGGTACGGAAATTTAGTATTACCAATAAAATGACCATCCTATAAAGTGTGCCGTAAAATCTTAATATTCTTCACATTAGACAGAATATTACCAATTTGGATTTTAAAAGTTTGAAAGTAGAGATCATTGAACAGCCACAGATGACTGATGTAATGGTTAAAATTGGTTACGACCGTCAATCACCAACTATTATTGACTTTTGTTGGGCATAATGTTATGTATTTATTTTCGTCATGAATTGATGTGAACGTACGGTAACGTACGGCATAATAACGTACGCGTACTGTACGTACGTTATGGAAAAAAAATAACGTACGTACAGTACGTACGGTCGCACCTTGACAGCCATAAATTCGGCCCGTGGCTTTCCTAACGGATTATAATTTTTTAATTAGTATTTCACTTGAAGCGACTATCCCAACCAGCACACGCATTGGGACAGTGTTGGACAGCACTGAGACAATGTTGCACAACTTTGCTACAACATTGTACTAACGTTAGTCCAGCACTCTTCCAATGTTCTCCAACATTTTCCCAATGTGTGAGCGCTGGCGGGATTGTCTGACTCCTTGAGCATCCTTATAAGGGCGCTATAGAAGTCGTTGGTTTAGGTCAGTTGTTGTTGTTGTTCTGTTGAGGTGTGATGCTGAACGGACTGTGGCTGCTGGAACTCGTGGCAGAGGGAGATGCGCGGGCGACAGTCGAGGGTGACATCGACCTTAACGTCACACCTCTGAAATCCAATCAACTAAGGTAAATCCCACCTGAACTGTCTCGCTGCTGTTCACCGCCTTTTACTATAGATACCTCGTTCTCTTACTATACTTCTCCTTTTACTCCTCCTTCTTGTTCGACTCATCCAAGTGCCTCGTTCCGCTGTCTTAAAACCAATTTCTATTCACTGGGTCTTTCGCACTGGGAGCGCCTCTGATTAGCGAACACTGTGAGAGGCGTTTTATAAATGTTCAGATACAATCCATCTCCTACTCATTTTCCTATGCCTCATTCTCCTACTCCTTACACGGCTCCTACTCTTCCTGCTGCTCTTCATTATCCTACTCCTCATTCTTTACTTATTCTCCTTCTCTTTCTCACAATCCTCCAACTCTTCTAATCCTCTTCCTCCACCTGCTTCTGTTCGTGTACTTTCTCCTCCTCCTCTTCCTCCTCCTCCTTCCAGTAACCTCTGCAGTAACTGTGATCATCTATCAGTCACTGAGGGGTTAACCGTGGCTCGCTTTAAGTAGCCACATTGCTGTAATTAAACATGCGTTGGCAGGGCTTATTCTAACGTGCAGCTGGACACAAAGTGTGTAGTTGGGAAAGAAATTTGTGCAGTTAAAATTAAGATGTTGTGCAGCTACTTTTTGTAGACCTAATTGTATAAACTAACGGAAGTAGCTAATAATGGAATATTTAAACCAAGCTGTTGGTTCGCCGAGTCCGAAATAAGCCAATTAACGATTAGTCAAACGAGATTAAACACAAGCAGAAATTGCAATTGGCAGTTTGTAACATAAAAAAAATTAAAAACGAAACAGTTACGAATAAGTCGGACCATATGGCTTTCTTACTTTTGTGGCTGAAACTTGGCAAGGCATATACTAGAAAAATCGCAAATGTACATAAAGCGTCTCCCAACTTCCCAATTCAGCTATTCCACACCAAGGCGAGCATAATTAACTTCAGAGGTCAAAATGATTTTGGATCTGCAACAGTAACTGTGTTAGGCCTACCTTGAACAAAAGATTGGTCGCATTCTGCCAATTCGCTTCGGGAAACTGCAAATATCCCCCTTAAAGCTTTGTTGTGTCTTTCGCTCTACAATAGACTATGCGCTCGTTTTTGCAGTCACACAAGCACGGAAGTAGAAGCAGAAGGAGCAGGAGAACGAGGAGGAGGAGCAGAAGAAGAACACTGAGAAAGACAAGTAGAAAAAGAAGAAGCAGAATAAGGAAGAGAAGAAGAAGGAGCAGCAGAAAACGAAGATGACGAAGGAGAAGTAGCAAACAAAATAGCAGTAGGAGGCAAAGGAGAAGAAGGAGGAGGAGAAGAAAGAGAAGGAGATTTAAAGAGAAAAAATTGCTGAAGTAGGAAGATCAGTTTAATTAAAAGAAGCTGGAGAATCGGTGGACGAGTTGCAGATGCTATTGAACAGTGGCGGCGATCTTGTTTGACAGGTGGGGAGGGCAATTTTGAACTGATCTGGTCAAAAAAGAGTTTTGAACTGATCTGGTCAAAAAAAAATTCGCGCTCACGCGGGAACAAATTTTATGATCCGAGCGGCGAAAAATTTGATGACGTTTTTTGGTGTTTCTTCTAAATTTGTGGGTCCGATGTATCGCGTGTACCCCCTCCACTGTTAAAGGTGGGGTCTTGTCCCCCTCGACCTCCGGGATCGCCGCCCATGCTATTGAACGTCCGCGTAATGCTGTCAGATAGGTTAGAACAGAGAAACTGCTGCCTTGGAAGACCCCCGTCGTAATTATTAACAGACTAAATTTTGAATTTGCCTTTGAATCTTCCATTGAGCTCCACATCTCAGCGTCCTCTATCGGTGCTGAGCCGCAAGTGCGCACCCTAAGGTAGCAACAATAAACGAGAAGAAATCTTTTGCTCTCTGTTGGGTTTGAACTGCTATGTGCAACATTCATGAATCCTTTTAAATGTCCCGACTGTGAGTCAACTTATTACAACGCAAGCTTGATATTCACGGGATTGTGTTTCGTCATTGTAGGCCCTATATCATGAGAACCAGATACACACACATGACACACAACTAAATCACACATTTTGACATGTATAACAAAGCGATCGCCTTATTTTACTAGGGTGCAGAATCGTAAGCCGATCATAGCGCTACAGGGCTGAATTTCACTCAGAATGTTTTTGTGCGCTGAGGCTCAGTCTGTTTTTGATCAGACATAAGCGCTTGAATGCCTTCAGTAAGAAACTGCAACCTAAGCCTTTGAATGGGAAAGCCCACCCGGATTCTTCTCACATTTGAATTTCCCTTTCTGTCTTTGCAACAACAACTCTATACTTCGCTTCCGAACACTGACGATCGTTTAAAGACCACCATGCAGTCTGCCACAGTCACATTCAACTGTCATTCGTCCATATCTCTTGCCACTGGAGAACAGATGAACTCTGTTTTACTTATTCCTTAGGGTTTAGGCCACGATGCCGTTTTATGAATCGTCTTTCAACAGCCTTAATTAATTATGTCCACTCGGAAGCCATAAAATTCAAATAATAATATGCACTAAAAATTGCAAAAAATTAGGCGAATTCACTGTTTGAAATGTCATATCTTATTAGTTTCAGGGAGCGAACCCCTTGACCAAGGACTTTGCCCCTGAACCCCACTGGGGCACAGCCTCCAGACCCCCTAAAGGGCCATCCATATATTACGTACGCATGGACGGGAGGGGTAACCGAAATGCATATGCTTGCGTATGCTTGCGAACGGGGGGTCTACTGATAATGTACGTACGCATAGGAAACGGGACTTCAAATTGATTGGTCTTCAAGTAGCTGGAGTTGTCTTTCCAGCTATCCGGCACTACCAGAGGAAGTAGGACTGTGGGAGAGGTGTCACTTGTATGCCACCTTACCTCTGCACGCTATTATTAAACTATCACACAACTCAGCAGTGAGTCCATAGATTACGGTACACCGTCAAAGGCGCCCCGGACAAAAGCGCCCTGACAAAACCGCCCCGACAAATGCGCCCCGTCAAATGCGCCCCGTGAACGAACTCTAATTTGAGCTATGTTTCATCGGTGATTCATCTTCTAGTTTGAACAATATTTTCATCGCTGATCCATCTTCTAGTTTGAACAATATTTTCATCGCTAATCCAGCCTCTAGTTTAAGCTCCATTTTCATCAATCTTCCAGCTTTTGGTTTGATCTATATTTTCAACGCTGATCCAGCCTCTAGTTTGAACAATATTTTCATTGCTAATCCAGCTTCTAGTTAAAGGTCCATTTTCATCAAGCTTCCAGCTTCTAGTTTGATCCATATTTTCAAAGCTGGATAGCGATGAAAATACAGCTCAATCTAGAAGCTAGAAGATATATGAAAATGGAGCTAAAACTAGATGCTGGATAAGCGATGAAAATATATATCAAACTAGAGGCTGGATGTAGCTTCTACATGGAACATGCTATCAAGTGGAGCCAGTGTTCGTATTATGTGGCGCAAATGTCGGGGCGCATTTGTCGGGGTTTTATGGCGCTTTTGTCGGGGTTTTTTGGGGGCGCATTTGTCGGGGCGCATTTGTCGGGGCGCATTTGTCGGGGCGCTTTTGTCCGGGGCGCTTTTGACGGGTCACCATAGATTACTCATCCTTCAATCTGACCTAAAGTGCAGACAGTCGATGCCTGGACTTGTGGTACTGGCACATTCTGCAGCTGGTCTTCGGTGGAAGGGGGTAGAAAAAAAGTACGTGTGCGTACAGGGAGGGGTCCAATTTTCCCGGATTTTTGCGTACGTCATAATTATATGGATGGCCCCTAATTCGCCCGTCTTGTGCAGTTGAGAAAATTCCTTAGAATAAGCCCTGTGCGTTGGGTAAGTCAGGTAGCAACTGTTACCTAGTTTAGGTGGAAGGGGTCAGATCTAAGATGACAACAGTAAGAGGGAGACAGAGGAAGTGGATTGGTCACATACTGCGAGGAGACTCCCTCCTGAGAACTTTTGTAGAGGGGAAAACAGAGGGAATCGAACGAGAGAAGACCCCGACGGATGCTGCTGGACTGGATAATGCCGAATGGATACAGGGAACTGAAGGAAGAAGCCCAGCATGGAGAGGAGTGGCGCCACTGGACTTGAAGAAAGAAGGTTTACGTAGCCGACTTTAAGTAACCAGCTCTCCTCTGAGTAACTGAGGAGAGAACCGTGAATCACTTTAGGTCGCCGTTGCAATAAGTGAATTCTAAGGAAGTTATTATGCTGGCGCTGTTAAGTCTCTAGGTGCTAAACAATTTATATAACGCCAGCGTTTGACTGCGAATGTTATTTCAGTCCGTATCTGGTTCCATCGTTTACACCACGTCTGCCAGACGTCGCTACATCCAAGGTTGGTGTCACTAAAACATTTTCTCGTTTTATAATGGTTAAAATTATGCAGAAATGTCGATGTTTGAAGATATGATTTGCGTCAACTTCCTTCCACTGTTTTTGCTTTTCGATATGCTAAGTGCATTCGAAAATTCTGAAGCTAGTATAATGGTTGAAGTAGTAGTAGTGGCAGTAGTAGTAGTGGTAGTAGTATTAGTGGCAGTAGTAGTAGTAGTGGTAGTAGTAGTAGCAGCAGCAGTAGTAGTAGTAGTAGTAGTAGTAGTAGTAGTAGTAGTAGTAGTAGTAGTAGTAGTAGTAGTAGTAGTAGTAGTTGTAGTAGTAGTAGTAGTAGTAGTAGTAGTAGTAGTAGTAGTAGTAGTAGTAGTAGTAGTAGTAGTAGTAGTAGTAGTAATAGTAGTGGTAGTAGTAGTAGTAGCAGCAGCAGAAGTTCTAGTATTAATAGTGTTAATAGTAGGTTACAGTAGTGGTGGTGCTAGTGGTAGTAGTAGTATTTTAAATGTTGCCAGGGCAGTCGAAGTCCAATTATGTCAAGTTTACACAGTCATCTATCAAATGAATTAAAGTGAGGGGTAGGATATATAGCCTAATGTTTGAAACACCAAGTTATAGTGGTGTCTAAATAACCTAATAATAATACGAATAATAATAATATCCAGATTGTAGCGACATCTTGCGGCTGTAATTGTTGGCGATGCCTACTGGGCAAGGCGCCTGCTTACTTGCAAGAGCTTTGCCACTCCTCTCTGGGTCTTCTTCTTGGCCGCTGTTCCCTTTGTTCTACTGTTCAATGTTCATTGTTCATGGTGAGCTGATGGTTTATTTCTCGCGTAGCTCTATCATGCAGCGTCGCGTGTTTTCTGTCGTTGGTGCGACTATTTGGAATGGACTTTCCCTTGGAGTTGCGACTCCTATACCTACGGACTATTCTGACACATTCTATAGAAGCCTAAAGTTTGTAATTTTCCCCTGGGGTTAAATGAACGAATGAATGAGTAGAAGTAGTAGTCGTAGTAGTAGTAGTAGTGGTAATGGTAGTAGTAGTAGTAGTAATAGTAGTAGTAGTAGTGGTAGGCCTAGTAGTGGTAGTGGTAGTGGTGGTGGTAGTAGCAGTAGTAGTAGCAGCAGCATCAGTTCTAGTATTAATAGAGTTAATAGTGGTGGTGGTGGTGGTGGCGGTGGCGGTGGCGGTGGCGGTGGCGGTGGTGGTGGTGGCGTTTTTCAGTGTTTAACGACTGTCATGGCCGTTGACGTCGAACTCAAGTTGAAACAATAATTATCGAGGCCATTTTCTAGCGAATGAACTACAGTGATGATTATAAATTTATACATGGTGTTTGCAACCACAATTAAAGGTGTCCAATTAGAGCCTAATAGTAATGATAACAATAATATCCAGAATATAACTTCTTCTTATGGCTGTAATTTTAATTGTATTTGGTAACTTCTATCGTGAATACACGAGATCTTTGCAAGAAAACGGCTTCAATGCCAACATGTATAAATATTTCTTCGAAACTAAAAATGTCCACGACCGGAAGTGCTGCGAGCGAGATCCCAAAGCTTGTATGCTTTGAAATTCGTTAATATCCTCGTATGTTGCGCCCCTAAAGGAACGCAGCACGAGGCGATAAAATTTTTCATCGGCTCGACATTTGGTTCGTATACAGCAGGCCGATGGAACGCAGCATTAAGCGGGAAAATATTCCAATGGATTGCAGCGTTATTCAGAAGCCGACCAATCGATCCGAGTTCCGGAGTTTGAGCCGCCAGAGGGCAGCGCGGATTGGACACTAGACCCGACTGACCGCTGGTCAAGATTATACGATTAGCCGACGGATTTACGTAAAGCATTGGTCTAAATCAACTGTCTGTCACTTGAGGCGCCATGCTCGCACGCTTTACGATATATCAGCGAAAGCTCGGTTTAGTCACTAGAGGCGCCACCTGTACACAGCTGTCAATTGTTAACGCGTTGATCGGTTTATTCACCTGAGGCGCCACTTACACACTGGTATAGACGCATGCAAATAATAATAATAATAATAATAATAATAATAATAATAATAATAATAATAATAATAATAATAAATATAATAATAATAAATATAATAATAATAATAATAATAATAATAATAATAATAATAATAATAATAAATATAATAATAATAATTACGACATCAGCGAAAACTAGCCATCCAGAAAAATGCTATCCAAAATTTTTTAAATCCCGAGGGATCACATTTACGTCGAGTAAAATGATGATGATAACGATGATGATGATGATGAGGAGGAGGAGAAGGACGGCCATGATGACGTTGCTTTTGACAAACACCCAACAGATGGCGACAGTCCGAGCCAATTATCACAGACAGCCTGAGGAGCCTGGCTTCGTGGAGGTGAGCTCCTCATCCTCATCTTCATCATTTGGTTGCCTCGACGAAGATGACGAAGAATGCTTCATGATGGCGTCATCGTCACGTGACAAACATATAGGAAGTGACGTCACGAAATCTATCAGGTTTGTAGGTTTTTCCATTTGATTTCATCAAATCTAATCCGATTTAGAGAATTGGTTTCGAATCCGATTGGTTAGAGCGCTCGCCTTGCAACGCGGCGAGTACGGATTCGATGCGCCTACCCTGAGAGTCTGAGACGGTTACTGTGTAGGGACCTTGAGCAAGTGCTTCACTCACAATTGCTCAGTGCCATCGACTGATGCTTGGTGATTATGCAGTGGCGCTTAACAAATGCATAATAATAATAATAATAATAATAATAATAATAATAATAATAATAATAATAATAATAATAATAATAATAATAATAATAATAATAATAATAATAATAATAATAATATGTATCTCGGAGAAAAAAAAATAATAATAACCGTTCGTATGGCATAATACGACTTCGGACTATGGAAAATAAACAGATGTAAGAGTCTGTCTTATGGTCGTGTGTGCATCCTTTAACTTTGGACGGAGAGAAATATCAAATGTAGTTACATTGTATTGTATTGTATTGTAGATTTGCTGGCCTTACACGCGTGATTAGTGCCACAAATAAATAATAAGTTAATTAAATACATGAAATAAATTTAATTGACGAATACAGTGCATAAATGAGTTAAATAAATATATGAAACAAATAAATGGAAATGCGTTTCAGACAATCCTCTTCGAGACCTAAGTTCTCGACGGCTGATCCGTCGATGAGGTCCTTCCGCCACTCATGTCGCCATGACGACGATGACTGCGCTTCCGGTGACGAGGACCTGACCTCTGACCCGGAAAGTCAGTCGCCGGTAAAGATCCACGATAAATTCATCCGCGTCCATGAACAGCGAACGACGAACGCCAGCGCGACCCAGCTGGGTCCCTCGAACAGTTCCTCTTCGTCGATCCAGCTCTCGACCTCGATTTCCAGACGCGGCAGCTCTGCGCAGCCGGGTCAAGGACGTACAAGTCTGCCTCTGCCGACGAGGTCAGTGCCTCAGACGAAAACCTCATCCTCTGACAGTTTAAGATCCTCGCGTGCCACTCCCGCGAATCAGTCGAAACCGCTGCTCGGTGCGAACAGTCGGAGTACCGGAAGGATCTCGTCTTTCGGAAGGAACGTCGCGTTGATCGCTGGGATAGCTTCCGGTACAATCGTTCTTGTTCTCGTTCTTTGCTACGTCGTCTACAGATACCGAGGTCACGAGGAGGGGTCGTATAAGCTGGACACGGTGGATAGTTACGACCCTGGGGCGCTGAAGCCAGGCCTCTGCTCGATCGGGGGTACATCGTCGGGTGGGGCGAGGACGGCCAGACAGATCAGGGAGTGGTACGTCTGATCGAAGGGCATCGAAGGGGCGTCAGTGAGTGCGATCGGACAGCGAGTTGGAATAGGGTAAACCATATGTCGTGGTGAGTTGATGGTTGAGAAAAGTGCGCTACAGAAGTTTAGAGGATTTAGGTGAGTGGAGGAAGACGCCGAGTAATCGAGAGACAACAGAGAGATTGGGAAATGGAGAAAAGAAAGAAAGATTGAATTTGAAGGGAACGAGAGAAGGAAAAAGGAAAAAGGAAGGGACGATCGAAGGAATGAAGAAACGAATGAGAGGAAGGAGAAATGAAAGAAGGAAGGAACAAAGGAAGGAACACAGAAAGGATAGAAGGTTGATTGAATTAAAGAAGTAAGAAAAAAGTATGAAAAGCAGAAACAACGAATGAAACTGAATTAAAGAAAGAGACAGACAAGCAGACCCAGAGACAGACTCGCACAGATAGACAGAAGTAAGAATGTACAGAAACAGAGACAGACAGACAGAGACAGATAGAGACAGATTTTCATACAGACATAATTTCAGAGCCAAAATGACGATTTGGAAAAACCCTGACTATTTTAAGGTTTTGATAAGCATCGACATTACTAATCATTTTTCAACAAAAACACAATTTATTCATTTCAAATTCAGAGATTTTACACATTTTCACCAACAAAAACTTCAACAATTACAGAGTAACAGTTTTTCGTCAAATTACGAATGAAGTATTAACTACCTAGCGCGCACACATTCGCCAGATGGCGTATATACTATTCGCGAGGTGGAGCAAGGCACATTTTCCCATTCGGCTATAATAGACGCGCGAGATCTGCTGATCGTTTATATTGCTTCGTTAGAAACATTTTCCGAGAAAAAAACAAATTTCTTTGCCAGTTCGCAGACGTCACTTTTTATGACCTTCTTGGGGGAAAATGTAGACCTGCCAGATATTTATCTACATGGCACGCTAATCGAAATTTGCAAATTGTGGAGACCGCAGCGTGGGTCAAAATTAGACACCTTTTTTCATAAGTTTTGTAATATCTATATTACCCCGGGTAGCATAATCTGCAGCTCGAACTTCGCCTCTGTCCGCATTCTGGTAGTGCCACTCCCAAGCTTTGAGAAAAGAGGCGGGCGACGTCATCAGCCGTGGTATTCATAAGATATCGTTCTACGCTGGTAATCCAGCTTTCCGTTGTCAGATGGTGTCCGTGTCAAGCCTGGATAATGGAGGAGGGTCAGGCTATTATCTTTCTTACGAAACAACGTCGTTAAACAGAAACTATTCTTTTCGATTTCGTCAGGTGATTGAATAATTAAAGTTTTGTTTAACAATCCATCGAGTGTAGGTAAACCATAAGGTGAGGTAATGCACACGTCAACAGCCCTGGCAGCCACAAGATGTCGTTAACTGTGCATAATATTATTATTATTACACACCTTTAATTCGCTGTTTTGAAACGCTATAATACTTCTCATTTTCGTCCAACCGTTAGGTCAGATGGGCCAGCTTGGACTTCCACTTATTAAAAACCCCGCCTTACCCTCGAAGCTAACTAACCCTTATGTAAAGGGTGGAGTCTTATAGAATGACCAAGTCTCAGGATTTACCTGTTGATGCGCTATAGGCCTATAACTCTTTCCTGCTCGAACAACAATGGCGTAATCAACAAATCACGTCAGTCAAAACCACATAACTAATAATAGCGCTATGAATATTCAATCATCATGAATAATTAATTAGTCTTCGAAGCGTACCCGGCAGCAACGCCGCTGTTATAAGCATTTGCTGTCCGTTATAATCAGCGTAACAAAGTTACAGAACATAATCGCACTTTACACTCAGTTTACACCGTAGATAATCGACTTCAAAACAGTCTTCTGTAAGTTGAAACAGTTTGCTAAACCGAAGAGTTTGTTTAGAATATATCACCAAGGATGGACTGTACAGCAACGGTTGACGTGGTCGACAATTGATTGACAAATGATTGAGAAAATGATTGATGGACTTTATAGGAAGCTGGCCAAATATTTCGACACAGTATTAGCAGAGCTGCAATTTACAAATTAAAACAATTATGACAGTGAAGGTAAAGTAAGATAAGGTGAGATAAGGTGTTATATATAGTAAGTTAAGGTAAGGTAAGGTGTTGTATAATAAAGTGAGGTCAGGTAAAGTGTTATATAATAAGGTCAGGTAAGGCAAGGTGCTATATAGTAAGGTGAGGTAAGGTAAGGTGTTATATGGTAAGGTAAGGTGTTATACGGTAAGGTGTTGTACAGAAATTGACTGGTCCAGCTGAATGGTGAGGTGGTAAGGTGCCAGATTCAGTTCGAAGATCCACTTCAATAAACACTTTCAAAACTAAGCTTAAGACTCATTTATTCTCTAAGTACTATAATTAACCATTGCATTGTAACGCGTCCTTTGAGTAAGACGGTGTTTTATTAAGGCGCATTAAAAATATAAGTTGTATTGTATTGTATTGTATATACTAAGATCAGGTAAGGTAAGGTGTTACATGGTAAGGTAAGGTGTTACATGGTAAGGTAAGGTGTTACATGGTAAGGTAAGGTGTTATATGGTAAGGTAAGGTGTTATATAGTAAGGTGAGGTAAGGTAAGATGTGGTAAGGTAAGGTGTTATAGAGTAAGGTGAGTCAATGTACTGTACCTTTATGTAAGGTAGGGTAAGGTAAGGGAAGACGAGTCAAGGAATGGTATGGTAAGTTAATGTAAGGTAGGGTGAGGTCAGTAAGGTTAGTGTTCACTGACCAATCCGGTTTTAACTGGACTTCTTAAATGGATTACGATTTCTGAGTGTAAACGGTTTCACTTGAAGCTATGACCATCGACTGATGCTTTATATATTATGATAACGGCGCTATAGAAGTCACGACCTTAGTTTAGACGTACATTGAGATCATCATCATCATTATGCATTTATTAAGCGCCACTATCTATCAATCGATGGCGCAGAGCAATTGTGCACGAAGGATTTGCTCAAGGTCCCTACACAGTAACTGTCTCGGGGAGAAGGATCGAACCCGTACTCTGTGCTTTACAAGGCGAGCGTTAAACCAATCGGCTACCGTGCCCTACAGATATATAAGTCACTCTGGGTTAAAGGTAGGATGAGGCTCAACAGAGCGTTAAACCCAAGGAGGTCTGTAATGTAGAGTTACACCCTGTCAACATCTCAAGCATGAATTGAAATGAACATCAGGATTTAAATAGCGCATTTTGGGATGTGCAACATAGATACAGAAGACGACACTAGAAGGATGTGTATAGAGGGCGCTCGTGTACCTGTGACGTACTTGTTCCTGCTGTCTCTCAGAGGCACTGGCGGTAGAAGATGAAGCGATATTCGGCGAAGGTCTTGCCGACGTCCGAGTCAGGCAGATCGCAGATGTTGCTCGACTGAAAGACAGGTATGCAGAAAGATCATTAAGCAGACGAAGAGGAGGAGGAGGAAGAGGAAGAGGAGGAGGAGAGGAGGAGGAGGAGGAGAGGACGAGGAGGAGAGGAGGAGAAGGAGGAGGAGGAGAGAAGGAGGAGGAGAAAGAGGAGGGAAGGAGGAAAAGACAAAGGAGGAGTTGAGAGAAGAACAGGAAGAGGTATAGTAAGGCAGGTCTACTGTCCAAAGAATGCTGTACCACTTGTTTCTGTGCCTCCCTGGCAGTGCCAGTCCCAAGCCTGGAGAAAGGAGGAGGGCGACGCTGATAATCTTTGTTGTGACAGTGTCGTTAAACAGTAACTAACTTGTTACGTATAGGAACGGTCAGAACTGGTCAAACTAATTTCTGCTGACGTCAACGGCCTTTGTTGCCATAAGATTTCGTTAAAACTGTGGATCCGATCGTAATCGGATCCACATTGAGCATTGGAGATTGATCAACAAGTAGCTCAATGTCGACGTCAACTGCCCTGGCAGTCACAAGATGTCGTTACACGATGGATACTGATAATTTAATTCGACGCTGTTAAGACACCGTTAAATCACTACCTGAAACGCTTATATATACATATCACACACTTTTGTTCAATCGGTTAATTTAAGTACCGGGGTACAGTACTGTTATAGTAGTGAGGTGGCTTAACGCTGTACTTCAAGGTTAACGTTACACGGCGGATAAAAGCACAAAATTTGCAAGGATGATCTGTCAGGGTCTACTAATTAATGTCAGAATTAATGTTGAAACATTTTTATGTAAAACCAAAAATTCAAGATGGCCGCTATCGGCCATATTGGAAAATTCACTTTTCTTGTTTTTTCAGAGTATATGCACGTGTAATACCTCTAATGTTACTGATTTTGGTACGTAGAATTCATTTCTGATACTGTTTTCGCCATTCTGGGTCATCTTCACCTTGAAAGGTCACGGTCAAGGTCATTTTGTCAGATTGAAAAATTCACCATTTTTGTTTAGGTTGTTTATGTCACGCGAATGGTAAGAACTGTTCAAAACAATATCTGTCGACGTCAACGGCCTTTGTTGCCACAAGATATCGTTAAACACTGGAAACTACTGTGACAGAATATGAGGGTGGGGGGGTCTGTAAATTGGCTTAATGGCCCAATATAATGATCGGATAGCCGTCGACTGACCTGAGTTGTCGTACGGAGTCGGAAGTTGAAGAAGAGCTGCGAGTAAAATCCAACCGGTAAATCCCACTCAAACGGAGAGACCTAGAAAAGGATCGATTAATAGAAAACTTCAGTTTTAAAATAATAGTTGTAGTGATATTTAATATATACAGTAAAACAGGATTGCTTTTATAACTGTACGTGATGCATGACCGTAAATGGTCATGTGATGCCTGACTAAATGGTCCAGTGATGCAGGACCGTAAATGGTCCAGTGATGCAGGACCGTAAATGATCCAGTGATGCAGGACCGTAAATGGTCCAGTGATGCATGACCGGAAATGGTCCAGTGATGCATGACCGGAAATGGTCCAGTGATGCATGACCGGAAATGGTCCAGTGATGCATGACCGGAAATGGTCCAGTGATGCATGACCGGAAATGGTCCACCGGAGGATATTTCAGACTTACATCAAAACTGCAACACTGCTTGCGACTCAGGTGGAGCCCGTCTGAAGCCTGGATAAATGAGGAGGGCGACGCTGGTCATATTCGTTAATCAACAACGTCGGCACACAGAAGCTACCTACCAAACTCTGCCACTGCCTTATTATACTCGGGTGTTGCCAGACCAAAGTCTGAATAAAGGAGGAGGGCAATGCTAATCATCTTCGTCATAACACAGCGTCGTCGTTAAACAGAAAGAACCCAAAAGGTGATATATGATCTGCAATTACAGTCTGGGTTGGTGAGTAAAGGTCGACGTCAACGGCCGTGACAGGCAGGTAAATGCGATACTTTGCTCACCTGTGAAGCCAGGTATGATTCCTCGCCATTGGCTGCAGAGCAGAGGGAAGTTTCCGCCTCTTTGCACATCGTCACCGTCACATCCGGACTCGTTGCTAAGGGCCTGAACAAATCATCATCATCATCATCATCATCATCATCATCATCATCATCATCATCATCATCATCATCATCATCATCATCATCATCATCATCATCATCATCATCAGTAGTAATGGTAATTGCAGATTTATATTGCGCCACTTCCAGGCAGCCTCTTCTGAGGTGCTCCCAACCTAACACAATAAATAGTAGTAATAGTAGTAATGGTAGTAGTAGTATTATTATCATAATCATTAGTGTTACTATGATCACTATCTCGTCATCACTATGACCATCACCACCACCATCATGATAACATAGATATTCTATAAAGCCTTGAATGCATACTCACACGAATTGAAGCGTGACGAACAGAGCGGGGAAGTTGGGGCTGACAGGAATCGAGTAGGTGTAGTTTCCGCCACGCTTGAGAGCACAGTCAGCCGTCACGCAGTATGAACTGCTCAGCGTCTCGTTGAGCTGCTTGATGTACACCAGCGCCACCTGTGATGCGAGGCTGTCATCTGTGTAATACAGAGACCAAAGTTCTCTGACTGAGTCACAACCATCATCGTCGTCATCAGCGACGTCATTTGGGGGAAGAGGGACATTTCCCCCATGATTTTTGGAAATAAAAGAAAAGAGATGTAAAAAAGAAAAGGAGGAAGAAGAAAGGGGGAAAGGGGGGAAAAGAGACTCATTTGCAGCACTGGCTTACAGTTTTGCACATATAGACTAAATACAAACATAGGCAGCGATCCCGAGGAGTCGAGGAGAACAAGACCCCCACCTTTAACAGTGGGGGGACACAGTGTACTATTGTCGCACATGGTGAAAAAAGTGTCATGTGCGAAAAAAAATTTCACCCCTCCCCCAAGGAAAAAGGTGAAACGACGTCCCTGGTCGTCATCATTATCATTATCATGTTTATCGTCGTCAACATCATCTTATCGTAGTCATTATTATCCTCCTCCTCCTCATCGTCGTCGTCATCATTGTCGTGATTATCTTCGTCATCATCATCCAATCGTCGATGTTATCATCACAGCAATTATCATTAAATCACCAGCACTCGTATTCAAATCATCATCATAAATAAATGTGACTTTACTCACCAAAACGAGATAGCAAAGCTTAAATGATTAAAAATGATTAATAAATAAATAAGTCAATAAATATTTCTTTAACAGAATTTATTACCTCGCTTAACGCGGTTGACTCTGACTTGTGGAGCAATTTCATTTTGCTTTGAATCAGTCTCGTTTTTCTTCTTCAAAATATAACCAAAAACTGGAGTCAGTTGGAACATTTATGTAATGTAAATGTAATGTATTGTAATGTAATATAAACATGTGTAAAGCGTTCCTCGCAGCAGAGCTATTCAGAAGCGCTCTGAACGTGATAGGCTCGTGTAAAAAGAAAGGTCTTTAAGCATTTAAGTGAAGATGCTGAAAACGCTCCGAGGATCTTGCTCCGAATCACAGAAGGGAGTTCATTCGACAGTGAAGGGCCAGCCAAAGCAAAGGCACGATGCTGAGTTAATGAGGTTCGCGACCGAGGTACAAACAAGTCCAGTCGGTTAGCAGAACGAAGGGGGTGAGAGGAGCTTGAAGAGATTGGTTTGCTCATCAGTTCAGAAAGGTATATAGGCGCTAAGCCTAACTGGGATCTAGTGACTAGAAGAAGGACCTTGAATCTAATTCGAAACGGGACAGGGAGCCAGCGAAATTCATTTTGCATATAGGAGGTGATGTCTGAATATAGTGGTAAGCGGGCAATACGTCTAGCTGCAGCATTTAAGACGTATTGCACATGAGACAGCCGAACATTAGGGAGCCCAATTAAAAGAGAATTGCAATAGTCAATGCGCGTAAATACAAAGGCATGCACCATGGTCGTAAACACCGCAGAGGATACCGATCTCCTGATGACTCTAAGACGCCTGAGTTGGTAATAACAAGAACGGGTAAGAAGAGAGAGATGCTCAGTGAAAGTCAAGGCACTGTCTAGTGTGACACCCAGGTCCCAGACACTGGAGGAAAAAGTGAAATCAGGAATAAGTGAGGTCAACAATTTTAGATCAATCTTTTGTAACTGCTGCCTAGTACCAAACCAGATCAATTTGGTCTTTGTAGGATTTAGATTAAGCCTATTTGGGAGCTATCAGACAATTTCGGACCGACCGACAGACCGACCAGCCGGCTAGCTCACTGACTGACTGACTGACTGACTGATTCATTCACTCATTCATTCACTCACTCACTCACTCATTCGCCCACCCCCTCATTCACTCACTCACTGAACAACTGACAGACTCACTAACTCATTCACTCACTGATTACCTCACTGATTCACTGATTCACTCACTGATTCACTCACTGATTCACTGATTCACTCACTCATTCACTCGCTGATTCACTCACTCATTCACTCGCTGATTCACTCACTCACTCATTCACTCACTCACTCACCTAATGACTTACTTCTTACTGACTGACTGACTGACTGACTGACTGACTGACTGACTGACTGACTGACTGACTGACTGACTGACTGACTGACTGACTGACTCACTGACTGACTGACTGACTGACTGACTGACTCACTGACTGAACCAAAGAACGCACAATAGTATGTGAAACTGACCGTACGATTGGCCTGACGTCGTCTAAGCAATTCTTCTATACTGTTTCCATGCGTCGTTTGGTAGGTAGACTGGTGCTGCGTCGTGCCCGGCTGGGTCTTGGTCCGCACGGGGAACCAGTCTGACACAACGGGAACCATGGCAACCGTTGACGTCTTCAAAGGAACTTCCGGAATTTCTATAAAAACAGAAATTTAAGAAGTATTGCAATTTAGCAATTGTAATTGTAATCAAATTTTTGAAATTTATATAGCGCCATTGAAACTTCTGAATAACTTAATCTGACTTTACCTTTACTACCTTACCTTACCAAATTGCACCTTACCTTGCGTAACCGTGTCTAACCTTAGCCTATCTACCATTACTAACCAACAGTTACCTTCTTAACACCTCAAGATAACTCAGCGCATCCTTACCTTACGTTATTTTACCTTACCATAGGCATACCTTAGAACCTACCCAAATACCCTACCTTACTCTACCTCAACATACCGTACCTTAATTTATCATAGCGTACCTTACCTAAAGTACCAACCTTAGTATGCCTTAAGGCCTACCAGGGCTGTAGTGGTAAAATTTGAGGTGAGTATACGCTACCGGTGACCAGCGGCGTAAAAAAAAATTTGAAGACCTTTTTTTAGGAAAAATTTCAGACTTTCTTTTCACCAATTCTCAGAAAATTTTCAGACTTTTTACGATTTTGTCTCTGAAAAAGTTGATGACCTTTTTTTTTTTTTTTTTTTTTAGTCATTCGCCCTAAAACCCTTTAAAAACCTCTCTTTTTTGAAAAATTTTCGTTCCCAGAGGTAAGTATACGCTGTATACCCGCGTATACCCTCGTCTACAGCCATGGGTATACGCTCTCAAATTTCTCTAGAGGTAAGTATACGCTGTATACCCGCGTATACGCTCGACTACAGCCCTGAGGCCTACCCAAACGCCTTACCTTACCTTACCTTACCTTACCTTAGCTTACCTTACCTTACCATACCTTGTGTTGCTCTCATAATATGCAACGCTCGAAACAACAAGTGCAACGCCAACCGTTGTCTTCGTAGTCGACGTCGTTGGGAGACTTCGTTGGCTTGACCCACTTCTTGGTCGTGGTCGGAGGTCGAAGTGAGGTCCGGTCGACCGGATGTTCCGGGTCATCGGGCGGAGACTCGGTGGTCAGTCCGCAGCATCGGACTGGACAGTTGTCCGGCTGAGCCGCACACTGTGGCGGGAGTAGCGGCAGCTGACCGGTTGCTAGGCAACACAATCGAAAGACAAACACCGCACATGCATACTTGAATAAATTATATGCAAATTGTTGGCGTGACGAACTCGAGAAACAAACGCAACACGTGCTTATATGAATAATTTATGCAAATCTGATTGCTATGCAACGCAGCTGGAAAGAGAATGGCCATCATCAGCAGTTGTATTGTATATTATATATGCATATATTATGCAAAACTGAGCATTTCCTGAATTAATATTAATGAGCACACTCGCATGCTAGCCTACTTATTGATATACCATTTCTAGCGATACTTTACCCTATATATATAAATTAGTGCATAAACTTCACCTAAGTTTGTAACGAGTATGGCGGTTGTTAAAAAGGTGTGCAGTTTTATACGAAAACGAAATCGAGTTAATAAATTGACTAAAAAAACGATGATGACGAAGATTATGATAATAAGAACAGCAGTTGATAATAGAATTATTAGGTGACATATTTCCATGGTTACCAGGCCAGCTGAGAGTTGCCATGGAGACCGAGGTCGTACTGCGACTTGATCTCGTCTGAAACTGGTCCTGTTCTCTGCAGCAGCATAGATTTATATAAATTAACCTGCGACACTAAATACTGCATGGTGTAAGTAAGTATGTATGCAAGTAAATAAGTAAGTAGGTAAATAAGTAGTAAATAAGTAGGTAAGAAATAAAGGAAGTAAGTGAGAAAGAAAGTAAGTACGAAAGTAAATAATTAAGAAAGTAAGTAAGCAAGGAAGGAAGTAAGAAAGTAAATAAGTAAGAAACTGAGTGAGAGATTAAAAAGTATGCAAGTAAGTAATCTTTGTTAGTGCGAGACAAATGCCCACACTTTTACAACAATAATGCATACAATAGTGAAAAAAAGCAACAATGTCAACAGAAAATAACTTATGCAGTAATAAAAACAGTTTTAAAAGTCATGAAAAAACTGAATTATTTCAAGCTGTCCTATTAATATTAATTAATTAATTAATTAATGTGAAAGCACTGGGTTCCAATTGTGACTAAACTCTAAACAAGAATAGAAGATTAACTTTAAAATCGAGATTGACTTACAGAGCCACGACGGGTTGCGACATATTCTTGCGATCGAGAACATAGAGAATGGTAATCGACAACAAACTAGATAGAAAAAAGAAACAATAGATCAATAAAAATCTCAAATGGCTACAGAGGAAGTGGATTGATCACAGACTGAGAGGAGACTGCGTTATGAGAACCATCGTGGATGGAAAGGGATCGAGAGGAAGACCTAGATGGATGCTGCTGGACTGGATGGTGGTGGATGGATACAGTAAACTGAAGGAGGAAGATCAACATCGAGAGGAGTGGCGCCATTGGACGCTTGAATCTGACCAAGGGCAGAGAACTTGAAGAAGATTTTAAAACTTAGATAACCTGATTATTATTATGATGATGACCATTGACGATTATGATAATGATTACGATTACAATTACAATAACTATTATTACTATTTTGATTATCATCATCCTCATAATCATCATCGTCATCATCGTTATAATTTTTAAGCCAATCGTCTCGAAATCCCGGTTCTTCCACCTCTTCTGTCGTTCACAAACCTGACAAGCAGCAGAAATTGTTACCAGCGTGAGGAGCAGGGACGCAGACAAGTAAGAAATCCCGATCCTGCGATCCACCAGACCCGTGTCCGGGACTTTGGATTCGTCCGATACCCTGGGATTCGTCCGGGACCTTGGGATTCGTCCAATACCCTGGGATTCTTCCGGGACTTGGGATTCCTCCGATACCCTGGGATTCGTCCGGGACCATGGGACTTGTTCGGGACCATGGGATTCGTTCGGGACCCTGGGATTCGTCCGGGACCCTGGGATTCGTCCGCTGCAGGCTCAAGAGCCGAAGAAAGGAAATGAGTGTATTCCATATGTAGGCTCGAACCACAATCGTTAGATACAGATCTTGCACGCTACCGAATAGGACCTTACCTATGCCTTAAATTCGATTTATTACGATTACGATTACGAACATGGCTAAGGAGCTAAAATAACCTGGCAGTTTTTACACTTTTAATGCACAATGTTTTAATGCACAAAATGTTTATAAATGCATGACTTTATATAGCGTCCTATGTAAAAAAATCACGAAAGCGACAGAATCGCTCACCAGATGGCCATGATGATGACGAGGACGATGACGATGATCTGGATCATTCGTCCGTTGCAGGCGGTCTGTTCCGTCTGTTCCGGTCGCGTTCCGGCGTTGTCATGACGACGGTTGTTCCAGTTGTCATGGCAACGACGGTGACGCGTGCAGTGCTTCTGTGGCGGCGTGGCGGACGAGGCGTTGCTTTCAGATCGACTGAACGAAGGAAGAACGAAAGACAAGTAAGTAAGCAGGTCCTTGCTAAGTTATAATCGATATTGTAATCAGAGATTTATATAGCGCCACTTGAAGAATAAACCAAAGACTAAGTATTCAAGAGCAGACGACGGCTGAAAAGGTGATCACTTCGTTATTGTTTATTTATATATAATTTATTATCATTCTTTATTTACCTTATTATATATATTAATTATTCATTGATTTTATTATTTGCAATTGTTTAGTTATTTGTGTTTATTTTATATTTATTTACTGCTACTTATGAAGCGCCGTTGTGAACGAGAAAGGTGATTGACTACTAGCTCACCTGAATTGATAAAAAATCAAATCACCGGAGTTGATTGAAATGCACCTGTGTTGATTTAATATTAAACCACTGAGCATTTGCGAATATTTACCACACAGACGACTGAACTCCTGCATTCTCCTGAGTTGACTGAAAATCAACTCAACTCTGGTGATTGAGTCTGCACTCACCTAAATTGATTGCAAATCAACTCACCTGAGATGACTGTACTGCACTCACCTGAGTTCTGAGTTGATTGACTTTCAACTCACCTCAGATGACTCACCTGAACTGATTGCCAATCAACGCACCTGAGGTGATTCAACCTCTGACCTCACCTAAATTGATTGAAAATCAACTCACTCAAGATGTCCAAAAACCATTTTGTTCGATACTAGTTTTTCGTCGTTAGGTCGAGAGTGCCTCTGACGAGTCTCTCTTGAAGAGGCGCTATATAAACCTACAATTACATTTACAATTGAATCCCTGCACTGACCTGAGTGTGCTGTTTGCAGCACTATCTCCAGAGACACAAGCGGAACTTCCAGAGGAGGCGACACTTCCTGCGCACTTGCTGTTGCTCTTGGAGTATTTCGCCAGGCGCTTGTTGATCAGTTCAATTTCAGTTATCCTGTTCTCCAGTTTATCCGTCACTTTACAAAGCTCCTTAACTGCTCCAACGTTCTCGATGAATATTCGATCCTGGAACAGAAAACAATTCTGTCCAACTCGATCCAATATAGATTCGATCCAATCAGATTCGATCCAATTTGATTTGATACAATAAGATAGGATCGAATTTATTCGATCCAGTATGATCAGATACACTGAAATTTGATCCAAATTAATTCGATCAATTTGAATTCTATTTACTTTGATCCACAATGCTGATGTAATGTAGGGCCTATTGTAATCACAGATTTATATAGCGCCTCTACAAGACAACTCCTCACAGACGCTATATAAAGATGGATACAGGCATGGGTGGAGACAGACAGACAGACAGACAGACAGACAGCCAGACAGACAGACAGACAGACAGACAGACAGTAGTTGAGTGAGTAAGTGATAAGCAAACACCTTATTGACGACGAGGAAGTTGTCGATCAATTGTCCGCTGGGTAGAATGACGTCACCGGTTTCCCTGACTGCGTCCGGAAGTACCTGACCGACTTCCTGAGCGAGGACCCCTGCGTCTATTCGGTCGTCATCGGACAGCCCAGCGTACTCAGCGTAGTCTTCGTTGAAAGTGTATTTGTAGACTTTGAGCTGCGAGATGTTCTTCAGCTGCTCCCTCGTGTCGATCTGAACAGGCAAAAGATAAATGGGATCAGATAATAGAACGAGTTTTAGACACCGTTTAAACGCTGCCAGTCGATGCTATACAAACTCCACGACAAGCAGTCGATTGCCAATGGTGTCAGTCCCCAGATTGAAAAAAGGAGGAGAGCGGCGTCAACGGCCCTGGCAGCCATGACACTTCGTTAAACATTAGAAACTATTACTGATAGATATACATGGATCGTGGGCAGTGTTACCACTCTAAATTTTCAAAAATCCCAAGTTGGGGCATCCAAAAAAGCCAAGAAAAGCCAAGGTGAAAAAAATAGCGTAAAAAGTGAAAAACTGTTATTAATTATTATTATTATTATTATTATTATTATTATTATTATTATTATTATTATTATTATTATTATTATTATTATTATTATTATTATTATTATTATTATTATTAATGAAAAGTAATTTAAAATATGATTTTCCTTATTTCTTGAATTATTTCTATGTTACTGATCATATAAACTTATTTCAAAATCGAAAATAAGACATTTAATCTTCATAAGTCATAACGGTAACAGCCATCTTAAAATAGTACATGTACTCCATAAGTGATGACGTCATGACTACGCGAGTACAGCGAGACTGCCAGCAAAGAAAATAAGTCGATGGCAAAGACTTTATTTACCAAGAATTACCAATGACCGTGAGATTGAAAACGATAATGCGGCCACCGTGATCCAAAAAAAGAAAAATGCAGTATCTTTTATTAATTTTACATTATTTGATGATTGTGAACAACCAAAAACACACAAAATCATTGCCTAAAAAAGCCAAGAAAAAAAGCTAAGGTCCTCAGAAAAAATGCCGAGATCCCAAGATTGGGATGAAAAAGCCAAGGAGTGGTAACGCTGATCGTGGGACACGGTAGCCGATTGGTTAGAGCGCTCTCTTTAGACACCTTTTAAACGTAGTCAATCGATGCTATATATAGCACACGCCACACTATCACCCTAAATTCCTGGTTATCGCATATTAAGCCGCGTCCTGTGATATATATAGCATCGGTTGACAACGTTTAAAAGGTGTCAAAAACTCGTTCTCTTATAGACACAAAAACACGATGACTGATTGGTTAATTGAACTGTAATATGCCAAAATAATTTATGTCGACGTCAACAGCCTTTGTTGCTGTAATATGTCGTTAAACTCAGGATCCGTCCATCCAAGGATTGGTTACGTAACTGAAGTCGTTAAACATTGGAAACTCACACTAAGTCAATGTCCGTACTCTGATAGTGCCACTCCCAAGCCTTAACAGAGGAGGAGGGCAATGCTAATTAATTAACTTTGTTATGACACAGCATCGTTAAACAGCAACTAGTCAACCGGTTGCGGAACACATCAGCCGATCACCTCTAACAAAGCTGGTTTCCGCGACTCCGCCTTTTTGGACGTTGTAGAAATCAAACTTGTAAAGCCCAGAGCACGGGTTCGAACCTCCTCCTCTGAGACGGTTACTGTGTAGGGACCTTGATCAAGTCCTTCATTGACAACAGCTCAGCGCCATAGACTGATACTTTGGTCATTAGATAGTGGCGCTTAATAAGTGCAGAACAATAGCAGAGCCTCGACAGAATAATATAACAGTACAGTGAGATACGTAGGTGCGTGGTTCATTTGTATGTATGTGATGATGAGCGCTGGCGTAAACTGGCGAATAATATGAAACATAAAAGTGGTTCCTTCCAGCATTCGGTATCGCGAGGTTAAGTTCTCAAGTCGTTAAGTGACTGGTAAGTGCTTTCGTGGCCTTTCAAATACAGAATGAACATCAAAGGATTAATCCCCAGAAGGAACATTCAGCCGATAAAGGAGCTATCGTAGTCACTAGATTAAAGCACAGAAGATTAGATTAGATTAGTGTGGTTTAGATTAGTTTAGATTATCTCGTGGTTGACGACTCACCTCTGAAAAGTCCTTTTTGACTCGGACGTCCGACGGACTGATCACGTGACCGGTGACCTTGACATTGCCGTGAACTGTCAGTGCTTCGTCAGGGCTGTCGGTGTTAATTCCGACACGACCCTAAATCGACAGAAAGAAAACCACTTCATCGTACTTAATTATCGACACATCAGATTAGGAGGAAAGGTGATGCCAGGTAAGATTAGGTAAAGCACGTAATGACAGTATGGCAAAGTATTGTAGACATTTGAAGAGTATGGTGTGGTAATACATGGGTGCTTAGGACATGGTAGAGTATGGTATGGTGATATGTAGCTATCTTAGGCATGGCAAAGTATGGTATGGTGATATGTAAGTATCCTAGAGTATGGTAGATTATGGTATGGTAATATATAGGTATCTTAGAGAATGGTATGGTGATATGTGGGTATCTTACAGGTATGGTAGAGTATGATATGATGATATGTAGATATTTTAGTGTATGATAGAGTATGGTATGGTCGCATAAAGGTATGTTAAGGGTACGGTAAAATAATTAAGGTCAAGCTTCCTCTCTACATTTCTGTCTGTCTGTCTGTCTGTCTATCTGTCTGTCTGTGTCTTAACCTCGTACAACCCTTCTGACTTTACCCCACCTCTGACCCAGATGTACTAGAACCGGAAGTGTGGACTCACAGCGTGGAAGATGGCTTCCGGTGCCTTGCCCTTGTTCCAGATCACTTCCGAATCATTCTCGAACTGACCAGGATTCGAGGCCTAAAAATGACATCACAGTTCAAAGTTCAAACAGTAACACCGAAATTCAAACAAATACAGTACAACACAAAACAATACATACAACACAATACTATATGACGTAACACTCGAGTGAGTGTTATATCATATCACTCACTCACTCACTCACTCACTCACTCACTCACTCACTCACTCACTCACTCACTCACTCACTCACTCACTCACTCACTCACTCACTCACTCACTCACTCACTCACTCACACACACACACACACACACGCACACACACACTCACTCACTCGCTCCTTCGTTCGTTCATTCGCTTATTCAATCACTGATTTCATTCAAAGCATTGTACATCGCCCCTTCAACTATCCAATGCTCTTGCATCTAACACAGGAGATCACGCTGTCCATCAACCCATATACAACACAACATGTATTCCGACGGGATGTCACACTCACCCGAACGATGATTCTTTCCGAAGCATGTGCTGCCACCATGTGGACATCTCCGTCGGCGCAGTGAGCCTGGAGAGCAACGACGAGCTGAAAGTATCGCTGGTCTGGGTTCGGTTTTCCCTTCTTACGCATGTTGTTCGAGGTTGTCTCACTGAAGTGCAACCGACCGATCGTCAGTTTGTGGACCTGGTCGCCGTAGAGATCAATCCTACAGAAAGTATGGTACGATTAGTTACATGATCAAATGATATGGTAAGATTAGGTAAATGATCAAAAGATGTGGTAAGATTAGATAAGTGATCAAATGATTTGGTAAGATTAGGTACATGATAAAATGATATGGTAAGATTAGGTAAATGATCAAAAGATGTGGTAAGATTAGATAAGTGATCAAATGATTTGGTAAGATTAGGTAAGTGATCAAATGATATGGTAAGATCAGGTAAATGATCAAAAGATGTGGTAAGATTAGGTAAGTGATCAAATTGTATGGCAAGATTAGGTACATGATCAAATGATATGGTAAGATTAGGTAAGTGATCAAATTGTATGGCAAGATTAGGTAAATAATCAAATGATATGGTAAGATTAGGTAAATGATCAAGAGATATGGTAAGATCAGGTTAATGATCAAAAGATATGGTAAGATTAGGCAAATGACCAAAGATTTGGTAAATGGTCTGTAGGGTGTCCCTCTTAGCGGAATTTCAATCCCTTTGGGCCTCCACTTTGTAACCAATATTTCTTCTTCGTTATCTGCTTGTTTACTTTGTGTCAATCTGGTCGCAATTAAAAAAATACTTGACTTGAATTATCAAGATATATGGTAAGATTAGGTAACTGATCAAGGATGATCAAAAGAGCTATGTTAAGACTAGGTAACTAATCCAGAACGATCAAGAAGGCAAATGAACCTGTATGATCAAGAAGGTATGGTAAGATTAGGTTATTGATCATGAATGATCTAGAATGATCAAAGAAGGTACAGTAAAATATGCAATTTAAGCAATCACAGGGTTAATTAACACTGAGGGTTAACTGTCCATTTGCTGAATTGTGAGATCCATCTTACTTACTTGACTGGATTGAAGAGCTTTTTGCTTCGATCTGACTGCGATTGTTCGATCTTGATCGTCTGCGCTGGTGACTCCATCTGGCGACAGACATTGGTAACACACGTCAACGCCATCCTATCTAATCTAGAGACTTCTTTGTCGTAACAATATCCGTAACAATATAATCAATTTAATCTTAATATATTCTAATTATATATTGTTATTATAATTCCAACTGCAATAATGATGATGACGACGACGATGATAATGATGACGACGACGACGACGATGAAGACGACGACGACTATGATGATGATGATGACGACGACGACGGTGATGATTAATCTACCGAGATACTTTGCAACGGTCTAATTCTACAGAATTTAATAAATAAGGAATAAAATGAAAACTATTAAATACATAAGTAAGCAAATAAACTAGGCCTATTAAATAATTAGGTCATTTAGCAGATTAAAGATAGTGGACAGGTGCATTTGATATGACGTACCTTGATAAGCAAATTAGTTAATTAATTAAATAAGTGAAATTGCAAATGACTTAGCTGGATGAAATGAATTTGTAATTAATTAAACAGGCGTAGACTTACCTTGAAGCCCTTTCAATAAATTAGTTAATTAGATAAATTAATTAATTAGATAGGTGTAATTGTAAACGACTTACCTGGATGAAATATATTTTTTTGAATTAATTCGAAAGGTGTAATTGTAAATCAATAACCTTAAAGCCGTGTAAATAAACAAATTAATTAGACAGGTATAATTGTAAACGACTTACCTTGATACCGTAGAAGTGCAGGTAGAAGGCGTCGACAGGTATAATCGTCGTGGAGTCTGGGGGTCGAACGAACTTGGGATGACCGGATACGTTCAGATGAACGGTTATCTGGAAGTGGTTCTTTTTCTGGCAGACGAAGGCGTCGTCAGACGGCGAGAAATTGAAGCCTTTGTCTGCGTCGACGCGATAGTTGAGTCCAGCGCTATATAAACAGATGAGGAGATTGATATAGGAATAAACAGAAGATGTGTGAATTGAAATGGATGGGTGGGCAAGTGGGTGTGTGGGGTGGATTTGGATGGATGGATGGATGGATGGATGGATGGATGGATTAATGGATGGATGGATGGATGGATGGATGGATGGATGGATGGATGGATGGATGGATGGATTAATGGATGGATGGATGGATGGATGGATGGATGGATGGATGGATGGATGGATGAAAGGTCGATGGGCGGATCCGTTCAACATCGATGCATGCATGGATGGCCAGATGGAATAAATGATGGATGAATCGGTGGATTGGTGGATGGATTGGAATGAATGAGAGGGATGAAACCATTGCCGGATGGATGGATGGATGACTGCGTGGATGGAAGAATGGATGGATGGATGACTGGTCGATGAAATGATGCAAAGATGGGTGGATGGTTCAGTGGATAGATGGATGGATGGATGGATGGATGGATGGATGGATGGATGGATGGATGGATGGATGGATGGATGAATGGATGGATGGATGGATGGATGAATGGATGGATGGATGGATGATTGGTCGGTCGATGAAATGATGGATGGATGGATAAACAAAGAAACACAGAAAAGATCGATAAACGAAAGAACAGAGCAACATATGTGCCTTGCGTACACGACTTGGATCGATTCCAGAACCGAGGAGGATCAATTCGGAATCATCTCCATCACCAAAACATCGCGGTCTCGATGAAACCCCGGTTGTCGGCAATTCTCGGAAACTCCCATCGCAAAGAACTCAACCATCTCCAGCCGGGCGTCACAAACAGATTCCCTTCCAACGTCCCTTCCAAAGACCATAGACTTCAGTCAAATCCAATTTCCAAGCCAGAAGCAATTACTTCGAGACCGTCAGCTCGCCACAGACTCAAATCTTTCAACCGGTAGGAAGGACGCGTTGAAATCTCAAAGTCTCCGACCCGTCCTACCACCTGGATCCGCTTACCTGAGGATAATTACCGTGTCGAAGATGGAACTGCGCCGGCGCGGGTACCTCGAGATCAAAGGAATTAGTGGAACTGTCAGTGGTTCTAATTACAAGCGTCGGCCTCACCTGGACGTTTTCGCTAAACATCTCTGAATACGTCTGCAAGGAGGCTGGACTCCAGGTGCAAATGGACAAACGCTGTGAATTGCTGACAAGAGCGACTGATAGCCGCCGATGCCCTAAGGCCCAACAACAGCCTCACTAGAATTCTCTACGGTAAATCTCCTGAAAATCTCCGTTAAATGTCCAGGATATCTGTACACACTCTGCATAACTCTACACAAACTATCCAGGAATCTCCAGTACATCTCTAGTAAATCTCCAGCACATCTAAAAAAGTTTCCATAAATCTTGGCTAACTTTCCAAGAAATCTATAGTTTACCTTCGGTAAATCTTTAATATATCTTCACAAATTCTCCATAAGTCTCCCCTAACTCCTCATGATATCTCCAGTAAATCTTCAGAAAATATTCGGCGAGTCTTCAGAAGATATCACGTGTATCTCCAGTTATTCACAAGTAAATCTCCAGACAAAGCCTCCACAATTCACTGCCGTAAATCTTCAGTAAATATACTTTGCAACTTTTAATTAAATATCCAGTAAATCTCCAGATAACCTCCACGAAATTTCTAGTAAAGATCCAAGAACCTTCCGTTAAATCACCAGTGAATATCAAGTAAATCTCCAGTGTATCTCCAGCAAAATCTGGTAAATCTCCAGTAAGAATTAGATAAGAAAACTATGTATTGCAGTAAATTTAGAACTAAGATAGCGCTTGAAAAGTAAGTAAGTAAGTAAGTACGTATAGACTAACAGTTCCTGTCTGTTTTCGTCGAAGAGCGTGACCCATTTCGACGACTGGTGGACTGTCCACTTGATGACCTGGTACATTCCGTCTGCGAACATTCCAGCTTCCGGTGGATACTCGTAGCTGAACGAATCGTCTTCTGAACAATCCGGAGCCATTCCTGTAACACGTAAAGTAATGTAGCATATAGTAGATCATTTATGCAGCCCTTCAATAAAACGATGGTTACGTTAGAGGGAGATTCCTCTGAGGGAGATAAGATCTCTGTAGTGGGATTCTGATGAACGTCAAATCTAACCTAACTTAACCTTTTTATAACCTTTTCTGTTATATTTTAACCAAACCCAATTAAATCTGTTAAGCTAGACTGTTCTGTTGTGTTCCAACTGTTCCATCCCATATTCTAATAAATTCTATTATATTCTACTTCTGTTCTAATTCCATTCTACATTTAGGAACTAGTTCCATTGTAATTATATTGCTGTTCTATTGTATTGTGTCATGTCATGTCATGTCGTCGTCGTCGCTTTGCGATGGTAGGCTACATGAATGGGTCAACATTGTCCAGCATTTCCTATCTCGTACTGCAGCCATTAGTCTGGTTCCAGATAGTCCAATCCATTTTATAATGTTGTCAATCCAGGATATTCTTGGTCTGCCGCGGTTGCGAATCCCTTCTACAAGGCCTGTCATCAGGCTCCCTTCGATGTTGTCCTTCGGCTGCCGCATGATGTGTCCAAACACCTTAGCTTGCGGGTTCGGACGTGGTTCAGCAGTTCGCTTTTGGTCCTCGCCAGCTTGTATATTTGTTCGGCGGTCATCCTTTTTGTCCAGGGAATTCTTAGCAACTTTCTGATGCACTTGTTCTCGAATGCTTGTATGCGTTTCTCTTCTTTCTTTAACGTCCAAGCCTCGCATCCGTATGTTGCTGTTGGCCATGCCAATGCTTTCATCATCCGTAATTTGCTGTCATTACGAATTGACTTGTTCTTCCAAATTTTCGTCAGTTTAACCATGACTGCCATTCCCATGGCCAGTCTTGATTTAACATCATCCTTGCAGTTCGCCTCTGCAGTTACTTTGCTCCCCAAGTACACAAAGGATTTTACTTGCTCCAGTCCTCCGGTGTCCACTTTTATCTCGAGTGTTTCTTCTATGCTCGTCATTACCTTCGTTTTTGTCGCGTTGATCAACATTCCATATTCTTTTGCTGCATTTTCGACTCGACTCACAATTTTTTGTAATTCTCTTGACGATGTTGCCACTAACACGATGTCATCCGCGTACCTGAGATTGTTGATGGTCTTTCCACCAATCCTGAATCCCACAGTGAACCCAGACAGCGCTTTTCGCATCACTTGCTCTGCTAGTATATTAAATTGTATTGTGTTCATATTCTATTTCCAGTCTGTTTCCATTCTAATTCTATTCTAATCTCTCTACTCTAAATCTTTCCTTCTAATTCTATTCTATTGCGTTCTAAACGGTGGACGTACCATATCGAAGATCTGGTGGACATGGTTCTGGTTTGATGGGGAGGATGTTTCCGACCCCAAGGGTGTTCATGAGTAGTCCTGGGGTGAGGGTACCCGGCGGGGAGTCCGAATACTTGCGCTTCTTCGGAGGCTGGTTGGCGGCGTTATGTACCCCTCTGAAAACATCAGCAACATTAGATTTATTTTCAACATAGAATTCGTTTATCTACTTATCTAATCACTTATTTAATTATTTAATTTATTTACCTGTTAATAAATCAATTCATTTGATATGTTCCTTGATTTATTAATACTGTCCGTACGTCCTACGTCAAGATTAGAGATTACAATACGGTATCTTAGGTGTGAGATATTTAATAGAAGATTAGATTAAATTAGTTAAGATAACATTGAATTAAATGAGATAACATCAGATGAGATTTGATTACACTGGATTAGATTAGTTGTGATTAGATTAGAAGGGAATAGATTGAGTAACTAAGTAAGTAAGTAGCCTGTTTTAATGCAAGCCAAACGCTTATATCTAACAAAATATACAGTTCATGCAAAGTGTTACTGTCGCTTAGTCGTGATTAGATTATTATAAGATCGGATTAGATTAGATTAGAGTCATCGACGAAGAACATGACCAGATCCCTTAATCATCTAACCCGTGGTAGGGCGACTGTAGTTCGTGCAGGTCGAGCCCCATCGACGGGGGCCCTGGACCCAGCCGCTGAGCAACGTCTCCGTCCAGTTTCATCGGTTCCATCGGACCGTAGAACCCGAAGGGTCCCTTGAAGGCCAGGGCCATTCCCGGCCCATGGGGCGGCTGGCCCGGCTGGCCTGGGTGGCCCAGAGGGGTGACGTGCTGGTCTGGGTGGTAGGGGTTCGAGTGACCCCCCGGGTGAGAGGGGTGAAGGTTGACGCCACGTGATTCCATGATGAGGTGAGATGGCATCACCGTTGCCATGGTGTTGACGATGCTCGCTTTGGCACCTGCTGGACATAAAATAGTATATATATATATATATATAAATAAATCATTAAATACAAAGTAATACTTATTTATTTATTACAATTGGTTTTATATAGCGCCCCTTCAAGATTATCTACTCAGGAGCGCTCCCAGTCCAACCACGGTCAAAAATAAAAGTTTTAAGGTAGAAAGAAACAAGGTATATAATTATATGGTGACCTATTGGCGTTAATCGCCAGTGTTTAATCTAGACGTCATTTGGGGGGAAATTTCCCCCCAGGATTTATGTTTCCCCCCTCAGAGGCGGGCAATATTATAATGTATAGACTGTTTTGAGGAAGAAACCCCTCAGGATCCCAGAATACATGTTGCCCCCCCCCCAGAGACGAGTAAACGAACGAGTAATAGAGATGAATTCCTAAAAAAAACGTCGTCAAAGTTTGAAGTTTGAAAAAATGGGACGGATGACTAAAAAAAGTCATCAACTGTTTTGAAGATGAAATTCCAACTTTGAAAGATGAAAATTCCTAAACTCCTAACATTTTTAGGACGTTGGAACACGGATGAAATTTCTCCTAAAAAGGTCGCCGTTGTTGGTCCCCCCGACAAACCTTGTTTCCCCCCTCAGAAGAGGGGACTAGATTAAACACTGGTTAATCGCAGTGCTAAAGGGAGCCCATTCCAGGTCGCTGGAATTAATATATACATAAATTTAAACAAATTGAAATTGAATGGATGGATGGACGGACGGATGGACGAGTCAATATATGGATAGATTTATGGATCGGTAGGTAAGTGCATGGGTCGGTGGGTTGGTGGATAAGTAGACGAATGGCTGGATAGATGGATATATTCAAGCATGAATTGATAGAGAGACGGATGAATGGATGAATGGATATATAAATATAAGGATGAATGGATGATTGGATATATAGATGGACGGATGAATGGATATATGGATGGATGGATGGATATGTGGATGGATAGTGGTGGATAGATTGACTGACATATCGTGTTGTTGTACTTGCAGTATTTAAAACTGTTTTCTACTATTGTTGAATGAAAATCTAAATTAATTCACTTAGGTTGTCTTCATAACTTTCTCCAACTTAACTGTTTGAAGTCGAAGAGTCCTGCTCGATAGAAAAACTAAACCTTAAACTTTCTCGAATTCTTTGTTTAAAGTTCAGATTTCACCAATCTGTATACTTTATATTTAAAGTCTATCCCATCGCCTTCTTCCGGTTCTCTGCCTCAGGCAGGTTCGAACGTCCGACGTCGCGGCTACTACTGATATTGGACCTCTTCCTTGAGTCAGCTGCGTTGCATATCTTCTTCATATTTTAAATATACCATCGCCTATCTTCTTCATTTTTTAAATCTACCTCGTCGGCTATCTTCCTTTTTCAAATCTATCCTATCGCCTATCTTCATTTTCTAAATCTACCTCATCGCCAATCTTCCTTTTTTAAAATCTACCTCATCGCTTATCTTCATTTTTTAAATCTACCTCATCGCCTATCTTAATTTTTTAATATACCCATCACCTATCTTCGTCGTGTTTTAAATCTACCTCATCGCATATATATATATCTTCTTCATGCTTGAAATCTACCTCATCGTCTATCTTCTTCATATTTTAATCTACCCCATCGCCTATCTTCTTCATATTTTAAATCTACCTCATCGCATATCTTCATTTTTAAATCTACCCATCGACTACCTTCTTCATATTTTAAATCTACCTCATCGCCTATCTTCATTTCTTAAATCTACCCCATCGCCTATCTTCATTTTTAAATCTACCTCATCGCCTATCTTCGTTTTTTAAATAACCATCACTTATCTTCTTCATATTTTAAATCTACCTCATTTTCTATCTTCATTTTTTAAATCTACCATATGGTGTATCTTCATTTTTAAAATCCACCCAATCGCCTATTTTCATTTTTAAAATCTACTTCATCGCCTATCTTCATTTTTAAAATCAACCTCATCGCCTATCTTCATTTTTAAATATGCCCATCACCTATCTTCTTCATATTTTAAATCTACCTCATCGCCTATCTTCTTCATATTTTGAATCACCCCATCGCCTATCTTCATATTTTAAATCTACTTATCGCCCATCTTCTTCATGTTTTAAATCTACCCCATCGCCTATCTTCTTCAAATTTTAGATCTACGCCATCGCCTATCTTCTTCATATTTTAAATCTACCCCATCGCCTATCTTCTTCATGTTTTAAATCTACCCCATCGCCTATCTTCATATTTTAAATCTACCTATCGCCCATCTTCTTCATATTTTAAATCTATCCCATCGCCTATCTTCTTCATGTTTTAAATCTACCCCATCGCCGTCCTAACGTTCTTCGAAACACACAGACAATCGTGTACCATAAAGCCGCTCTTTCGCTCTCACACCCCTTCTCGTCCAAACGGGTCTACCCTCGATTTTCTGTATGATTTACGTTCTGTTGCCCTCGTCGAAAATAACCATCTCGCGTGCTTTCTCGCGCCATCGTGCCTACCCTCCCTGGGTCCATTACAGCCGAGATAATTGCCGGCTATCAAAATTTTCGCCCGATCTTCGCTGGCTGTACCACCCCGTATCACCCGACCGTTGACTCGAAGCGACTCCAAAAAACGGATCCAAACTGGCGGCGCCTGCCTCGCTATAAACACCGTTGGATATGTAGAACAAACCCCGACTTGCTTTGTGTCTGTTGCGTGTTGTACACCTTGCTAAAGATATAGGTAAACAGAAGATGCAGCCGTGCGCAAGTGGTCCGCTGTACGCGAGAGCGTTGTACGCTTTGTATGGATAAGTGTACGCTGCGTGGGAGCGTAGGGGGCTGCATGCGTGGGAGCGTAGGGGGCTGCGAGCGGTTGGGATTCGAGAACGTTTGAGAGGCCTTGTGTGTTATGAAAAGGGCGTTATAGAAGTCATTTGATTGTGTTATGCTATGTTACGATATCTTGGATTAGGTTGGATTATGTTATGCTATGTTAGGTTGGATTATATTGGATCATGATAAGTTGGGTTAAACTATAGGTTATGTTGGATTGGTTAGATTAAACTAGAGATCATGTTTGCTTGGATTAAGTTAGTTTGTCTTTGGTTGATCAGATTAGATTATTAGGTTGGACTATGTTAACAATAATCTAATCAATCCAACAGAACCTAATTTAACCCAACTTAACATGATCCAATCTTATCCAACCTATATAACATAACATAATCCAAACCTAATCCAAGATATCGCATTGTTAGATAAGTTTAGATCAGATTAGATTAGATTAGATTTAAGGAAAGACCCAGTAAGAGGATCGAAATGCGAGACGAACTGCATTATAAAGGGGAGCGTGTATACACGCAGTCTTACACTGCAAACTATATGACTGCAGCCACTCTGCCATCATCTAATCTAACAAGTACTCTGTAAACTACAAGCCTGTCGATTAACCAATCGGTCAAATAAATTGTCAACCTCTCTGCCAACTACTTAACCAACTACTACGCCAATTAATCGGACGAGTTCTCTGCAAATTGCTCTTTATATCCACCAAGTATAATCAGCCACCTAGCTCGAGAAATTACTTGCCAACAAAGGGCAGCTCAGTGTTCAACTCTAAGCTAACTTGTCTGCAAACCATAGGCGTAGACTTGGGGGGGGGGCAGTCGGGGCACGTGCCCCCTCAATAAATTAAATGGACTGTACATCCAGTGCAACAAGTGTAGAATGAATAACCAAATGCCCCTCCCCAATATTTTGGACAAGTTTACGCCAGTGCTACAAACTATACATTGTTTTCCAACTATATCTCTTCAACTATAGGCTATATACAAATAAATTATATTCTCCCAAATATATCTCTTCAACTATATACACACCCTCGACTAACTGAACTGCCAAAATGTGTATAAAATATGTATTATATAGACGCATAGGTCAAACTAGTTCTGCTGGACAAACTAAGGACAAATAATACAAAGCCCATCAATTGAGAGCACTCGCACTTTTATAGGTCATAGTAGATTTTGTAACTTGTTGTGTTCTGTCAACAAGCCTAAATGAATAAACGAATATACATTACAACAAATCTGCAAGTTCAACTGCCAATACGGCTCTAGACATTGGCAGGCTGATCTTCTGAATACTAACCTAATTATACGGTTGGTTTTGGTGCGCCATCGGTGACGCCTTGTGCATTAGACACCAGCGCTGTAGAATTTACTAATAGAAGTTACAGTTACAATTACTAGATAACGATTCATGTAATTAGCTCACTGAAAGCTGTTGCTTCGGAAGTTGGACGTGTTTCGTTCGGAGGCGAATAGGGTTCGGATCCTGAGTCTGGAGGACTGTCGGGAAATTTGCTGCAAAATACACAGACAACATTCTGACGCAGGGCTAACTGTGCTGTGGGGTAAGGGTACTGTGATACTGCTGCGTCCAGCAAAGTGACACCATCACACCAATTAGATCCAACGCAGTATATGGACTGTCTATTGTCTGACTGAAGCTGGTGTTTAAGACACAGATTCTACTGAAATAACTGTATATGCATCTAATTTAGATGCGGACGTCCGCATTGAACATACATCCCTCCCATCTGTCCCTTCTTTGCAGTCGTCCTAAATGGACGACCCCCAAAACTATGAAACATGTTTTGGACCGAATAAAGAGAAAGCGTAGACATGTTTTACCTTTTCAGTCCAAGGTAAAACTTCATCTTATCTTACCTTATCTTACTTATCTTACTTTATCGTACCTTATCTTACCCTATCTCACCTTAGCTTACCATAGCGTACCTTATCTTATTTTATTGTACCTCATCTTACTTTATCTTAGTTTATCCTACTTGTCTTACCTTATCTTACCTTATCTTATTTTATCTTAGCTTATCTTCATCTTCATTGTACTTAAAAGAGACGATACCTTACGTCTTAATCGTAATCGTAAATGTAAACTCCAAACTTCTAAAGCGCCACTCGAAAGCTAAGCTTATCCACACACTCTGCTCTTCCCTCCCTCGACGTAACGTAACATGTACTACGTAGCCATGGCGACAGCTACAACAGTCATCCCGATGAAGACCTTCTACGGGGGAGAAGAATCGAACTCGAGACGCAGCGGATGAAAGGTAGAGGGCGCTCTATCACTCGGAGGAGGATGTGGATGATATTAGACGACGAATGTGTGTGTTTTGGTCGAGTGGGAGTGCATGCGGGTGCGGTGGTGGTGATGGGACGGGGTTGTACCAGGCGGGGTGTCATCATCCATCAGTCATTGTGGGAAGGAGGGTGGATGGGGATGGACGGTGGATTGCTTCTCCTTCCTAAGTCCCTCAACCCTCCTTCCAATGCCTCATCGTCGTCGTCGTCGTCAACTTCGATATCATTATCATTATCAACCATTATCAACAAGATCATCATCATCGCAACCCTCATCGTTTCAACACAACAACAACAACATCATCATAATCATCAGTTCACAATAATAATAATGATAATAATAATAATAATAATAATAATAATAATAATAATAATAACAATAATAATAATTTCATAGTAATTATATTGATGATGACGACGACGACGATGATGAAGAAGATGAAGAAAATATTATTATAATTATTATTATTATAATTATTATTATTATTATTATTATTATTATTATTATTATTATTATTATTATTATTATTATTATTATTATTATTATTATTATTATTATAGCTATTACTGCTTTTGCCCCAAGGTAAATTATTATCATTATTGTTATTAGCAACTTCTATAGCGCCGTTGTCTAATGCACAAGGCATCAGCCGATGACGCACCAAAAGCAAGGCGTCATCAGGTAGGTGATCATCATCATCATCATCATCATCATCATCATCATCATCATCATCATCATCATCACAGGATTACCTGCAAGGAGTCTTTCTCTAAATAATTACAAACTATAATGTTATCACAGTGACCACCACCACAACCAACACCACCACTAACACTCCACCATTACCACTGCCTCCAACACCACCACCACCACCACCATCGCCACCTTCCTGTTCATCAACAACTATACCAACAGCATATCCGTCATCATCATTATCATCATTATCGTCATCATCATTGTGATCATCAACAACATCATCATAATGATAAAAGTCACTATCACCATTGTCATAATCATTTAACCTAATCCTGATCCTCATTTACCTCCTCCTCATTTTCCTTTTCATCCAACTCATCCATCATCATCATCATCATCATCATCATCATCATCATCATCATCATCATCATCATCATCATCGTCATCATCATCATCATGCAATAATAACAAAACAGCATTATCACAATCACAATCTTCGTAGTCATTATCATCGTCATAATTCATCACCACTTCCTTATACTGCTTTTCCTTCTCCTCGTCATCATAATCATCATCGCCATCACCACCACCATCATCATCATCATCATCATCATCATCATCATCATCATCATCATCATCATCATCATCATCATCATCATCATCATCATCATCACCACCACCACCACCACCACCACCATCATCCTCATCCTCATCAATGCTTATTTAGGTGTCGAGTGTTTCAAGGGTGTCTTAGTCACGTGGCTCGGGGCAGATATGACTACCAACCCTCGTTATCAAGACCGTTTGCCCCACAGCAGGCAGACCCATCTCAAGTGGGGTTGGCAGGGCAGTGCGAGACAGCAGCACACAGGACGAATTAAATGAGTACGAGCCCAGCCAACCTTCACCACTTGGCCGACCTAAGGGGTGCAACTCAGCTAATATTACCCTCCGTGACTGTTAATTTACCCTTCACCCCGCTGGCTTTGTGACCGGGTAACGTCGGGTGGGTATATACCGTTCCCAGCTTTGTACTGTCCAACCCTTTCTTGCGCCGTGGCCGGTAAATCACCCCACGAAGTCAGTCAAGGCGTATCGCGTTACAACCTCACAAAAGCCCCGCAACGATGGGGTTGGCTGCGCCTTTATACCGTGTCCATGGGTTGACCGTAGGGGTTTCAAATTGGGGTATCGGCTCGGGTTGACGTTGCATGAATTTGAGATCCAACGGTGGATTTGAAAACATACATTAACGTTCTGAAGACACGTTAATATTTTAGCCTAGGCAAAGGTAACTTAGGTAAAGTAGTCAAAAGTAGATTCAAATCATGGTATGGTAATTAGGTAAGGTACTTTGGTAAAGGAGTCATAAATGATTCAGATCATAGTAAGGTAAATAGATAAGGTACCTAGATAAAGTAGTCAAGGATAGGTTAAGAACTTAAGATCATGGTACAGTAATTACGTAAGGTACCTAGGCAAAGTAGTCAAAGGTAGGTTCAGATAAGGTAACGTAATTAGAAAAGATAATGTAAGGAAGGTTAAGTTTCCGTCCAAATGGAAGCACGTAACGGTCAAGCCACTCCTTAACAAAGATGGAACCGAGGAATCGTCACCAGTGATGGGCACTAAACTAATTTTTTTTAGTTAAACTAAAACTATTTTCCAACTAAAATAAAATAGTTTAACTAAAGTTGGCAACTGATTTTGGAAATTAGTTAACTAAACTAAAAAAAATAGTTAAACTTTTTCCAAATTTTTTCCAACTTTTTACGACAAACATTTTCACAATAACAGAGGTTAAGTGAACTGTAATAATGCACAGCATCAATGACAATTTCACCTTCAAACTATGCAATGTGTACTGTTCTGGCATACAGTTACAGGCGTACTGTAAGTGGTGTATGAATTTGAAAACACAGGCTGTTAATGCTAAAGCCATGCAGTGTTAAAATGTTTTTTTTGTTGACAGTGTTCAATGTTCATTGTGGAAAAATAGTTGCATATTGCTGATTTTTTAAGTTAAACTTTTTAGTTAGCAACTAATTTTTTTAGTTAAACTATGGTTTTAACTAAACTATTTTTTTAAAGTTAAACTTCATCCTTAACTAAATTTTTTTAGTTAAACTAAAAGTTAGCAACTTTTTAGTTAACTATTGCCCATCACTGATCGTCACCTGCTAACTTCACACCGGTGTAGCAATTTCAGATTATCCCTGCTTCACCTTATCCCTAACGTAACTTTGAAATCGCGTTCAGATTACCTAGAGGTAGCACGAAATCGATTTCAAGGGTAGCCTGAAGGCGAATGTTCATCCTACCCTCTACGACTACATAATTATTATCCCTCCAATTAATTGGGCTCATTTGCATTAGTCTAATCGTCAATCCCACATAGTAATAATAATAACTGCCAATATTTATCATAATACTGTCATTACCCATAGTGCATGATATACGATAAGTTATCCTTCTCTGTAGATCCCAATTATATCAACTAGGTTGAATCTTTGTATATCTCATGCTTGTATATAGTATGTCAGGCACTTTGAACTAGTGTTTGAGTGGATTTCATACAGTTAACATTTCTGTGACATTTCTTATTTTTTCAGATATTGAAACTAGCTTTCGACCATGTATGTTCCACGTGTTTTATTCAATAAACGTATCATTAGTTGTATAAGAATTTATAATTTTAGCTAAATCAGAGCGGGGGTAATGTGAACAGCGCAGGGATACGCATCCATATCCACAGACATTGAAATTTTTAATAGAAGATGTAGAGGGTCTTGTCTTTTTTGTCTTATCTCGTCTTTCTTGTCTTGCCTTGTCTTGTTCTGTCTTTGTCTTGTCTTCAGCCATTCTTGCTCCAAAAGATGGCTGCATCAAAAACTGTCCGTCTCCAGTTGTTTCTATCCTCTGCTGTCCTCAGCAATTGTAATTAGTAACTTCTATTGCGCCGGTGTCTAATGCACAATGCATCAACCGATGGCGCACCAAAGACAAGTTGTAATCGGGTTAATATTATTATTATTAATTAGTAACTTCAATATCCAAAAGACCAGTTGTTCAGTGAGACAAAAGTGACACAGTTAATTCCGTCCTTATATCCTCAATTCAGACTCTTCTTCTTGAAATTGCTATTATTGTAACTGTAATCTGACACTTAAAACCACCACTTCAAGAATAAACTCATCAGTGGCACTTCCCACCCTAACCAGTGAAACCATTACTGTCTAACAATACAGATTTCATGCATGCGCTTGCGAAACTGTGAAAGGGTCTTGGTCCTCCTTGTGCACGTGCTCGCAATCCACATATTATATCCTGCATTATGTTCTAATCCAGAAGGTATCCATGTTTCTCCATAATAATATTTTGACCAAAGTATGTCAACTTCCTTGACCTGACGCTACCTAAAAGTTGACGTTCCAGTTCGGTATGTTCCAGTACCCCCTCGGTGGTCTTCCTCGCTATCCAGCAGCCCCTCAGTACCTTCAGTTTATTTGAATCGAACCAAATCAAATCAGATCAAATCAAAACAAGTCGTCAAACCAAATCAATCAAATTGAGAAACACATTCAGTTGAGTGACCAATATCCGAGTACTAGTTGCCAACTTGCCATAGCCATACTCAACTGAAATATGAAGCAAGTATGCTATGGATAGTACAAGGTAAGTAAGAACAAATGTTTATGAACAGGAGTTTAAGATTTTAAGTAGTCGATTGACGAGCAGCAGAAGCTAGTGCAGCTTATCTAGTCATCCCCGCAGTTAATAAGTATTAATGCATAATGTGAGATAAAAAAAATAAAATATCGTAATACATCAGCTCACATATAAGATACAGTATTGGAAGATAGAATCATTCACAGGGGCGTAAGATAATTCAATATTGGTCAATCAAAAATGATTTATATGAAGACTTAAGCACATTTAATGAAGGTGAGTCACTGAGTCACGTATGCTAGGATCAATGGATGTCAGGGCCCTGCCCCCGCCTACCTTCGAGAGCTTTGCTGCCCCGTTTGAGGTGCCCAATGCCGACGATCCTTCCGCTCTGCGAGAAAGGGGTCCTCTTCGCTCGTTCCACGACTATGCAAAGTCGAGCTTTTCAGTGATGGGCCCGGTGGTCTGCAGCCATGGAATAGACTTACCTTAGAGCTCCGATTGTGCCCTGCAGGGGTCCCCTGGCCTGTTTCATTCTAATCTTAAAACTGTGCTATATGAGCGTGCTTGTGTCGGGAGCGCCTTTGAGTATAGAGTCCTCGAATGAATGAATAGTATTCCAAAGTTTGGGATCTTTTATTTTGAGAGAAAAGTAACGGACATTAGTCGATAGTTATCCTTATGTAATGTAATGTAATATAATATGTAATATAAACATTTGTAAAGCGCTCCTCGCAGCAGTGCTAATCAGAAGCGCTGTCAACGTGTTAGGCTCTAGTAAAAAGAAACGTCTTTAAGCATTTAAGTGAAGCTGCTGCTCCGGATCTCAGAAGAGAGTTCATTCCAAAGTGAAGGGCCAGCCGAAGCAAAGGCCCGATGCTGAGTTAATGAGTATCCGAGTATTACGCTCATGCAATGCATCATTTACAGTAAAGTAAGAAGAGAACAATGGGGAAAGGGCATCAAGTAAGAAGAGAACAATGGGGAAAGGGTATCAAGTAAGAAGAGAACAATGGGGAAAGGGTATCAAGTAAGAAGAGAACAATGGGGAAAGGGTATACCCTGTTTGTACCTGAACGTAAGAAGTGTCAATTGGAGCTTATAGGCTAAATGTCGTAGATAGAAAATGCATTTCTACTCGTTTCATCAGTTTTCTTAATGGTAATAATAATAATAATAATAATAATAATAATAATAATAATAATAATAATAATAATAATAATAATAATAATAATAATAATAATAATAATAATAATAATAATAACAGTGACAATTTATATGGCGCCGTAACACAGCCATGCCGTTACAAGGGCGCCTCACAATCAACTCTTGATTGTGAGGCACCCTTCACAACCGCAAGTTACGACCGCTTATATCAATATAAGTGCCTTCAAGTTTTATTTTAATCAATCAATCAATCAATCAATCAATCAAGTTTATTGAAATCATTTTGTCAAGGCACAGTAATTGCAAGATGTACACTAGTCATAAATGGTAAAAAGGAAGCCCAGAAGGGATAATAATCTCGCTACTATAGGGCACATATATATAACAAATAAAATAGTACATCAAGAAGGCAACATAAGGTAAGCCTTGAAACACTTAGAAAAAAGTTGAGATAATGACAGTACACAGTACAACATATTGAAATATAACGAGACTGAACAAAAGTTCGCTCTACAATCTCTACACACCGAAGAAAAGTAACCAATTAAGTAAACCAACGAAAATGGCAACAAAAGAAAAAAGAAAAGAAAAGAAGGGTTAGCTAATTGCAATACCATTTAATAAGAAGTCGCGTAGCAATCTTTTGAAGGAGTGCAAGTTTGGGGCTCGCCTTATATTTGGAGGGACATTATTCAAGATTATTGAGCCAGTATATTTTATTGAAAATCTACGAGAGTTTGAGTGGGCAAATATAGGGCGATAACATTTAGACTTCCTAGCGAAGTGTGAGTGAATATCTGATCCTGAAAGGAACTGACCCAGAAAAAGAGGGTATAGTTGGTCGTGAACTTGACGATACATAAAATTACATATCTGGAATGTTCTAATCTGTGTGAGTTTAAGGAGTTTATATTCATGAAATAATGGGCTAGTGTGAGAATCAAAAGAGGAACAAGCAATAACGTGTATTGCACGTTTTTGTAATAGCACTAACTTGTGCAGTCTGGAGTCATAGGTACACATGCCCAGACCAAATTGCAGTAGGAGAAGTATGGGTATATCAGTGAGTAGTATAACTTTACACGGAAGGATGGGGGGAGCAGGTAGGATGTTGTATGAACTGTGAAGAAGTAGAAGGCCAACATTTTTTGCAATTTTTGTAGAAATATTTTGTGTGTGTACATTCCATGTTAAATGTTCATCAACAAAAACACCAAGAAATTTAGTAGAGGTGACCTGTGAGATTGGAGTGCCGTTAATACATAGGGTGGTGGAGCAGTTCTGGGGCAAACTTTCCTATGGGAGGTATAAATGAGATAAAGGCTGTCTTTTCTAAGTCCAGGGAGAGCTTATTGGCAGCAAACCATTCGGTTATTGGGGTAAGTTCAGCGTTGACAGTCTGGGGCAGGGCTTGGTGATATTTATGTGAGAAGAAGACGTTAGTGTCATCAGCGAATAGGATGAAAGACATAATGAGTGATGCATTAGGGAGGTCATTGATGTAAAGAAGAAAAAGTAAGGGACCAAGATTTGAATTGATTAGAATTGCATTTGCAATTGGTAAGTTAAAAAATTGTCCATAGTTTCTTAAAAGCTTCCCTTACATTTGTTCAATCTAGACCTGCTTTCCTTTGTGCATTCTGTATACTCTGCGATCAGAGATTCAAAGCACAGGAATGCACGTATAGAGAGGGGCGTGATTACTATATATATTTATTGTATATATTTATTGTATATATATATATATACACATGTATAACAGGGCGGCACTTGATATCATACTCATTCGGTTCTTACATACCCTACTCAACGTCCTCTGTCAGTCCTTCCAAATCCTTCTCCTGTGGTGCTCGTCAGTTTTGTTCCTCCTCTCTCCCTCTTATTGCTCTCCCTCTGTCCCTCTGCCTTCCTCTTTCCCATCCTCTCCTCCCTCATTCCTTTCATTCCAATCGCATAGTCGTCCATCTCCAATCGCTGAAGCTCCTGTCTGACTCATCACCCTCTTTGTGGCCATCCACTGCATCCCCAGCAACCCGTTAGGGTTATCACCATCGGCCTCAGGCCCATCATCTTTATCAAGACAGCCTTTATCGCCACCCACCCTTCACACACCCACACACGAACACACTCGCACGTGGCAAGACATGTGGCCAGAAATGTTCCAGGCTAGCGAAGTCTAAGGCAACAACAGGTCTTTCACGATATACTACACTTCAACGGAAAATTGTTCAAAGAATAAGTCACAATTCTTTTACCATACCATGCCTTTACCAAACTCACCTGAAATTCACCTAAATGACTTTTTACCTCACCTGACTATAATTGACCTCAACTTACCACAATGACCTTAGTTCAACGAAGCTTTTATGATTCTAATCTAATTTACCTTGTCTGGATTACCTTCCTTACCTCACCCTACCCTATCAAAATTTATTTTACCTGAATCTAACTTACTACACCTTACCGCATACCCTGCTTAACCTTATCTCACAACGCCTCACCTTAACTTACTCGAACTTACCTTACCTCAACCTACCTCACATTACCTTCATTACTTTCTTTACTTACCATACTTCCTCTGACTTTACACAGCCTTACTCTACCCGACCATATCTCACCTTGCCTATCATACACTTTCTTACCTTGCCTACCATACCCTCCCTACCTTACTGTACCTTGCCTACCATACCTATCTTACCTTACCTTTCCTACCATACCCTACCTTTCCTACTATAACCTACCTTGCCTACTATATCCCACCTTACCTTAGCTTGCCTATCCTACCCTACCTTAGCGTACTTTGCCTACCATTCCTTACCTTGTCTACCTTACCTTACCTTACCTTATCTGACTTCCTACTTTACCCTACTTCTACCATAGACGCCACTGTTTAACGACACCTTGTACCTTCTGTCGACCGCATCCTTCTCTTAGTCATGACATTGTGCAAAGAATGCACGAGTAAATCTGACCAGTTATTAAGTTGTCAGTTAGCTTTAAATGGGTGTCGAACGGTATCACCTTCGTCATTGTACGGACTGTGACGAGTAGCACCGCCAAGCGGTAGAAAAACGTCGGTTTAGACAAGCGACAAGACACCCGTTTTTACAATTTTTCTACGATTATAAATTATTTCGGCCGAGTTTAGTATCTTTCACATATTTCTGTCCAAAGACACTTGGAACGCCTTCAAAGGAACGCGGGGTGATTGAGTCATACATAGTCTGAATCAACTGTCAAAGACCCCGCGCACGGTGTGGTCTCTCTATACTATAGTAACTATACCAAGATCAAATGACATAATGATCTCTCCTGTTTGGTTCTCGTAATATTGTTTAGCGATTCCGCATGAGTGAGCAAGTCAGTCAGTCAGTCAGTCAGTCAGTCAGTCAGTCAGGTAGGCAGTCAGGCAGTCAGTCAGTCAGTCGGTCAGTCAGTCAGTCAGTCAGTCACTCAGGACCTCGTCTCATTGTTATTATTATTATCATCATTGTTACTCCTATCATTTCCTTCCGCAATCACCATAATTATTCACTCAATCATTCAGTCATTGATCACAATTAATTCTAACACTAATAATACCAATTATGCCACGATGCTACAATTAATGCAAAAAATGCTAATGCTAGTAGTAGTAGTAGTAGTTGTAGTAGTAGTAGTAGTAGTAGTAGTAGTAGTAGTAGTAGTAGTAGTAGTAGTAGTAGTAGTAGTAGTAGTAGTAGTAGTAGTAGTAGTAGTAGTAATAATAATAATAATAATAATAACAATAATAATAACAATAATAACAATAATAGTAATAATAATAATAATAATGAGATGATCATGACGACATTGGTGACGAAGACGACGATGACAGTCATGATGATGATGAAGATGAAGATGAAGATGATGATGATGATGAAGATGAAGATGAAGATGATGATGATGATGAAGATGAAGATGAAGATGATGAAGATGATGATAACGATGCAGCAGAGTGACTGACCTAGTCGTCGGTCTGTCAGTGGTTGGCTGCTGTGCCATCCATGAGGAAGCTGGACTTTGAAATCCGTATCCAGTCGTCGATGACCCGGAGTTGACTCTGGTCGTCGAGTAACCCGGTGGACACCAACGCTGCTGCTGCTGCTGCTGTTGTTGTTGCTGCTGAATCTGCAACTGCTGAGCCTGCTGCTGCTGCTGCTGCTGAAGTTGGTGATGACTTGGCACCACCGCCTGATGTCCAGTCGACGATCGCTGCGGCTGCTGCGGCTGTTGGAAGTGATGATATTGCGCCCGATCTGGGAACCCGACGAATCCTCCTTGTGTGGACACAGGGGCGTCAGGTTTACCCGTCAGGTCGTTACAAGGATGCTGCTGTGACTGCTGCTGCTGCTGCTGCTGTTGGTGATGATGATGCTGGATGTCAGATCCTAGAGATGCGGCCGGCACCACGGAAGACTGGACGTCGGTGCCAGAGGCTGCGGCAGCGGGGGCGACGAAGCGTGCATCCCTTTGCTGGTGATGGTGGTGGAGCTGGTGCTGCTGATGGTGGTGGTAGTGCGGGTTGGTGCGGTGACTGGCGGGAAAGTCGGGCGGTAACTGGTGACTGCTGGAGAAGTTGTTTGAATTCATCTGGACGCTTGGAGCTGGCGAAGGGGGAAGGGGTTCGCTCGTTCGGGGGTGGAGGTGATTTGCCCTTGGGAGCGCAAAGAGAGAGAGACGGAATCCGCGTCGCCAATTAAGAGTCCTGGCCTCAATCGCCCGTCTCAGCCTGGCACGAAGGAGCTCCGGCCGCCTAGCTGTCCCAATCGGCGACTATCCCGAAGCACGCTATCTCTAAACCCAACCCACTAAATCAATCCCACGGCTGCCAACACAGCCCGGACTCCGAACGCAACCACGCTCACGGGCCAGCCAGCCACCCAGCTAGCCAGCCAGCCAGCCAGTCAGTCAGTCCACTGGCCGAGTCTGCAAACGCTCCTCCGACAAGGTTAATATTGAAATCTCCGGCCTGGCACACGCGATAAACGGAACAGGTCAACTTAAAAGTCTTACAGCAAACTTCGATTCAGCAGCGGCGTCTGTGTTCGCTGGCGGGCGCCCCGTACCTCGCTCCGTACCTCGCTCCGTACCTAGCTCCGCGCCTAGCTCCGTACCTATCAGCGTATCCAGCTGCACATTCTGATCCGATCCGATCCGATCTTGGAGAGGCTGGAGGCGTGGAGGAGTTCTCTCTCTCTCTGTGAGCGTCAAAACCGAACTCTTAAGAAATCCGCTTCGAGTTTTCAAAAAACGCCCCAAGCATAGAATTAAGACGATACGAGACGAATTTTGCCCAGATAGTCTGCCTCTGATCGCTGGGTCGGTCGGTCGGTCGGTGTTAGAGCCCGGGCTGATGAGTAACCGTCGGCGGGCAACCCAGCGGACGGACGGCCGGACGGACGGAGGGACGGACGGCCCGTGAGAGCCAACGGCGGCCGAAGAGGGAGGGAGGGCGGACGGGGAAAGGCGGCTCGTTGAACGAAACAGACCGTCAACGATTGGTTGAACGAGCTGTAAGGAGCCGACGATGATAAATGGCTGTCAGCTGCCTTGCTCTGGCCTTCCCCACTGTCGGTTATCTCTCAGCTATCCGTAGTAGCTATTGGCTATCCGTCTATAGTGCCATCGTTTATCAGGGGATGGCTATTGGCTATCCGGCCATCACTATTGGCTATCTGTATTGGCTATCCGGCTATCTCTATTAGCCATCTGGCCATCTCTAATGGCTATCCGATCATCTCTATTAGCCATCCAGCCATCTCTGTTGGCTATCCAGCCATATCTGTCACCCATCCAGCCATCTCTATTGGCTATCTGGCCATCTCTATTGGCTGTCTCTATTGGCTAACCGGCTATCTCTATGGGTGTCGAGGCATCACTATTGGCTATCCGTCCAGCGCTATCGGCTATTAGGATATTGGCGTTGGCTAATCGGCCATCGAAATCGGCTATCCGATTACCATTTTGGCTATTCGTTAATAGCTGGCTATCCGACCATCGATCTTAGCCTTCGAGAGACGAGATAGATGGCGCTAGTGGGGGCAGATAACGCACGCACGAAACATGTCGAATGGACGTTTCGTGTTTGTATAGGCTTATTAGGTGTACACAGGAGACAGACAGACGGACGGGCAGGCAGACAGACACAGACAGACACACAGAAAGACAGAAAGACAGGCAGACGGACGGACAGATGTAAACAACACACTCAGAGAGAGAGAGAGAGAGAGAGAGAGAGAGAGAGAGAGAGAGAGAGAGATATATATATATATATATATATATATATATATATATATATATATATATATATATATATATATATATATATATATATATATATATGAAGACAGACTGATGAGTAGCAGAACAACGACATGTAGGAGTGTAAACACTGACAGAAAGAAAGTGAGGAAAAGTGAGATAGAAAGACGGTTTGAACGAAAGATAATGTGAAGATGAAAGATTGAAAGTGTGAAAGAAGAAGTAAAGAAATAAAGATAGGAAAATTTAAAAGAAAGAAAAGGAAACAAAGAGAGCGACCAAGAAAAGAAGCCGGAGAAGTACACAGACAGAGATAAGTCGACGGAGACAAAGAGACAGACAAGCAGAGAGACGCCCAGACAGACACAAGCACATACAGACAAACAGACAGACAGACACAAACACAAATAGAGACAGAGAGAGAGACAAAGGGACAGACAAAGATACACACACTCACAGACAGACGCAAACAGACAGACACAAGAAGATAAAGACGGAGATCAACATATCTGCGGTCTTCTTATCAGTACCGGATAGGCGTCAGTCGCTTATCCGTCGCTCAAAGATGGCGGCGTCGGCTCCACACGCACACAGACTCACACACAGACACACACAGACATACACAGACATACACAGACACACAAAAAGACCCACAGAGACGAGTAAAAGCATCGAATAGAAGGCGAGATGAAAAGACGAGCGGCTGCTTTGATCTGCCGATTAAAGCAAAGATCGCCAACTCAAATCCTCCTCCTCCTTCGGTGCCAGTCGCACGAGATTTCGGACGATCCAGCTCACGGAACTTCTTGCTGCGTATATCGTCGTCATCATCACATTGTCGTCGTCGTCGTCGTCGTCATCATCATCATCATCATCATCATCATCATCATCATCATCATCATCATCATCATCATCGTTGTAGTCGTCATCATAATCATCGTCGTCATCATCATCATCATCATCGTTGTCTTCATCGTCATAATCATCGTCGTCGTCATCATCATCTTTGCCTCTTTTCCCCATTAAACCCATTATGTTCGAACGTGGTTTCATTCTAATGAGTCTCCCTAGAAGTGGAGCTATATAAATTTGCATTTACAACTACAATCATCATCATAATCATCATAAACACCGTGTCGTCGTCATCAGTTCCTGACGAGAGCATATCTCAGCGACGAAGTTTCTACAAACTCATCCCTCCATCCCTCCATCCTTTACAGGTCGATTAACGGGTACGAACGCATACGCACGCGTACAAACACACATACAGGCGCACACACTTGAACCGGCGTCTCGCCAGAGGGAGCGAATAGCCCAATCGTCCAAATATTAAACCAGTCGAGAGTCTCTCGATGTCATATTAGCGCGCACTTGCTGTCAATCAAACGCATTGCCTCGCCCGAGACTAAATAATCGCCATGCAGTGCGCGAAAAGAGCGCGTATGCGAAGCCGCACAAGCTAACGCAAGATTGGCGGCGATGGAGCGTATAGGAAACATGTACGCTAAGTCAATGTAAATGTACACCCTTGACTTTAAACGTACGGAAAGTAAACGACTGTACGCTCAGGTGCTTGATTTCGAATCTGACCCAGTGTCGAAGGCACCTGTCCTGATAAGGAAATCATCCGTATACACGTTGTTTACTTGAATTGCCTACATGTACTGCGGCGGCGGGTCGAGGTTGTGAAATTAAGGGGAGCAAAGAGATGGGAGGAATACCTCGGACAAAATAACAAAGCCGTGATTAAATGAGACGCCTACGATCATCGTATATAATGTCCTCCACGTACACATTTTCCGTATATATAATATAATAATATGTAGTATATACACAGAGGTGCGTTTGTGTATACGTATAGGCGCACTACGCACGCGCCCAGGGCCCCAAATCTCGAAGGGCCCCAAAACGAATGAAAATTTTCTTTCAATAATACAAAATAACATTAGTAAATTTTAAATTATTTTAAATATAACATATTTTCTCTTTTTACAGTTTAGCATTCACACAAAAGTATATTAACTTATTGTAATAATATATAATTGTTGTGTTCATTTGGGCTAATAACTCATTTTGACTTTGTGCAAAATATCATCAAACAAGTTCAGAAGGGCTCCAAAAATGTTTGCGCATAGGCCTATATATATGGCCCCGTTTTCTGTAAACGCGCTTCTGTATATATACAGAGAGTAGAATTCTCACAGCAGAAATGAGTTGGCTGCGGAAGATCGCAGGAATTTCAAGATTGCAGAAAATAAGAAACGGTGACATAAGACAGTCGTTAGATATCCAAGCAACTCTGCTAGACAAAGTCGTTCAACAAAGACTCCGATGGTTTGGACATGTATAGAGAGAACAAGCTGTGTGGTCGAAAAATCTAGGGGCGCAACTGTGCTGTATTGCTCGAGTCCATTTAAAAGCGTTATACAAGGATGCTTATGAAGAATTAGACTAATTATAAAGAGTTGGTGTTATTAAAGAAAGTGAGGAAAAGCCAACCAGCACCAGTATCAAATTTCAACAGTTCCAGTAATTTATCTATGAGTCACTTTCTTCGACCTATTGTAAAGTGGCAGCCTGATTTCCACGAGGACATTAAGCGTGATGACGCATTACTGGAAGTTATACTTCATTGTGGACTGTCTATGGGTATTGCTGGAAAGTCGTGTTTTCCCTTAAGTTTGATATGCGTGTTGTAGAAGGACTTCAGTAAGTCTTTTTCACTGCTGACTATTCAGTAGCTGAGGGCTGAGGCTATCCTATTAAAAGAAGAAAGGTTCTGTGTTTATATCAAACCATATAAATACGTACATACATTGCAGTTTTCATGTTTCATGTGTGAACATTTTCATATCACGCATTAGCTCATAGGTTTGCTTAACAACGTAACAAGCTAAAATAGAAATTGGATGAAAAGTGAAACTGCAATAGATATTCAATTAAAACTTTAACTGAAATAGGAACTGAAATCGTTCCGAAAAACTGAAATCGAAACTTAAATGAGACTATTTCTATTAACTGAAATAGCGACTGAAACTGAAATAAAACCTGAAACTTTTATTACATTGTCCCATGGCACACAGTGCACTATACATGCAAGATTCGAAGGAAAAAGACACAAAGGCAGACCACGATTACGCTGGATAGATAATATAACTGAGGACATAGCATCACTTGAACTAACACTAAGGAGGCAGTGGAATTGAGAAATGACCAACGACAATGGAGATCCTTTATTCGTACCCACCGCCGCCAAATGGCTGACGTCAGGAACTGATGATTCATTCATTCATTCATTCATTCATTCATTCATTCATTCATTCATTCGAGGATTTGTATAGCGCCCCTTCAAGGGAACTACTGCAGAGGCGTTCCTGATACCAGCACGTTCAGATATATAGGCCTAGTACAGTTTTAAAATTAGTAAGAAAGAGGCCAGATGATAACAATTTAGGGCACAAGCGGAGCTCCAAGGGAAGTCTGTTCCAGACCACTGCGCCAAGCAAATTTATTTTAGAAACTTTAACGTGCTTGAGAGTAAAAATGTAAAAATACGTAAAGCTAAATTGTTATCATTACAATAATTGTTTGATGACAACATTTTTGGTAAACGTTCGATGCTTATCGTTGGGCAGCAACTGTCCTTGCTCATATATGTTCTCAACAAAGACTTTGAGCAATTCATGATTTGTTGCTGGAGTCAATGCAACATACAACTGACCACATGGGCGGCGATCATGGGGGAACGGGGGGGGCATGTCCCCCTCCCACCTTTAAGAGTGGGGGGACACGCCATATTTTGCCCCCCCCCCAAATTTTGAAGAAACACCAAAAAAGCCAATAAATGTAATTGCGTGTGATAGTTTTGACAGCCTTTTTTGACGAGATGAGGTTAAAATGAAATGTATAAGGAGAAGTGTCCCCCCGAAAAAATTATGAGAAAGTAGAAAGGAAGAAGAAATTCGTAAGAAAAAATTTGTTGTTGGAGAAGAATTTCTAAAAAGTAAAAACAGTTAAAACATTTAGAGAGAGCGATGACATGACGTTCAAAAACGTGATTATATTGGTTTATTGGTGCGACCCTGAAAAATGTTGGAAAAAGAGGTGCATGACTAAAAAAGAGGTCATCAGCTTATTTTGGGAGATGAATTCGCCGAAAAGTCATGAAGTTTTCAGAAAATTTTTGTTTAAAAAACGTCATCAACCAGACCAAGGCCGACTTTGTCTCCCACATCTCAGACAAGATCGCCGCCACTGGGTGTAAAAAAGTGAAAACAGGCGAATGACTAAAAAAAAGGTCATCAACTTTTTTGGAGATGAATTCGTAGAAAAGTCATGAAGTTTTTGTGGAGAAAGGGCACATGAATTCCTTAAAAAAAGGTCATCGACCAGACCATGGGCAACTTTGTCCCCCCCCACCTCTTAGACAAGATCGCCGCCACTGACTGACCATGTGCAAAGATGGGGTAAATGGGGGACACGCCACTGTGATATGGGTAACGAGCCACGTGAGTGAGGAAGCAACAATTAGTGTGACGACTCAGATCATAGTTAAGATGAATGCATGCCAAAATTTATGAAGATGACGTACGCAGTAAAACACATATGAAAGTAACATAAAGAGTTACAGAGAAAGATGACACATAGCAGCATAGGCGTAATTTGTGGGGGATACGGAGGGTACCCGTACCACCACTTTTTGGACTGGGGGGTACCGTACCCCCCACTTTTTGAACAATTCCATTCAATATTTTATTATTGTGCCTTCCCAGAGATTGCAGTCTCAGCCTTTCTTCGTGTATGTAAGAAATTGGTACCCCCCCCCCACTTTTCAGACCAAACTTACGCCCCTGCATAGCAGGACTACTTGTATATTATACAATACTGATAGTTTTCTCCAATGACCACAGTGCGCAAGTCACTGTAGACTTGATGTAAGTTTCGGCTCTTAAGTAGTCGTTTTTCCTGTTGAACATCGAGGGCCACATGACGACTCGTCGCGGCCGCACGTTGTGCACCACTGATATATACAATGATCGTAGGCGTCTCAGTTTATCTCATGGCTTTGTCATTTCATCCGAGGTTTTCCTCCCATCTCTTCGCTCCCCTTAGAATTTCGATACCTCGATGTATATATATATTCCACAAATGTGTCTGTAACTTTCATGCTATTCGCTAGGTGACGCTTTCAACTCCACTTTTAACAATTTCAACAAAAGAGTTTGAATTATTCAAGGAACTACTTGCAGAATTTTAAAATCCAGTTGTCAAAATTAAAATGAATATTAAATCAACATGTATGTAACAGTTCACAATATTTAATCATGAAATGTTTGTATATATGAAAGATTTTTATCTCTTGAGCAAGATAGCGACTTCATTTTCTTGGCCTCAGCGTATGAGAGCGGGTATACAACTCTCTTCCTCGCCGCTTGATATAGTAGGCTATACGACCTGTGTACTCATATAGCCGAGTTCGCTAGGAAGCGCGAGTTGCGACGGTCTTAAAAACAAAATTGCTGCCTTGGAGGGTTTTGAACCCCCAACATCAAGGTTGACAGTGCAGCACGCTAATCAAAAACCCACCGCTTAAAAACCACGTGTGAAATAAACATCTATGCTACGCATACAGTAAACAACTTGTTCATGTACCAATTGCAAAAATCTAGATGCGGCGCTATGATCTTGTATAATGTATATCAACCTGTTGTGAGCTTCGAAATGAAAAAATCGAACCCTGGACACTATATAGGGGCCTACATGCTGGGTCCGATATGGGCTAAATGTTGACTCCATATGTGCTGCATGTTGGCTCCACATGGTCTGCATGTTGGCTCCATGTAGGCTCCAAACGGGCATGCTGGTAGGGTTATTACAAACAGTTGGTTTAACTGGACTTCTCCCACTCACAAAGCTAAGTTATACAGTCGAGTTAAGAATATAGAATAGAATATTTAAAGAAATATAGATTAGAACATAAAATAATAGAAAGAATAGCATAGTGCATTCGAGAAAGCTGACGAATGTTCTTGTGCGCGTCACAGCGACCGATGTCAACGGTCTGGCAGTGGCAAGATGTCGCTAGAAGCGGATTGTAATTGATGTTATCGTACTCAGTTTAGACACCTTTAAATAATGTTGTCTGGATGCTATATATATTTATCAATTTCGTTTAATCAATATATGCCTGCTCGGCTAAGAGTCATGAAGGTGGTTGATGTCGACGTCGACGGCCTCAGTAGCCACAAGATGTTATTGAAATTTGAAAGGTTCGTGAATAAGCCGGTGTAAAGACTTCAGGCTACCCCGCCCCATTTCAAGTTACCCCCGGTCCCTGCGCTGGTTTCACGCTTTAGAAGTTTGGAATTTATTACTACGATTACTATTAATATTATCAGACTTTGTCTGCAGGTGTTAGACAACTTCAAATCGTAATTTACCCGTTCATCCTCCTTTCTCACTCTCTCCCGTCCCCCAGTCACTACTCGCCTCAAGTTCTCCAACCGATCCATATCTCATACTGCACCTCAACTCTGATTCGATTCATATATATATATATATATATATATATATATATATATATATATATATATATATATATTGTTAGCTTGTTAGTCTAGAGGTGAAATGTGAGTTAGAATACGAGAAATGACAAGAAAACGAAGACTTTCGCAATATTGATAAAACGTATATTTACACTATGTACATAATTGAAACGATACTCACACATACAAGACAAAGCAGACGACAAAAGACAGACTCTCCGAGAAGACGCCTGCACAAACTCCACAAAGGAAGATACAACTCGAGAACCGGCAATTAAACATGAGTAGCGACCACGTTGGGTACACTCTCGGAAAACGACCACAAAAGGTACTTACAATGCGTGACACAACCAGTGCACGTCTTACGCCTTACTTAACTAAAACCGGTCTCCCTGTAGACACAAGAACACTGCTATATATAGTCAACGAGACCATCCTACATTTAGCTTCAAACGAGGTGCGTCTTAACTAAGGTTAGTAAGTGCACGTGAGGATGATAATGGCGGGATGGCTGAAGGCCAACTCCCAACAGACCCCCCGACAACGAAAAAGAGGAAACATCTAAAGTGTTTCCGACCATGCAGAAACCACAAATGCCAACGAATTTAACCTATCTCCAAAGTTCATCAAAGTAACAGTCTACTAGAAAAATCTATGAGTCCGTAGAAATCTATGAAAAGTTCGTACATTTAAACTGAGGGACGACTTAATATGTCTGGCAACACATTGTCTCGACCACGCCGATGCTTAATGTTCAATGAGTACTGTTGGAGTTCAAGACTCCATCGCAAAAGTTTAGCATTCGAAGGAGCCATGCGATTTATGAACTGCAGTGGACCATGGTCCGTATAAACAACCACTGGAGCGTACACCGACCACGCGCGTACACCGACCACCAGCGCAAGTGCCTCCTTCTCAATGGTCGAATAGCGTACTTCCGCCGAACTCAACCTCCGACTCAGGTAGCAGACCGGATGTTCAATCTCGTCCGTTATCTGAAATAGACAACCTCCCAAACAAAAGTACGAAGCATCTACAGCCAAATAAAAGGGTTTGTCAAAATCTGGCGGTTTAAGTATAGGCCGTGAAGCCATCCTACACTTCAAATCAATGAATGCATTCTCAGCCTCAGGAGACCAAGTAAACCTGTGACCTTTCTTAAGTAACAAAGTAAGAGGTAACGTTAACTGAGAGTAATGCGGCAGGAACTTGCGGTAATAACCAGCCAAACCCAGAAAAGATTGAACCTGCTTCTTATTTTCAGGATCGGCTACCGTAAGCGCATTCAACTTACGAAAGTCTGTGCACAGCCGCAGAGACCCATCCGATTTAGGTACAAGTACTATAGGCGAAGCCCACGCACTTTCGGACTCCTCTACAATGCCTTCTTCAATTAGGCCTTTAATCTCTTTGTCTACCTGTGCCATACGCTCAGGATGCAACCGATAGGCTGTCTGCTGTACTGGTCGTGCATCAGGTATCAACTCAATACGGTGTGCAATAAGTGAAGTCTTGCCAGGTACATCGCTAAACACACCCTTAAACGTACTAGGCATACCCAGCAATTCATCCCGTTGCATAAAATCCAAAGGACTATTTGCGACCACCTCTTCCAATTTAGGCGACTCAGACACATTCACACTTGCAGGCACAACCAAACCGACATCAAGTGTAGGCGTACAATCAACACGCGACTCTACATTGGTTAAATCAGCATGCACTGCAGTAGACTCTTTGAATAAGGCACTCAAGTCTACGTTTAACTGCACATTTATATAAGCAGACTTATCTTCTACAGATTGAGTATGCGACACAGGTAAAGAGCCATAATCGGTCAATTTAACTTGAGCGCGCGTAGTCACTCCCACATTTATCTCATCTTGTGGACTATCCAAGTCGTTACCAATTAGAACGTGAATGCCAGGTGGCAAATGGTCCACCAACCCACATAAGATAGTGCCGTTAGCAAATTTAGACTCAACTCGAATTTCAACCAAAGGCACACGAAGCGTGACACCCGAAATACCTCTAATAAGGCGAACCTGACCGATGTTACAGAACTCATTAGCATGCAATAATTCCTTGCTAGCCAAGCTTTGCAAAGAACCAGTGTCTCTTAACACAACAATATTGCGAGAAAGTCCAGTGGGCGTATACACATAGCCAGACGAACAGAATGACAAGTAGCCAGCGTCGACCATTTTAGTCGGCCCATTCTTCTGTGCCCAAAGTTCAAAATTTTTCGTGTTTAACTCGTCAAGAAATAGCCAGACCATTTTCCGCAGCTTTTCCACATCGAAAGTTCCAATTTCCAGTCCTAAAATTTTTAATCTTTCCCTCATCTCTTCGACAGACATATCGAAAATATCTGCACATTCCAAAGGCTTAAACGGTAGCGAATTTTCCATTTTAGAAACTTATGCAACTCAATTCAAACAAAACGACTATAACAATTCAAAAATCTTCTATTCAAAATTCCCAATTTCTGTACTTTAAACTTCACTTTCAAAATTCAAGTTCAAAATTCAGCTTTTAATACTTCAAATAGCTTCGGACGACGTCAAATGTTAGACCGTCAAATACGCAATTCCAATTTCCAATTTTACAAAACTGAAAACGGTAAATTTTAAGGACGAGCCCCCATATGTTAGCTTGTTAGTCTAGAGGTGAAATGTGAGTTAGAATGATACGAGAAATGACAAGAAAACGAAGACTTTCGCAATATTGATAAAACGTATATTTACACTATGTACATAATTGAAACGATACTCACACATACAAGACAAAGCAGACGACAAAAGACAGACTCTCCGAGAAGACGCCTGCACAAACTCCACAAAGGAAGATACAACTCGAGAACCGGCAATTAAACATGAGTAGCGACCACGTTGGGTACACTCTCGGAAAACGACCACAAAAGGTACTTACAATGCGTGACACAACCAGTGCACGTCTTACGCCTTACTTAACTAAAACCGGTCTCCCTGTAGACACAAGAACACTGCTATATATAGTCAACGAGACCATCCTACATTTAGCTTCAAACGAGGTGCGTCTTAACTAAGGTTAGTAAGTGCACGTGAGGATGATAATGGCGGGATGGCTGAAGGCCAACTCCCAACAATATATATATATATATGTCTAAATATATATATATATATGTCTAACTATATATGTCTAAATATATATATATATATATGTCTAAATATATATATATATATGTCTAAATATATATATATATAAATATATATATATATATATACATATACTCGCAAAATTACTCTCACAGATCAACTGTGTGATAACATAAGTAAGCTCCGTTTAGACACCTGTAAGTCTTTTTCTCCAGTCCTATATATATATATATATATATATATATATATATATATATATATATATATATATATATATATATATATATATATATATATTGTTAGCTTGTTAGTCTAGAGGTGAAATGTGAGTTAGAATGATGCGAGAAATGACAAGAAAAACGAAGACTTTCGCAATATTGATAAAACGTATATTTACACTATGTACAAAATTGAAACGATACTCACACATACAAGACAAACGAAACGTCAAAAGACAGACTCTCCGAGAAGACGCCTGCACAAACTTCACTAAGGAAGATACAACTCGAGAACCGGCAATTAAACATGAGTAGCGACCACGCAGGGTACACTCTCTGAAAACGACCACAAAAGGGTACTTACAATGCGTGACACAACCAGTGCACGTCTTACGCCTTACTTAACTAAAACCGGTCTCCCTGTAGACACAAGAACACTGCTATATATAGTCAACGAGACCATCCTACTTCTAGCATCAAACGAGGTGCGTCTTAACTAAGGTTAGAAAGTGCACGTGAGGATGATAATGGCGGGATGGCTGTAGGCCACTCCCAACAGACCCCCCGACAACGAAAAGAGGAAACATTAAAAGTGTTTCCGACCATGCAAAAACTACAAATGTACATGAATTGAAACTATCTCTAAAGTTCATAACATATCAGTCCACTAGAAACGTTTACAACACAAAAAAGAATCATCTATGTAGGCTTAATGCAAGAGACCGACAGTCCGTAGAAATCTATGGAAAGTTCGTACATTTAAACTGAGGGGCGACTTAATATGTCTGGTAACACATTGTCACGACCACGCCGATGCTTAATGTTCAAGGAGTATTGTTGGAGTTCAAGACTCCATCGCAAAAGTTTCGCATTCGAAGGAGCCATGCGATTTATGAACTGAAGTGGGCTATGGTCCGTATAGACAACCACTGGAGCGGAACCAAAGTACACGCTGAACGCGCGTACACCGACCACCAGCGCAAGTGCCTCCTTCTCAATGGTCGAATAGCGTACTTCAGCCGAACTCAACTTCCGACTCAGGTAGCAGACCGGATGTTCAATCTCGTCCGTTATCTGAAACAAACAACCTCCCAAACAGAAGTACGAAGCATCTACAGCCAAATAAAAAGGTTTGTCAAAATCTTGCGGTTTAAGTATAGGCCGCGAAGCCATCCTAGACTTCAAATCAATGAATGCATTCTCAGCCTCAGGAGACCAAGTAAACCGGTGACCTTTCTTAAGTAACAAAGTAAGAGGTAACGTTAACTGAGAGTAATGCGACAGAAACTTGCGGTAATAACCAGCCAAACCCAGAAAAGACTGAACCTGCTTCTTATTTTCAGGACGCGGAAATTTTAGCAAAGCCTCGACCTTCTGCATACGTGGCTGAATACAGTTCAAACCAATATGGTGACCCAGAAAATCTATCTCTGCATTAGCAAAGACACACTTCTTCAAATTCAATGTAAGTTTAGCGTTAGCAATGCGTGTCAACACTCTTTCCAAGTGAGATAAATGAGCATTCCAAGAAGAACTGAAAATTATCAAGTCATCTAAATATCCGTCCAAAACTCATCTAAACCATGCAACAGTTTCGCAACCAAACGTGAAAATGAGGCAGGTGCGTTTCTTAAACCGAACGCCATATAGCGCCACTGATAATGACCATGTGGGGTCACAAATCCAGTTAAAGGGATTGATTGACTATCAAGCGGAACTTGCCAGAAACCCCGTGTCGCGTCAAGCTTAGTCAGAAATTGGGCTTGTCCAACCTTGTCAATTAAAGATTCTACACGTGGCATCGGAAAAGGATCGGCTACCGTAAGCGCATTCAACTTACGAAAATCTGTGCACAGCCGCAGAGACCCATCCGATTTAGGTACAAGTACAATAGGCGAAGCCCACGCACTTTCGGATTCCTCTACAATGCCTTGTTCAATTAGGCCTTTAATCTCTTTGTCTACCTGTGCCATACGCTCAGGATGCAACCGATAGGCTGTCTGTCGTACTGGTCGTGCACCAGGTATTAACTCAATACGGTGTGCTATAAGTGAAGTCTTGCCAGGTACATCGCTAAACACACCCTTAAACGTACTCAGCATGCCCAGTAATTCATTCCGTTGCACAAAATCCAAAGGACTATTTGCGACCACCTCTTCCAATTTAGGTGACTCAGACACATTCACACTTGCAGGCACAACCAAACCGACATCAAGTGGAGGCGTACAATCAACACGCGACTCATATTTCTTCATGAGGTTCACATGCACAACACGTTTACACTTCCGTCTATCGGGTGTGGCAACCAAATAGTCAACAGGTCCCAACCGTTCCAAAACGACATACGGGCCAGCATACTTAGCCTCAAGTGGCTTTCCAATCAACGGCAAGAGCAACAAAACTTGCTGTCCAATTTCAAAGTCAACAGCTTTTGCACACCTATCATACCATTGTTTAGATTTTGACTGTGCAACTAACGCATTATCATTCGCCATACGGACAGACGTACGAATTCGTTCACGCAAATCCATCACAAAGTCAACCAGATTTGTCTTACTCACTCCAGACAAAACATCATCATTCAACCAACTCTGCTTTATCAAACGTAAAGGTCCATTCACACACCTTCCAAAGACAAGATCAAAACTACTGAAACCTAGTCCTTGTACAGGAACTTCACGGTAGGCAAATAGAACCCACTGCAAAATTTGATCCCAGTTGCCAGGAAAATCCTCAACAATTGCCTTAAGCATATCTTTCAACGTTCTGTTAAATTTCTCGCAACAACCATTACTCTGAGGGTGATACGGACTAGTTTTCAACTGCACCACACCACATTCTTGCAGAAAAATTTGCATCAAATCAGACATGAAGTCAGTGCCACAATCCGACAAAATCTCATTTGGAAACCCAAACATTGTAAACACGGATATTAAACATTTCGCTACATCATGCGCTGTGTGGTTACTCAACGGAAACGCAAAAGGATAGTGTGTTGACAAGTCAATAACAGTAAGTATGAAACGATTTCTCGTACCATCACACACACTTAGGGGTCCAACTGTATCGATTGCCAGGCGGGAAAAAGGTTCCGCTATGACAGGAAGATTTATCAGAGGTGCCCGAGAGGGAGGTGCCCCCTTACCTAGTCTCTGACAGACATCACATGTTCGACAATAGGTACGAACAGAAGAATTAATGCCAGGCCAATAAAAATGACGCATTAAGCGGTCCAAAGTTTTCTTCACACCCAAGTGACCACTTGCAGGGATATCATGAGCAACGTACAATAACTTAGCACGCAACTGCGTAGGAACAACAATTTGCGTATACCCTATATCATCAGGCGTATCTAAATCCTTCCACTGCCTCACCAAAATTCCGTTGACAATCGAATACGATTGGCGTTCCATATACTGCCCATCCCTTCGTTCAACCAGCTGATACAAGGGAAGCAAAGACGTATCGGCTTTCTGCATATTAATTAAAGTCTCGCGCGACACTACATTGGTTAAATCAGCATGCACTGCAGTAGACTCTTTGAATAAGGCACTCAAGTCTACGTCTAACTGCACATTTATATCAGCGGACTTATCTTCTACAGATTGAGTATGCGACACAGGTAAAGAGCCAGAATCGGTCAATTTAACTTGAGCGCGCGTAGTCACTCCCACATTTATCTCATCTTGTGGACTATCCAAGTCGTTACCAATTAGAACGTGAATGCCAGGTGGCAAATGGTCTACCAATCCACATAAGATAGTGCCGTTAGCAAATTTAGACTCAACTCGAATTTCAACCAAAGGAACACGAAGCGTGACACCCGAAATACCTCTAATAAGGCGAACCTCACCGGTGTCACAGAACTCATTAGCATGCAATAATTCCTTGCTAGCCAAGCTTTGCAAAGAACCAGTATCTCTTAACACAACAATATTGCGAGAAAGTCCAGTGGGCGTATACACATAGCCAGACGAACAGAATGACAAGTAGCCAGCGTCGACCATTTTAGTCGGCCCATCCTTCACTTGTACAGACGTATCTACGCCCGTAACTAATTCTACATTCCTAGGATTGGTGTTCTGCTGAGCAGCGAAATCCCGTTTTGACCTCAATTCTGGATGTAATTTGTAACATGAAGAAACCCCATGATTAGATTTACCGCAGTAAGTACAAACAATCTGGGAGTCAAATGACTTGTGAAATTGAAATTGGCCCTCTTTACGGAAATTTTTCGGCGACCAATGGGCTTTTGCTCCACGACCCGAATCACGACCAAATCCAAAATTTTCCCGTTTTTCATCATTCGAATGCAAGACAGAAGCATGCGCAGGGAAGGGCTTATATAGAATAGCAAATTCGTCTGCCAACTTCGCGGCGTCTGAAACTGTCGCGGGCTTTTTGTCAATTATCCATCTATGGATTTCAACGGGCAAGCAAGTCACAAATTGCTCAAGTTTAAAGACTTCAAAAGCCTTAGTCAAGTCATTATACGCATCTTCACCTTCCAGCCACCTTTGAAAAGGCAACGCTAAGCGGAAAGCGAAAGCAGAGTAAGTCTCCTGCGCACCCTTAACCAAAGTTCTAAAGCTCTGCCTATAAAATTCCGACACCCTAGCGAATGCAGTCAACAAAGCCTGTTTTAGGGTGTCATAATTCTTGCAGCCCTCAAGAGATAACTCCGAAAAAACCTGTTGGGCTTTACCAGTTAATTGAGGGTGTAACAAAGCAGTCCATTTATCTCTTGGAAATTTATGAATGGTCATAGCCTTCTCAAATGAAACAAAGTAATGCTCTATGTTCGTCTCGTCAAATTTAGGGACCAATTTGATGGCAGAAGCTATGCGAAACACATCTTTATCCTGTTCGGGACCTGGGTTCAAAACCTTAGCCTCGATGCGCTTTAGCTCTAACTCATATTGTCTCTGCCTCTCTTTCTCTTGCAGTTCAACCTGAATTTTGTCCATTTCCGCTTTCCTCACTCGTTCTCTTTCCTCCATCTTCAATTTTTCCTGCAATTCAGCCTTTCGTTCCTCACTCTCCGCTTTCCTCACTCGTTCTCTTTCCTCCATCTTCAATTTTTCCTGCAAGTTTCTGTCTTCAGCCTCTCGTTCTTGCTTTCTGTCTTCAGCCTCTCGCCTTCGTTCCTCCATCTTCAATTTTTCCTGCATTTCAGCCTTTCGTTCCTCTATTCTTAATTTCTCCAATTGAAAAACCCTGTCACTCTCCAACTTCGTCAATTCAGTCTTTTCTACCGCTTCCCGAGACCCAATCTCTAGCGGTCTAACTCCAAAATCGAACACTTCCTTTTCCTGCGTTACAAATTTAGCAAGAATTTTCAGCATTTGCCTCTTACTCATGCCCCTAGTGTCCTGATCTAATTTCTCTAATTCAAGCTTTAATTCATCAGCCGACATATCGATAATGTCGTCCAAACTCAAAGGCTTAGTCACCGGAGAGTGAAGGCCACTCCCAACCGGAGAAGCTGGTGTCGAAGTATCAGACCCAAATGTAGCCATGATACAAAGTCGTATACACAAAAAACGTGTACAACTTCCAAAGAAACCGTCACATACGCAAATACGCAGACCCAATTTCCAATTTTGAAATTTCCAATTTAACAAAACGGAAAACGGTGAATTTTAAGGACGAGCCCCCATATGTTAGCTTGTTAGTCTAGAGGTGAAATGTGAGTTAGAATGATGCGAGAAATGACAAGAAAAACGAAGACTTTCGCAATATTGATAAAACGTATATTTACACTATGTACAAAATTGAAACGATACTCACACATACAAGACAAACGAAACGTCAAAAGACAGACTCTCCGAGAAGACGCCTGCACAAACTTCACTAAGGAAGATACAACTCGAGAACCGGCAATTAAACATGAGTAGCGACCACGCAGGGTACACTCTCTGAAAACGACCACAAAAGGGTACTTACAATGCGTGACACAACCAGTGCACGTCTTACGCCTTACTTAACTAAAACCGGTCTCCCTGTAGACACAAGAACACTGCTATATATAGTCAACGAGACCATCCTACTTCTAGCATCAAACGAGGTGCGTCTTAACTAAGGTTAGAAAGTGCACGTGAGGATGATAATGGCGGGATGGCTGTAGGCCACTCCCAACAATATATATATATATATATATATATATATATATATATCGATTCATTAACTCAGGTACTACTACAATATGAGTTGTAATGTGCCAAACGAATTTCTATCGACGTCAACAGCCTTTGTTGCTATAAGTCTATAAGATGTCTTTAAACTCTGGATCCATCCAACGCAGGTAGGCCTACTACTTGTTTGGTCGAAGGCTAAATAAAGGCGGGAAACGACAATAATTAACTATCGTGTCATAACAAATAAGATGTCAGTTATGATGTCATTAAAAAATTTTGTAGACGATGTCATTATAATTATTTGACTGTATTATGGCGGCAGATTTCTGTTGACGTCAACGGCTGTAGATATGTTGCCATAAGATGTCGTTAAACTCTTGATCAATCCTCAATAGTCGAAACTCCGCCACTACTCGTACTCTGGTAGTGCCAGTCCCAAGCATGGAAAAAGGAGGTGGGCGAAACTAATCCTCACAGTTATGATACATCGTCGTTAAACAGAAGTTAACATACTAGACTACGCCAGTTGCCTTGGTATATGCCCACAAGATATCGTTCAACATGAATAATAAAAAGTTTCTTAGCTTGAATATTGACAGGTAGGCCTACAAAAACGTATACGGTAAAGTAAGATATGGTATAGGACCAGGTAAAATAACGTAAGGGGTCAACGTGTACACTGTACAGCCGTGGCCGCTATCAGATTTTAAACCCCGGGAACTACCAACAGCTTTTATATATTGCAAGTTTATTTCCGTTTTATTCAGGTTTAAGCTCAGTGCGTGATCAAGGCTTTCAATAATTTGTTAAGTATTCATACAAGTTCCCAATAAGCATTGAAATATCTTTCCGGGTTTGACAAAACTTAATATGAACGGAATGCCTTATACTATACAATAAATTTCAATCCAATACAATTCAATACACCACTGCAAATCGTATTACATGCACACATTACAATACAATACAATATAACACAATACAATGCAATACAATACAACGCAATGCATAAAATGCAATACAATACAATGCAATGCACCACTATACATCGCATTACATTCACACAATACAATACAATACAATACAACACGATACAATGCAATACAATACTACGGCCACCACAATAAATCGTATTACGTGCACTAAATACATTACAATATAACACAATACAATGCAATACAATACAATGCAATACAATGTAATACAATGCAATACAATACAATGCAATGCAATGTAATACAATGCAATACAATAAAATAAAATGCACCCCTACAATACAGTATTTCACAGAATACAATACAATGCAATGCAGTACAATTCATGCAAAACAGACTTCGAGGATCGAAGAAAGAGCGCAGCAGCATGGAACCAGTCTATTTATATAGCGCCATTCCTGAACATCTCCCGATTTTCACGCAGACCATCACGTGTCATCGATGACAGCGCTGAACTCGGACCGTGCATACGTATTGCCTTCATTATGTAGCGCAAGAATAGCATCGTATACGCTGAGAGTTGTTGGTACCACGCTGAGAGTTGCCATGGCAATGGGCTCTAGAAGTCTAGATGATGGCTCGCAGTGGCACAGTGATAAAGTGACGGCGCAGCTGGGTGGATCGTGCGTGGACCGATGAGGGTTCGACTCCTAATCGTGGGATGCTATAGCTCCTTTTCCTCTACAAAAGCAGGATAGTCCTAAAAAGGCGCAAAGTGAATTTTACATCACATTACCAAGCATTTTGTTTGGACTCTGGGCGAAGAAACAGCAAAGTTCTCCAAAAGGCATCGTCAAAATTGAAAACCCTGGCCTTCGCTAGATGTCGAAAGAAACTTCCGCTTCCGTTTCGGATAATCTGAAACGTAATCCGGAAGTTGTTAGATTGTAGATGGTAGATTTTGCCGCGAAGGAAGTATGCATTTGTCACGTGGTTTATTGATGAAGATTATTCAGAATTTTCACCAAACCGGAAAACTTTATGGGTTAGGGTAAGATTCTAATATGCGTTTCACTCCTTTGATTGTGCATCGGTTACATACAAATTATCACTTTCAGATCGCTTTTCTGAAATATAAAAGCGATATATAAATGCTTTCAGATATACATACGCACGTACATATACATTCATAAATGCAATTTTAATATTTGAAAAGTAAAACCTCTTCACACGGTGTATTAATCATTGAATCTGAAACCGGTTCTCCTTTGATACCACACTAACTAATATGTCCGTAATGGTTTAAGCGTTTTAGCACCGTGCGAGATGCGTTTTGACTCTTATAACTCTCCGCTACAAGTTTGCATCGTTTAATCGCTAGATGCCCTCTGTTTTACTTCTGCATTATTGATGCAACGCCAGTCTTTGCTGAAAGGTTTCGGGGAAAGACGCAAAATTTCGAATGGATTTCTAGGTGTTTCCGTTTGCAAGATCAACCTTCTCGTTCGGATTGGAATTTTCCGCGTAAATCGACACGTCATTTCCGGCTTTTAAAGCAGGGTTTGAACTTTCAATCTAAAACTTAATTCCTGGCGGACACTGTTTACAAAGGCGGAAAAGCAAACAAGACATTATTTAATTAGAAGATCGTTTTCTCATTTACTTGGGAAGTTGGGATATGGAAAAGCCGAAAGTTTGGTTTGCTTTGACCACTTATAATTTTTTCATGGCTCCACTATCTAAAGATAAGCACGCACGCACGCACATACTAGTTTCTCAGGCATTCGGTAGAGGTCGTTGTAGTCTATTCGTCCTGGTGCTGCTCTCTATCTACAGGAGGTAACGACGATGCGCTGGCCGGTGTCATGCGAAATACTATCCGGCAACAAAAACGATCCGGCCACGCCCACTTCTGTTGTCAGGATGCAATTTCGCATTACTTACGTGCGAAATCTAATCCGTTGACAAATACGATCCGGATGGCTAGGCGAACTTCGTTAACAATTATTATAGTTCTGTTTATGAAGCGTATTATTCGCTGATGCAAAGATATATTGTAATTCCTGTCTGCACGTGAGATCGTGGGCTAGTGACATTACGATTATGCAAGTAAACTGAGGATGAAATGTGATTCTAAGGGGCGAAGCGGTATTAAGTTCGTTAGCAGGAACGTATTCTATTTTTAGAATGGAAATTCCGCGTTCGAAGTGAACTTATTGATGTAGCTCAGTTATATTTTACTAAGAAATTTGTAAAAGTTTTTTTAAAGAAGTGTCCTTATCGATATCGAACTTGCAGAATAACTATGGTAGGCCTACTTAATGGCATTCCTGAGGCCGAACGATGACAACTGACGCAGGATCAATTCCCAATTATTATCTGTTAATGAATTAAGCGGACCCTAGGGGCCTCATTAATCAGTTGGCTTGCGTGTGTTACTCCTTGTGCGACTGTGTGGTCACGGGCATATATAGAAGTAAGAAAGCTACTTGGTTAGTGTACGTTGTAATAACTTTGCAAGTAATGTAGCACTTCCAATCACGTGTTGCTGTTTTGCCAAATGCCTTGAAGCTCAGTCACATTTTGGTTTTGTTAGCCTACTTGTTGAAGATGTCATTGTCACTGAATGGTAACACCTGTTAAAAGCAGGCCTGTTAAGTTGAGTTGAAGATATTTGTTTTTTTCTCGCTCAATAATTGAGTGGGTCAAAAGATCGCATAAAGTGACACACTGCACTCATGATCAAAATCCATGTAATCAGAGGCGTAACATTGGTCTAAAAGTGGGGAGTACCTATATCTTACATACACGAAGCAAGGCGGAGACTGCGATCTATGGGAAGGCTCAATAATAAAATATTGACTGGCATTGGGCGCCTCTGAGTAGCCCTCTTTAATAGGCGCTATATAAATGTCCTAATGAATTGTTTAAAAAGTGGAGGGTACGTACGGTACCCTCAGTCCAAAAAGTAGGGGTACGGGTACCCCTCGTACCCCCAAAAATTACGCCTATGCATGTGCTGTACAAAATTACAGGCAATTGCGACGCCTGTATACCAGTGACTTTTCATTATTCAGTGAATTCATCTGATTATCTTTGTCTGGTCATACCTAAATCACCTAAATCAAGAACTGTTCTTGGTGAACGAGCTTCTTCAATGGTTGGGCCTACTTTTTTTTAACTCTCCCTGTGTCTGTATGTTCTGCTCAGTCGCTCGTGACATTTCGTTCTCAACCTAAAACTTGCCTCTTTCAAATTACTTATCCACCATACGGTGCCTCTCTGTCATACAGACTGATCTTCTGCATATGGACTTGATTACTATATGCTTTTGGTCTGCTATCAGTTGATGCCTTGTGCATTAGACACCGGTGTAACAGAAGTTACTAATTATACTTACATTTACGATTACAATTACAATTACTTTAGGCAATTGCAATGTACCACACTTAACTTTTGTTTTACATTGGTTTACTCACAAGAACGGTCAGTCCCACCAGATTTTTGTTATCTACTAGTCGGCTCAAGAAAGACCCAACATCATTAGCCTACAGTTGCAATTCAGTATGAAAATTAAAATGTAAAATTTCAGAAGGCTTGGTAAGCAAATGGTTTGAAAGGCATCAGAAGAGAACCGCCCTTAAGTTTATCGGCCATCCTTTGTTAAGACGCGTACAATTAAGTTCAGAGGTATAGGATTGTGTATAGGCATACTGCCCTATACTAGAGTCTAGACTTTAGCTATTTTTTAGCTCAACTAATAACGGAAAAGAATTCATAATTATACTAAATGCTGACAACTTGACTGAATTATGTTGCTGTTTATTTTCACCCTAGCGCCATGTAAATATAAATTTTCTTCTGTGATTGGTGTTTCTTATTTGGGATTTGTTATATTTATTTATTTATTTATTTATTTATTTATCAGACATTTATATAGCGCCCCTTCAAGATATCTACTCAGAGGCGCTCTCTGCGTTAGATGTTAAAACAATGTCGTTAAGACCGAATGTGTTATGTAAGAAAACAATGCACAGTAAACTGAGAAGAGTCACCAGTGGCGAATCCACGCAAACACGAGGAACCAGCCACGGATTCCCATTGACAGCTGACGGATGGTATACGTGTTTATATAGACTGTCCGCATGTTGTTTGGCCGCATGACACGACGTGATATTATAAGGACTTCCCAGTCTATTGCGTTAAGGTTCTTGTTGAGAGTTCTAGTGGTGGTGGAAAGTAGGTCATCGGTGGAATACCACATTGAGCAAATAACCCGGATCATATCTGTCAATGAAAAGGAGGCTCCGGGCGTCTACGTTGCTACGTGACATCATAGGTCACGGGAACCAATGACACAAGGTTTCGGATCGTTTTTGTTGCCGGATAATATTTCGCAGTACACCGGCCGATCACTGGATCGGCTTCGTTCAATTCGATCCGGCTCAGTCTGCCCTCTGGCGGTCGTTCAGTTGGCAGGCGGCGTGCATTATTCAGAGAACTTCATCTACTATAGCTGGAGGGAATCGTTCTCGTTTTAGACACCTCAAAATAATCAAAACTGTTCAGAATAAATAAGAGCGGCGCGAACGCGGATTTGAAATACTACAGATCTATGGTAGACACAAGATGTCGCTAAACGCTGAATTCCAATGACATTGGCCACTGATCGGACACCTTAAAATCGCTGACTAAAACGCTATAAATCAGGCTTTGTCCATTTCGGCTAAATTTTTAGTGTCTACGCATTTTCGAATTATCGTCAACGGCCTTTGCCTTTGATGTCATTGTCTATAACGACCTTAAAATTTGAAATAAAATATCGTTGAAGCTATCTATGTACTAACAGCTAAGCTTTATAAGAGTAACTAACAGCTGAAGATTCATTCAACGTGTTAATAGAATTGCTAACAGCTGTGGATTTGTTTAAGTGTTGACGGTTTATTTTCGAAAGCAGACTCTATCTGCTGTTTTTTAAAAGTCGCCAGCGACCGAGTGGAACAAAAAATTACTTTCTCCTGTATCGTTCTTAAAAACGAGGGTCAACAGACGAACTATAAATAGCACAACCTTTGAACTTTGACCTGAGCGAAGATGGCGACCGAGGAGAGACGACCATCAGCATCTTCCTTGTCTGGACTTCACCCGATGGTAGGACAACAATCGTTTCTAAATTGGCGCTCTATAAATGTCTTATTAATGACTTACCAACTAACTAACTAACTAACGAATAAATAAATAAATAAATAATAATAATAATAATAATAAATAATAATAATAATAAAATAATAATAATTATTATTATGTTATTTTTATTTTTTATTATTACTATTATTACTATTATTATATTAGTAGGATTCGTAGTAGGCTTAGTAGCAGTGGTTGTGGTGGTGGTGGTGGTGGTGGTGGTGGTGGTGGTGGTGGTGGTGGTGGTCGTGGTCCTGGTGGTCGTGGTGGTCGTGGTGGTCGTGGTGGTCGTGGTGGTGGTGGTGGTGGTGGTGGTGGTGGTGGTGGGTGGTGGTGGTGGTGGTGGTGGTGGTGGTGGTGGTGGTGGTGGTGGTGGTGGTAAATATATACCTAAGGCTCCTAACAGATGGCAATTGTCAATGTAATTGGACATTTATATAGCGCCATCCGAAGAGCAAAGCAAATCAGAGGCACTCTCTGCGCTAGACTACACGATGTTAAATGTTCTTACGAACGAGAATATTACATCAGCTAGCAAAACAATGCACACTAGACCAGAAGAAGAGTGCCGGGTGGTGGGCCCACGCACACACGTGGAACCAACCAACGGATGCCCGTCGACAGATGGCTTGAACGTTAAGAGCCTCGGCACCAAGTCGCGTCGATAGGTATACAGAGCCGCAACAGTTACGCATGGGTCAAACCCGTCTTTTCTATCTGTCTATCTGTCTGTCTGTCTGTCTTTCTGTCTGTCTGTCTGTCTGTCCTTCTGTCTGTCTGTCCGTCTGTCCGTATGTCTATATAGCTTGTTTGTCCGACTGCTGTCTGCCTCTCCAACAGCCACTTAAACGAATCAGGAGTGCCTTTCCTGCAGGTGTCGCTATTATACCCTTATTTTTTATAGCTCTATTCTTTCCTGGTTTATCATCGTTAAAGGCAGGTGTTCGGCTACCTGGTGTTGGTAGCCACAGCGCGTTCTTACCGGTCTACCTGCGCCAATCATCCCAGAATATCCGTTTCGTGTGAACTGCTCTCACCCGAACACACCTGGTGAAATCCCTCCCTTTCTCCGTGTGTGTCTCTCTCCGTCTCTATTTCTTTCTCTCCCCTCTCCCTCGCTTTATCTGATCGCCTTCCCGTATATCTTATTAGCTGCTTCTCTTTGGGGTTCTGTTTTCAGGGCATGGGGCGCTATATAAATGCAATGTCGATTGCATTAACGATTGAATTACGCAGGATTCGTCATGACTGCGATTTGACTTGTAGCGACGTCTATCGACTGTTGCCTTGAGGGTTGTGTTGATGGCGATATAGAAGTCATTAGATTAGATTAGATTAGGATGGATTACATTGGATTAGATCAATCCAATTCTGTTTTGTAGTCTCGCTGTCTCTGTCTGTGTGTCTTTGTGTCTGTTTCGCTCTCTGTCTCTCTCCCAGTGTCTCTCTGCTCTGCTCTGTCTGTCTGTCTCTGTCTGTCTATCTGTCTGTCTGTCTTTGTCTGTCTGTCTCTGTCTCTGTCTCTGTCTCTCTCACTCTGTAACTCATTACTGGTATGTCTGTCTCTCAGATTGTCTGTCTGTGTATTTCTGTTCGTCTGTCTGCCTGTTTGTCTGTGTGTTTTTAGCTGTATGCCTATTTATCTATCGGTTATATCTGATTTCTCTCTCACCACTCAACCTTCTTCCTTCCTTCCGTCTATCCCTTCTTTTCTTCCATCCCTACTTTCCTCTATCCTTTCTTCTTTCCTTTCTTACTTCCTTCCTTCAGTCAATCAGCCATCTACTCAAGAGGAAACTGACACCTGTTCCTGCTCCTCTTCGTCACCGGAAGTCAGATGCACGACGGGGAGTTCTGAGGCTCGTCGTCTGGTGCGCTGCCGTTGCCAAGGAAACGGCCGCCAGACGTCGCTTCAATAGGACCTGGCCCGCAGTTTCTAGAAGCGCCACCGAGCGACGGACGGAAAAACTAATAAGGAAAGAATTCAGTCGGCAAAAGGATTGAATCAACGCCAACATTCTGACGGGACGCAGAGTGGGAGCGATGTGGGACAGGATTGGAAATGTGGGAGACGGTACTTGGGGTCTGTAGGGGATGTGAAGAAAGGAGGGATAATTGGAGGGAGGGAGAATGGGGCGGAGGGAGGAGGGGAGGGAGGAAGGAAAGGGGAGCGAAGGATGGAGGAAATGTGAAGGAACTTTAACGAAAGAATGAAGTAGGAAAGCAAGGGAGGGAGGGAGGGAGGGAGGGAGGGAGGGAGGGAGGGAGGGAGGGAGGGAGGGAGGGAGGGAGGGAGGGAGGGAGGGAGGGAGGGAGGGAACATCGACAGATATTATCATGCCATTATCACGTCATCTGTCGTCGTTATCTTCGTCGTGGTCTTCGTGTTTGTCAGTGACAAAATACTTCATATAGCGCTTTGTATAGTTCGGGTTTGGGTACTTTGGGTACTTTGGTTTCTGCGCATGGCTATCTGACTGACCCAAACAAGTGCTTCTTAATGAAGGCAGTTTGAAAATGTTTACTGCACGGAGTCAAAGGCATTCCTCACCTTTGGTCATGACTGATACCGATGATGACGACAATGACGACGATAATGACGATTACGTCGACGATTGTGATAATGACGATGACAACGTCGACGACGATGACGATTATGACAACGACGACATGATGATGACAACGACGGTGACGATGATGATGATGACGACGACAGTGATTATGATGACATCGACGACGACGTTGTTGATGATAATCACGTCGTCGTCGTCACATTGTCAACATTCAATGCCTATCCTTATCAGTAAGCGCCCATACCATTGTGGCCGCTTCGCATGGCCAGCCGATTCGGAAACCGGTTTCAGAGACGGGCTTTGATGGGAGCCTTAACTTTTCAATGACGATCTGAGCAGAGCGAACGGAATAAGCTACATCTCTGACCGACTGAAGGACCTGGGATAAATTTAGGCGCTAGAAAAGCCATGGAATAAGAGGCCCCGTATAGTCGCGTGGAGCTGTTAAATTGGTTCATATAGGAACATAGACTAATGTTGGTTGAGTTGATGGATGGGTGAAAGGAAAGAAAGAAAGAATTAGTGGATGGATGAATAAATTTATGGATGGATGGATCAAAGAATGAACGAATGAATAATTTTTATTTAATGTGTGCTTGGATGTTTGGGAAGACGGCTTAATGGATAGATGGATGATAAAACGAACGAACTAATGGATGCGTGGATGAGTAGGTGGATGGATGGATGGATGGATGGAAAAACGAAAAACTACTGAATAAAGTTATAGATTAATGGATGGATGGATGGATGGATGGATGGATGATGGATGGGTGAGTGGGAGGGTGGGTGGGTGGGTGGATGGATGGATGGATTAAATGATAGGTGGTTGATAAAATAAACGAACGAATGAAGAGATGATGGATGAATTAATGGATGGATTAAAGAAAGATTTATGAATGAACGAATGAATATATAAATGGATGGACGAAGTCAGTTTAAGGGATTTCTGGGTAATTACACAGATGAAAGCAATCAAAGCGGCCGGGGGGGTCTATTGTGGGGTGAGTAATTGGGTCTAATCAGAACACATACATACTTACGTACATTTACATATCTATAGATAGACCCATAATACAGACAGATAGATACACAGACAGTCGGACGGACGGACGGGTCTAAGAGGGATAAAGGAAGAGGTAGGGGTTTAATGAAATAGCGCGCTATATATAAAACTCGTTTGCCCTATCGCCATCGGGGGTAGAAACGCTGGACGCATTAGTCGCATGAAAGTTTAATGAGATTAATTGCTCAGTGCTAGCCACTGCCGATAGATGGCAGCAGTGCCATCATCATAATCGTCGTTGTCGTCATCATCATCATCAACATCGTCGTCGTCATCATCATCGTCATCAACAGCTGAATTCATACAACATCTGGTGCGTGTAAACATTTGGGCAATTATATAGCCCCTTTGTTTGTACTTCCTTTGTGTTCTTGCATTTGCATTATATAATGCAATGTAGTACATGTAGATGCAGTTGTATGTGTAAGTGCTTTTGTGAATTCGTCTAAGTGTTTTTGTGTGTTTGTGTTTGTATCCACTTTGTTCATAACTGACGCTAAAACGAACCAGAGTCGCCGCCATTTTGGCGCCATTGGCTAACATAGGCTGCTGAATTATTCATGTCCCGGGTCACGTGATTGATTACGTCAGCGGCCGATGCAGCGCCCTCTGGTCCGACACGTTTGACTTTGCGCACGTGACAATGAATGATTGATATGGAAGGAGGAAGGATGGATGGATGGATGGATGGATGGATTAAAGAGCAAATGGATGGAGGGATGGGAGAATGGGTGGATTGATGGATGGATGAATTGTTGGATGAATGGACTTGGATGAATGGACAGACGGATACGTGGATAGATGAATGGCTGGGTGGGTGGATGAATAGACGGACGTATTGATGGATCGAAGGATGAATGGATCAAAGGGTGGATGTATGTATACGGATAGATGGATGAATGGGTCGATAGATGGATGATGACCGATGGACGGATGAATAGATGGATGAGTCTATGAATAGTGAATGGATGAACGGATGAATGGATGAGTTTATTGATGAATAGTGAATGGATGGATGGAATTTTGAATAGTCTCCCAGGAATTGTAATTATTAAGGCGCTGAAAGAAGCCTTTATTAGTTGATTGATTGATGGTTTGTTTGATTGATTGATTCATTCATTCATTGACATACACATCAGTACCAACATTTACATTTTAAATATATAACGTAGTCGTCTTCAGTGATGGGCACTAAACTATTTTTTTAAGTTAAACTAAAACTATTTTCCAACTAAAAAAACATAGTTTCAGTAAAGTTGGCAACTGATTTTGGAAATAAGTTAACTAAACTTAAAAAAAGTAGTTAAACTTTTTCCAACCTTTTTCCAACTATTTACGACAAACATTTTCACAATAAAAGACGTTAAATGAACTGTAATAATGCAAAGCGTCAATGACAATTTCACATTCAAACTATGCAATGTGTACTGTTCTGGCATACAGTTACATGTGTACTGTAAGTAGCGTATGAATTTGAAAACACAGGCTGTTAATGCTAAAACCATGCAGTGTTAACATGTTTTTTTGCTGACAGTGTTTAATGTTCACTGTGGAAAAATAGTTGCATATTGCTGATTTTTTTAGTTAAACTTGTTAGTTGGCAACTAAAATTTTTTAGTTAAACTATGGTTTTAACTACACTATTTTGTTTTAGTTAAACTTCTTCCTTAACTAAAATTTTTTAGTTAAACTAAAAGTTAGCAACTTTTTAGTTAACTATTGCCCATCACTGGTCGTCTTATATAGTTACATCATATGTAGTTATATATATACTTAAGGTATAATTGCACAGTAGCCGATTGGTTAGAACGCTCGCCTTGTAACGCGGAGAGTACGGGTTCGATCCTCCTGCTCCGAGACGATTACTATGTATGGACCTTGAGCAAGTCCTTCTTCGCTGACTATTGCTCAGAGTCTTCGATTGGTGTTTGGTCATTATATAGTAGCGCTTAATAAAAGATAATATGTATATGTGTGTGTTTACATATATACACGTATATACGTATATATATGTATTTTAAAATTCCATATATATATATATATATTCTAAAATTCCACATATATATATGTTCTATTTTCTAAGTGTGCGAGTGATAGCACTGTGTTTGTCTTGTCTGTGCTTGAAGACAAGACCGTTCTTGAAGGCTGTCTACGAAGGAGACCTCGTCAAAGTCTCATCGATGATCGAAGACGACGGGGTCCCAGTCGACGTCTGTAATTCGGTAAGTGGTCGGTTAGCCTCCAGTGCCTCCGCAGTCGACTCTCTTCGCTACCCGTCGACCCTTTACGAACTGTACGTAAGTAAATTAGCGGGAGAATTCATTTGGTACTTCTTAGAGAAGGAATCGATTGACGTAAGTCAGTTCAGTTAAATAGGTCAGTACAATTAGGTCAGTTAAATAGGTCCGTACGATTAGGTCAGTTAAAAGGAAAATCGAGACAGAAAGGCTACGAGACAAACGGATGGACAGGTAGAGGGACGTATAGATGGATGCATTGAAGGGTGGGTGGATGGATGGATGGATGGATGGATGGATGGATGGATGCATTGAAGGGTGGATGGGTGGATGAATGGATGGATGGATGGATGGATGGATGGATGGATGGATGGATGGATGGATGGATGGATGGATGGATGGATGGATGGATGGATGGATGGATGGAGTAAAGAATGGATGGTGGAAGGATGGATGGTGGTGGATGAGTGGATGAAGGGTTGTGTAGATATTCACAGACATACACCGAAATGCACGGATACGCGAACAGACAAGCACTCCGACATGGAATGGCCCCGGCACACAGACATGCACAGGCACACATAGATATACATGGGCATACAGAGATAAATGGGCACACATAGATATACAAACATACATATGCACGCAGAGATACGTAGGCACACAGACATGTAGACTAACATATAACAGACACGCAGACACAGATGAGTATTTGACTGACAGAAACTCTCCCTAGATTTATGGGAACGTTTGACCTGGTTTACTTTCCCAGCTGTCAATCAAACAGCGCCCTTGTCTCCAGCCTCATACTCAAATTAACTGACCTTGTGCGCGCAATAAGTGCTGTAAATTAGATGAAATGAGATGAATAAATAAATGATCATCCATCTTGTCTTCTTGTCGTCCCAGGCGGGTCTCCAGGCAATCCACTTTGCTGCCAAGACCGGTGACGCAGAAATGACGTCAGAACTAATCAAACACGGAGCCATGATTAATGCAACGTCAGCGGTAAATAAAATGTGTGTCTGTTTCTGTCTGTGTGTCTGTCTGTGTCTCTGTGTGTGTCTCTATCTGTCTTTGTGTCTACCTGTCAGTGTCTGTCTATGTCTGTCTGTTTGTGTTGATTTCCTAGGCCTTGCTACACAGCGGCACTCAGTATTCAATTTACACCAATTTACACACTGCACACTGGCTTACTAACCCTGAACTATATATATATATATATATTATATATATATATATATATATATATATGGCTTAACCAAGAATTATATATATGGTCCAATAAATAATTGTATATACATACACACACACGTATATAGGATGAGGCAATCATATAAAGTATAATATATATTTATATATATATATATATATATATATATATATATATATATATATGATACATAATATATATAATCTCTATATGTTATATATATTTATATGTAGATAATAATATATAGATATGTACATGATTATCTCTCCCTATATATAAATAAATATATATTATATGATTATCCTGCGTTCTTCATTGTTTGCGTGATGCAATTGGCCGTTCATTTCTTCCGTACAAAGCGACATCTTTTATCTCCTTTGCGAAGATCAACGACGATGGCAACGGTCGTCGAGCGGAATTGAATCAACGAAGCGACACAATGACCCTTTGTAGTAGTCTTCCATTGTTTGATGACATGTTGTGGCTGACAGGGTCTTCTTGTCTTTTACCCTATCTTTCCTTAACTTGCTACCTTTTAAACCAAAAGTCTAGCTAAGAAACTTTTATTATCCATCTTTAACGACGACGTCTTATGGTTGCCACGGCCGTTGACCTACCTTGAGTTGACCCTATACACACGATGGCGGATCGATGGAGTTACAGATCCGGACTCGAACCTTCTCTAGACAACCCCTCTGACACGACGCAGCGCTCGTGAATACGCTGGTGCCCTGCGCTTAGCTTTAGAGTAGCGCTTTGTAAGTGTGGAGTTTACGATTACTAGTTTAACGACGTCTTATGGCAACAATGGCCGTTGACGTCAGCAGAACTTATATTGAACAGTTCTCACCATTTCGTCGCCTGAGAATTATAATGCTCTATCATGAGTTTTTGTAAAAATTGAGTTTGGTATCAATTTCTTCAGTAAACAACGTTTGCTCTATCATTAGACATAAAGGCAAGCAGGTTTAAGCAGTCGTTTCAAAGATATAAGGCAATATTTAAATGCTCTATCTTATGAAGCTGTAAATTTTCGAAGCATAGTTGGTATTATATTGCTGTATGATTAGCATCCAATCACAGACCTGCTTTCGTCATGTTACAGCAATATTGCACTGAATAGTATTAGTGGTAAAACGCTCTATCATACGTACTCGGGACCATTCTGAGTTTCACCAAAGGTGCACTGTACTGGCAAGGTAATATATTACAAACGTATCATGCATAAATAACCAAAATAAAGCAATATAATTCGATATAATTGTTGTGTAGCAAATAAATACTGTGTGAAATGCTGTCATTATAAATTCTATCATGTTACAGCAATATTATACCGAACTGGATGATAGAGCATTATAATACTCAGGACGCTATTTCGGAAACTGCATTATCTTTAACTTAGAGCATTATTACAATTACGTTTACCTTTCCGTTGGAATTATATTGCTGTAACATGCATTTTTGCATCATTTTTTGTAATTTTCTATATTTTATACCTTTCTTTGTCGAAAAAACATATTCTTTTTCAAAACCGGTCACTAGCGGGTACATACAAATGATAGTATTATCCTGCAAAACAATCCAGTTTAGAATTCTTGGCCTATAACAGTGACCAAACTTTGAACTCGTTTTGCTCGGTTTCGTCAAAATATAAGATAGAGCATTATAATTCTCAGGCGACGATTTGTTAGGCATAATACAACCTTTAACGCCTTTTGTAGCACAATGATAATAATACATCCGATGGCTGTCAGAGGGCGCTCAGCACCTTTATCATTGTGGATGCCCTCGCTGGGTTTGGCATAGAGGTATATACTCTTCTGAGATGCCAGAACTTGGTGGATGGCTAGAGCAAGTCACGGTAACAGTAGGTTTGGAGGTGGCGGACACAAGATTTTTCTCTCGTTCTTCCCGATTGTTTAGCTGGGTTGGTAGAGAGCGTATACTGCAGAGTTGTGGGCGTCGGAGATTTTTTTAGGTCATCTTGGGCCTGGGCTTTGTCCCTGGCCCATTGGAATCATCGGAGGCGTTTGGTTATGAGGTCTGAGCTGTTCTGTCCCCTGGGCCCACAAGGGGCTTGCTTGTTTATCGTCTTTGTTTCCTGTCTTGTTGACGTACCAGGAATCTGTGTGCTTGACACTGCATGTCGATGGCGGCCGGGTCGTTTTTTGCCTCTTAACAAGGCTTCTTTGTATGCTTGGCTCCGGAGCATGTTTTCCTTCACACTCAATCGTATTTGCTGCCTTGGACAACACGCACTTGGGGCACGTGTTGGTGAGTGCGTAGTGCGGTCCGCCGCAAGGGCGTACTTCGGCTCGTCCTTCTTTCCGCATCCAGAGTGTTTGTGGTCTCCTGTACAATATATCTGCAATTCTGCATCTCCTTACAGTGTCATGTTTACGCCGCCTTAGCTGAATGATTCGACAACCTCTGGGCCATAACTCCGATAGGTTTGGTGTTGCGCACTTTTTATTTCACATTCTTCAATACAAATTGCAGATTGTGTGAAACAAGAAACAAACGTTGGAGTAACCGTGGCAAATATATATATATATATATATATATATATATATATATATATATATATATATATATATATATATTATAGTATTATATAGGAAGACTTCGTGTGTGTGTATATAGCCTATATACACCAAGAGTTGTATCGATCGTCGGTTTTGTGCGCTAAGTTCTGGAAGAGTTCCGAAGAGCTGTTCGATGACCTGGAATTGACCTGGTAACAAAGGTCGCTTAGAGGACGAAGAGGGCAAGAAGAGAGTAGGAGGAAGAGAAGGTGGAGTAGGGGGAAGAGGCGGAGGAGAAGGAAGAGGAAGACACGAAGACGAGGAGAGAAACAGGGGAGGAACAGGATATGCAGAAGGAAGAGGAAGAGATGAGAAAAATAGGAGGAGAATTTGAAGGGGAGGAAAAGAGAATAGGTGAGGAAAAGGAGGAGGAGTTGGAAGAAGAAGAGGAAAAAGAACGAAGATGCGTTTGATTAGAGGCTGAGGAAGCGGAGGAAATGGATAATAGGATGAGGAAGCGAGGATGACGAAATGAAGAAACAGAAAAGCGGAGGAATACGAGAAGTTTCAGAAAAGACAGAGTGGATGACGAGAGAAGAGGATAAAAAGCGGAGGAAGGAGAACAATGGGAGGAAGAGTAAGAACAAGAGCAGTAGGAGAAGGAAGAAGCAGCCAGTGAAATGAAGAAATGAAGAACGTAGAAGTGAAGAGAAGAAGATCAGGGAGGAAGATGAAGAATATGACGATTGAAAGATGGATTGACGAGGAGGAACGACAGGAATACGAACAGAGAGGAGGAGGAGGAGGAAGAGAAATGGAGGGAAGAGGAAGGGGAGAGGATTCGATTCGTTCTTCCTCATCCAATTGAGACGTTGATTTGGAATGGACCGATCGATCGAACGAACGAAATACACGATGCTCCTAACTTTCGAATGTCAACGTCATTCTACACACAAACGCTCACACAGCCTCACATACGCAAACACACACACACACACACACACACACACACACACACACACACACACACACACACACACACACACACACACACACACACACACACACACACACACACACACACACACACACACACACACACACACACACACACACACACACACACACACACACACACACACACACACACACACACACACACACACACGCACGCACACGCACACGCACACACACACCTACACACACACACACACACACACGCCCACACACACTCACACACACACGCACACACACACACACACCTACACACACACACACACACACACACACACACACACGCCCACACTCACTCACACACACACGCACACACACACGCCCATACAAGCAAATGCACAAATGTACAAACATTAGATATATATATAAAACAATATCACACAATTTATAAAAAAATTATACATTTTATATAGCTGGACCCAAGATGACATCAAAATCTCCGACACCCACAACTCTGCAGTATAGGCCTACTGTCTCTATGCAAATTCAGCTACATGATCAGAAAGCACGAGAGAAAAATCCGGTGGCCGCCACCTCCAAACCCACTGTTACAGTGGCTTGCTCTAGCCATCCACCAAAGTTTCGCCATCTCAGAAGAGTATTCACAACACATAAATATCATTATCATAATATTTTAAAGATTGTACAGGAATTAACGTTTAGAGCTACATTATAAGAATGTACATAAACGATCATATATTTATCTATATGTAAAAAAACATATATTATGAGTATTTGTTTAACATAAATATAATATTTTAAAAGCCCGCCAGATGGAGCTGGTAACATAAGTCCAGTTTCAGAGTAGCTGTCTTTCCCATTTCAGAACTAAATTCCACTGATCGCACCTTCGCCTCCTCCTTCTCCCTCTCCTCGGTGTAGACGCGTAAGAAATGGTAGGAAATGGTAGGGTAAACGTAGGTTAGAGTAGGGTAGTGTGGGGTGGTTGAGAGTGGGTGACGTTATCGCGGCAGGCAGTGTGCTCTGGCCATCGTCTGGTTTAATTAAGCCGAGTGGTGGATAAACAAAAGGCGCTAGATAATATTCTCGGGAGTCGCTGTCAGCTGAACGATATACGGTAATGGCGGAGGAGGAGTAGAGGAGAAAGAGGAGGAATAGGAGGGGAAGGAATCGGAGGATCATGCAACAGGAGGACTCGTAGGAGGAGTTAGAAAAGGGATAACAGGAGGAGCAATATGATGAAGAGGAGGAGGATTGAGAGGAGGAATAGAAGGAATAAAAGAGGAATAGGAAGAATTAAAGGAAAATATGAGAAGGAGAATTAGGAGGAAGAGCAAGAGGAGGAATAGGAAAAAAGGAGCAATAGGAGGAATGAGGAGGAAGAACAGGAAGGGGAATAAGAGGAGGAATAGGAGGGGTTATGGGAGGAGGATTAGGAGGAAGAGGAATAAAAGGAGCAATGGAAGGAATGAGGAGGAGGAATAGGAAAAGAGGAGGAATAGGAGGACGAACACCAGGAGAGGCAGGAATAAGAGATTGAGGTGACTGAGGAGAAGGAAGAGGAGAAAGAATAGGAGAAGGGGCCGACAAAGGACGAGGAAGAGGAGGGAGGAGGAGAGGTGTAATAATGGTAGTCGCCTATCTACCGTTGTCCAGACAGATAGGTCGCAGACAAACCGACGCCACGTTCACCATACAGGTCCACAAACGATCTAATTCCACCTCTCAACCACTAAATATACACGACGTGGGCCATAAAATTCACAGCTATCATAGCACACTATATATACATATATAATTATATATATATACATATACATATATGTGATATTAATTACCTTCTATATCGATGGTGACTAATGTATGTACATATATATCTATATTTATACACAAGTATATATTTACAATCATCTACAGATTATATTATACATTAATAATAATAATAATAGTAATAATAATAATAATAATAATAATAATAATATTACTACTACTACTACTACTACTACTACTACTACTACTACTACTACTACTACTACTACTACTACTACTACTACTACTACTACTATACTACATTATTGTTACACTTAAATTAATTATCGTATTTTCGAAGAGCGATATGTATGTATGCATCAAAACCTCTTCACTGGCTCCCCCTTGCTGCCCGCATTCACTTTAAAAGTCACCTTCTGACTTACATGCAGAGCTCTTACGGGTCAAGCCCCGACTTAGGCTACCTTTGTGACTATTTTCTCCTGCCCATCCCGGCAACCTCTCTTCGTCCTCTAATCTCCTTGGATTGCTTTGGTCTCTTTGTCCCTCTGTCTAGGACCGCCATGGCTCAGCATTGGTCCCTGCTGTGGAACGACCTCCCTCTGCGACTCGTTCTACGATTGTGACTGGGGTCTTGCACTCTTGCGGCCTCTATCCGCTGTCTTAAATCTTTTATTTTCTCAGGTTCCTACCACTTGGAGCGCCTCTGATTATGTCGTATTGAGAGTGGCGCTTTATAAATCTTCAAATACAATAAATACAAAACTGTATATAGCGCATTTTTACATCGCAAAAGCGGTGCACACGAGTACGCCTATAATTGTTCGCTTTGCATGCCAATTCGTCTTCAGAACACGCTGATTCTCTACAGTATGCACTTTAACCTGGTTCAAGTATGCGCCAATATACAGACCAAGTATGCACATGTATACAGAAGTATATCCGTAAATCAGTATGCGTTACATCAGTGTGTAGCTATACCCTATAGAAGTATGCATTTACATTGTTTCAGTATCGCCAAAAGGCGCTATATAAGAACTAAGATATGAATTTACTGTTTTAGTATTTAAAGTCGGAGTTCACGCGACAGACACGTCTATATGGGTTAGGTCGCGACCTTATCTTATTAGGGTCGGGTCGCGATTTCTCTGATCGACCACCGCACTTAATCCCGATCGTCTTTTCCTAGAAGAGAACCGACGGAAGGTTCCCATAATTCACCGCTCTTCCGGTTGCGCATGCGCCTTTGTTGTGTAGAGGACGCTTTTGTTTTATTTACTCATCCGTTGATCCGTTTCAGGGCTTCGTTTGTAAGACCCTGTCTTACGATTGCCCTCTCTCTGACTGCCTCAGTGTTGTCTCTTTCCCTCTTTCTTTCCCTCTCTCCTATTATCATTCCCGATTCCATATATATCTGCCGCTCCCTCCGTCTGTCTGTCTTTCTCTGGCTCTCCTTATCCCTCCAGTTCCTCTCTGTCTCTGTCTGTCTGTCTGTCTGTCTGTCTGTCTCTGTCTGTCTGTCTGTCTGCCTGTCTGTCTGTCTGTCTGTCTGTCTGTCTGTCTGTCTGTCTGTCTGTCTGTCTGTCTGTCTGTCTGTCTGTCTGTCTGTCTGTCTGTCTGTCTCTCTCTCTCTCTCTCTCTCTCTCTCTCTCTCTCTCTCTCTCTCTCTCTCTCTCTCTCTCTCTCTCTCTCTCTCTCTCTCTCTCTCTCTCTCTCTCTCTCATTCTACATGCTTTCGTGGAATTGTGTTAACATGGCAACACAATTCCATTTAAGCAAAGTTTCGACAGAATCTAAGTTGCCGCTGCAACACAGCTGCCACGGTAACAAAAATTTCTGATCAGCAGAGAGTGATGCCGGAAGAATAACTTCTAAAGCGCCCGAAAGCAATGATCACCGAATTAGCATTCGTATAGCATCGCTTTTGGCGGACTTTGAAAGGCGCTATATAAATGTTTTGTTGCATTACTTATCTAAACCGGATCCGAAAATATAAGGCTATAAAACTTCCGTTTGAAAACAGGAAGCGATTCGGCATAAGCAACCGAAAGATCCAGCACAAGATCGACAGCGCCTTTGAAGTCTTTTGTCGATTCCTTCGAAGGCTTCTTTGAACCGGACGTCTCGAAGGCTGGACCGGAAGTTGAACGACGTCAGTTCCGGTCCACGGAATAAGGCGTTCGATCATTTAAACGATGACGTCTAAATCCCATAATTCCGCTCTCCTGTCAGCAACTTCCGCTCTGAGATTTATGCGGCGCCAGCACGGGATTACTTTCGAATTTACGTTGCGCTATATAATCAGACGTGCTGTCTAATTTAGCCTGCGGACGATATGGGTTTGTTATAACGACGCTATATATGAAAGGTATAATGTACATAGGTGTCTTATTAAAGTGCTAGATAAATGGTCCATCTCTTTGTTGGCCGCTGATCGTCTGTCTGTTTGAATGTGTGTAAAGCTATATTCATGTCCTTCCGTGTCTGTCTGAATGTCTCTTTGAATGTCTGCTTAGCTGCCTTCCTATCTCTGTCTGGTTGTCTCTCTCTGTCTATCTGTTTGTCCGCAGGTCGGTCTGTCTGTATTCCTCTTTGTATGTGTCTGTCTATCTGCGCCTCTTTCTGTCTGCATGTCTGTCCTCCTGCCAGCTATAGACCATTAATTTGGTTGCCAGCGCTACCGTAACCACAGAAACTCGATTAAACCTGCCCGGCATTTGGTTGCTATGGAAACAAATTAGGTTCCCGTGACGACTGCTGGCAAGAAATTAAACGTTGATACCTCGCGGGGTAATAGCGCACCCCAGTTCCATGGCAACGGAAGCGGGTAGGCCTAATTAGGGACTGGGTGTCATACTCCATTTTTTTATATTAAATACACCCCAAGCAGAAGAAGACAAAGAAGGTGAAAATGAAGGAAGAGGAAGAACAGGAGGAGGTAGAGAAGAAGAGAGAGGGAGTGTAGTCCTTTAAGCTATCGTAGAGTAATAATAATAATAATAATAATAATAATATTCGTTTAATATCTTCAAACTGACAATAACGCAGTATGATTACAAATCAGTATGAACGGATGATCACAAGTTATTACAGGAGTCGAATTTAACTACACGGCAGCCATGCAAGGCGCCCATCACGTCCTACATCTCATTTTAACAAACGCGCCATCTCGCGAATGTAAGGCTGAGTGGACCTAAATTTGGGAGGGTTTCGGGAAGCGATCCCGCTACCACTACTCCATGGTATGACGTGTTAGCCACTTCATCTTCCTTAGCATAAAATTGCGTGCCTTCCATCCAGACATGTCGTGCACCCAAACAGATCCCACTCGAAAAATCCCTCGAAAAAGCACGGTCGAGGCTCCACGATTGCTATGAACATCGCTCACCGCATACGTTACATACGTAATATCTGCTTCTAACAGACACGAATGTACATGCACGTGGAGTATACTCACATGTCCCAGTTCCCTTTGCGTAGATGTGCGAGATTAAAATTGAAGAAAGTGGTCGACTCTTGTTGACGCACAATAAATTGTCAATTGGGAACGTTTCATTTTGGCACATCTCCTTATTCGACGGAAGTTAAAGTCAATCGGGCGTCATATAAATGCCACTGCACGACCTGAGAGCGCTCGCTTAATTCGATTCTGCTGTTAGTATATTGGATTTCAGTTGGGAGTTTGTTAGCGGTTCGTAGAGGGCGCCTTGGTCTATATTCCGCGTTAAGACGTCGCATTCAAGAGCGCATAACCTTGCTTTACAGCAGCCGTGGTGATGTTTGCGTTCGAAGCCAGCGTTTGACTTGCATTAACCGTTGGTCGATCAAAAGTAGCCACCACCTTGACTTCAAGTAACCCTGGCAGCTCAGTTCATCATGAATTGCTGTAGAAATATATGACTTCGTAGAAACAACCTAGATTTACATTACAATTGTAAATGTATAAACGTACATGCATCTACATATATATCACTGATCATGGTCGCTTCTTTTGTCATCACACATTTACACTTATAGTTGGAACAACCTTGGCTTATTAACATTGCTTGTTATTCTTGAACTCTTCACAACATAGACTTATAATAGTAACCTTGTTTGTCTGTTGTAGAGAGGCAACACACCGTTGCACATTGCTGCTTTGATCGGAAAAAGAGAGGTTGTTAAGCTGCTTCTACATCTGCGAGCTTCAGTCAATGCCATTTCCGAATGCAACGAGGTATAAAAAATTTAAAAAATAAAATAAAATTAGGATGAGTATAATTTCCTTAGGATCATAATCATCAAAATCATCATCATCAGTTCCTGAAGCCAGCCATTTGGTGGCGATGGGTACGAATAAATTATCTCCATGGTCCTCTGTCATTTCTCTTGTCCATTGACCCCCTTTGTGTTAGTCCCAAGTGATTTTATGTTCTCATTTATATTATCTATCCAGCGTAGTCTTGGTCTGCCTTTATTTCTTTTTCCTTCGAATCTTGCATGCATAGTTCACTGTGTGGGAATTGGTCAATATCCAAGCCAACGGAGTCTTGGTAGCGTAACAGCGTTATTTGGATACCTAATGATTGTAGGATTTGGTCCTACATATGATCCAGTAGGCCTATTATAAGCAGATCCATAGTTTAACGACATCTTATGGCAACAAAGACCGTTGACGTCGACAGAAATTACTTTGGCATTTTACAGCTCCCTAATGATTGTCCTGCGTCATCATTTCCTAAGTAAGTAAGTAATCTTTTATTAGCACGAGACAAACGCTCATACTTCACAACACAATACATACAGTGGCAAAAAGTCGCACAATATCAGTAGAAAAACACATGCAGTATCATAAGCAGTTTCATAATGTCTGATTTATATACAGTTATATCTATATCTATAGCTATGATTCTGAAGAACGTAAACTTATTTTCTGCAGTCTTGAAATCCCTGCATGCGATGATGAGTGCGATCTTCTGCAGCCAGAGTTGGCTGCAGAAGCTCATTTCTGCTGTAAGAATTCTTTCCTGATCTTATTTTCGCGTTGTCAAACATTCCGAACCGTATCGGAAAATCGGTTGAGTCATAATAGCCAATAGTATATTATTAGGCCCTACTAGAGTATTTACCCGCCATATTATGACGGCAGTGTATAGGCCCTATTACCGTTTCTGTTTCACAATTAAACAGAAACCGTTTGTGACGTAGCGTTTATCGACAGACACACGGCCTATGGATATTATATGTATAGATATATTATTATTAAACAACATAATAACCGATGTACGTCTGTCTGTCTGTCCCGTAACAAACACTATTGTGACGTCACTATACTGCCGCCTTGGCGACGGTTGTCTTGACGACGGCTATAGGCCTATAATATGACGTTATTGTTATCACTGCAATAATAATTGTTTTTTATATACCGTGATTTTTCACGGGTTACAGCTAGTACTTTATTATACTTCGAACTGCTGTCGCGGTTACAAATCGACTTCGTATGGCCAATCACAAACAATGACCTACATTGTGTCGTATAAAAAATATAATCTAACGTCATCTGATCATTGTACTGATCTGCACAATAGATCGTCTTCCTGATATAATTTATTCGTATATTCTGACGTCATATGATCGTCACTGTTATGAATAATTTATTAATATAATTATTCTTACGTCATTTCTTATATGCACAATTTATTAATATATTAATCAATTATGCATATAAAAAATGACGTAAGAATATATTATATTCCTGTGTCATTTTTTATATTCATAATTTATTACTATATTCTTACGTCATATTTTATTACACAGGACCAGTTTACTCCTCTCTACATGGCGTCCCAGATTGGACATCAGGAGATCGTTACCCTACTTCTGGCTCACGGCGCTGACCCTACGATAGCAACCAAGGTATGCTTTTGTAAACGGTTAGTAGTAGTTTCAGTTTAACGACGCTGTGTCATAACAAAGATGATTAGTGTCGCCCTCCTCCTTTATCCAGGCTTGGGACTGGCACTGTCAGAGTACGAACAGTGGCGGAGTTCTGTAACGGTTAGGTGGGGTATGGCGAGTTTTACTCAGTGCCATTTTAGCAGTGCAGTTTCAGTGTCAATGATCCTGGTCGTAAATCTCTTCGTTTCGCAACACGTGCAGGTTGACCGTTGAGCTGGTTGCTCCCCCGTCGCGTAGGCCTACTACCACAATGCAGCACGGAAGCTTCGCTGTGATCGGTCCTCCTTTTGGAACAGGCTTCCATGCAATCTGCGATAAGAGCTTCTACCTTCTATGCGGTTGAAGTCTTTGAAGACCATTCTGTTCGATCGTGGTCTTATTTGTTCGGGTCTCGTAATCGTAATCTCCACACTTCTAAAGCGCCACTCGAAGGCCAAGCGCAGGACACCAGCCTATTCACGAGCGCTACGTCAGATCAGAGGGGGTTTCCAGAGAGTAGTCCAAAAGAGGTCCAAGTCCGATTTCCAGGAGGCCAAACCAAATCAAAGGGGGTTTCCAGAGAGTAGTCAGAAAGATGTCCAAGTCCGATTTCCAGGGTACCAGATCAGGAGGTTTCCAGAGAGTGGTCCAAAAGAGGTCCAAGTCCGATTTCCAGGAGGCCAAACCAAATCAAAGGGGGTTTCCAGAAAGTAGTCCAAAAGAGGTCCAAGTCCGATTTCCAGGGTAGGCCTACCAGATCAGGAGAGACAGAGCAGCTGTCAAGGCGGATGTCGTTTACGGCGAGAATTGGAAGGCGGAGGATCAGATGAGTCAGGGTAGGAGTACTTGAAAAGGTGAGACTTCAGTTTTGAGTGGAAAGCCCGGGGGTGATAGATAGAGGAATATGAGGATGAGGATGAAGGACAGGTTGCAATGATGATGGAGGCACTGAGAAACTGCGGAATTCAGGGGGGAGATCATTCCAGAGGCGTGGTGCTGTGTTGGATATGGCTCGGTTGGAGAACTTGAGGTGAGTAGTGACTGGGGGTCGAGAAAGACTGAGGTAGGACGATGATCGGGTGGAGCGGGTTGTCTGAATGGTAAAGAGATCACGGAGGTACTTGGGCTGGGAATATTGTAGGGAGTTGTAGGTCAGTGATAGAACTTTGAAGTGGATTCGCTCTGGGATTTTTAACCAATGGAGTGATTTGAGGACGGCAGTGATATGATGATGTTTTGGCGTTCTAGTCTCGAGCCTTCTGAGATGAGTTCTGTAGTCTAGATGAGGTGATGTAGAAATAAGCACTTACAATTAGTTACAATTTTGTTATTTTCAGGCTCTTTTATACATAAACGTATTGAACGTATATAAACTAAACGAAGTGAAATAGGCCTACATTTACACGTCCCTATCGATGGCCGTTCCGTTGCAGAGTCCTGCAGGAAAAGATGAGTTTTTACTTGAGATCTGAAGGCCAGAACATACCGGTACTTGCAGAGGCAACGGGCTTAAGAGAGTTCCACTGCAGTCTAGGACCAGCAACAGAAAAGGCGCCCTTACCAAGAGCCGTCCGTGTCCACGGAATATCTAGCATGAGAAAGTCAGAAGACCGAGTTGAGTAGGGCCTACAGATTGGTCTTTGGAGTCAGTAAATTGTAATCGTAATCTGACATTTATAAAGCGCCACTTTAAAGAAAAAACTCACCTGTGGCCAGTGTTTAATCTAGACACCTTTTGGGGGCTATTCCCCCCAGGATTTATGTTTCTCCCCCCCCCCAGAGGCCAGCAATATTTTAATGTATAGACACCTTTTTGGGGGGAAATTCCCCCTCAGGATACATGTTGCGCTCCCCCCAGAGACGAGTAAACGAGCAATATCAGAACAAAATAACAGAATAAGATATATAGGCTATAGATATATGAAAGTTTTTGAGAGATGAATTAAGAAAAAAAGGTCGTCAAAGTTTTCAGTTTCGGAAAAAAGTCATGAAGGTGGGATGAATCACTTAAAAATAAGGTCACCTTTTTTTAAAGATGAAATTCCCGGACAACTTTAAGACGTTGGAACATGGATGAAATTTCCCAGAAAAGGTCGCCCTTGTCGGAGGGGACAAACCTTGTTTCCCCCCTCAGAAGAGGAGGACTAGATTAAACACTGACCTGTGGCGCTCCCGACTCGAAGCAGTGCAAGGCTGAAGATAATAAGATTGACTGAAATGCAGTTTTTTTTACACAATTAGCCGTCTTGAAAGTTATTCGCTTTTCTATGGGCAGCAAATGCAGCGATTTCAGTATCGGCGATATAGGCTCGTGCTTTGGAGTTTTATTGATAGGCCTACCTACCTGTGGCCAAGGGGTTTCGGACTCTCTGAAGCTTCAAGTTAGCTTTCGAAATAAAGATTCTAATAGTTTATGTACATGTATTCTGAAGTTATTCATTAGATATTCACTCATTTAAGACAGTGGCGGCGCCGCCTGTGTTTGTTATACGGCTTTTGCCGTATTAGTACCACTTTTTGAGGTTTTACGGCAAAAACATAATTTTGCCGTACACTTTTACCAAGACCCTCTAATTTGCCGTACTACTTTTCAAATCGTGGTGCCGCCACTGATTTAAGATATTCAGTGCATTTGCGATGGCAAACATTTTAAAGTGTGAATGCCAAAATTGGCTAAATCATTTAATTTAAAAACTATCCTCGCATGCCCCTCGGAATTTTGCAGAGTAGGGCCTATAGGCCTGTCGTGGTCTACGCGGGTGCATGCATCAAGGGAAGAAAACCGACGCGTCAACAAGCTTGTTTACAACGCACGGAAATTTCTGCAGCAAGCTGTCAACATTAATTCGGTGCATGCAACAAGGATATACGTGTTCAGTAGGACTTTCCAGGGAAAAGTACAGTGACGTCACAGAACGTTCTGGAATCCGGGAGAACTCTATATAAGATAGACCTGATGTACATTGGGGGCCTTTTGACGAAGATTTGTAAACGTTGAAACATTGATCGTATGACGTTCAATCGAGACCAGCCAACCTGTGTGCTGTCTACGATTGTGATATTTGATAGACGAGTTGACTTACTTTACACTTAATCGACTTTATTTTTAATTAAAGATCTTTTAATAGTTCCTTCGTTGGTTCGTCGTTGCGATCGAAGGAGTCGACCGCGACATTATTGGTGTCAGAAGTGGGATCATCGGTGTTGGATCCGGTGAAGAAGACGCGAGCCGGCGGAGGAAGGAGTCAACCCGGAGGATCAAGAGACGGTCTGTTCCAGACAGCGAGCGGATCGAGACGCCTTTCTACCGTGGGAGACGGGTGAATCGGCATACGACAGTCGGACGGACGAAGTGCGTCGTTCGGCTGAGACAGCAGAAGACAGCAGTCAACATACGGGTAAGATCCTAGGTGTTGTCGTGGCTGAGAAGGAGAAAAGAGAGTGGAGTTGCAGCCGAGTGGGAGGCAGCCATTATTTCTCTTTCAATATCTGCTGATTATTTCTTTGAAATTTGATCCATTGTTGTGATCGAGGCCAGACTTGCGTGAGCTTGTAGAGTTTTTGCGTACTTGGCGAGTGTACTTCTTTGGATACTGCATAATTGCACTTTGGGTTGTGGAATTTTCCTTTTGTGTGGCGGGTTTGCCGCGTGGTGTCTGTTTTTTTTGTTGATTGTTGTTGACTGACTGTTTGTAAAAATGGAAGCGTTGCCAACAGAGATGCAAGCGAATATTCGCAAAATGTCGTCTGAGCGCCTTAGGGTGTATCTTATGAAGGCAGGAAGGGACGAAGATGATGTTATATCATGGGATCGAAATCAATTAATGGAAGAATGGGCCATGGAGATTGGAAAAGAGGAAGAGGAATTTAAGGGTAGTCCAATATCTCCAACAGGAGTGGATTACGAGCTGCAGAAGCGCCGTCTGGAGTTCGAAATCCGTAAATATGAAGAACAAAGGGAGGAACGGAAGGAGAAGGAAGAAAGAGAAAGGGAGGAACGGAAGGAGAAGGAAGAAAGAGAAAGGGAGGAACGGAAGGAGAAGGAAGAAAGGGAGGAAAAGAGGAGAGAGGAAGAAAAGAAAGAACAAAGGGAGAAGGAAGAAAGAGAAAGGGAGGAACGGAAGGAGAAGGAAGAAAGAGAAAGGGAGGAACGGAAGGAGAAGGAAGAAAGGGAGGAAAAGAGGAGAGAGGAAGAAAAGAAGGAAAGGAAAGAGAAAGAAGAAAGAGAAAAGAAGGAACGGAAAGAGAAAGAAGAAAGGGAGAGGAAGGAAAAGCAGGAAGAACGAAATGTTAGAGATTCTTTAGCAAGTCGTACTAAGCGTTATAGTGATGCCCTTAAGAATATTCTTTGGAAATTTCCTTCCGACCCTATAGAAATTCCAGGTTTCTTTGATCACTTGGATGGTTTGTTTAATGTGTATGAGGTGGATGAAGATGTTAGAGCAAAATTATTGCTAGCCATTTTAAGTGAAAGAGCTAAGGCATTAACCATGCGCCTTACTGAGGCACAGCTCCATGACTACAAATTCCTGAAGGAGTTTTTGCTAAGGGAGTTTAAGATAAGCCCTTCAAATCTTAGAGCCCGATTTTGGTCGTTGCACAAAGCATCGGACGAATCATTTACGATCTATTCATCCAAATTGCGTGTGGCTCTTATGTATTATTTGAAAAGTAGAAAGATAACTGATGAGTTTGATAAACTTGTAAGTTTATTGGTTGCGGATCGGCTTAAGGAGTCCTTGTCGAAGGCTTGTTTAGATTATATCTTGGCCCAAGAAAAAGAGGAGTGGTTGAGCTGTGAAGACATAGCTAATGCGGCTGACATTTATGTAGCGTCGCATGATGGTGGGAATGACTTAGTATGCCGTAGTCATCCGGCACCGAAGTATAACAATTGGATGAGAGGTCAACCACATGTTCAAGTCAATAACCAGACAGCTCAACCCAAGTCTCCCAAACCGGAAATAAGGGGTGAAGCCAAGATAGGTGCGAGGGTGTCTCAGGAGGAGGCCAAGGTAAAGGGTCTCTGTTTCCTATGTCATCAGAAGGGTCATATGGCAAGGGAGTGCCATACCAAACCAAGTTCTAAAAAGGTGAGTACTTGTATATTTGGGAACCCAACTGAAGAAGTGATCGACTCATTTGTTGAGAAGGTCAACGTGTTGCATGAGATACCTGAACAGGTAAAGCAAGGGAATTTATTGGATAATTCTAAACCAATAGGCTTGGAAACTGCTGTAAGGGTATACGAGAATAGTATTGATGGATTACACGAGAGGTCGTATATCAAGGTACAGATTGAAGATCTCCCTTCTCAGCCAGCATTATCTGATTCAGGAGCAGAAATTTGTTGTATTGATAAGAAATTAATTGAGTCACTAAACTTACCCGTGATTAAACGGATTAATATAATTGGTTTTCAGGGAGAAGGATGTAAGGCAGATGTAGTATACCTACAAATGAAATTAGCTAATTCAATGGAAGGAACGACGAACATTGCGCCATCTTTGTGCGTCATGTTCGCTGCAGTCCCTGAACTAAATGAACGGGTTATTCTGACACCCCATGTTGTGGACCTATTAAGGGATAGTTCGCAATATGTAGTGATGGTAGCTGGCGTAGATCGATGTGTACAAATAAATAAAGGGGCAGAAGAAGATAACTTAGGAGTTAATATCGAGAAAAGTAACAGCAACGAATCCTTGCCGTCAGAAGTGAATGAATATTCTCAGGAGCAACTAGTTGATGATTCAGATAATTTTCTTGATGTTGAGTCAACAGAGTTCAAGTCTGATGAGGGAGTAGCGAATAATGATACTTTATTGCGTGAGCAACAGAATTGTCACAATCTTATATCTTGCTGGCAACAAGCGAGACAGAATAAAAATAATTTCTTTATAGATAATAACCTCCTGTACCACAAAGGGGAAATTATGGGACATAAGGTTAATCAATTATGTTTACCGGAAGATAGAATCGAGGTTGTCTTGCGAGTAGCACACGATGCCCCATGTGCTGGGCACATGGTTTTTAAGGCAACGAGAGCCAGGATCAAATTAAACTTTTGGTTTCCAAGAATGGATGAGAGGATTCGCGAATATTGTGCGTCTTGTCAAATTTGTCAACTAAGAACTCCAGTTAAAGTGGCAGATCGAGTCCCGATCACTCCTATTCCGAGGGCGGATGAACTCTGTTTTAACCATCTAAATATGGATTGTATTGGCCCTATGGTAGTGACTGGAGAATCCAACAAATCGAAACCCCAGTACAATTATGCTTTGGTTCTGGTGGACAAATTTTCTCGTTGGCCGATGGCGTATCCTCTTAGATCGCTGAATGCAAAGGGAGTTTGTGAAGCTCTGTTGCAAGTTTTTACAACTTTTTCTATTCCAAGGATCATCAGTTCTGATTGTGGTACCAACTTTACCAGTCGTTTGACGAAAGAATTCTTGCGGCGAATGGGTTGTAGTCCCAGATTTAATACCCCTGGACATCCTGAGGCAGCTGGATTGGTTGAAAGATGCAACCAAAGCTTGAAAACCATGATCTTTAAGCTTGCTCAATCTGATCCTCGTGGATGGCACCAATTGTTACCGTTTGTTCTGTGGAGCCTTAGAGAAAAACCTTCAGGCACGACTCATATTTCGCCATTCACTATGGTTTATGGAACTCTTCCTCGGGGTCCACTTAGTGTGTTGAAGGAATCGTGGGCTGGCGAACGAAAAGTACCTCTTAACTTAGGTAAATCACCCGAAGAGTATCTCCAATCACTGAAGGAAAACCTCGAATTCGCGAAAGTTTATGCAGATTACTATAGTGATATAGAAACAAAGCGGTATGCAGATTATTATAACTTGCGTAGTACTGACAGAAAATACGAAGTTGGAGATAAAGTAGCAGTATTAGCACCAGATTTTGGTAGTTCTAAATTTTATAGTCGATGGCAAGGACCTGCTACCGTAGTCAAGGTTAAATCCCCATGTTCTTATATAGTAGAAATAGAGGGAAAACAAAGACATTTACACGCAAATAAGATCAAGCGATACCATGAACGACTCGAACAAGCGATGATCAATAGCTGTTCAGTAATTGTTGATCAAGATGAAGAATTTGGTATAGTAGGGTCAGGTTGTATTGAACCTGATCCAGGTAAGATCGCTACGATCAATGATATCCATCCTCCAACAACAAAGAAAGAAGTTAGAAAGGTTATGGGTTTTTTCAGTTATTTTCGAAATTTTATACCTGCTTTAGCTGAAAAAGCACGGATAATAACTGATTTGACACGAGATAACATACCTACGAAGGTGCCTTGGGAGCAAAAGCATCAAGAAGCACTAGATAAGTTAAAGGATGATCTCAGTAAAGCTACACAGTTGCATACCATTGATTTCACTAAGGAATTTGGTTTAAGTGTTGACGCAAGTGCCACCGCGGTCGGGTGTTGCTTGTTTCAGTGGACCGAAGAAGGTCAAGAAAAACCAATTGCTTTTGCTAGTCTTAAACTTACAGATACACAGATGCATTGGTCTACAATTGAGAGAGAGGCTTTCGCAGTAATTTGGGCACTTAAACGATTCAAGTCATGGATATTCTTATCAAAGATAATCATTTATTCAGATCATAATCCTTTGTCTTATCTCACAGATGCAAGCCCTAAGAGTGCGAAACTGACTCGTTGGGCGTTAGCATTGCAAGAGTTTAACGTGGACTTTCGATATCGTCCTGGACGTCAGAACACGGTGGCTGATTTCCTCTCTCGGTTGTGACTCGGATGGTGAAGGGGGGAAATGGCCCGACACACAAGGATCGAGCCCGCAAATTGTGTGGATAAGTTGACTAACTGATGTGTTTTGTTTTGGTTGTATATGCTGTATCGAGATGGAGTCTGGAGGCCCGGCTTGATCGTGATGACCCGTTCGGGATGGTGCTGAAGACGTGTCATCATCTGAGGGCGGAGGGAATGTCGTGGTCTACGCGGGTGCATGCATCAAGGGAAGAAAACCGACGCGTCAACAAGCTTGTTTACAACGCACGGAAATTTCTGCAGCAAGCTGTCAACATTAATTCGGTGCATGCAACAAGGATATACGTGTTCAGTAGGACTTTCCAGGGAAAAGTACAGTGACGTCACAGAACGTTCTGGAATCCGGGAGAACTCTATATAAGATAGACCTGATGTACATTGGGGGCCTTTTGACGAAGATTTGTAAACGTTGAAACATTGATCGTATGACGTTCAATCGAGACCAGCCAACCTGTGTGCTGTCTACGATTGTGATATTTGATAGACGAGTTGACTTACTTTACACTTAATCGACTTTATTTTTAATTAAAGATCTTTTAATAGTTCCTTCGTTGGTTCGTCGTTGCGATCGAAGGAGTCGACCGCGACAAGGCCCATCATTATGATCACGACATTCACATAAATGGTACATTTATTATCACTAATATCGTGTATTTATTTTTAAAACGATATTTAATTTGAAGAAATAGCCTACCAATGAGCGAAACGAAATATTCAACTCCATTGAGGTAGGCCTACAAGTCAGAGTATCGTACGAGGCTAGACAGGATGGAAACTGGTCCGGACATTTTAGTTTGGCGTATAAACACAACGAATGAAATAGTATATACTATGATACATGTATTCAAGTAATTACGATAGCTTACCCTTGAAAAGGCGAGCTTCAAGACATACGATCACACAATTTTGTCATACGCGTAATTGCCAAAGTACGTCTCACACCGTCTTCTCAACTAGTTTATTTTCTATGATGCACGCTGGTTCTCTACTTGCTTTGCGTCTCGCAACGCCAAACCAACGATCTGCTTCAAAGATATCACTGCGTGAATTGTTTTCTGAATGCTGTGACGTCGCTGCATATGTGACACATGTGCGTTTGCAGGTCAAAGTGGATTCCTAGAATGACTGTGATTCGAAGTTTTAAATTTGGGGGACGCTCTGAATTCCGGCTGCCCAAAAAATTAGGACGCGCATCATTTTGGGCACCTCTGTCCTAATTGATTCAAAGTTACTCTATTCGATATAATTTGATCTAACTGAGTAACTGACCACTTCTCAAAAACTTACCCTACCCCGTTTCACTTGTAATGTGCATTTATTTTTAGAATGGCTCCACCCCTCGTGACGTCGCTATGCAGCAGGGTCATAACGCCGTTGCAGAACTCCTCGCAGAGTACCAAAGGCGGATCGAGCAGCTGGCCAATCAGAAAACGACAGACGCCGGGAGTGCACCGCCCGAAGGAACTGCCGTGGCGACGGCGGAGGGAGGAGTCGGTGACCGTCCTTCGACGGAGCGACGATCGCACCGACATCCACCCGCAGTCTACAGCCGTGACGTCATTCCTAGTCCGAAGAAGAGTCCGATGAAAAGGGCCGTTCTGGCAGCGGCCGCTAGGGGCGCCACTGCCGTGCAGAATGTGGCATAGGGACACAAGGTTGCTCCATTAGGTGGATAAGAATGGAGTGAGATGACTCCGGTTGGCACAGGACGGGAGAGAAGACAAATTTGAAGACCATCAGAGATAGACAGAGATGGGGACAGACGCAGGATACTAAGGCGGCAAAAGCAACAGACACAGACAGACAGACAGACAGACACACAGACCGAGACAGACATACAAATCTCCCTTGCATTGAAAAGAAATGTTCCAAAGATGGCATTACAATAAGCACGTATTTGCTAGAAAGCATTTACATGATGCCTTCAAAGAACCTCTCAAAAGTGTTGCATGACACGAAGCAATCCCCATTTTGGCTTTCTTAACATCTTAAAAGCCAAGCAATTTCAAAGCAGATGCCAGATTCAATTACTAAAACATTTCTAACATTCATTTATTAGTTTCTTGCATCTCTTATTTTGGCAAACAAACGTTGAACATCAGTCAAAATAAGTTAAGATAGTAGCCTGATAGTATTTGGCTTTGGAATGTCGGCTTCCGTTCTTATTCCCATTCATAGTTTTGTCTTATTTCAAGTTCTTGATCCTATGTAAAACTACGTGTTGCCTACTGTGACAGTGAAAGGAACTCGATTCAAGTTACAAATGTAACAGTAAATGTAAATGTAAAGTTCCTCTTGCAGGGCGAAGTTACCTCGGTTGCAAATCAAAGAAGATACATTACAAGATACCATACACACTGCTTTTGTTCTTCTTTCTATGCGCCATCTAGAGACAGGATTAGTCAAACTCATTGTAAACGGAATAAAGATGTATCCACGTTCTTGTTTAAGGCCTTCACGAGGACGATCTTGTGGACCTGAAAGAAAAAGTCACAAATCATTATCGTTCATTGATAATATTTAACATAATATAGGCTATCGCAAACATATCTATATTGCCTCCAACTAGTTTTATCTTGAAGTAGCAGTTAATACATTTCTAATTATAAAATTATCAACGATTATTTGACAATATTATAATTAATAACTATTTCATAATTTCTTAAAGTAAGATTCTACCCATGCAATCTCCACGGAGGGGTTGTAAAACTTAAGTTACCAAAGCTCACCCTACCCAACTTAACTTACCCTACTATTTCCTTACCTCATTCTACCCTATCTTACCTTACCTCACCTCACCATACACCTTACCTTACCCTACTGTATCCTAACTTAACTTGCCTTACCCTTCATCATCATCATCATCAGTTTCTAATGCCAGCCATTTGGTGGCTATGGGTACAAAATCAATCAACTGAGCATTTATATAGCGCCCCCTCAAAGAAACTATTCAGAGCCACTCCCAGCCCAACCCCAGCAAAAGAGAAGTCTTTAGAGCAGAGAAGAAAAATGTCCTCGGTCCACTATCCTCGGTCATTTGTCACGTCCATTAGTCGCCTTGGTGTTAGTTCACGTGATGTTATCTCCTCATTTATATTATCTATGCAGCGTAGTCTTGGTCTGCCTTTGTTTCTTTTCCTTCGAACCTTGTAAGTAGTTCATAGTGCAGGATTCAGTCAACTGGCATTCTGTCTACATTACGTCGCCCAATTCTACTCCATCTTAATTTACCTTACCCTATCCTACCCTACCTTATCAAGACACTTATATAGCGCCTTTTGCGGACATCTCTATGCAGCAGGTTGGTTGGTAAGTATGATCTTCACCGCTGACTGCAGAAGAGAATCAGGTTCTGGACTGCTGTAACGACCGACTCATCATTCTGTCCCGTAATCAGATTACGGTCGATTACAACATGTAAACCGTCCACTTCACCGGCTGTAAATCAACATAACACTGCATAATCAGGTTAGTAGCAAGGTAACAAGTTAATTATTACCAGCAACCAATAATTCAATGTTCAATAGTAATTAATCCCAAATAATAATCAATGTAATCAGCAAATTGAGATCATGAAATGGGTCAAAGTTATTCTCAGAACTTTTGTGAATTTGAAAGTAATCTTTGATTCCCAACTGAAAAAAGGTCGTCAAAACATTATAAAAAGCAAGGTAAGGTAACTGCAATTTGCAATTACAAATTTTAATTATAAATTTACATTTCAAGATAGGACTAATCATGTGCTAAGGTAGAGTAATATAAAGCAAGCCTTAAGATAGTTAATATAAAATAAGGTAAGGAGTAAACTTTCAGAAAAATCCTTACGCTAAATCTTAAGTAAACTTTAAGGGCACAAAATAATGTTAGGTATTGTAAGATAGACCAGAATCAGTTGAGGTATGGTAAGTTAAAGTGATAAGGCAAGAATGGGCAAGGTAAGATAAGCTAATGTAAGATAAGCCTCAAGTAATAAGGTAACTCATACGGTTGAGGTAGGTTAACCTAGTCGCAACTGGTAATAAATGTATGAGGAACTGAAATTTAACAACCAAATGTTGAATAATTTTGTACGAACAGCTGTACCGAGCACCGTGTTCACGAATGTAGTCCTCAGGAATTATGGGAAGGGTAGAAAAGTATGGCGTCCGAACCAACTCAAAAACCGAAGCCTAGCCAAGAAAAAACAAGATACCATTAGTTCAGCAAAGTGCTAATCTAATCTAATCTAAGCTAATCTAATCTAATCTAATCTAAGCTAATGACTTCTGGTGACTTTATGACAGAAAGAAAACCCCACATCCACATCTAAGAGAGCTACTAAAAAGGCGCCTTGTGACCGGAGGGTTGCAGGTTCGAATCCCACTCTAGCCGCTGCGTACGGACCTTGGGCAAGTCCTTCACTCGTGATTGTTCGTGGCGCTTCAGCGTGAAAACTATGACACAGTATCAATGCTGTAGTCGGGAGCGCCTCTGAGTAGTAGAAGACTTGAGGAGGCGCTATAGAAATATCCTAAATAAATAAATAATAAATAAATTATATGTCAATAATCCAAATCTAATCTAATTTTATGACTTCTATAGCACCATTATCATAATGCTATGGCATCAGTCGATGGTTGCTTCAAGTGGACCTTCAGTAACTATCAGTGCATCACTTGAAACTGAAAATTCGTTGTTGAGTTCATAAGCTGCTGAGGAAGGATGTTGTTGTTATCCAGTTGTTGTCCAGTTGTTTTTGTCCAATTGTTGTTGTTATGTTATTGCTTCAGCAATTTCTTGCGATCGTTTTTTGAATGACTGTTGGCATGGAGGGGTTATGAATGAAAGCTGCAAGGCTTAAACCTGCGCACTCTGCACTTTAAGACAAGTGCTCACACCACTTGGTTAGTGCATATGCAGTGTATGCAGTCATATTAAGTTGCACTTTATAAACCTTAATATAATAATAAAAATAATAATAAATTTTAATAATAAATAATCATTATTGCAATAATAAAAATAAATGTGTCTCACAATCCAACCAATACACAAACTAATTATGATTGATGCTGGCTGATTACATGACCTTTGCTGATTACGTGACCTTCTCACATGACCTTGGCTGATTACGTGAACTTGAGCATCAGACACCAGCTTTATAGAATTATTAATTAATAATTATAATTAATAATAATCAATGACGTTTTCCTCAACTGGTTCATTTGTTGGTCGAAAATAAAAATAATACGATTCAATCTGGATTAGGATTAGAGTTCTAAAGCGCCTTTCAGAGGTACTTAAAAGGCAGAGTCCAGATTAGATTAGATGTAAGGTGATGATTGGATTAGTTGTGTTATGGCCACATGAAAATGTTTATGATCTCTTGAGGAGCAAGATAACAAAGGGACGTCACTTACAGCGGTCATACTGTAGCCACGGAACTTCCATGAGTTGTCCTTTTCAGTTGCTGAGAAGAGGCCAGCGACTCCGAGGCCAAGCGCACAGATTGGCTCTGACAAAAAGAAAACGCCACTCCGAGTTCAAATCCACATTCAATCCACACCCAAATCCAAATCCACATCTAAATCCACATCCAATACAATGCCTTTGAGAGCTACTTATCAATAATCCAATCTATTCTAATCTGACGACTTCTGTACGACAAATATATATATGACTGCATACACACCAATCAGTTGGTCATTTCAAGTTACATCGTAGTCTAAGTCATAATCTGTTGGAGGAGTCCGGTCGAAAATAAAAATATGACCTAATCTTGACAAACAACGTCCCAGATGAGATAATCAAGGCCCCGCAATAGATAAACAAGGTCAAAAAATAGATAAACAAGGTCCCAGATGAGATAAACAAGGTGCCAGATACAAGTACACAAGGTCTTAGGATATATAAAAAGGTACAATAATTAATAGATCAACAAGGTACAAGGAAAGATAAACCAGGTCCAAGAATAGATAAACCAGGTCCCAGACTTGATAAACAAGGTTCGAGATAAGATAAACAAGGTTCCAGATTGGGTAAACGAGGTTCCACACTTGATTAGATCAGATCATTTTGGATCAGATCAGATCAGATCAGATTAGAAGTCAGGCAAAACAGAAGTTCTCAGATTTTACCAGAGTCGTATGGTTCTGTTGCCGTGGCAACTGATGCCTCTTGGCAACAGGTCTTACTTTTCTCCGCCAGGAAGCTGTTTACGATGGTTCGAAGTTCGACGCTCCTCGCAAGATCTTTTACGGCGCCGGCGGAATTCGGAATGCACAGAGCTGCATAGTGACTGGCTGTATGAACAACACAAGTACAACGGCAATCAGCCCATCTGTAGTGTTGTATAAGTCTGTGCAACAGTTTATATAGAGACATGATTTGTAGACTCTGATGTGAGAAGAGAACACCAGCAGGTAGTTCTTAAGGTAAGTAATAGTAAAGTCACTTACAGCAAGTTCAGGTATGGTACAGTCAATTGAGGAAATACCAATGTAAGGTAAGTCAAGATAAGGTCAATTATGAAAAGGTAACGTATGGCAAGGACAGTCATGGTAAGGTTACAGTGATAGTGTGGAATTATGGTAAGGCAAGGTATGAAAAGGTAAGGTTTGATAAGATTAGTTACACTCGATGCCCACTGCAGTCAATTACAGTAAGATGTTTTATGGTAAGGTGTATTTTAAGTACGATTTACAATACAGTAAGGTCAAGTAGACCAAGGTGGGGTTTGGTTAGGCATGGTAACTTACATACAAGATTACAGCTTACTTTGTCTACGTAAAGAAAGTTGCAGTAACCATTCATTTCCAGTAAGGTAATACTATTAAGATAAGGTAATAAATGATTTTGTCTGACATAGCTTTCTTCCACAGTTCAGAATCGCATAAAAAGACCCTACGACAGAACATCGAAGGTGCTGAGCAACTGTGAGTGAAATACTCGCTCCAGGTCCCTACACAGTGATCACCTCAGTCAAAGCTTAGAACCTATACTCTCCACAGTGCAAGCTGAGCGTTTTAACCAAAGTTTACTGAGCCCAAAATTATAGCAAAATATTCTTTAAAAAATTACAAGCATGGATTTGACAGTGAAGACTTAACTATTCACAGATTCATTGTTGCTATGGCAACTGATAAGCCATTTCTCATCTAACCTTCCACTTGCTCGAAGCTGATCGGTTTGGCGTAGGACTTTGCGCGGAATTCGTTCAGCCACTTCCGACTCTGTTCATCTGAGTTTACATATTCGACGGAGTCTCCCTACAAACATAACCATAAACTGCAATTGCAAATTTACATAGCGCTACTTCACGAGAAACAAATTGAATACATTGGTTTTCAGACGCTTGTAACTGTAAGGTAAGCAACATCTACCTGCGAATTGGACTGTAAGTCCAGAGGTAGAGAGTTCAAATCCATGCCAGCAAAGAGATTTTCAACATTTATGATCATCTTCGCATCTAGCATACAATACACAATACACTAATATACAATACACAACATAGTCGTATACTGTTGGTGGGAGGATCAGATGGTGAAGGCAAGGACTGTATATCCACCTTCAAATTTCAATTGCCAACACTTTATATATGTCACTGTCTCTTGGGGTGAGCATGAAAGGACTGAATATTTCCTCTTTTAGTCCAAAACAACACATCGTTTTACGTTATGATCATGTTAACTTATATTATCAAACATGAACCTTCTCGCAAATAAATCAGTGCTATTTGTGTACTGCTGTAACTCTATCTAATGGTGGGGCACCAGTGGCTTTGCTATCATATGTGCAGGGGGTGCAAGGCACCCGGGGCCATAAACAGGCCCGTAGCCAGAGGCAAAATCAAGACGAGGCAAACCCCCTCCCATCCACGTCCCGTCCCTCCCCTTCCGTCCTCCGCTTCCCTATCCTTACCTCCCCTCTCTTTTTGCCCATTCCCTCACCTTAATAAAGGATATACTTACTTACTTACTTACTTTACCTTCCCATCCCCTGCCTTCCCGTTCCGCCCCGTCCCCACCCTTTTCCCTGCCTCCCCTTCCAAAACCCTTCCCACCCCTCCCCAGCCCCTTCGATTTAAGTGAGAACTGTGAGGGTTCGGGAGTATTACCCAACGAAAAAATGTTTATATTGTAGATGCTCGTACTTGAGTTGTAGAACATTTAAAGCCAACAAAAGCAGCATATTTTTCATGCCTAAATATGTTTTGGAATGGTGTGTAAAAAAGTCTGTCTGCAATTATAATCATACCTGAAGCCGAAGCAAATTTTTGAAGTGAACATTACATTTTTGTGGTTTTTTGTAGGAATCTAATTGTGTTGTTCAACTTGTTCTAACTTGTATAAGATGATATTATATAACTCTTGTTATAGAGTCAACTGAAATGTGTTAATGTATTATACATTGTATTAACACATTTCAGTTTACTCTATAACAAACACTATAAGGCCTACAAGTTATGTTACACAAGAGGATGTAATGTAATAGAATGAAAAGTTAGTTCTTAATATTCGACAACAACAAAACAGAAAAGTAGTCGTTTTACAGGTTCTCGACTCATCATGATCTTGTTCTGTAGCCGACTAGGCTAAGTCTTCTAATCCAAGTTTATTTGAAGTTATTTCTTAAACTTTACTCGTAATAATTATGATAAAAAAAACAAATAGGTAATTTTTAAAGGGCCGCTGCTCTGAGTGACGCTACAAAAGTGTTCGGTTATAATTACAATTACTTACGATTACTGGAACTTACGAAAGATGGCAAAATCACGATTTGAAATTGTATAGACGGGTCCATACGTGTAGTTGCCTAGATTGCCTTCGGCCCTTCGTACACATAGCCTAAAGGTCAGCAGGGATAGCTAAATAATATTATTTAGGCCAGACGCGGTCGTAAACAATTTTAACCATTGTATACGTACATCAGGCTGTTCAATTATCTCTACTTTTAAACTATTAAATTCCAAATTGCTAATATTCTGTCTAATGTATAATATGAAGATAATTAAGATTTTACGGCACACTTTATAGGATAATCAGTGCCAGTGGTCATTTTATTGGCAATACTAAACTTCGGTACCATTCGTAAATAATTAGGCCTGCGTACAGGGAGACTAATATTGTAGAGCTAAACTGATCATTTGTTACGAACGCGCGCGGTACGCGTACGTTATAGAAGACTATAAGAATATAAGTTATATTGAGGTTCTTTGGAAATGATCAAATAGACTTGTGGCATTTATAACGTACGCCTACCTACGGTACCGGTACGTGTACCGTATATGTTATTTTTTTAAACGTAGGCCTACTTACGGTACGCGTACGTTATTCCGGTAAGTAACGTACGGTCGCACTTTGATTCAAGTCACAATGTGGCGCTTTATTCACAATGACATCAAGCGCCACAAACTACAGATATACCGGTAGGCCTACAAGAGTTATTTTTTCGATATTGTAAAGAACATTCTTTGAAATCTCAAGCACGATAATAATGTAACAATTGTCGAAGCTTGTGAGGTTGTCAAATAGAAGGAAGTCGCACTGAAATGCAATATATGCAGCAGATCCTCGGGAAATCATGAACTTCGAGGAAGACAAGCGAGTGGGTTTTGAAGACCACTGGAGTAGAAATAAGTCTCCTTAGACTAATCCTGCAGAAGAAGCTTCATATTTCGGGCATGTGTTGGAGAAGAGTGGAGATTGTCTGGAGGAGATAATCTAAGCCTTCTAAGGCACAATCCCTGGATTAAGAGCTCATATCAGGGAAGATCTAAAATGGGATGGATTGATAACTTAAAGTCTTAAAGTCTAGGACTGGATCATCATTCGCCCAATTATCGAAAGAGACAGGAAACAAAAGTGGGTGGAATAAAATTGTTCATGCTGTGGCCAATCGTCGGATTGAGGACGATTAAAGACAAGAAACAGAAGCACTGACCCTACAAATCCGACTTCATTCCGATCCAACCTTCTCCCACCCTCCATTCCCTCTCTTCCTCCAACCCTCCATTCCCTCTCTTCCTCCTACCCTCCATTCCCTCTCTTCCTCCAGTCCTCCATTTCCTCTCTTCCTCCAACCCTCCATTTCCTCTCTTCCTCCAACCCTCCATTTCCTCTCTTCCTCCAACCCTCCTTTCCCTCTCTTCCTCCAACCCTCCATTTCCTCTCTTCCTCCAACCCTCCATTTCCTCTCTTCCTCCAACCCTCCATTTCCTCTCTTCCTCCAACCCTCCATTTCCTCTCTTCCTCCTACCCTCCATTCCCTCTCTTCCTCCAATCCTCCATTTCCTCTCTTCCTCCAACCCTCCATTTCCTCTCTTCCTCCAACCCTCCATTTCCTCTCTTCCTCCAACCCTCCATTTCCTCTCTTCCTCCAACCCTCCATTCCCTCTCTTCCTCCAACCCTCCATTTCCTCTCTTCCTCCAACCCTCCTTTCCCTCTCTTCCTCCAACCCTCCATTTCCTCTCTTTCTCCAACCCTCCATTCCCTCTCTTCCTCCGACCCTGCATTCCCTCTCTTCCTCCAACCCTCCATTTCCTCTCTTCCTCCGACCCTCCATTCCTCTCTTTCTCCAACCCTCCATTCCCTCTTTTCCTCCGACCCTCCATTCCCTCTCTTCCTCCAACCCTCCATTTCCTCTCTTCCTCCAACCCTCCATTTCCTCTCTTCCTCCAACCCTCCTTTCCCTCTCTTCCTCCAACCCTCCATTTCCTCTCTTTATCCAACCCTCCATTCCCTCTCTTCCTCCGACCCTCCATTCCCTCTCTTCCTCCAACCCTCCATTTCCTCTCTTCCTCCGACCCTCCAATCCCTCTCTTCCTCCGACCCTCCATTCCCTCTCTTCCTCCAACCCTCCATTTCCACTCTTCCTCCAACCCTCCATTCCCTCTCTTCCTCCGACCCTCCATTCCCTCTCTTCCTCCAACCCTCCATTTGCTCTCTTCCTCCAACCCTCTATTTCCTCTCTTTCTCCAACCCTCCATTTCCTCTATTCCTACAACCCTCCTTTCCCTCTCTTTCTCCAACCTTCCATTCCCTCTCTTCCTCCTACCCTCCATTCGCTATCTTCCTCCTACCCTCCATTCCTCCTACCCTCCATTTCCTCTCTTCCTCCAACCCTCCATTCGCCCTCTTCCTCCAACCCTCCATTCCCTCTCTTCCTCCAACCCTCCATTCCCTCTCTTCCTCCTACCCTCCATTCGCTCTCTTCTTCCTACCCCCATTCCTCTCTTCCTCTTACCCTCCATTCCCTCTCTTCCTCCTACCCTCCATTCCTCTCTTCCTCCAACCCTCCATTCACTATCTTCCTCCTACCCTCCATTCCTCCTACCCTCCATTCCCTCTCTTCCTCCTACCCTCCATTCGCTATCTTCCTCCTACCCTCCATTCGTTCTCTTCCTCCTACCCTCCATTTCCTCTCTTCCTCCAACCCTCCATTCGCCCTCTTCCTCCAACCCTCCATTCCCTCTCTTCCTCCAACCCTCCATTCCCTCTCTTCCTCCTACCCTCCATTCGCTCTCTTCTTCCTACCCCGATTCCTCTCTTCCTCTTATCCTCCATTCGCTCTCTTCCTCCTACCCTCCATTCCTCTCTTCCTCTTACCCTCCATTCGCTCTCTTCATCCTACCCTCCATTCCCTCTCTTCCTCCGACCCTCCATTCCCTCTTTTCCTCCTACCCTCCATTCCCTCTTTTCCTCCTACCCTCCATTCCCTCTCTTCCTCCTACTCTCCATGCCCTCTCTTCCTCCTACCCTCCATTCGCTCTAGCTCTTCCTCCTACCATCCATTCCATCTCTTCCTCCTACCCTCCATTCCCTCTCTTCCTTTAACCCTCCATTCCCTCTTTTCCTCCTACCCTCCATTCCCTCTCTTCCTCCTACTCTCCATGCCCTCTCTTTCTCCTACCCTCCATTCGCTCTCTTCCTCCTCTTAAATTTCAAATTACTAATAATCTGTCTAATGTATAATATGAAGAATTAAGATTTTACGGCACACTTTATAGTATGGTCAGTGCCAGTGGGTCATTTTATTGGCAATACTAAACTTTGGTACCGTTCGTAAATAATTAGGCCTGCGTAGGGGAAGACTAATATTGTAGAGCTAAACTGATCATTTTTTACGTACGCGTACGGTACGCGGACATTACAAGACTTTAGTTATATTGAGGTTCTTTGAGAATGATCAAATAAACTTGTGACATTTTTAAGTACGCGTAGGCCTACGTTATTTTTTCGATAACGTACGTACGGTACGCGTACGTTATTCTGGTTAGTAACGTACGGTCGCATTTTCATTAGGAGCAGGGATGATACAAGGGGGTGAGTCAGTGCTGGAGGAGGCAAATGTGTCTGTAGAAGAGATTACAATACTCTATTATTCTTCACACGATATCTTAATTATCGTGTTGAAGTAAGACGAGGCAGAGAGGGAGAGGTTGCCTCATCTTGCCTCGTCTTCAGAATTACGACGAGGCACTCGCCTCGTCTTGCCTCATACTGGCTACGGGCCTGGCCATAAATTCGATTGAGAAATAACTGAAATTATAACATAGTGACTGTAAAGGTTACATTGGCGCGGTCGCAAACGTGTAGGGCCTATACTGTATAAGCAAGGACCTTTTATACAAGCCTGTGAAATTGAAGTGTCCCAAGCAGAATACAGAAAAAGTGATGTAGTGTTAACGAGACTTATGAGAGGTAGGGCCTAAGTAATAAGTCTAAGTAATGTATAAAGGGGAAGATGGAGTCAGTGATGATTGATGTTAATGAGATCTTTGACTGAGTTACAAAAGAGAAATGCTAATGTAGAATCTTTGTGTATAGGGTAAACAATTCGATGGTTGCGATATAATAGAACAGATAAATAGAGTGCTACAAATTCTCACAGCCTACGTCCGCTAAACTTTAAGTAAGTGTAATGCAAGAATGACGGACGTAGGCTGTGAGAATTTGCGACACACCAATGACACACCATGTTTACATGACAAACTGCCGGTCGATTCGTGACACATACACCCGTTAAGAACCTCTGCTTTACGGGGCAAACAGGCGCCCATGCGGGCCCCTGCACCCGTGCACATGAACAGCTAACTACACCATTGAGTGGCATTTGAAAAAATAATTTTATACGCAATTATATTTAAATGATTTATTGTAAGAAGGCGTCGAAGTGGAAGATGAGTCAGAGTACCGCGACTTCGCTATTTGGGCGCTGTAGAAATCTCGAGATTACGATTACGAGGGTAGGACTGAGGGGCGCCGCCAGCGTGACGCACTGGACGCACGTGCGTCCACCCACCAAATCAAATCAACACAAGGATTAGACATCTCATCGATATTTTTGACAATTTCATATTTTTGACAATTTTCAATCACACATATGTGATTGTGTAATTTTGGTGTTCTGTACAGTATGTATAAATAATATCGTATGATATCATATGCATGTGTTACACTGTACTTTTATGAGTCACTCTGAGTCATTTTCAGTGTATGACTACGAGTGGCAGACAGGGACGGGTGTGAATGGGAGGAGACGGGAGGGGTGTGCGTCCAATTTTTTGAAGCCTGGCGGTGCCCCTGGTAGGACTCAAGGCCAGAGGCATAACTTTAGTCTAAAAAGTGGGGGGTACCAATACTTTGGTCTAAAAAGTGGGGGGTACCAATTTCTTCTCCACTTTCGCTTTTCGCATGGTGGCCATTTTTAACATATTCCCTGTCAGTATTCTCATTAATTTTGACTCTCGATTTACCTGTGTATGTAAGAACTTTCGCACTTTGGCGGAGACTGCATTCTCTGGGAAGGTAAAATAAAAAAATATTGATTGACATTGTTTAAAAAGTGGGGGGTACAGTACCCCCAGTCCAAAGAGTGGGGGGTACGGGTACCCCTCGTACCCCCACAAATTACGCCTATGCTCAAGGCAACTCGATTTATTGAGCTTACCCTCGGAGAAGCAAGCTGAACGTTGAAGGCCGTCTGCGCGAGACTGAACGCCTGCATGAACGACCGGGCTGAAACTCCTAGACAAATACATTACAAACGTTTCAGTCGATCTACTTCACGGGTAATTCTTGTGTTACAGCATTAGTACACTACACACTACTATTACCACATATTCGATTTATTCTAGTTACGCATTAAGTAACACCTTTAAAAATCAAGAGCTGTAACAGAACTGAGATTGTGAGCGATATTAGGGATTTTCACTTAAGCTTACTGGTTTGACTTTTAAACTTTCCAGTCGTTAAAAGTTAATAAAATTAATTAACCTTCATTAGAAGAACTTAAAACGATCAAACAACTTTGGCGAACAGTTGTCATTTTAATTTATTTGCGTATAACACATAACACGAAAACTAGTTTTGAAACGCCCTACGATAAACAGTGACCACGTATTTATGAAGAGTTTCCATGCTTAATGGCGTTCCTGAGTCATTTTCCGGTAACATATCACATTCACTAATAATTGTAGAAGCAAAAATTTTATTTTCAAAATTACATTGATTTTTTGGAGCAAATCTTGAGTATTTCTATTTCATAAATATATATTTCGTTGTGCACTAATATGTAAAATTATGAAGTTTTTAGCAGAAATAAATAGCTCTACAAAAATATTTGTCCACTCCGTTACTCCTCCGTTATCAAACACATTTGAGCTATGCATATATAGTAAACAGCTTTCTGTTGCATAGTTTGACTGACATTCCAATATGTTTTTAGTATTAATATTCATAAAAGAAATATAAAAGAAATTACAATACAAATGATTATTTAATTCCATCACATTTTAAAGTTTATAAAGAAATTCCACTCGGTTACCGAAATAGAAATAGAGGACCTAGGCCTAATCAATGTAAAATTGAATGTATAGGGCCTACTTTTTTGGCCAAATAACGAAATAAAAATCACTTGAGCCAATCATTCCCAGTCATCAGATAAATAGAAAACATTAAAATATTTATGATGTTGTCTTAAAAGTCTGCTCATAACATCAAAATTACATCAAAATTACATCAAAATTACATCAAAATTACATCAAAATTACATCAAAATTACATCAAAATTACATCAAAATTACCATACAATAGGCCTAAGTCCGCTCTGTTACTATCTGTCGAGAATTGAGCACAGAATGTGAAAAATGAACTTAAAAAACAGTCTGCCGAAACAAAAAATTATTTAAAATGTCAAATATTGTTATATAAATTGTATTAAAAATGATAATTTAAGTAGACGACTTATCCTGAGAGTGGAATAAATTTTAGTACCTCAATGGTAGCATTTATAGTAATGGAGTGGACAGGTAACGGTCCTAACGGAGTAGACAAATTGTGTATCACACCATATTATTTTTCATGCGTCCACATCAATCGTTGGTAAACTCATTATATTGCCTATAAACGTTATATTACAAATTTTATTACAATTAAATTTATTCAGAATCATTGCACAAATGCAGTAACGGAGTGGATGTATAATAAGAAAACACATTAGGTACGAAATAAATGAAAATTAATAAGAAATTTGTCTTAGCAATTAGGTCACGTATTAAGACATAGCCTACTTACTTAGGCCTACATAGATGTTCACAGAAGCGACGAGTTAAGGTGCGCGCCGATGGAAAGTTTGTGAGATACCTGGGGACAAGTTTAAAAAATTTCTTAGAAAATAAACTGAAGATCCGGTTCGCCAAGTTGTATTTAGGAACATACAATTATATTTAATATTAAAGGAACACACGATTATTTTGGCTTAATGCAAGTCATTTTGAAATTGTAGACGAAAGCAATAAGTACTATAGCCTAGGGACGATAACGGAGTGGAACATATTTAAATTGAAAATAAATTTTAATAAATAATTTTGTTAGTGGGTCCTTGAATGTTTGACAGTTGTTGACATGGAGAGGAGATAAAAAAAAACTGCCTAAAATAAGCTAGTTCACCTTTATTTTTCGCGCAAGGCATGACGGGAACGACGTTCACACACAAAGTAAAAATGGCGGATCGCTTAGAATCGTTGAATGACTTCAATCGATGGAAGGTGGAGGATTTAAAGAAATATATAAAAGAGAGAGGTTACAAAATGAGATATGACCATTTGGAGCAATGGAAACCACTATACCTATTCTTAGATGGAAACTAGATACTTGAGGGTGTTAAGGTGTTTATAGTCAGACCATGTGGCTGCTTGCAAATAAAGGTCACGTGGTCTGGATAGTTTTGCAATTGGACTTTAATTTTTTTATTCTGGACTTTAAACTGTGCTTAGAACCCACAATTAACAATCGCACACAAGCGCATTTTATTGTTATATATATATGAACGGCTAATCAGTCAAATATTTTTTAATATCTCTGTCAAACAGATCATAGCAATATCGGCAACGGCATGCTTCAGTTTGTGTGTGAACGGTCGGAAGTGAAAGCAAAATGGCTGCGCATGCGCATTGATAATGGTGAACTGGCTTATTCGTTGACAAAAATAATCGGCGGTCCCATAGGGACCATTGGGGCCAGTGGTAGAGCCCTGCGCCGGCCGCGCCGCCGCCGCTGACATTTCGTGGGCGCCGCCGCCGATTTTTGTTTGTCGGCGCGCCGCCGCCGATAATCTGTAGGCGCGCCGCCGATGCCAGTTTGATATGCTTAATTGTTATTGTTGCATTTTTCATGTTTTGCATGATATTACGATAAATTGTTGCCTTGGTGCGAAATGGAAGTGGACATCTTGTACTTACTGACTTCATTTTATTTTTCTGGTTTTCTTTGCGAAACTTGATCGGCAACACGAATTGGTGTCAATATTATGAGCGTATGATATCACCAATTTGTGTTGAATTTTGCAGCAATCATAGCACACATGAGTTTACTTGCATGCTGGTGATTGTGAAGTGGGCAAGAAAGGAAAACAGACGAACTAAAATAACAATAAACAAAATACAACAGAATTTTCTCTGTTGCCGGTCTTACAGTCACTGTGAAAACTCTTATTCTGTGACAGAATAAAATTTCTACACAAACAGCTTGAGTGTCAGCAATATAAGGTGCTGAAACAAGGCTAATTCGCTATCTAACAGTTCTTAAAAGAAAAGATGTACGATAAGCATGTCTGAGTGTGTACACACTAGGCTACTACAGTATTTCCCTATTAGTCACCTTAGTGTTGAATAGCTTCCATAACTTATTGATTGTAGTCTTTTATATCTGTGGTCTTATTACAATGGTGTAAATTTTTGGCTTAATGTTGCAAGGTTCGAGGAGTTTATAAGTGCTATTAATATCAACATATGCCATTTAACTAATTCCTGCAGAACGGAAGGTATAATTGGTTAATACTTTTGGCTGGAATCTATTCAGGTAAACAGTATCAGTTGAGACAGGTCTTGACTTTTTTAGTATGTATAGTATCAAGAATGGTCTTTTTCAGTTTAGTCTGATACAAACAATGGTCTAAATATACCATTTATATGAAGACCTTAAATGGCATGGCACCAATTCAAACGGGGAGCAGACCATCTGGTAAATTCATTGAAAAACTTAATAGGGTGAGGCCACAGTAATACCATAGGAAAACGCATATATTTACATTTAAGTTCATTGCTTGACAACAGCCTCTCTCCCTGGGAGGATGCTGTTATCCGGCCTTTGCCATGTGACTTGATTACACTGTGTAGGCCTATAATGTCGCAGTGAATATGCAAGTGTATTCATGCAATAAGCAAATGCATGTTGCTTCATCTGATTACAATTTGCCAATACCTATACAGATGTGCAGTGTAATTAAGGATGTTCATATTTGTAATGCAAATGTCTCTCAGTCCCTTTGTATGTAGTTGAGCTTCAGTGTGATGGAGTGGCTTTAGAGAACTTGGTCCTCTTTACTGGTCACAGGACCAACGGCTGTTCAACTCTCATAGTGACTCGTGCTTCTGACTAGGACACGCCAAGCCGCGCCATCGCCGACATTTCTTGGGCGCCGCCGCCGCCGATTTTGCTCCAAAATGACCGGCGCGCCGCCGCCGACACTATGACGTCGGCGCAGGGCTCTAGCCAGTGGTAACTATAGGGCCTTTGTGTTTAATTAAGGTCTTGATCGTACTGTTATGTGTCAATGTAATCTTACTGCGTACTTGTCGTGGGGCGTGGTAGCTCAGTGGTAAGTTCGGCGCCTTGTGACCGGAGGGTTGCAGGTTCGAATCCCACTCTAGCCGCTGCGTACGGACCTTGGGCAAGTCCTTCACTCGCAATTGCTCGTGGCGCTTCGGCGTGAAAATTCCGGCACAGTATCAAATGCTGTAGTCGGGAGCGCCTCTGAGTAGTAGTTGACTTCGAGAGGCGCTATAGAAATATCCAGAATGAATGTACTAACTAAAATTAACTAAAATAAAAGTCAAGTAACTATAACTAGGCTATAGCCTAACTATGACTAAAAATAATACTAACTATAATTGTAACTAAAATGAAAAACCATTAACTGTAACTATAACTAAAAATAATACTAACTTTAACTATAACTAAAATGAAAAACCACTAACTATAACTGTAACTAGGCCTATAACTAAAATAAAATCTGTAAGGAGAATCACACTGTCTTACAAGCTCTTGATCTATCGGATTCATCTTCGACGGATTTGTCATAGCGCCACTTAAATGAGGCGCTGGAAATGCGCTATTTTATGAGTCATGAAACACATTCATGTTTTTATTCGAGTGGTGTCTCCGAATCTGTTTGAACCTGGATTGATTTTTTACTTTTGTTTTTGTGTTTAATTAAGATCTTGATCGTACTGTTATGTTTCAATGTAATCTTACTGCGTACTTGTCAGTTTGAATTAATAAAGATTATTATTATCTGCTGATGTCTTGGTTATTAATATAAAGGCGCTATAGAAATAGTTATATTTCAGAACCACAGCAGCTACTTAATAAGCCCTCTCTTGTTAGAGTAGGTAAGAGAGCTGCTGGGAAAGTTATTTATAATTATGTAAAAGATTCGATTTCAGACGGGCAAATAAAATGAGCCATCGCGACTGTTGGACAAAATGCGCTTTCCGAGCCCTTGAGCCCGGAGACATTCATGGGCAGTGGCGGCCAGGGGCGTCTACACCATAGAAACCTTGGAGCAAATGCTCCATCCAAGAAATAGGGGGGGAAAGATTTGTCAGTGTGTGTGCCACCATTTTAGGGGGGATGGAACGGGAAGGGGGAAGAAGAGGGGGAAAAGGGACGTTGCTCCAATGACTTAGGGGGGATAGACGTCCCTGGTCGCGGCGATCTTATTTGACAGGTAAGAGGGACATTTTAAAACTGATCTTGTCAAGAGTTTTGAGCTGATCTGGTCAAAAAAGAGGTAAAAAAATTGATCGCCGTGAACTGATCTGGTCAAAAATAAGGTAGAAAAATTTTCGCGCGTGAATTGATTACCTTGTTTGGGGGTTTCTTGAAAAGGTGGGGGTCCGATGCATGGCGTGTCCCCCCACTGTTAAAAGTAGGGGGTCTTGTCCCCCTCGACCCACCATGATCGCCGCCCATGGTCATTATATATTACCGAAGGCACGAGGACAAATGGCCAGCCCTCTCCAACACTAGCTACCTCGTCTTCCCACTGACAATGTATTTGGAATTGTAGTCTAGGCCTAGTTCGCAAGTTTACAGTCCGCACACAAAACACTTAGCAGTGGCTACGTTATCGATCATCGTCAAATAGAAAGCTACAAATGTAACTGCGCATGAACCAAATGCGAATGCGCGTCAAGGTTTTCAGTCTGTTTTAAGGGGACCATCCATTTAGTATGTACGCATTAAGGGGAGGAGGGGTTAACGCAAATGCTTATATATACGTATGGGGTCTACTGATATTATAGGTACACGTACACATAGGAGACGGGGAGGGGAACACTAGTTGTTTTATTGGCCTTCAAATCGATTGGCCTTCAAATGAGCCACAGTTCAGTTCAGTTCTTGCAGCTATCAGACAAGTACTATCGGGAGGACCGTCGGAGAGGTGTTGCATCTATTATTAAACATCATACAGCTCAGCAGCGATTCAGACACAGCCTGCCCCATGGATTAGAGATCGTCCGAAGGTTGGGGCTAAAAAGTACACGTCCCACAGAAGGTAGGGGTCAATTTTGTAGAGATTGCCGTGTCCGTACTAAATGCACGTCCATGCGGACAAGAGACCAGTGCAGACGTCTGCATCTAAATTTGACTTTTTCAACCTTCCCAGATACGAAAAGGACAATGAGGAGATTGCCAAAAACCTCATACCGTGTAGCAGAATTTTGCGGGGTTCCAAGGTCAAAAGCGGACTTAGGTCTAAAGTAGGTCATACATCCTTTATGGATGACCCCCATCGCAGTGTTTAATCTAGTCCCCCTCTTCTGGGAGGGGAAACAAGGTTTCTGGGGACCAACACACTTACACAAGATTTTTTCTGTCATTTCATCCATCTTTAAAGTTTCTGACTTTTCCTAATTTCATCTTCAAAAAAAGTGGACAGAGTCAGATTTCTTAAACTTTTCTACAGCAATTACTCTCACAAAAAGGTTGACACCTTTTTAGGAAATCATCTATCTGGGGGAGGGGAACATGTATCCTGGAGGGATTTTCCTCCCCTAAAGGTCTCTACATTGTAATATTGCTGGCCTCTGGGGGAAACACAAATCCTGGGGGGACATTCCCCCCAAGGCGTCTACATTAAACACTGTCCATCGCACGTTGTACACAGGTTTTCAAACTTGCACCCTCGTTTTTGCCCACTGCACATTCTGCAATTCTTAAACCCATTACACCACTTTTGTCCCAGGATCAACATCCACTTCAACTGAACCCCAGTACCAATAATATCCTCCATCATTCTATAAACTCGAAAAACTAGTCCATTCCAATGGACGAGTCCCATAAAAACAGAAATGTTGGGACTATACTACCCAGACACCCAAATCATCATTGACAACTCCAGCCAATCCAAAGTGTATAAACAAACTCCACCCAACCCCAAGTGTATCTCAAAAATACTTGTTTCATCCTAAACATTTTAATTTCAAATATCCGAAACTACTTTAAAAACTCGTTTGACAACTTTTATTCCACAACAGACGGCATCCCTCAGATGGCTTTTTTAACTAAACCAACATAAAACTAGAACAAGACATTGGTTCCAATAACTTAAATTGCAAAAAACAGGAGTTCTCACTCCAACTTTCTGGTCTCGAAATTATAGCAACCAAAATGTATGGTGCACGGATCAAAACGATCCAATAATTGATCTACAAAAAAACCTAGAATATATCCTGACTACAAATTCCAGAAATCTAGGAACACAGTTTCAAACAGCCAGACCTAGTGAGATCTAGACGAGTTCAACATGAAATGCTCAAGACAGAAAATTCCTAGAAAACACTGCATAAAAAAGAACATTTTGTTGTAGAAGTAACATGGAATGCTGCATCCATTCAGTCTGAAGTGGGAACGCCTTGCTTTGGCCGTCGATTAATCGACTTCTTCGATGGTTGGTCCACCACCAGATCCGCCGCCAGGGGCTCCACCCGGCGCAGCACCACCGGGGAATCCACCGGGTGGTGCTCCACCAGCTCCCTGGTACAGCTTGGTCACGATTGGCATACAAGTCTTCTCCAGCTCCTTCAGCTTGTGTTCAAATTCATCCTTTTCAGCCAACTAGAAGTAAAGTAACAACAGCAAACTTGTGTTAATTATCATAATATATTTAAACTATGAAAGAAGAGCAATACCGTAAGACAGCCAAGAGGCAGCCATAGACATGAAGATTTGGCATGTCATTTACTTTAACCTCGGCAAACAAGGGCAGGTGGCCAGTCTTCTCACTCACTGACCAATCTTCCCACCGACAGTGTATGGTCAGTGTACTGGTGCCTGTGGCCAAGTTGGCTAGGAGGCACAGGTGTAGCCAAAATCTTGAACAGATTTCTTTCCTAGCAAGAATTGAACCCTTAACCTTTTGATGGACAGTTAGTCAAAGAGGAAACCACTAGATTACTGTGCACCCTATGAAAGCGTTCCAGTAAAACCAAGTAGTTAAAATCCTCAAATGCACTCGTTACCGATACAGTGATCGATTTACGATTAATCGTTAATTGTGATGAAATGTAACCCACAACAAACAATGCCAAATACAAAATGTTTTAATGGTATTATTACTAGTTATTAGTAGTTTTGTTTACATTTTTTCAGTGCCTTTCTTCAACCAATTACTTAAACTACCAAGTTAACATGGCTAGGGTCTAATCAGCAACGTGTTTTGTCGACAGTGTAACCGGCCAAGCTAAAATGTCTCACGCGGACCTGAAGTGGCAGGTATACCCCGAGCAGTTTTGGCGGTATTTCAATTAATCGGTAAAAACAAATTTAATCGTTAATTTCAACAATCAATCGTTAACTTCCGCAGCCCTAATAAATTTTTGTTCTTTCTGTAAGCAGTGCAGCTGCACTGTATTGTAAAATGCATTAGTTTTACATTGGTTTTCAATTACCTGGTTGGAGTCGAGCCAGCGAATGACCTCGTTGCACTTGTCGAGTATCTTCTGCTTGTCATCTGCACTGATCTTGTCCTTGAGCTTTTCATCCTCGACTGTTGCCTTCATGTTGAAGGCGTAGCTCTCCAGCGAGTTCTTGGCCGTAACTCGGTCTCTCTGCTTCTCATCCTCCTCTTTGTACTGCTCGGCGTTCTTCACCATCCTCTCGATCTCCTCCTTGCTTAGACGTCCTAAAACAACATGCAATTTGAAATCTTAGTACTAATAAATCTCAAGACTAGTTGAATTTTCCATTTACCAAATTTGCCAAATTTTAGACCAAAGAAATTTCCAGTCAACAATCACGATTCCAAGCACCAAACATAAATTGTAGTCATAAATTGTATTACCTAACGAAATCAAAGTCACAAATATTCACCAAACTGCAGATAATCAGTTTTTCCATCGTCGCGTTAACTGGCTGGGCATGATTGTTGGAAACATCACCTTATGTATCACTTTAATAAAGACAGTGTGCTAAAAGTAGTTCTAGGAAATCAATGCATCTCGTAGTGTTAAATCTTGTCCACACAAATTATTCAACTTACCCTTGTCGTTAGTGATAGTGATCTTGTTTTCACGACCAGTGCTCTTGTCAACAGCCGAGACATTCATGATGCCGTTGGCGTCGATGTCGAAGGTGACCTCAATCTGTGGGACACCACGTGGAGCCGGTGGGATTCCAGTCAGCTCGAACTTTCCAAGCAGGTTGTTGTCCTTGGTCATGGCTCTTTCTCCCTCAAAGACCTGGATCAACACACCTGGCTGGTTGTCCGAGTAGGTGGTAAAGGTCTGCGTCTGCTTGGTTGGAATGGTGGTGTTGCGTTTGATCAGAGTCGTCATCACACCTCCGGCCGTCTCGATACCGAGAGACAGGGGGGTCACATCAAGAAGCAGCAGATCCTGGACCTCCTCAGACTTGTCACCATGCAAGATGGCTGCCTGGACAGCTGAATAAAACAATCACCTCCATCAGTCAGGTATGTACAAAGTCCAATGAATATTAAATTTTTCTAGTTTATCTTTCAGTTTTAAATCCCATTACATTCATCTTCACCCTAGTTATACTAGGTTTGAAAAATTGAAATTTTCACTATCACATATTCAGCTTTAAGTTGTTGAGAAAGAATTTTAAACTTCTCCATTTTACAAATCTCTTGGCACTCTATTGCACCAACTTTATTCTCAAACTATGATGCATGTCACTTGATAAATGAACGAATTGCAACATTAAAAGTAAGGAAGTTGAATACTGACCAGCTCCGTATGCGACGGCCTCATCAGGGTTGATGGACTTGTTCAGCTCACGTCCATTGAAGAAGTCCTGGAGCAGCTTCTGCACCTTCGGGATACGGGTGGATCCTCCGACGAGCACAATGTCATGGATGGCTGGCTTGTCCATCTTGGCATCCCTCAGAGCCTTCTCCACTGGATCAAGGGTGCCACGGAACAGATCAGCGTTCAGCTCCTCAAACCTGGCACGGGTGATGTTGGTGTAGAAGTCGATTCCGTCAGCCAGGGAGTCAATCTCGATGCTAGCCTGAGTGCTGCTCGACAGCGTGCGCTTCGCCCGTTCACAGGCTGTTCGGAGACGTCGCACGGCGCGCTTGTTGTCGGTGATGTCTTTCTTGTGCTTCCTCTTAAACTCTTGGATGAAGTGGTTCACCATGCGGTTGTCAAAGTCTTCTCCTCCCAAGTGGGTGTCACCAGATGTCGACTTCACCTCAAAGATGCCGTCCTCAATGGTGAGGATCGACACATCGAAGGTGCCACCACCAAGATCAAAGATCAGCACGTTTCTCTCTCCTCCGACCTTCTTGTCTAGACCATAGGCAATGGCAGCCGCTGTTGGCTCGTTGATGATACGCAGGACATTCATTCCCGAGATGGCTCCGGCATCCTTTGTCGCCTGGCGCTGCGAGTCGTTGAAGTACGCTGGAACTGTGATGACGGCATTTGTCACAGTCTTCCCCAAATATGCCTCAGCGATTTCCTTCATCTTGACAAGCACCATCGATGAGATCTCCTCAGGGTAGAAGGTTTTCGTTTCTCCCTTGTAATCAACCTGGATCTTGGGCTTGCCATTGTCGCTGACCACATTGAATGGCCAGTGTTTCATATCTGACTGGACAGCGGCGTCGTCGAACCTTCTACCAATCAACCGCTTGGCATCAAAGACGGTGTTGGTAGGGTTCATGGCTACCTGATTTTTGGCTGCATCTCCAATCAGACGCTCAGAGTCGGTGAAAGCCACATAGCTGGGGGTCGTTCGGTTACCCTGGTCATTGGCGATGATTTCCACCTTCCCGTGCTGGAAGACTCCAACGCAGGAGTACGTTGTGCCAAGATCAATTCCGATAGCTGGTGCTTTGGCTGCCATGGTGCCTGTAAACAGCACACCGACCAACAAACATTACAACCCCAAACAAAACTTCATAATTTATGTTCTTTAACATTTTGGTAAAGCCTTTATATCATCATATTCCTCTCTATTTACTGTTTAGTTCACCATTTCATGAGCAATTTTTTAAACTATGTCATCAGGAATTGAAAAACTGAAGCCACTGCTGGTGCAAAACGCCAGGACGGCGCCACAGTTAGTCCATCAAGATCAAGGTCGCTTCCTTCATATACCACATATGTTAAGCAACCATCAGATTATAGATTTCTCAGTGCTTGACATTTAGAGGATAAAATTTTACTGAATTTCAAAATAATCACTGGGTGCATCATTTGCCACATTTATGTAGGACAATAATTATTCATTATAATGTCTCAAGGCCATTTATGGCTTGTTCATAAAAACATCACAGGCTATGTAATCCAAAACTATTCAAATTAAAACATGAAAATCTTCGATATTGAGAAATAACTGGGCGGAACTGGGCTAAAATTTTATTTAACTAGGCTGAACTTGGATAAAATTTCATTTCTGGTCAGATCCTGACCTACTTCAAAATCGAGCAGGAGCACGCTTTGCATCATGTCACACCCCGTCAACACTTTTCATCAAGCAAGACGCCCACTTCACTGTACCAATTTTCTACTCATTTATCTAATTGCCTTGTCCAATAAACTAGCGTTCTTTCGATAAATTCTTTAACCGAAATCTGTCAGAAATTAAATCCAAAATGGCGCCGGCATTCACGCCGCCTCAACTTCCTCGTTTCAACCAAACCACCCATCGGTAGCCTTAAAAGACTTAACTCTGCTTTTAAATGTAACCCCCACATTTCCGTAGCACCACGAGATTCAAACTCTACGATCAAAATTTCAAAAACTTACACAAAATTTCGTGTTTCTAGCGCGGATGCTTGTGTAGTTATCTCGTGTCGGTCTCTTCCTTCCCTTCTTCAGACGATCGTTGATTGAACTGATCGCACAGCAACGCCCGACCTATTTATAGACCACCGGCGTATGACGTCATTCGAACGTTCTAGAAGCCGGTAGAAGTCGAAACATGGCATTCTGGGAAGCACTTGCACACAATGACTGGCGCGTACTTGCTGACTCAGTCTACCATGGTCGTTAGAGTGCATAGTGTTTTAGTAGGCCCGCAAAACAACCTTGAACGAAAGCTACGCCTACGCAAGCAGCATTTTCAAACTGCACAAGGAATTAAATTTTCTGGCCACGTTCACACAAATAATTTAAACGCAATATACAGTATTAAGTAAAGATCGTAGAGTGTAGTGTAAAACCTTTGGTATATGTAGGCTTAGGGTACTGGAAGGGTTTGAGGATGTAATAATGATTTAAGCCATATTTCTTCTCACCGCCACTTTCGTTAGACCATAGTTGACCACCAGTGTGGCTCAGTTTTTGACTTAAAATCAGATTTTAAAATAATTCTAAATTATGTTCGAACCATAATTATTCATATACACAGGCATGTGAAAGTAGGTCTAAATCATATTAGGGCCAAAGTAAGACTGTAAGACCTTCCTAAAACGTGCCTTGCAGTTATTTTTGTAGCCTACCTACTATTATTATTGCATCTATGAATGACTACTGAATTATTGGTATGTATTTTAAGGTAATTCAGTGCCTACATGTATCAAAATTATGCGTAGATAACGTTGGACCCGTTCAAACGGATCTTCCCGATCAGTTCATAAAAATGGGCAGGGTTGAGGCCATACGGTCGCTACTGTAAAACAAGTATATTTACATTACATTTTCTATGACATAACTGGTGTATTTCAAATATATTTTGATTCACGAGCAACTTCCGTCATTTTGTTGCGCCGAACGTTGACTACACAACCTGAGTTTTTAATAACCTTGGCCGTCATCATACGATGTTACGCGCTATTCGGCGAACTGGTTCCCGACGATTGTAAACTTTTCCATTGAAAAATGGCCGACAGTCAAGGAATGGAAATAACATTTAACACTAAATGCGCGGGTATTTAGAAGGCCAGTAAATACAAACGGAGTAACTCGATGAATAAAATGAGTAAATAAGTAATAACTAACGACATGGACGTGATACGAAAGCAGTATCATACTAATAATATGTAATTCGATTAGATTTTCAACCTTTACGCTAGGCATGTGTTTCTAACCATTCATAAAGCGCAATTTCACAAACTACGTTACACAGCATTTATGTAGCGCATAGTTATTCCAGAGTCGTCAAATAAGTTTGGTCATATTTGAGTCGCGATTCGGAAGTTCAGTGAATTGAAGTGGATGGCTATAGATATTTTTGGTCTTGCTCTTGCACGCCTCGACAATGGACTTGTGTTCACATTAGTGATTAGTGTAGTTAAAGGATATTAGTGCGGCATTTACGTCATGGCTATAAATATCTAATATATGAATATGTATTATTATGAATATTAATATCTTAATAGCTGAGAGGCGTTGCTAAGGGCCTGTTCAGATTAGAAATCAAGATTGGATATTCGTCAGATTCAAAGGCCTCGGTTTTATTTTAAAAGGTCGTTGGTTCTTGTAATGAATGTCTCGGTGTCGTTGGTTGTAGGTGGTCGGGCTTGCCTTGCGGCAATGCGACCACACAGCTATAAAAACTCGAAAGGGTTGACTTTTGGGACATGACTACGCATGCGCTGAGGTGCGGAGATCAAGGACAGACGTTGAGGTAGAAATAAATGAGGGCATGCGCAGTTGAGTAGAATTCAAAATTTGAACTCTCTCTCTCTCTCTCTCTCTCTCTCTCTCTCTCTCTCTCTCTCTCTCTCTCTCTCTCTCTCTCTCTCTCTCTCTCTCTCTCTCTCTGGGCGTGTGCGATGTACACGCGTGCATGCGTATGCTTGCGTTGTGTAAGCCTACGCTGTAGGCTTCTATGTTTTAGGCAGTCGCCCTTGGCATGAAATTTAATGTTCTGTATAACTATTTTTTTTAGGATTGCAAGTTAACAGATTTGCGCCATTTTTCAAAGCCAGGATTTGATCCTGTTGTACATCGGTGACCAGGTTTCTTCCACAGACTAATTAGATCAGGCCCCTCCATTTGTTTTGGCTTTCTTTTCCAGGCTCGTTTTGATCAAGCGCTATGCGCACAGGCTACTGTCGACCAAGCTTTTTTCTCAGACTTTTTACTTGACCAGACTTCAGTTTCGATTCGAACCGTCAGCTTTTTTCTCAGTCTCGCTTTGACCAGACTTTTAAGACCCGTCTTGACGAAGTTTTTTTGTGTGTGGGCAGGGTTGGACTGGCTTGCTGAAGCGGCCCGGGAAATTTGGTCATGGGCGGCCCATATTATCGAGTGCCGAAGACACGAAACTTTTCAAGATAAGGGGCCTAGGCCAATGCTTTTTGTAGCATTTAACATAAAATGGAGGGCATTTTTAGTTATTAATGGGCCAAGTGGCATAATATTGTTAAATGATTATTAAAAGATTAAGAAATTAACACGTATGTGTTTAAATTTGTGATTTATCGTAAATTCGCCATTATGTTTGGAACCAACTGTCACATTATGTAGTGCACTGAGCACAGTTTAGTTTATTTGAAATACGTGACATCGTGATAGAATTAGTACACACAACTTCACAAAAGCACTTTGTATAGCAGTTTTTCATCGTATCACAAGTTGATACCTAAATGTCAACTATTTCACAATTAATTCTGAGAAGAAGGTCCTATTCACGAGCCATCAGCACAGCATGAAAGACTCTAAACTTGACTGATTTAGCAAATTTCTTAATCTATTCAAAATGTATTTCAGTTTCGAAAATTTGACGGGGCAGCTGTCGTAAAATTGCTCCTCCCCCCCCCCCCGAAGAGGGGGACTAGATTAAACACTGCTAGACTGTGCAAATTGAACTTAAGGAGAACGTGGTAACAGCAAAGTAATCTGCAAGATTTGAATTTATTTCTGTTCCTGTTGCTGTTTTCTTCTATTGGGGCTGTTTCACTTTTATAGGCCTAGATTCAAATTGCATGGCGTTTTCTGAGACTGTGTCTTTTATTTCAGTGTCAAATAGCAAATTAGTCTTTTAGTTTTTGACACTTTCCCATTTTCTTGCAAGTCCAATAATTCACTTTGCAGCTGCTCTGTAGCAGATTCTCCTGGCAATTTCTTTTTTGACCGGATTCTTTTCTATTTCAAAGCACTTTCAACATTAATGTCGAGATTTTTTTTTATCTAATTCACTGTTAGCAAGCTCTGAAAAATGTGTAGCTGTTTCAAAAATGACATCAAAAGTTTCGATGTATTTGGCTTAATTCATTGATAGTATTATCTTAAACTATCTCATAGACTCATAAGATGTTGTGTGTTCAAACACTTTCAAAATCAATTGCGCTGTCAAAATAAATTCAAAATTTGTCAAAGAACCCAGAAGAGTTCTCGCTCTGTACCCAACAATCCAACATCATTGTTAAAGTAGTTTGATTCGGAAATATCATGAAGGCATGTTGTAGCACGTAAGCCCTGTATGTAAGCCTAAAAGAAATCGACAGCTTCTGTTTCTTTTTTGCAGGCGCTGTAATCAACGGTAGGCTAAGTTAAAGTGAATATTGGCATGTAGCCGCACGTTCCATGAGGCAGTGCAAGTTTCTTGGTAACAACCGTGCACTGTCGATATTTCATAATTTATAACACTAGAATTAAGGACTAGAACTAAAATATCGTAATATTTTTAATCATATTTTTCTTTTTTGGGCGGTCGGCTCAATCCAAGCCTGGGCGACCGGCCCACCGGGAATTTCCCGGTGTCCCGGTGGGCCAGTCCAAGCCTGTGTGTGGGGCTGATAAGTTTCTAGATTATGACTCTGCATTTCATAATTCATTCGCGCTGAGTAGGCTGTTGCATACTAAGTCGTAGGCCCTATCTGAGCTTAGTAGGCCTACCTCAAGCTCCTTAAATCAATATCTCCCACCCTTACGAAGACCCATTGTGAAATGGAGAAGTGCAAAGTCATGGGTCGTTACGTCTATACACAGAAGTTATATGGTCACGGACATGCACTGTCGACCTCTTTATGAATAGAGCTGAAAAGAGAGGCAAACATGCCTCGCTGAAAGCTCCACAATGTCCACATTCACGAGCTTTTTTGAAACCGGTTTCGATTGCAGTTGGGAATGCCGAGTAGGCCTAGGCTAGACCTACAGTTTTAGTTGGTGGGTTTCACAGTTTTGAATGATTGGTTAATTAGACGTAGTTCATGCATAGTTGAGTAAACCTATGCTAAAAATGCCGTAAAACTGAAATATACCACATTTTTATTTCTTGTTTCGTTTAGGGGGCCTATATATGCCCCTTAGCTATTGGTTGACGGAAAAATTGGTGTAGCCTATGGCCACATGGGCGTCCGGAGGGGGGCGCAAGTGGGCGCATTTGCGCCCCCTGGATTTTGCAAATATTTTATAAAAATAAAATCTTTTGATTATTATGATTATTACAACAGTCCCAACACGATTTTCAATGCGAAGAAATAGGCCTACTTAATTATTACTTTAAAGTCCTTGATCATCATTTATTCTTAATTTTGCTTCTATGTAAATTTTTTCTATGCAAAAGTGTCATTTTGCCCACCCCCAAAAATGTTTTTGCCCCTCCTAAAAACTTTTGCGCCCCCCTAAAACAATTTCTGCGGACGCCCATGTATGGCCAACCTAGCCTCAGATATTTTAGAATTACAAAACCCCGATGTACATATACCAGTCTCACCGCTTTTTGATTGCCTGTGAATAAACTGCATTTTGTGCGCTGAAGAAATCTGAAGATTGCGATTGTGACTAGTTTTTTCACGACTGAACTAGTCCAGCGCTAAAGAAACGCGGAGTAAACGACCATCGACGTATATAGATATAAGTCGATGGCGAAGAACATAGATATATAATTATTAGATCTATAGTCCAGAGCGTGTTCCACAAAGGGACCGAGTACAGCCCAACGACCTCTTATATAACAGCCCCACCTGGGATGGACCTACGTTGCCCGGCTAATGAAGAAGCGCAGTCCCTGAGTTTAGTTTCAGTTATTAGTTTCCCGTGCTAGGTGTTTTAGTTATTATTAGTTTTCGTTTTTACATCAAGTTTTAGTTTTAGTTATAGTTAATAAAAACTGAAGCTTCCTAATTTCATTTTTTGTTTTAGTTTCAGTTAGGCCTAGGCCTATTTGGTCACTGATAGTCTGATACTTAGCCATCGTGAATGTACATCAATTTATTACAAAAAGCAATCATTAGGTTTACAGCAAGGTGTCCAGTATGGTAGTATGCCATGCACATATACATGTTTAGCCTTTTAATTACTGTTAAAATAATTTAGTTTCGACACATTGGAAAATTCTAACAGTTGAAGATAACGAGCTTCGATGTAGGCCCTAAGTCATGTAACCACACAAACTGCCGACTAAACAGTTAGTAAATCATGTAAATGACATGATTCTAAAGACTAACTGTAGCCGGTGTAGCGGGATGGACGTTTCACAGATCGTGTAATGACTTGCGGTGGTTCGATCCGTGGTTCTTGGATGACTCATCATTGCAAAAGATTTAACGATAATGAGTTGGGGCTACTGGCCTACTGCGTCCGTTGCCAACTTGGGTTATAACTGATGCTTTCAATAAGCACCAATTAGAAACGCTGCGGCCGCTGGGAATGGGAACTTGGGAGCTGGGATGATCACTATAGCGCTGGCCGCTGGGTTTATCTCTTAACGATTGGCATCACTGGTTACCTGTCAGGTACTAATGTTAGCCTGTAGCCCGAGTGGCCCGGCTACGTCCGGATTAATTACTTCGGGAGGTGGTGAGCTATGTTCGATTAATCATGAAATGATGAAAAGTTTTGAAAACCAATAATCGCGATGGTCTTACAGCTATATTTTCATTGGGCGTTTTAGTTTTGGTTTTCGTTATATGTTTTCGTTATTATTAGTTTTGACTGTTTTAGTTTCAGTTACGTTTTTCGTGGGTTCCGCTAGTTTTAGTTTTTGTTTCGTTATCGTTTTTGTATAAGTTTTCGCTTTAGTTATAGTTTTAGTTAGGCCTAACTAAAACCTTCAGTTTTCGTTAACGAAGGTTTTCGTTTTCGTTACCGTTAACGAAAACAACACTAGAGCCGTGGATATGAAAGTGGAAATGTGCACGTTTCTCAACAACCGTGTCGCATCGACCATGCTCATTTTTCAATGAATTGATTGGGTCAGATCCTTTACCATTGCTGCCCGTTTAATGGGTGCCACGTACCCTATGTATAAAGGTCTCTTATAGCATACGGACCCAGCTAGCCGAGACTTAGGTCTATTTATAATATCTCACATATCGTAATCGTAATCTCGAGGTTTCTACAGCGCCCCAAAAATCGATAGGTAGGCCTATACCGCGATTGGTATGCGAACCGGCATGCTAACACCCAGACACGACATGTTATGCAAAAACGTCATTTTGCCCCCCCCCTAACATTTTTGCACCCCATACAAAAATTCCTGCAAACCCATGGGCCTGATATTCACAGTTTAAAATTCTAAAATCTAAATATTAACCCAACATTAAAGCGCACTGAGTTTAAGATCTTGACGCTAATGCATGCGCAATTGTCTGATAGGTTTTGCTCCATCTTTAACCTCAGGGATCTTTGCGTTTCAGTATCTTCCTTCCCCGATTGCAGATTTCTCCGCTCTCCAACGCATGGCGAACTGGTTGACGGTTGTCCCCCACCGGTCCGGACTTCCACGGTCCAGCACAGGGGTTTGCTGTTGTCACTGGTCAGCCCGTCCTGGAACAATTAATCTGCCTAACAACCTGGAGCGGCACAAGTTTCTCGGAGTCGAGCTCTTTGCCTCTTTTCCGCAAACGCTTTAAGACCAGTTTGTTCGATTGTGGTTTCATTTTGTTAGGTCGAGAGCGCCTCTGATGCAGGGTGAGAACTATCGGGGTTGTTGTGGGTGGGTGGGGTGTGGGGGTTCAATCCCTAGTCTTTCTTAGGACCCCAGTTAAGACTTCATTGCACTCCCCAGGGGCTCGTTCACAACCCAGTTGCGTTATTGCGATAATATTGTGCATATATTTTAGCATTTTCTTTCACAATTCACTTTGTGGGTTACTAATAAAGTAATGCTCTTGTTTATTGTGAGATTTGTGACCAAGTGAATTGTATACCTATAAATTTGACGATGCCATCACTTAAAGGAGTTTAAGCTTTCTAATGCATTTTTTAAATTTTCTTAGTTTTCAACAGGGACGTCATTTGGGGGGGGAGCAAGGGGTCTTTTCTACAATTCTCACACTGCTTTTTATGGGTCCCTCTGCTTTTTATGGGTCCCTCTAAAGTGACGCTATATAAATTTTATAAGATAAAAGATAAGAATGTTCTTTAATATACCAATTGCTAACCGCATTTTCGTTTACATACATGGTTATGATCAAACATCATCAAAGCAGTCCACATATTATCCTTAAATCTGATATAGCATCCTTATGATGAAAGTTTTTCCTCATCATGCCATGATTGTGCGATTATGAACCTGCGGGCGCAGTTGGTAAGGGGTAGCCTTGACAGGCGGGGCAGGACATGCAGTGCATGACCCCCACCCGCTAGGACTGCGGCGAAGAGACTGGAATCGGCCATCGCGCATGGCTGTTCAAAGGAGGGAGTGTTAATTACCATTACCGTTACCACTAAAAGTTACAAGTAGGCCTACAGTTATCTATGGAAATATTGAACCGGTGAAACGCGCTTGGTTCCGCGTAAATTAGTGCTTTGTGTAAGGTTCCGTCACTAAAAAAAATTGAATAGGCCTACCGCTGATGTACGGTCAGAGTATAGGCTACTGCTACTCATTATAGTTGAGTTGGCTATGATTTGATGTTTGATCATAACCATGTAGGCCTATACGTTAACCAAAATGCGGATAGCAAATGGTAGGCCTATTCGTCATTTTCCATGTAAGCTTATGTCTTGGGAAGTTTAGAGAGGTGGTTTCCCGTTGCCTTCCTCTCGGCGTTTTTACGGAGACACCATCTCCAAACATCGATGTCTTTCATCGTCCGTCCTTCCGACTCCTTGTCTCTGGGCTCGAATATCCGGGCGAGGGCTCGGTCGTCCATGCACCACGCACTCTGTTATCAACAGGGTTACCACACGTGGTGGGCATTTGGGTCGTACAGGCTTTTGGAGACGCATACCACCCCATTTCCACCCCCTATAGGCCTATAGTAAAGTATATTCGTATCTTGTCTCACCTTAACAGAGACAGCTATACACGGACGATAGGGCCTACGATTTGCAGTTAAATGTGAATGCAACCGCTTTTTTTACAGCGACCGTATCGCCCAAACCCTGCTAATTTTTCAATGAATTGATCGGGTGAGATCATTCACTATGCCGCTGCCATATTTGTGGGGTGGATTGGGAAGCAAAATATGAATACTCGTTTATTGAACATCAAAGCTGACATAATGCGACTATAGAACAAGCTATACAGGGTTATAGACTCAAGAGCAGCTAATTAGCGTCAGTAGCCAATAGGGGGTATAAAAATAATTATGATCGTCTTTTTCGGGTAGGGTAAATTTATGCGGTCTCGCCCATATATGTTGCGTCCGATACGACGGAGGGGAGGGAACAGGCCGCGGAACACATGATTAGGATCCCTCACTACAGCATGAAAAAGTCGTTCATCTGACTTATTGGCCAATTGGTCGACACCATCAGCATCGCCAGGGTTATCTTCAGTGGGAAATAGGCCTAGCATAAACCAGTTGGTGAACGACTTACGGATAGGAGCAATGGCTCCTTTCGTTAGGCCTATCCTTGAGTAAATGTAACTTCAGTGGAAGATAGCCCGAATTATTCACCGCTACGCTAGCGAGACCTAGGCCTATGAGCCAATGTAAATGTATGGGGAATGGAATGTGTTGGAAATAGAACGTAGTAATTCTAGGGTAATAGAATGTGTTCGGAATAGAATGTAGGGGAATAGAATGTAGAATAGAACGTAGAGGAATAGAATGTAGTGGAATAAAATGGGCTTCAACAACTGACGCCTTTAAATACCAAAAAATGCGAAATCTAGTAAAACTGCCTGTCTCAAATCACAGGCATATATATATATATATATATATATATATATATATATATATATATATATATATATATATATATATATATATATATATATATGCCTATCGGCCTGTTTGCTCAAGCAGACGACTGCTTTCTCATCTAAATAAATACATGTAGGTCTATCTAACATCTTATTTAGGTTCCGGTTTAAAGCTTTCACGTATACAAGTAAGCCTATAGGCCCTTTAGGGTCTGCCTTAAACGCGTATACAGTGTATTTCGTAAAGCGATCATGATTAACACTAGGCCTACCGACGAAGATTGCTTACAGCTTATGGCTCTTGTTTTATTGGTTCAGGCAGGGCATATTTTAACTGTATAACTAGTGGAACAAATGTCCCAGTAGTCTTAGGATTTGTCCCAGTAGTTAGGGTGATTTGTCCCAGGCAATGTATATCGAAACTGTATAACTAGTGGGACAAATGTTGCAGGAGTTTAAAGATTTGTCCCAGTCATAGGCGTAGACTCTGGGGGGGGGAGCCGGGGCACGTGCCCCCCAATAATTGAGAGGGACTGTACATCCAAAGCAACAAGTGTAGAATGAATAGCCAAATGCCCATCCCCAATATTTTGGACAAGTTTACGCCAGTGGTCCCAGTAGTAAAACGCATTGTCGCTTCGCATGGGCAAAACCCAGGAAAAATTTGTGTGAGATGAATTCCCCAAAAAAGGTCATCACATTTTTGAGAGATGAATTCCTAAAAAAGTCATCAAATTTTTCAGAGAGGAATTCCTGAAAAAGGTCATCAAATTCAGTCTTGTTGTCAACACCTTAAACCTCAAGACCAAGACCAAGACTTTGAACCTCGAGACCAAGACCAAGACTTTGAACCTCGAGACCAAGACTTTGAACCTCAAGACCAAGACTTTGAACCTCAAGAACAAGACCGAGACCCAAAAAATCACATTCAGTCCAAGACTTCTTTTCCTTACAAAAAATTGTCAAGTGGAAGTTGGAACTACTCGCTATCTTAATGAAAACGTGAGTCTTTTATTTTATTAAAACAAATTAACTTTAAATGCATACTGCAGAGAATTCCGAATTCGTATTTACAAAAGTCCTTCATGCAAAATGTTATTCCAAATGCCTTTCGTATTTTATAAAAACTAATTCGCTCAGAATTTTGTGACCAACACGTGCCTTGTGGGGCCTCATAAAAATTCCGCCATGTGAAAAATACGTACTACAGGTGCTGAAGTCGCTGGCACACACAGTATAGCTTTTCAAGCACTGGATGTAAATGTACAAATCGTGAGCCTTTTTGAAATCCTCCTATGGTTTATCAGACCGTTGGCTTCAGAAAAAGCCTCGGCAGGGCTTCCAGACATACTTAGTTGCTGCTGCCGATGGGTTTCCTGACCAACAAGACTTGCATCCGACCGTAGGTATTTGTCGTAGGCTATGATGCAAACAGGCTTAATAAATTTTTTAATTCTTGAGTTTTGTTAAATGACTCTTCATACTGACAGCCGGTCTTGGTCTTGCGACACCAAGACCAAGAATTTGAACCTCAAGACCAAGACCAAGACTTTGAACCTCAAGACCAAGACCAAGACTTTTGGTCTCAAGACCAAGACTTTTAAAAACGAACTCGAGTGCACTCGAGACCAAGACCTTGGTCTCGTGGACAACAAGTCTGATCAAAATTTTCAAAGATGATTTCCGAAAAAAAGTCATCAATCAGACCCATGGCCGACTTGTGCCAGTAGTCTAAAATAATCTCTTAAAATATGCACTGGTTGAACCAGTCTTGTTGTCAAGACCTTAAACCTCAAGACCAAGACCAAGACCAAGACCTTGAACCTCAAGACCAAGACCAAGACCAAGACCTTGAACCTCAAGACCAAGACCAAGACCTTGAACCTCAAGACCAAGACCAAGACCTTGAACCTCAAGACCAAGACCGAGACCAAGACCCAAAAAAATAACAGACGTATCCAGACTTCTATTCCTTACTAAAAATTGTCCAGTCGGACTACTCGTTATTTTAATGAAAACATGGTTTTTTTTCTTTTATTCAAGCAAAACAACTTTAAATGGAGACTGCAGAGAATTCCGAATTCGTATTTACAAAAGTCCTTCATGCGAAATGTTATTCCAAATGCCTGTTGAATTTGATACAAACCAATTTGCTCAGAATTTTCTGACCAAGACGTGACCTGTGGGGCCTCATAAAAATTCTGCCATGTGAAAAACACGGTCTACAAGTGCTGAAATCGCTAGCTCACAAAGCAGCTTTTCAAGAACCGGATATAAATGTACAAATTAATCACGAGTCTGTCTTGAAATCATTCCATGTTGAATAACCGGAAGTCAAAATAATTGTCCAAAACAACAGTGAAGCCTCATTCACACCGTGTAAATACTAAAGCAATAACTGTAGGCCCTATGAGTAATTATTGGATAAATTTTTAAAATTCTTACCGTTTGTTAAAATTAATGACTGTTCATATTGACAGCCGGTCTTGGTCTTGGTCTTGCAAAACCAAGACCAAGACTTTGAACCTCAAGACCAAGACCAAGACCTTGAACCTCAAGACCAAGACCAAGACCTTGAACCTCAAGACCAAGACCAAGACTTTTAAAAACGAACTCGAGTGCACTCGAGACCAAGACCTTGGTCTCGAGGACAACAAGACTGACTGGTTCAGGTACATGTAAGTCTCCGAGATTTCTCAATGACGCACAAAGGCCGCGCCCCGGAGACCCGCTTAAACATCGGCGCTATATCAAATCGTTGTTTGGTCGGTTTCGGTTCCAGGTCAGAATCGGGGAGGGGTCAAGGGGGACATTGTTGGCGATTGTGGTCTTGGGATGATGCGGCATCCGATTGGACAGCTCGAGTTCAGTCGTCAGTTCCGAGTGAAATGCTGCGGGAAAAGGCAACCGGGGAGCGCCGGGATCGACATGCGAGGGTGGGGATAGGTCTTTTTGTTGTTCGTGTCACCAGGGGCGTCTACCCCCCAAGTCATTGGTGCAACTTCCCCTTTTCCCCCTCTTCTTCCCCTTCCCCTTCCTTCCCCCTTTAGAATGGTGGCACACAAACTGACAGATCCCCCCCATTTCCTGGATGGAGCTCCAAGGTTTCTATGGTGTAGACGCCCCTGCGTGTCAGAACCGGAACAAACATAAAGGAAAGATTGCCCATTCACGAGACCATGGGCGGCGATCTGGGGGGGACAAGACCCCCACCTTTAAGAGCGGGGGGGTCACGCCATACATCGGACCCCCAAATTTTGAAGATACACTAAAAAAGGTCAAGAAATGCAATTGTGTGTGAGGGCGAAAATGAGTTTTGAGTGGCTTTTTGACCAGAAAAAAGGTCATCAACTTTTTTTGAAGATGAGATTGAACATTTTTAGGATTTTTTTAAAGATGAGATGATGAGATCCGGGAAAAAGTCAACGAAAAGATTAACCACTGGGAAAAATTTGTAAAAAAAGAGGGTAATGACTAGAAAAAAAGGTCATCAACTTTTTTCGGAGATGAAAGCGAAATTTTTGGAGATTAAGTCGCAGAAAATTTTTTTGGGGGACAAGATTTTTAAAAACGGTCGTCGACGAGATCGTGGCCGACTTTGTCCCCCCACCTCTCAGACAAGATCGCCGCCACTGCATGGGACAGGATGTAAATGTAGGCCTACACGTTTTAATATAGGCCTAGCGACCGTACGTATTCCCTCGACCCTGCTCATCTTTCAATGAATTGATCGGGTGAGATCCTTTACCACCGCTGTCCGTTTAAATGGGTGCAACGTCATTTAAGGTCCCCATGTACGGACAGTATTAGCCCGAAATTTATCTCTGAAACAAGCCGTGCACCTTTGGAGGCGATCCCGCACGCTCTCCGACACAGATCGAGGCACATGGATCGAACACAGCGTACGCTCTAACCATGGTATACCTAACTGGGCTGCATCCGCGCAGTTGGATAGTGAACAGCTTCTATGGTGCCACTGACAATAACAAGGCGTCAATCCTCTACTTACACGAGCTTCTGCATTTAATAGACCCACAGCGGGCACTTATCGGCGGGCCAGCCACGAACCCAGTGATCTGAGTGATGAACCAATAGGCCTAAATGAGGCTTTTAGGGTTTGATGTTCTAAAATGGGATCAGTTTAAATACATCGCTCAAAAGCAGTTAAAGACCAGACAACTTTGCAGATCAACTCACATGCTAAAAGTTGTAAACTTTGACAGAAAACCTGCTCAAATCTTGGTCAAAATTTAATTCGAAATGATATAGCCCTGGGGAAAATAATTATACATGTACACCACAGTGCAAATTGAAATTTGGTAAAACATTATAAAAATTGCCAAGATCAAGTAAACCTCGGCAAAAACCGACAGGAAAAGATTTAATCGTCGTGCAGAATTTTTTCTCTCAAAAATTGCAAAGAAAACGTAAATTATTCGTTTATCATCGTTCAGTTGAACGACATGTTGACACGGTAAATCTCGGCGACATCTCGCGAGATTTGAAACGACCTGAGGCGCGCATGCGCGCTGGAGGCCAGCCGACCGAGGCCATATTGGACGAGACAACGTTAGTGTCTAGTGTAAAACGTAAACAAATTCTGACGATTTTTCCTGCCTTTCGAATGTCGCTTTCAGCGGCATCGTCGCAACTGGCAGCTACAGGGAGACTCGTTCTTCACGGTAGGTCGCGTGTCTTCGCCGTGCCGGGTGGCAAACCGACCGTAGCCTGCCGCGTTTTCGATGTTTATGCATATTAACGAGACGCCCGTTAGGTGTTCGTATCTTTGGCGCTATATAAATTGAGATGATCTTCTAGCCTTTTTCGTTTGCCGTTGGTAGACAGAACTTGTCCTGAATGCATTGGAAATTTGGGCTGGATGTAGAGTTTCTGGTAAAGCGAGTCGCGTTTCTAAGTGTCTGGGACCAGCCTGCTCTACCAGTCCCTCCCTCTGCTTGGCGATGGATGAACGCATACTGAAATGGATGTATACATGTATTTGAACGCATCTGCACATTTATATAGCGCCATTCGAGCAACTCGCAGTGACGCAGAAGCAACTGTAAATTTTCATCAGACGCACGTTTGATGAAAAGCGGAGATATCATGCCATGGCAACGGCTGTTTCATGTCTGAGATATTCGGAAAATGCGCTATATCAATGCTTTGATACACAGATGCTTGCATGATGGCAATGTTATTGTTGCTAACATTGATGATCATAGTGAAGAGAATAGGATGAGGATGGTAGTGATAGATTGCATGCAAGTGGTAGTTTTTGAGTGGTTTGTAGGAAGTGCTATATGAATGTTTATCCCCAAACACATGTGCATCCAAACATTGGGCCTACACACAGTTGAATCTGTAAATGGACACAAGCATGACATACTTAATTTACATATCTATGTACATACATCATACTTACATACTTTTAAGCCATTTGATCTTCCATGCAATTTGGCTGCCTTTTTCCCTCACAGTATGAAATTGCAGATTGAACTTTGTAGAATCTTATCTGCATTTCTATTGATTTTTGTTTGATCTTTGATAATTTTGATAGTTTTTCTTCAGTTTTTGTTCGATATTGGTAACTGTTGATACGCATGTGTGAGTGTGTGTGTGGTTGTGTGTGTGCGCGCAGCTTTTGAAAAGTTACAGGCGATAGATTATGAAGATGAGAAGCATCTCTTGCTTCTCATCTTCAGTTTGCATATACACCGTAACCTGGCTTCTGGAGAACTCTAATCTACCAGACTGTCAAATGTTTTCTCCAATGGATCACGTTGTTTACAATAAATACAACTGTATTTGATATTGCCGTCCTGCCAAAGTTCAAACGTGCAAACACGACCATATGATAGATCACCAGTGGCACTGAACAATTGTGAGTGAAGGACTTGATCAAGGTCCTTGCAGAGTAACTGCCACAGTGGAGGTTCCAGCACATACTCTCCACATTACAAGGCGACCCCTGTAACCGTTTGGCTACCATTGCCCCATTTCGATTTCAATTGAAGCAGCCATTGATTGATGCCTTGGGCATTATGGTAATAGCAATATAGAACAGATTAGATTAGATTAGATTAGTGATAAAGTTCAGAATGTGGTTTGCTTCAAAATGACCATCAGTTGATGGATGCTTAGTGCGTGCATTACATTGTATAAGTTCTTTGATTAGATCAGATTAGGTTGGATTAAGCAAGCTACAGGCAACCTAATCCCTATTGCAATTCATAATATATATGAGGTATGTGTTTATAACACTGTAGTGTTAGCGATTTCATGGATTGAATGTTTTCAATGATTTTTTCAATGTGTTTTATGATATGGGTTTTTTAAACACTATATTTTAACTTATTTTATGAAATGGGTATTATAATTACTGTATTTTAATGTACTTTATGAATGTTTAAAAAAAACTATGTGTCAGTATATCTATGAATTTGGTGTAATGGCTGATTGTGACATGATGGTGAGATGATTTTCCGATGTGTGTTTCGTTTCAGAGTCTGTCGTGAGATGCGGAGTGAGATGGTCCTTGGGTTCTAGTGGGCGTCTGCTACACAGCCTTTGTCACATTCTGGTCGCCGCCGTTTCGTTGACGTGCCGTGCGCCCCAGTTGGCCTTTTGGCGACTGCACTAGGCCAACCAGGTTCCATGGAGGGCCATCGTGTCATGATGGAAGGCCATATGCAGGTTCCAGTGGCTCCCCAGCCTCCGGATCAGCCTGGTCTGCTACCTGCATCCCAGATCCCACCGTCAGCTTCCCAGAGGATGCAGATTAAGGGCCATCCACCTGTAATGGGTGGTGGGGGTTACGGGCAGCACGAGGGCCTCGCATACTGTCCCCCAATGGATTACATGCAACGTCATCACCCCAACCAGCCTTGCCACATTGTCGGGAAACCCTACTATGGTCAGGCTCCGTACCATGGCCAACAGATGCTTCTCAACCCTCATGTCTCGCCACCAGCCAGTCAGCACCAGCCCCTCTATTTTCGGCCAGTGCGTGGTGGATCAACCGGCACCTACCCCAAAGTGCAGGGGTCATCCCATGGATGGGGTGACTACAGGGTAAAACTTGACCAGATGCAGATGTATGGTCCAAACCAGCAGTACACCAACCCCGCCCTATACGTCAATCCCACCCCAGTCGATCCAAGAATCACTGAGTTTGGTTCACCGATGGGTGTCCCTGCTGCACTCGAGGGACAACGATTTGGAAGTCCAACCCATGGATATCCTTCAGGACCTGGATACTATGGTGGGGGCCAGCCGACCCAACAGTATCCACCCTACATGGTACCTGGAAAGCCATGGCACTCAGGCGCCGAACACGGGATACAGCGAACTGTTGTCGATCCTCAGTACAAGGCTGTCCATCCTGTCAACAACGTCGTAGATTCCGGTTTTCCAAGGCATCCAGGGGCTTTGTCGCCCGTGGCTGTTGGTGCTTCCAAACTGCCACAGAACTACATCCCCGGAAAGCGGCTGGAACATTTCTCTCCGGGAATGCAGGGCTGTGGAGGTCCTGTGATGATGAGCCCTTCGAGGCAGAATCCGGAGTGCCTGGAGGAGTTCTCTGGGGCAAAAACGTCAATGGTGATCCATGGTTCTGGTCACCCGGCGGAGTTTCCGAACCGCCATTGCGTCGTGTACGGACCAATGTTATCGCCCGGCAGTCAATATCGACCGGGAGTGTCGCAGAGGAACGTAGACATTGGTGGACTGCACCAGGGCGTTTACGGGTCAAACGTTTATGGACAGCAGGGTTTCGTCGACGGACCGACGACGACTCCGCGTTGTCACTATCCCTACCCAAAGCCGTTACAGTCGCCGCATTTCTACCCTTGTACAAGCACAAAATGCGAGCCAGAAGGAGTCGTCCAGTTCTACGGTGGTCAAGAGCTAACCGTCGGTGCGAGTTCGGCTGTGGCAGCGAGTGTCGGCCAAAATCAGATCTGCAGAGAACCGATGGCATATCACAACCAGAACCCCGAGATGGCAGAGAACGCTGGCAGCACGACAAGCCACTTGCATCCTTGTCAGTCCGTCACGACTTCGTGTGACGCGACGGCTACGTTTATCTCTGCCTCGACACGACGTTCCAGCGACGTTCTGTCTCCGTCACTTGAAAGGATGACCTCCTCGTCAGGAGCAAGAATTGACGAACAGCGTAGGCTATCCATTCTGCATCCGTCTTCGATATCCATAGCAAGCAGTTTATATTCGTCTTCCTCCAACGCCGAGATGGGGTTGGTCAGATCGAGCCCCGTTTCAACGTCTCCAAACTTTTCCAGCGGCTGCACCATCTCGGATGCTCTGACTTCGCTAGGAAATACAAAAGAAATTGTTGTCTGCTTTGACAATCTACAGCCTTCAACGTCTGCACTCACAAGAACGGATGTTGGGCGAAGTCCGATAAGCGTTGCTGTTGCTTCTGCTGCTAAATCGTTGCCGTTATCAAACTATCCCATGTCATGTCCGGCAAAGATGAGTTTGGACACATCGTGCGCCGTTGTCACGCAGACGGTCTCTACGTCTACCACGGTTGCCATGACGGTAAGCACGGCAGCCTCAGCGTCGCGACACTGCTCCCTGGTGACAGCAGCAGTCGAAGTTTCAGCATCACATAGCGGAAAAGAAGTCTCGTCATCCAATCTATGTTATCACGAAGAGTCGCGGACTTGGTCGAGTAAATTATCGACGGATAAAAGCATCGATTTTAAGGAATTTTCCAATGCTGGCACTCTGCCATCTGTGCACAGTTCAGTGCCCACTGAGACTCAGGCAGCCGGAGTCCAGCAGGTTAAAACAGAGCCGATGTTCGCATCCCCTCGCTGCAGGGTTCCCCGAGCTAAAAAGAAAAAGGTGAAGCTCAAGGGTGTCGTGGAATTTACGAAACCTGAAAGCGGTGTGACCTCTATCAAACTTGAAGATCCTGGCGAGATTGTTTGCGAGAGCCCCGTGATTGACAACAGCACACGCAAATCAGATATGTCTGCTCTCTTCGTCACAAAACTGGGTGAGGACTGCGTAACCAAGGGACAGTGCCTTGAAGATTCTGCTCTGACGAACCGCAACTTGCCTCTGCTGAAGGATCCATCCCTGAGCGATCCGGCGCCTTGTTTACAGAAAGCGGAAGTGGGTGACGTTAAGGAACATGTGGTGAAGTCGTTGGTGACAGTACCGTTTGGCTGGAAAAGGTTGAACAAAGATGGAAGAGTGGTTTACCATAGGTGAGCTGGTGTTTGGATTTGGATGATGTTTGTGTCTGGATTTATTTATTTAGAAATAAATACATATGTACATACGTATGTATGTGTACACACATGCACTTACACATGTACATGTGTACACTGTACATACGTACTTATGTACAATTGTACATATATACAGATGTACATGCATATGTACCTACATACACTTAAATGTATAAAAACATACATATAGCAGTACTGATGACTTCATTCTTGAGGTGTTAGTTTATAAATAAATGTCAGTATCTGATTACAATTAGAAACATACATGCAAACAGACATACATACATTGGGCTTGCTTTTTAACATTGCTCAGTAATCTGATATGCTATAAATATGTGATCAGGAATATTCGTAAAGGTACATATAGTTGTATGATGATGATGATGATGATGATGATGATGATGATGATGATGATGATGATGATGATGATGATGATGATGATGATGGTGATGATTGATGATGATGATGATGATGATGATGATGATGATGATGATGATGATGATGATGATGATGATTTATGATGATGATGATGATGATGATGATGATGATGGTGGTGGTGGTGGTGATGATGATGATGATTACGACGATTTCTACAGTGCTGTAACACGACACATGTCGTTACAAGGGCGGTTTGACAAGTTCAACGTGGCTCATTATAAGCCAGCTTGAAGTAGTGTGTCTTGAGTCTGGTATTAAATGACTCCAATGAAGTTGCAGAACATATTGAGGGTGGAATATTGTTCCAACATCTAGGTCCTGCCACGAAGAATGCATGATCTCTGAATGTATGTATGTATGTATATAAGTATGAATACAGGTGACCTTGCTTTACGTTTTTGGCAGGCAAGGAGTGCCGTTAAGGTTCTTAGAGAGTGTTCTAGTAGTACTTACCAATATGCATACACATGCATAGTTATATACACATGCATAGTTGCAAACACATGCATACTTGTGTACATGCACATACTTGCATACACATGCATACTTGCTTACACATGCATACTTGCATACATAAGCCATTGTAACTTTCTTACTTGTTTGAGCATCAGTTCTTTACACATAGATTTGTTCTTATGAACTACAAAATCACATTGGGCTCAGGCCCTTAGCCAGAAATACAGAGTTGCCTGTCCAAAAGCATTAGAAGTCGTGACTGCCCGACGCCATGAGCGTATGAAATAGCAACCGGCCGAAGTCCCGCTGCTGTACGAGTCCGACTGCAGTTCCCCTATGCTGTTTACAGAGCCTAATATCAACCCCTGCTCCTTAAAGAATGCTCACAGTGCCTCTAGAGAAGAACTGGATGGTGCTGGAGGAGAATCATGCACAATTTATGCCCGTCCAAAATAATTTTCACCTGTCCAAAGGACGGGTGGCTGCTAAGGGCGTGATTGGGATCGCATGGGCGGCACTTTTGCAGGGTTCTTAAACAGTGCTATGTTCCTGTCTTGCTACAGCCATATACTTCAATACATATATAAATACATACATACATACACTCATACATGCACACATGAATACATACATACATACATGATGCACACATCGTGCATAAAATGCACACAAAATACATACACTCACACACAGACATACATATGTATACACAATTACATACATGTGTATGGGTCGCTTGAGGCGCTGAGGATTCTCATCTTCCTGCGCCCCCAGCACTAAGGAAATGGCAAGGCAGCAAGAGGAGCGTCTATTCCGTGCTGTTTGCATGCACACATAAATACACACATAAATACATACATACATTATATACATACATACGTATGCACATGCATGCACATATAAATACACACATGCATAGTGCATGCATGCATGAATACATAAAGTTAAGTCTTTTCTGTCTGTGTCTATTCCAGTCCAACTGATGTTGAGCTGGACTCTCTGGAGCAGATCCGCCAGTACCTTCTCAAGGAGGGGACGTGCAAGTGCGGCCTGCAGTGTCCGCTCGTAGTGGAAAAGGTCTTCATATTTGATCTAGCGGCAGAGTCGCGCCACCTTTGCGCCGACGATGTCCGGTGTGACATGGACATGACGAATCTGTGCAACCACAAGCGGAAAATAGTTGCCATGGCAACGTTCCAGCATTCGGCCGGACTCCAGATGAATCTTATCGACGGGATGCAGTTTCGAGCATTGGCGTCTTCTTCAGGAGCCACGCCTCTGCGCTCTGCATCCGTTGGTGAGTTAAGATGCCAACAGATGAATGTTCTGTGCTAAAATGACATGCAATGCAGACATGCAAGGGAGCAACTGATTGCTAAGTAAATTAGAAAGAAACAGGTTGAAGGTATTGTTCTTCGTGCTAATGTTGGTTAGTTATACAGACGATTAATGTCATGTCATGTCATATCGCCGTTGTTGCTTTGCGAGGGTAGGCTGCAGGATTGGATCAAAATTGCCCAGCGTTTTCTATCCCACGCTGCTGCCATTTGGCTGGTTCCTGATAGCCCAATCCATCCTATAATGTTGTCAATCCGGCTATTCTTCTACGAAGCCCGTCATCAGGCTGCCTTGGATGTTGTCCCTCGGCTGCCTCATGATGTGTCCGAAGTAACGTACCTTGCGGATTCAGACGTGATTCAGCAGTTCACTCTTGGTTCTCGCCAGCGTGTATCCTTGTTCGGTGGTCATCTCTTTTGTCCAGGGAATTCTTGGTAACATTCTGACACACTTGTTCTCGAACGCCTAGATGCGTTTCTCTTCTTCTTTCCTTAGTGTCCGGGCCTCACATCCGAATGTTGCTGTTGGCCATATACCAATGCTCTCATCATCAGTAATTTGGCGTCATTACGTATTGACCTGTTCTTCCCTATTTTCTTCAATTTAACCATGACCGCCATCCCCATGGCCAACCGTGATGAACAATTTTGTTACGCCAAATGAGGCAGAAACAACAATAAAACGATATAGAATGAAAACAGCAAAAAGAAAAACACAGCATTAATTATAGTCCACAACAGATCAGCTCAATGTACACAAGTCATCAAAATTACTATATAATTACTATATACAGTTGAGTAATACAATGTAGCATCATGTTTATTCATGAATACCAAGGCAGTGCAATCATCATTATGGTAATTATCTGATAAGTAATTATCTAATGTTGTAAAAGTGCTGACAACGACTGGAGCTGAGTTGGAACATTATTGATCATTTAGTTACAGGAATCATGCACAAACAATCAATCAATCAATCAGCTTTCATTTATTGCTAATTATACAAGCTGTCAGAACGCAACTTGAACACACTAAATGGTTGCAGCCTTGTCACCTTGTGCTGTCAACTCTTGGAGCTCTGCGATCGTCATGATAAACATTCTCCATTGCTTCTTATTCGAAGTCAGGTCCCTTAGTTCTTCCAGGTTCATGCCAGTTACATCGTGAATCTCATCCATCCATTTCTTCCTTGGGCGACCCCGTCTTTTCTTCCCCTCACCACACACAGGCCAGCATCATTTCCTTTTCTAACCCATCAGATCGCATAACATGACCAAAGAATCCTAGCTTCGATCTTGTCGCCTTTTGTTTTAACGACTCTTCATTCTCAACACCAATCTTCACTCGTGTTGATTCGTTCGTCCTTTTCTCTGTCCATGATATTCTCAACATCTTTCTCCATATCCACATTTCACATGCGTTGACCTTTTTCTCCATGCTCTTTGTCATTGTCCACGACTCACAACCATACAGTACCGTTGGAAAGATTAGAGCTCTCACAAGCCTTTTTTTGTATCTATGTCCACATGCTTGTCCTTCCATATCTTTTCCAGTCCAATCATTGCAGCTTTCCCAATCGCAATCCTTCATTTTATTTCTGTATCACATTTTCCTTCTTTTTCAACCAATGATCCCAGGAAAGTGAAGCTTTTTACCACCTCTATTTCTTCTCCGTCTATCTCAAAAGTATCCCATTCTGCTGTTGTCATGACTTTTGTCTTCTTTATGTTGAAGTATAAGCCAGCTTTTTTACTTTCTCTCCTCACCCTTCTTATTAATTCTATCAGCTCATCTTTTCTTTTTGCCATTAGTGTTGTATCATCCGCATATCTAAGATTATAAAAGGATTAGATGAGTGGTATAAAGGTAAGGTATAAGTAATCAATATATATTTTTATATAAAATTCTAGGTATAAAGTTTCAGTCATTCTTGCAAGGGAGTGAAAAGTACTTTGAATACTTTGAGTTTTAGACTGTTGAATTGAGTTGAATCGAAAGTAGTGAATGCACACATACATACAAAGCAGAGATGTTCCAGACCTGACAACATGAAACCAGAATCAAACGGAATGGCTTCCAAGTGCGTGCTTTACTTAGTTAGTTGGATAACTTACGAACTTCATTGAGAACCTAGTTACACTAAAACTGTCAGTACATTGAATTGAATGAAACATACTGAATGGAATCAAGTTCATTTGAATTGAGACAATTCTATTGATCAGAGTTGTAGTTTGAGTCTTGTTTAAGCCACTTTCAATACTGAGTGCTGCTTGTTTTGTTAGCCTCTTATACGACTGTGTTTATGTCCAGGGTTCGAAGGAAGGACTGCACTCAGTTCAACCGTTGGCCAGTCATCAGACGCCTTCGCCGGAAAGTTCTCTAACGCCGGTTCGGAGTCACTGGCAACATCCAGCCAGAAGATTCAGCAGGGATGTTTTCCAGGAAACACGAGTGCTTTTGGGAGGAATCCAGTCAGAGCTGATGGTCGAGGCGTTGACGAGGAGGGCTTCTGTGCGATGGAATCCAACAAATGGCCAACGATGTTGAGTCCTGGTGGAGTGGCGCATGGTACGAAGGCAATGCCGATGATGGAAAATTCTGGAATGCCTGTAAACAGTTCTTACCTGTCACGTAACTGTGGACTTCAGGCAGGTGCCCCTCGTGGGACTATGGAACACCAACACCTTGATTTGTCAATGACCCCACCGCGTCACGGTAACCCGAATCAACATCCAGGCGGCTTCCTGATGGAGTCGCCGGGATATCGTGTTATGCAGAACGTGGGACCTCAGCACGGGCCTTCAGGATACAGTCCAAGCAGGCCGATGTGGCCACCCTACGAAGAGACTCGTTTCCCATCATCGCCGTATGGCCGTCCGGGAATGTACGGACCGCAGCTGCAGTCGAAGTTTCGTGGCAGTGGTGAGATGATGTGGCCTTTTCGCCAGCCTGTGCATGGGGGAAGAGTCGGACCTCACATGACACAGCCCTTCAACAGTGGCTACCCCATGATGCCAGAGGAGCAGAGCGACATGTTGGGTGGACGTAATTACGACGTCGACAGTCATGCGTCTTTCGGTTCGGCGTCCGAGCTGTGGGGACAGTCGACCACCGTAGCGTCTGGCGCAAAATCCGTTCGCAAGGCTCGAAAGAAGGCATCGAAAAAGGAGAAGCCTTACAGCAGCATTCTGGAGAAGAGCATGCCTTGTCCGAACATTGACGTCCGCCAGATCATCCAGGAGCAACAGGAAAGAATTCAGGTCGAGGCATCTGCCAACACCGGCTGCCAGCTCTCCACCGGTCCAGGCACAGATCATCTGACAACGTTTCTAGCACAGCAGACGGTTCTGGTTAACCGCTCACTTCCAGGTAACCTCGGTTGTGCATCACCGGCGGATGACAGCGATGCGACGCAGTCTGTTTCGACAATCTATGGCAGTGTGGACGACGTGGCCAGCTGTCAGACACCGTCTGGCTCTTCCCCGCTAGTCGATAATTCGTCAGTTTCATTCAGTGTCACGCCTTCAACATCATGTCAGACAGAGAAGAAATCCTGTGAAGAGGGGGAACCCAAGGCACGAACGTTCTCATTGTCTGCCGAAACCAGCATGGATTCAGTCTCCCACGGTAGCGTTTTTTCCAGCTGCCAGCTGATAGGTACGGAAAACGTATCGCTGAGCTCTGAGCAGTCCGCTGTTTTGGCCTCACCAGCTGGGGAACCAGGTTCTTCTGAGCAGCAGCCGAACGTGGCAACGTGTGTGGGAGTTGCTGGTCGCGGTTTTGCTCAGTCTGTGGCCGAAAGTACTCTTAACAACGTCGATCGATGTGTCGTCTCTTCATTTTGTTCTTCCTCGGATCAAAGCAATGTTCATCTCGGATCAGGCATGCCTTCCTTTCAGCTGCGTCCAACATTGATGCCAGGATCGGCCACTCAGTGCAGTATTAGTAATGTCTCTGATCGAGGTCTCTTGACACATCAGCCGCCTATGTTTTCTTTCAATCCTAATTCCTCGCATGCAGGTTTTCCTCCCAGCTGGTCCTCCTCAAACCCTGTACATTCCAGAAACCAGTTCTATTTTCCCCCCAGAAACGCGGTACCCTATGCCGGCGCCGCACCTGGCGGAACAAACCGAAACATGTTGCTTCTCGGTCCCCCAGAGTCGTTAAGTTCGTGCAGATCCGAGCATTATATGGCACATCATGCATCTGGTGTTGACGTTGGTTTAGTTCCAGATAACCACACTGTGATTAAGCCAGCACCTTCCAGTCTTTCTTTAGGTGCTGGGAGCCAGATAACCGAACCGTTTGCTCATGTTCCGTTTGACACAGCTGTTGGTGGTGTGCCTATGCATCAGCGATGTCCCGCTGTGAGCCAGGAGTCGAGATTCTTGGAAGAGCCAGGGTCTGGCTGCTTGGCAAAAGAGCAGTCGCCGATCACCCTTGTGCAGAACATGGTCTCTGGTCTGGTCACGACCCAGAACACGTTGGCAATGGTCACCTCCATGATCATCAGTCGCTCCGACACGTCCCGACGCCGCAAATCGGGCACCTACACCGATCCCACCACAAGGAAATCATTTTCGCAAAGCATCGCAACAGCTGCTGTTCCCATTACATTGAACGTCTGCACGGACATTGCAGTGAGCTTAAGTGGATCTTCCGAATCCCAGACATCGACAGCCGCATGCAGTTCTCCCCTTAGGGCTGAACCTTCATGCTCCAAAAACACCTACTCAGAAATGGTAAACCAGAGCCCAGTGAGCTCAACAAGCATGCCTTCAGTGGCTGAAGCTTCTGTTGTTTCAGGGTTTCATGGCATCTCCCAGGAACAGGTTGCCATGGCAGCCGCCACAGCCGTTACCACCGTTACCCAGGTAATTCCGACAGCCGGGATACAACCGTCGTTCGGTCCAATCGTTCAGGTACTTAATCCCGTAAATATTACCCTTCCGGGAACATCGATCCTGCTCAACGACCAGATGAATGTGCTTGCTTTCAGTGGACAAGATCAAGCGATACTTCAGCAGGGGCTGACCATGCCTGGTGTGGGTCAACTGCACATCACGCCCCACCAGCCACAGGGCCAGATGGTCGTCTTCCCCACCGGTCAGGGCACTGCCATGGTTGCCATCCAGCCTTCGCAGTCGACGCTTGTTACGGACTTTGCGGTAGAGGAGGGCAGTCACGCTGGCGGGCGTGGTATGGTGGAAGAGGAAGAGGCAGGAGTCGTAGAGGAAGGAGATGAAGGGGAGCAGATGGAAGCCGACGAGATGATGCGGACGACAGGAACTCAGACAAGCACTCCTGCTTCCAGCTTCTCCAACTGCAACTCTCTTGACTCCGGTGAGAATGAGCTGGAAGCGACGGAGGTGCTCTGTCCGGACCAGAGCGTCTCAAGCAGTACAAAGGAGGACGCCGGTGTCCCAGCGACAAAGGACGGAGCTGGGATCAGACGAGCCACCCGGAAAGCAACACAGCCGATGATGGCCAGCATCCTGCAGCAGCAGGGGCCAATGTCAACGGCACAGGTGGTTGTGATGCCATCTGTTCAGCAGCAGCCATTCGTCCTGCCGCAGGGAGTGGCATTTGCCGGTGCCCTTGGTGGACAGGGCTACCTGCAGCTCCAACAGCCGGTCGATTTTGGATTCAGTTCCAGCCAGGTGGGTCTGATTCATTTCGGACAGATCACAGCCGCAGGGGGGCTGATACCGACGTCAGCCCTGGTTGGGGCGATGTCTGTGGCCGGTGGAGGTGTGGTGTCTGCATTGGACCGTGTCATGGCACCCGACCTGCCAGTCTGCACCCCGAATCTGCCAGTAAAGTCTGATCCAAGTCCGGCACAGGCGTTCGGTGCTGCAGAAATACTCCACCTCATGTCCCCAAGCATGCCTCATGGGCCAATCCTTGTCCAGAACATGCCGACCTTTGCGCCATTCGCTGGGACTCTTCTTCCTGTTGTGCCCCAGGCTGCCCTGGGCACAGCAATCTGCAACATCGGTGGGGCACAGACAATCTTCGCGGTCAGCCAGGGATCTCTTGGGATCGTTACCTCCGTCGCGTCCGCTCTGCAGCATACCATGCCCGATCGGATGTTTGGCGATGCGATGCCCGAGGCACCAGACAGCACCGTGGATTCGGAGGATGCAATTTCGTCCAATGTGGTCGACACAGATTCTGTTGTCACTTCGACGGATTCTCACCGAACGACTTTCATTTCGACGGAGATGTGTGGTTCAAGAGATCGTCCGAGGAGCACGAACTCGCTGTGTCAGACACGACCATCGACTGCTGTTGTCGACGTTGCGGCAGAAGAAACTCAGGACGTCAAAGATGAAAATTCGGAAACACCAAAGGAATCGCCTGAGTTTACAAGACAAACCGAATCGCATTCTCCGACAACCATGCAGCAGCAAGTTCCAGATGATGGGACAAGCCGAGAGAGCGAATCAACCCAGAACTCAAAGGACAGTCCACTTGTGCAGGCCGGACCCTCGTTTGGCTTCTCAGGCGAACAGTTAAAAGGCACATCTACGATGAAACTGGTGCGACATCGGAAAACTAAGAAAATGAAGCGCAAGCGGCACCTACCATCATTTTCTAGCCACTCCAGTACCATTTTGGTGGCACCATCGAAACTGGAGTTACAGGATACAGCCAAGATGTCGAGCGAATTTGAGAAAGGTGCCTCACCTGGAAGTTCGGCCGGAGTCGAGAGCGGTGATAATGCAATCGTTGCCTCGAAAAGAGAGGCTGAGTCGAACAAAGACGATTCATCGACAGATGTCATATCAAAGTCGGGAAGTTCGATGCAGACTGGCTTTGTTGCCACTTCGGCCGAATGTCACGTCACGACTTCACTTTCCTGCGACTCTGGCGACTCTTCGACGTGTAACACGGAGAAACCGAGCTACAATCGAGCCAGCCGACTCCGTACGAAGATCGAACGAGCACGGAGCGAGCATCTGAGCTTCCCAAAAGGTCGGCACACCCTGAAACGTGCTCATGAGGATGAAATTTCCAAAGATGAGCGACGAGTGGCGGGTCAGTTACTGTGTGGTTCTCTTGTGTATACAGAATTTTGTATCATTTAGAGCTTATGTATGTATGTATGTATGTATATTCATTTATTCGAGAAAATATGTCACGCTGTCATAACACAGCAGGTAACAATGAAACTGAAGAATGGCTGTTACAGCGTTAGCAATGAGTATCAACTTAGATCATATGTCAATCGCTAGGGAGGATGTCATTGGAATCGGGTAGTTAGGTACGTCTTTTAAATAGCTAGCAAATGTTTTTACGTGAACTTTGAAATAAACGAAAATTCTGCTCTTTTGGTTTGAACTTCAAACTGCATGATGAAGCATGGTAGCTGAATGGAAAGAGAGCCTGGTCTGTAACGCAGTGAGTATGGGTCAATTCTCCACTCAGACAGTCACTATGTAAAGACCTGGAGCAAGTCCTTCAATTGCGATTGGTCAGCACCATCGAATTTCTGTCATATGGTGCACTTCTGAACTTTGGAAGGGTGGCAGTATCAAATGCAGTTGTATTGATATTACCGGTATTTGAAATACAATTTTACTTTAATTAATCTTATCTTACCGTACATTACCCAAGTTCGCTCCACCATACCAATACCTCACCTGAATCGTTACCTTGCCTTACCTATTCTCACCACACTTAACCTTTCCATATCATATATTACTGTACCTTATCTTGACCACTAATATTACCTCGTGTTGACATACCATACCTAACATTGATTTACCTTACCACTTCAGATGATGCTGACTCAACGACCAGTCTTCCGAGCATAAATTACCCACGTTCGTTCAACGTTGGGGACTTGGTCTGGGGACCGGCGAGGGGGTTTCCGTCGTGGCCCGGGAAGCTCGTCCCGGAAACAGAAGTACGAGGCAACCCAAAAACGGAGAATGGAAAGGTACTGAAATCTGTCTCCTTCCATAAGATGGCAGGAGCCTTTGTAAGGTAAGGTAGGATGAGGTGAAGTACTGGTAAGGTAAGGTGCATCATAAGTTAAGGTGAGGTGAGTTATGGAGAAATAAGGTATGGTAAATGAAGGCAAGTTGGCGTAACCCAGAAGGCAAGGTAAAGTGAAATAAGGTAAGGTTAGCTGAGGGATACAATAATTTAAGGAAGATAAGGTAGAAAAGGTAAAGAGAAGATAAGGTTGAAAAGGTAGAGGTAAATTAAGGTAGAAAAGGTAACTTAAGGTAGAAAAGGTAGAGAAGATGAGATTGAAAAGGTAGAGGTAAATTAAGGTAGAAAAGGTGACTTAAGGTAGAAAAGGTAAAGAGAAGATAAGGTAGAAAAGGTAGAGGTAAATTAAGGTAGAAAAGGTGACTTAAGGTAGAAAAGGTAAAGAGAAGATAAGGTAGAAAAGGTAAATTAAGGTAGAAAAGGTAAAGATAAGATAAGGTTGAAAAGGTAAACTGAAGATCAGATAAGGTTGAAAAGGTTAACTGAGATAAGGTAAGGTTACTTGACAGACAAGATAATGTAAGGAAGATAAAGTTGAAGGTAAGGTTTTGCAAATGAGGTAAGAGTCGGCATTTGAGACGAGGTGTTCTTGTGAGACAGATTTGGGTGAAATGGTTCGGCGATCACACGTTCACTCAGGCAGAACCAGACCAGCTCAAGACGCTTTCCGAGGGCCTTGAAACGCATCACAACGCTCGCAAGAAGCACAGGAAGTGAGTTCTTACCACACTTTAATCTTATCTAGCTAATCTAATCAATCTAATCTAATCTAATCTGCAGATGTCTTTAGCACCATTGTCATATGATACACATTTACACAGTGACTGTGGCTAATGTGGTTCAAGAAGTGCTAAAGGCACTATATAAAATATCTAGATGCATATATACATGTAGGTGCACGAAAGGTGCTACATAAGTATCTCGGTGCCTACATGGAGCTATATAAATGTCTTGTTACATTACATATAGATGTATGAATACGGGGAGGTTTGAAACCAGGTGCTGGGTAAGCGTGTTGCCCTCTTGAGCTCAAAGCGCTTGTGAGAATTGTGTGCAAAGTCCTCTGTTGGAAGTCTGTCAAAGCAAGGACTGCCTGAATGTTTCAGGAGCTTAGGAATTACATCCGAAACCGTGGTCATCCGTCCTGGTCCTGGCTTAGGGAAGGTACCGCAGAAAGCAGTCACATTGAAGCACTGACAGGCATTGAAAGATACTGCTTTAGAGGCCACCACTGATGACACCGGTGCTATAGAAGTTGCTATAGTAATAATAATCATAAGGGAATAATATCGGAATACATGAATACATGTAATAATAATAATGGGAATGATAATAATATAGAAGTTTCTAATGAATAATAATAATCAGTGAGCTGATAGGTTAGAGCGCTCGCAGAGAGTACGGGTTCAAGCCTCCTTCTGTGAAACAGTTACCATGTAGGGACCTTGAGCAAGTCCTTAACTCACCATTGCTCAGCACCATCGATTGATGCTTGGTCATTAGGTAGTGGTGCTCGGTGTTTTAGTTGTCAAAAGAGCTAGGGTCGAAAATTTTGCAGATAACCAAAGTACATGAACTCAGGTCAAAAACCTAATGTTGTTAATATGTTGCACACTAAGCAACTGACAATTTGTAAATTAAAATGATCACACATCTAAATAGGTGTGTGCAAAAAATAACATAAAACATAATTTACAGGGCTCTTTCACTTCAGTTTAGAAAAATGTGAACTCAATCTTTTCAGTTACTTGTTCTGGGGGGGGGGGGGGGTTAGAAGAGCTTAGGGGTTGAACCCCCTCCAACAACTAAAACGTTGGTTGGTGGTGCTTAATAAATTGCATGACTCTGCATTGCACTGGGCATTTGCTGATTCAGGGGCCGAAGGATGAATGCCAACCTGGAGGCAGCAATCCAGGAGGCAATGGACGAGCTCGATCGACAGATGGCCGAGCAGAGCAAGCAGAATTTCGGCTCGAGCACACCATCTGACAAGGGCACACCGGCAAAGCAGTGGAGTTCAAAAAGGACCAAGAAATGACCCAGAGCAAAGGCACTGGTTAACTCGCTTTTCCCTTCTTCCGCAGGATGCGACATGGTGAGCAACACGTATCGAGTCAGATAAAACACACGAGACTCCCTCCCATGTGGAGAGATTGTTCTCCCCGACAGGTTGAGGTCTGTATTGGGTTGGTTAGTCGATCTGCTCGCAAGCCCTTGCTCAGCTGGATTCTCTGCATCCCATCGTGTGAAATCTAGACACGTCGATGCATGGAGGTGTTCGCGTTTTCTTGCGAGCTCTGTTGATATCCTGTTCTGAGTCATATTTTTAAACACGTTTGTCATAAAACAACGTGCATGTTTTCAAGATGTCTTTGTTTTTGCAGTGCTTGTTTCTGTGCAACAAACCTGTTCCATTTTTTGAAACAGAGTGACGCATATCAATCGAAACAACCCTGAAACCTTTTTGTTTGTGTTATTTTGCGAAAGCATTAGGTTTTCTTTTGTAATGAGTTGACCTAGGCCAGTTGAACTAGAATGTTATTAGTAATTACCATGGTAATTGTATTCGTAATAATGCATTATTACATAGGGATGTTGAAGCCACAGTTTGTTTTTCCAAGTCTTCGAGTGTCACCAAGTGCTGTTAGTATTAATGTTCTGATACAGGCAACTGTGTTTTTGGGAGTGACAGAGTTGAAGTATTCATTTTAAATTGTTGGGCGTTGAAAAACAATGGTTGATTTTTTTTAAATATTTAATTATTATTAATTGGTTACTTTAGGTAATCTAATTGCAATTCTGAGTTCTTGTGTATCTTCATCATTGCATTTGAAAAACTATCTGTGAAGTCCTGTAATTCCAAAACACATTTATTGCATGGATGACATCGTGGACATAACTTTTCAGCATGACATGGAATGATAATGAGTCTTAAGGCATTTAATATCAGTCCACCGAGAAAAGAAGGTCTGAATGTGAAGAAATTCTGTTGTGGTATGAAGAAGTGCTTGAAGTACACGTATTTTGGTCTGTGATGTGAGCAGTCATAAATATGACAGTATGTATGATGGAAGGAAGCATGTTGGTGATATTGCGGCTGCTTTGCACAAGTTTGAATTTGCCAAGTCTTAAGTTATATAATGTAATTTTAATTGTAAACCACGATGACTTGTGTCACTGCTACTTGTAATATTGTACCTTAATTACTACTACATGTAGTCATGTAAAATTATTTTTTCAGGATTTTGTTATATTATGAATGGGTTTATAACAAGAATGATTAGTGCTGCAACTATCTGTAGCACTACGGATCTTTAGCAAAACAATCCATTAATTTCTTGCTTTGAACTTTGTCAGGTCTTCTGAGGACTTTCTGAAAGGTGCTATATAAATGTGCATATTTATATAGCGCCTTTCAGATAGGTAAATGAGATGAAAGATGCCACGTTGAGATTGGGAAGAAACTGTTTGTATATGCCAGTGATTGTGATCATGTCTCGTTATCAGCCATTTGATCTGAAATTTGGCAGAATCTTTTGACTGACTTCTATCTGCCAGAATACTTCCGAGAACTGTAAATACATTGAAAAGATGCTAAATAAACTGCTAAATTATTCAAGGTTCAGAGAACCAAAGTGCAAGAGTGTGAATTAGTTTGAACAAAACACCGCTAAGAGATTTAAATGGCCAGCTGTTGTAATTAAAAATTCTTACAGCACCACTTCACAGCCTGCCTGTTGTGAAAGATCAGTTGATAATTTACTGTATAAAAGCAATCTGTTTAAAAATTTTGAAAGCAAGTCTTGCATACTGACAAAACAAACAGCAGAGGATGGATCGGAGATTTGATTTCACCTAAATGAACGTTTGACGTAATTCTTCCGTAAACTCATTGGAATCGGTTTTACAGAATCCGTCCTAACATTTGCAACGCATTGCAGCAACTCGTGTTGCTGATGCAACAGGGACTTGCGTCTTAATGTTGCAGCTACTTGTGTTGTTTTGTGATGCATCGCATTATGTTTCTGTATGGCTAACCGTGGAAACTGTTGGCCTGTACGCTCGAGAGGCAGAAAGACGATATAATCAAACCACTACCGGATTTACCAGCTCAAACGTTGGAAAGTGACTGGTGATGGACACTGCCTTGAAGAACATGCTGCCAATGGATAATACATATGTATATATGTAAATTGTAACAGTATGTTAGTGTTTCTCAAGAACCTTGCAGAGGCACATTGCATGTGTACATGCATATTTATACACACACATGTATATGATATATATACTATATGTATGCATTATTTGTGTATGATATACGTTATGGTATATCCGTTGATTTTTAGGATTTTAGTTTGTAAACATGTGAATTAAATGTGTACAGTGCAGAATTCTGTTGAATAATTTTGGCTAAAAATGACGATGGCAAGTTTATTCCTCTCTTAGCCGCCGCTGTTTGAATGTTTTGCTCTGCTGTAAATTAAACCGTTTAACACGAAACCTGCTTCCAATGCATGCGCTGTATAGCAAATGTTGCACTGATGATTTGAAAATCAGAAGCGTCTTCTGAACGACTGTGCTACATTGGACGCAAAAAACGGTGTAAATATTATTCGTTTGTTGGTCAGTCACAGATGTTTTGTGGCTGAAATTCACCAAATGTATGCAATTGAATAAAAGAAAACTTGTAAACAAAATAGTTTTGTTGTGGTTCTTGCTTACAAAGCTGCTGGTATGGTAAAGTTAACTTATTTGTTATGGCACCACAGAAGTTGTCTGAAAAACACAAACTAGGGAATTTTAAGAAAAATTTGATTTAATAGAAATTTAATTATTAAAGGACACAAACCTACAGTCCTCCACTACATCTTCACGAAAATATTCAGTTAAATAAGCAGTCGCCGAACTACTCGTATATGTATTTTAATAGGGAAAGGATGTTGATGATTCATTGTTTGAAAAGGGGAAGCAGTGTTGGCAATTGCGTTCAAGACATTGTTCATCACGTCATCTGCTACAGTTTCTTCTCCTGGCGATATATTCTCCCATCTTTAAACTGGTGTCACGGATGAAGAAATCAAAGACAAAGCCTCTAGGAACCACTGCAATAAAAACAATGTCATGATTTTAAAATGAAATGAACAAAACATCAATTGATCACCAACAGTTTGACAACAATGCAATCACATATGTTTTAGTCTCCACGCTTTTGATGACGTCGAGAATAAAAAAACTTCAGTGTAAATGTAATTCTAAGTCTATGAGATTTCTCAATACTCGTTTGCAGTCTAGAACCAGTGTTAATGGGTATTGTGGACAAATATCATTGGGTACCGTATCATAGACAAAACTCAATTAGGTATTGTAGACAAAACTCAAAAGAACCAAGTTTCCCTGCTATTTGGAGTAGCCCTATTACAAATCAAACTGCACATCTTTTGTAGGTTGCAATTATGCCATGGTAATATTATCAATCATACTGCTGAAATCTCCAAGGATTGAAAGAACACTTTGTGTCTGAATCTGAGACAAATACAATTACATCCCTTGAGAACATGATTCATTGTAAAATAAATACCCTAAAGGCGGTAACAATTTTTTTTACCAAACCAATATTTCAGCCTCCACATTCACATGGCAACACAGGGGACTGTCCCAGGATCTACTCTCAAAACTAATTCAGTTTCAGTGCATGGCCTCAAGGGCAGTTTTGTAGTAATTTGACCCCACTCTGAGTCTGACTGTGGGGGTCAAGCCATTGGATTGGTACTGAGACTGTTCAGGGGAGGCTTACCTCATACATTTTGAAAGCAAAAAGGTCATTTAAAACCATCAATAACCATGGTTCAGCATCCGCAAGTGTCCAATGCCTCTGACAATGTCTCTCCACTCCATTGTGTCCAGTGCTCAGCTTCTGGAGACTTACTCCACACCATTCTTCAATGTCACCTGTCCATTCCCTGTGAAGGTTTCCTCTTTTCTTTGTGCCTTCCATTATTCAAAAAAAAAGTTTTAATTTTTCTGTCCTTCATTGTGCAGATATGTCCAAACAGTCCTAGCTTTCTCTGGATAACTTTTTCCATGAGATTTTCGGTCAGACTGATTCTTCTGTATAATTCCTCATTGCCGATATTCTGCATCCACCTTATTCTGAGGATCTGTAAACGGAAGCACCTTTGTTCGAATGCTAACACCTCCTGTGAATCCTTTGTTAGCACATATGTTTCGCATCCCTATATCATGCTACTGAACAAGTCTTTAATACACTCAATTTAGTCTTCATACTAATTGCCTTACATTTCCAATTTTATCCATGGCTTTCAGCACAGCTTTTCCTTTGGCTATCCATATTTTTATTTAAAACATGGTAAAAATAAAATGGTCATTAAAAAGCTGTAAAACCAAGAAGTCACAAAAAACTGGATCTACAGAAATGAAAAGGGTAATCTCGTGAAAAAGGCGACCAACTGAAAAAACAGTCATCAAGAAATATAACCGAATGTCTCCAGCAGATTATCATTTTAACTGCAGTTTCATCTGAAAGGACCATCAACAGACACCATGTTCAACATGATAATGGTGCTAGAGAAATCATGAGATTATGTTAGATGTAGTCTTATCCCTCTTCATAAACTTCTTCAGTCTTCTGGGACATGTTAGCCGATTGGTTAAAGCGCTTGCATTCTAATGCAGAGAGTACAGGTTCGATCCTCCCCTGAGACAGTCACTGTGTAGGGACCTTGAGCAAGTCCTTCACTCACAATTGCACGATTGATGCTGGACTATTATATAGTGGAGCTTAATAAATGCATAATCATAATAATTATTCTACTGTATTGTCAGCACATTTGAGGTATACCATAAACAAGAAATTTATTGAGTTTTTACTACACGCATGTATGCACTGAACATCATGCTCGGACAGCATTACACGATGATCCTGAACATGTTAGACTTACACGATGATGTTGTTGATTGGAATGTGGATCAGTTTGACGAAGAAACCGATGAAACCCATTATTGCAAATCCTATCGCAGTCGCCACAGCAATCTTCTGAAACTCTAAAACCAGAACATCACAATTAAGTTAGAGCTTAAAATAATTTGACAAGCACCACAACTGTGGCCAGTCTTCTCCCTCTCTCACAGCGTGTGGTCAATGTATCGATCTTTTAGACGAGTTCACAGGAAGACGATAGTCAAACAGAAATCTTGAAACATTACTGGACAAACTGGATTTCAGTGCTTAATCTTTCACTTAAATCTAAACCTCCACATTCTAAATGGTTCCCAATATCATGCAATATCTTTTACAACACTACAAACAGAACTCCTTAAGATTACCTCACAACCATAAAATGCATAATAATTCAGTATTTAAATTTACCTTTACGATCTGGCTTTGTGCATCGTTTTACAAGCCGAATTGAATCCTTGGCGAACTGCTTTGCAGGTTCAACATACTGCATAATCACGTCCATTCTGAAGTCCTGTAATTAATCAGAGTTTATACGGAGCAATATTTCGAAGTCTACAGAATTGTAACATAATTGAACATTTGTTAGAATTACAAATCTATGACAGTAAGGCCGATTTAAACAGCTTAAACTGAGCAAATAGTTATTAAGCTGAGCAAGTTAAAATTCACTTTAAACACAAAATCAGCTTGTTGAAATAGTTTGAGTTGTGCAGTTATTGCTTTTGACTACGCAGCATGAGCCACATTTACACTGGATGCAAATTTCTGTTTAACTTGTTTCATTGCTTTCACTCTTGAGGCCCATTAATAAACTGGCACGTAATAAAATACTGATAAATAAAATTAATACAAATAATAAACATAATCGAGACCACTGAGTTAAAATATTTTTGCAACAGCTGCTGTCATTTCGCTTGTACACGTCAGCGTTTAGATTTACAGACAAAACCATCTCAAACATATAACACTCTAAAATATACCTAAACTTAGCAAACAAGTGAATAAAAGACATTTCAGTGTATTAAACTGCCTAAGATTAGACTGGAATAAATGATCAAATTACCTAATGTAAACAATTATAGCAAAATTCAACGCTCCTAAACGTTTCAGCTTCCAACTCTTGTTCCAACTTTGATGCCGTCAAAGCATAGCTCATCATAGATACCACACTCCTCAGATTTCCGCTCAATGCGATACTAGCGTCACCATGTAGTCAACGGTGGTATATATATATATATATATATATATATATATATATATATATATATATATATATATATATATATATATATATATATATATATATATATATATATATATATATATATATATATATATATATATATATATATATATATATATATATATATATATATATATATATATATATATATATATATATATATATTCGTTTATTGAGAATCGTAATCGTAATCTCCGGATTTCTACAGCTAAGCGCCCAAAAAAGCGAAGTCGCGGGAACCAGCTTATTCACAGGAGAAGAAAAGACAATCTGACAGAAACGCAGAAATGCTTACATGAGTGATAATGGATAATTAATTAAAGTTCATTAGAATATTTTAGAATAAACTAGTAAATATTTTTATATAATGATCTGGGAATAAATTGAGAGTTGTCCTTGGGTGGGAGAGTATGGTTGTGTGCTCTTGGTCTTAGTTGGCGAAAGGAGAGGAGTCGGAGTGGAGGTAGGAGTTGGTGACGTAGGCCTACATGCTAAAGGGTTGTGTAATATGGAGAAAAGGAGTTTCGCATCGGCTATATTGGCAAGTTCAGAGACTGTTGGAAAGGAAACGATTATTCTAGGTAACCTAGGCGTTTGGCTCTTTTAAAGAGTTTTTCCAGGCGTTCTTTATCGGAAGCCAGGGTAAGATCCCACCAGGATGGGGAGGCATATAGTAGTTTAGCAACGGTAGTGGCTTTGGTTACATTATGGATGGATGAGGAAGAAAGGCCATGGGTTTTGAGTTTTCTGATCGCATAGAAAGAGAAAGAGCAGGTTGCTGTGAAGTGGTCTATATGGGTTATGAGTTTGAGATTATCCTGAAGGATGACACCCAGTATCTTCAAAGTTTTAACTCGGGTAATATTAGGTAATGGAGGAGGAGGGTCGAATTGGCAGGCCCGGTTCGTCCATATGGGCAAGTGGGCAGCCGCCCAGGGCCGCCGATTTTCAGGGGCCGCCAATTTTCCAATTTTCTTAAAAATATTTACTATTATTTTTTGTAAAAAGAGGTGAATGACTAAAAAAAAGGTCATCAACTTTTTTGTGCTAAGGGCCGCCGATTTGCCGATTTGCCCAGGGCCGCCAAATGTCTTGAGCCGGGCCTGCGAATTGGTGTCGAGGTCGGAAAATGATCATTTGTTTAGATTTAGAGCTATTTAAGGTAAGGTTATTGGCAAAAGCCCAGGTAGAGATTAAATGCAGTTCAGATGGAATAGTATGAGCTTGAGAGGATAGAAAGGAGGTAGGTGTCATCTGCAAATTTGAACATAAGATTTAGAGGCTGAAAAGGGTGCAGGTCTGAACCAGTAATGGAGAAGTTGGTGGGTCCTAAGACTGAGCCTTGAACTATACTAGCATTGATTAGGAGGAGAGATGAAGAGTGACCTTTGAATATAGTGAGGTGTGAGCGTTCAAGATGATACTCAACTAGCCAGTTACAGATTTGGTCTGGGATATCAAGAGTGGAGATTTTGTCAAATAGGGCAGAGTGCTTAACAGAGTCAAATGCCTTGGAGAAGTCAAGGGAGATTATTGAGACATATTCGTTGGTTTTAACGAGGAGTTTCGTATGATGTATGATAGATATTATGGCTGCTGGTCAACGATATTTAAGGCAGTATGCTTTATTTGCTATCATCATCATCATCATCATCATCATCATCATCATCATCATCATCATCATCATCATCATCATCATCATCATCATCATCATCATCATCATCATCATCATCATCATCGTCATCAGTTCCTGACGCAAGCCATTTGGCGGCGATGGGTACGAGTGAAGGTTCTTCATTGTCCTCCGTCGAGTAATAGGCCTACTTACATCAGCGCCGAAGACCTGTAAACTGGATCCGCTCCCATCGTTCATCCTGCAAGAGACCCTCGATGTCTTCCTACCGCTCCTTACGGTTCTGTGTAATCGCTCCCTCCAAGAGGGAGTTCTTGCTGCTAGCCAAAGAGGTCCATCCTGGTTCCGGTGCTTAAAGCAGATGGACTCGACGCTAATGAGCCAACCAATTTTAGGCCATAGCAAATGTTTCATTCCTGTCTAAAATAATTGAAAAGATTGTTGCCGCACAGATCATGTGCTACCTAGACAAAAATGGCCTTCTCCTCCCTTTCCAGTCGGGTTTCCGTGAGGACCATTCCACATAAACCTTGTTAGTCCGCCTCCTATCTGACATATATGGAGCCATTGACCAGGTCACTCTCCCTGCGCTGTTTGATGTGAGTGCCGCTTTCGACACTGTTGATCACTACATCTTCCTGCAGCGCCTATCCATTTCCTTTTGTTTCTCTGGTAATGTTCTTGATTGGCTTACCTCATTTCTGCAAGACCGCTCCTTCAGGGTGGCCCACGGATCCACTAGGTCCCCTTGGGTCCCTGCTCCATTTGGCCTGCCTCAGGGCTCTGTTCTTGGCCCCCTTCTTTACATAATCTACACTGCCGACCTGGGGTCCTTGTTGGCGGATAGGTCGACAATTCTTAGCCAGTCCTATGCTGACGACCTGCCAAGCCTATGTACACTGCCCGGCTGTCCGCTAGCCCCCGGCGCCGCCGCCATCCTCCGCCGCCGCTAAACCCTCAAGTCGAAACCAGTCGCTAAGCTATCGATTGCTATAGCGACTTCGCTCACTTAATATTTTGCTTGTTGTTTTAATCGCGGTTTCCAAGTTTCGATTTGACGATAACATCAGCAGCAGGACATGAGCAACACTTACAATACAATACAATATTCGTTTGTTGAGGAAAACAAGCTAACATGCCGCAACTTGGTAATTGTAAGAGAAAGAGTTTGCATTGTTAGTAAGAGTTCTTATACAGAATACAGAGGATATAGTTGTCTTTGTCTTTTTTGGTATAAAGTGAATTTTTGCATGCTATTGCGAAGATGGTGTTGATGATTACGAAGAGGGGAATAGGTGCCGGAGTACATGATTCTCGTTTATGAGGTGACTCAGGGGTGTAGTGTAGAGGATGAAGAGAAGTTGGCCTAGGACGGAGCCTTGAGGAACACCACAAGAGAGAGGGAGGACTTGTAACGAGTGGCTTGAGGCTTTAACAGAGAAGGAGCGTGAAGACAAGTAAGAACCAAAGTAGAGCATTGCCAGAGACGCCAAACCAAGAGGACAGCCGCAGGAGAAGTAGTTCGTGATCTATGGTGTCAAAAGCGGCAGAGATGTCGAGGAGGCAGAACAGGAGACTTGTAGATGACTTACAGCAGAGACGGACTCCAGCCCTGCCGGGTTGAGCCCCTGAATAGAATCCTGCGTTCTGCTGCCTGCCTTGTAGGCCGCATCCCCAAGTTTCCAGAGTGTCTGCATATATGTGGGTGGTCCTCCACTTGCTCCCCTACCCACAGCGCATCACTTACCGAATCTCTGCCTTGGTCCGGCGGTGCTTTGAAGGCTTGGCCCTCCATACCTGCGAGAGCTCTGCTGTCCCACTTCATGCTCGCAGCGCCGTTGCTCTCTCCGCTCAGCTGCGCAAGCTGAACTTATTGTTCCCCGCGCGCGGACAGCCATACGGCAGCGCCGTGCCTTCTCTGTGGCTTGACTTGGAATGGGCCCCCTACTAAGCTCCGTCAAATACCGATTGGTCATTTCACCCTGTTTCTTACTGTCCTCGAAACTGCGTTGTTCGACCGTGGTTGGGCTGGGAGTTCTCCTGAGTAGGCAATCTTGAAGGGGCTCTATATAAAATTGAATTAATAATAATAATAATAATAATAATAATAATAATAATAATAATAATAATAATAATAATAATAATAATAATAACGCCTTGCGCTCACGATTCAACGTTTCAACGCGGTGGCCTTTAGGGGTGCCTTCAACAACTTTAACCTAGACGAATAGGGCCCATTCCAGACAAATCTATTTTGTAAATAATGTTGAAGTCCCTGAGGGATCCTGTATACCTCGGGGCAAAATAATAATAATAATAATAATAATAGTAATAGTAATAGTAATAGTAATAATAATAATAAGGGGGTTAACCGTTCCGGAAAAAATAACTAATTTAATCTCTAAGACCCTGAGGAAATGAAATACCTCAGGACAAATAATAATAATAATAATAATAATAATAATAATAATAATAATAATAATAATAATAATAAACAGATGAATAGGGCCATTCCGGACACTTTTTTTACATTAGTTAATATTGAAGTCCCTGAGGGATCCTGTATACCTCGGGGCAAAAAAAAAAAAAAAAAAAAAAAAAAAAAATAATAATAATAAATGTCCAGTGCTCATCTAAGCTAATGAGGTGTATATATATATGATTATATATTATATATATTATATGCCGTTATTAAATTCACATAAAATTATTCTAATATTCTATATATAGTCAGCATATGCAGCGGGCGCAAGAGCAAGTATTTATTAATGCACACGTATAAATGTTTTTAGTCTCTATGCTTTTGGCCACGTAGAAAATCAAAAACGTGTGTAAATATAAATCTAAAAATTCTCGGTATTCGCGTGCAGCCCAGAACCCGTCTTATTTCTAAGCAGATTCCTCATTAGGTCTACTTGCAATTTCAATCGCGGTCTGAGCAAGAAGCGCTGAGCTCGACTCAATATCGAAGACTCAACCACTTTATAGCAATTGATCAATTCTCAGCCAATATTCACAATATTGCGGGTCGCTAAACGCAACGTTCGGCAACGCGTTCCCGAAACTGCTTTAAAATTCAGCGTTATTTGCAGACGTTGGAGGTAACGCGTAGAAATCGCGTTGAATGATTGACGGTGTTTCTGTAGAGGGGGAGCTCACGTAGGTCGTCGCATGGAGGGCAGATACAGCTGTGCAGAAACAGGGTGTTTTCCCCTTCGAAATACCCTCAACGGCTCTGAAATAAAAAGCAATAAACAAAAGTGAATATGTAAGATAACTTCTATAGTGCTGGTTACGTCGACAAATATGCGATACATTTTGATGATAAAATAGCATTACGCGTCCATATAAAAATATATTTATATAGCGCCATAGACGTAATTTGTGGGGTACGAGGGGTACTCGTACCCCCACTTTTTGAACTGTGGGTACCGTACCCCACGTTTTGAACAATATTTTATTATTGTGCCTTCCCAGAGATCGCAGTCTCCGTCTTGCTTCGTGTATGTAAGAAATTGGTAGGCCCTACGCCTCTGTATGGCGCATATATATTTAGTAAAGTCCCAGCTCTTAAGAATTCACACACTAATCCATCCAATACTCCGCCTTCCAAGATTTCTCGTCTTCAACGAAACCTGCCTTTGCGTTTGCTCCTCTATTTCCTCTCTCCGCGGTCTCTGGCAACCGTTCTCGAATCTTCCCTTGAAATCTCAGGACAACCCTCTGACGCGACGCAGCGCTCTTGAATGAGCTGGATCCCTGCGAATAGCCTTACAGTAGCGCTTTAGAAATTTAGAGTTTAAGATTACTACTTATATAGCGCTACTCTAGACCAAGCTCACGATAATTTAACGGTCGACCTATAGCAGGACTCCATGGGCGTCTCCAACGGAAGACGACTTGGACCACGGTTTAACTTGGATCGACTATCGATCGACGCCTTAATTGTTCTTTGTGTGCTATAGAAGTCATTAGATTAGATTAGATTAGATTGAGTTGGGTTGGATCGAACGGGATTGGATTAGATTCGGTTTTATTAGATTAGGTTGGATTAGATTGTATTGAACGGGATTGGATCATATTAGATTGGATTTGATTAGATTAGATTAGTTCAAGCGAGTTATCTTCTCATGGGAGGTTAATTGGAGTCAATTTCCAACGTCGGTCGATATCAGAAAGTAAGAAAAGGTTGACGTCAACTGCCCGGGAAGACGCAAGATGGCGTTGGAACCTAGATACTAAAAAATATTAGGCTCTGTTTAGACACCTTTAAATTGCCTCCTGAAAATCCTATATACATGTGCTCTCTCTTTCTTTCAATAGTTTCGTGTTTTCCTATTCCTGATAAGAATTATAGGTAACAGAAAGTCGACGTAAACGGCCAATGAAGCCGCAAGATGGCGTTGGATAGGCCTACTACAAAATTCTTAAGCTCTGCTTAGACACCTTTAAATTGCTTTTTGAAAATCGTATACTAAGTGCTCCTCAGTTTCGTTTTTTGTCTTTTCTGTTCGTCATATTGGTCACACAAGGTCGACGTAAACGGCTAAGGAAGCCGCAAGATGGAGTTAAACACTGGCAACTGCCATTTTTATTGGACTTAATTTATTTAATTTAAAGGTAATTTAGTGAATAAAGGGGAGAGGGACGTCGCTTCTTAACCGTAGGCTAATCGTAAACTCAAAGTTTCTAAAGCGCTACTTTAAAGCCAAGCGCATGCAGGAACCCGCTTATTCATGAGCGCTGTGTCGTATCAGAGGGTTTGTCCAGAGAGCGATGTCCAGTGGAGGTCTGATTCCTGTTGCCAGGGAGACCAGAGATATGAGGAAGGTGAGCTGCTAAGGCAGATTTCATTGATGACGAGAATGCTTGGAAGGCGGTTCCAGCAGTCTAGCTGTCTCTCGCTTCAGGCGTCACCGAGTAAGTTATCTCTTGACGGGCTCCCATCCAGGTATACCTGGCGCGTTGGTCGGCGTGGGCCTTTTCGATGCGCTTGTCCTTGGCGCGACGATTCTGGAACCAGATCTTGACCTGCGTCTCGGTCAGCCTCAGACGCTGGGCGAGTTCACACCTTCGAGGCCGACTGATGTACTCGACTCTCTCGTACTCCATCTCCAGGTGCAGAGTCTGATCGCTCGTGAAGGTCGTTCGCTGGCGACGCACGATCTGGTCCTTCCGACTTCGACGACCACCGACTGCAGACAGGTACACATACAGGTACACATGCAGGTACACATTCAGGTACACACACAGGTACACATACAGGTACCACCGTAGCACATACAGGTACACAACTACACATACAGGCAGTGTGATTCTCGTTAACGTTAACGATAACGAAAATGTTCGTTAACGAACCAAAAATGATTTCGTTAACGATAACTATAACTGTAACTAAAAAATATCATTAACTATAACTATAACTATAACGAAAATAACACTAACGAAAATTCATCGCTATTTTCGTTAATGAAATAAAAAAAAGTGCAATATCGATAAACATGGATTATTTAATCAAACGCGATATTTTATTCATTTTAAACTATCCTGTTTATTGTTCCGAGATAAAATGAGAAAATGTGCTGCATATTCTCCTTCCGAATATTCTGGTTTCTTTTCGAAAATCTAATATTTCGAGTTTTTTTTGATGGAAAGATAATTTTTTCTTTCGATTGTTAATTTAGAGTGAGAAACTTGTTTTGATTTTCATTTTCTATGGTAAAGGAATATTATAAAAAAAAGTTATCATGTTCAAATTAGAAGTGTTCATAATAAAATAACAATTAAATTGAATAGGCCTACACATTTAAAAGAAAAGGAGATTGTATTTTTTTAATGGGAAAATCCATTAAATATCAATGACAGATAGTGATTACACAAGTACTGTAGCCATTAAGTATCAAATTAAAATCTGAATAACAACGTTTTGTTTTTTGGCAATTTCAGTTTTTTGCATGTTAGAGTCATAGAAATATTCTGAGGGTGGGTTTAATATTCTGTTACATAATTTTGTTAGGGGGTCCTTGAATGTTTGGCAGTTGATGACAAGGGAGGAGATCAAAAACTGCCTAAAATGTGCTGACATATTTAATCGATGACCCCATATATGGACCAGGAGGAGTGCCATTGTCACTTGTAATTATGTACTAACTAAAATTAACTAAAATAAAAGTCCAGTAACTATAACTATAACTATAACTAAAAAATAATACTAACTATAACTGTAACTATAACCAGGGGCGTCCATCCCCCTTACGTCTATGACGCATTCCCCCCATGTCATCAGATTCTCCCCCCCCCCAACGACGTCCCCAGACGATTGACCGACTGTCGACAAAATAGAAAATAGGCCTATCGATTACCGAACTCTGAAGCACAATTTTACTCTTGAATTCTGTAACTTTCAGTTCGCTAATAAAGCAACATTATGTATTATAAAATATGAAGGCTTGACGATGATGACGAGCAAAAGACACATAAATTGTTGAAAGGCCAGTGGATTGAAAGTACATGTCGTTACGTTCAGACAGAGGCATACCGCCATAGCGGACAGACAGTACAAACGTACTAAAATTACAACAGGTGCCTCTTCAGAGCAGCAGAGTGCGTAGCCAGGCGATTAACAATTTCGTCTAGTTTTAGTGATGGTTGATCTCAGTCGATTTTTCACAATGCGGATGCGACTCATTAGGCCTACTCACTCAGCTGAGCAGCTGGTCACCGCAAGGGAGATCAGGATTTCAATCCACTGTCCTTTCAACAGATGTGTCTTTTGCTCGTCATCATTGTCACTGTCTAGTTGAATTAGTTCCAGTTTTCCGTCGTCTGGAATCAATTCATTAAGAGGCACAAGGTCTTGTACGGCGCGATATGCGTATCGAAACTCCTCGAGCTCGGTTTACACTACCTGTGGGTATAGTGCGAATCGAGCTATGTATAAATTGTGTGCTATATACCTTGTAGTCTTCCACGTGTGGTGTGTAGTACAATGTATGCGCCATTTGTCACTACGGATAAGCATGCCGCATAACGGCTCGCAACATTTCTACTTCATTAAAACATTGTCTCTGGTCATGATTACTAGTAAAATGAAATTGCAAAGTATTAGCACATAAAAATTACGAAACGCTTATAAATCAAAGTATCTCATCTTGCGGGAGCCCACGTCAACCATTCACCACTTAGCTTCCTCCTTTCACCCTTTAGTTAAGAGGCGAGGAATCTGATACCGGTCGACTTGTGTGCAGCCGGGCTGCTATCTGCCTTCCTCTCTGCCTGCCTGCCTGTGTTCCACCCTACCGGCCTGGTGTCAGCTCTGCAAGGTTGATAGGGCTACAAGGTAACGTGGAGGAGAAGAGGGCAATACAGGGCTGCATATGTGGGCTGTTACATTAAAACACTGGAAACCTCCTTTGGTCTGAGATTGAATATGCCGCGTACGATACGCCAACATTATGAAATTGACATCAATTAATCACTGAAATGGAAAGAATGAGCAGACGTTTAACTTTAATGTACTAAAATTTTCTTCTTTCCCCCCTGAAAAGGCTATGAAGATTTCTGCTTCATTCCCCCCATAGGATGGACGCCCCTGACTATAACTAAAATAAAAAACCATTAACTATAACTGTAACTATAACTAAAATAAAATCTGTAAGGAGAATCACACTGCATACAGGTGGCATATTATACAGGTAGCAGGTACAGGTAACAGATAAGTTGTGGATGGTGAAGTTAGATGAAAGGAAGCAAAGATACGGAATAGAAGGGAAAGGAAAGGCAAAAGAAAGTAGAAAGGGAAGAGAAAGACAAGGCAGGGAAGGGAATATAATTTTATAAGGGAAGGAAAGGAAAATTGTGAGGTGAGGTAAGATGGTTATACAGACAGTTAAAGGCAATTTTAGGTAAGGTAATAAAAGGTCATATGAGGTCAGAGAAAGGACGTTTTATAATATTACACATTGTATTACATTTGAGTAAATAAGTAAGTAAGTATATTCTTACACTGTATTACATTGTATTACAATGCGCCAATTGCATTTATACTGAATACTAACATATTCTCGGCACACCACAGACTTTCCTGGAGTTGTGTTCGTGCATCGGTGGCAGAATCACTCCAGGAACGAGTCCAGGAAGCCTTTCCACCGCTAACGACGACGTTCTTCTTTCCAGCGCTATTGTCTCTGACTCCTCCACCGACTCAGATCGCCGACTGGTCAAGGCCAGGTCACGGCGGAACGAGGCCAGGTCAAGGCCGGACGACATCGGCGGTCGACAGAGGTACCTCGAACGAATCGCAGCCGCTGCTGCCGCCGTTACCATAGCAACAGAGTTGGTCGCCACTACCGTGGCGACAGGGCTGGTCGTTACAGGGTGAACGGGATGGGGTATAGGAACGGCTGATGGGTGTCCAAATGCCGCTGATCCAGATGGGAAGTCCCAGAAAATGCCGCCTTCCGTCTTGGAGCTGAGTTTCCGGTCGCTAGCAGCATCGAAAACGAATAGATGTGAGGTGCCAGGGAGCAGATTTCGCGACGCCATTTTTGTGCTCATCGTGGGCGGAGCGTAGTGGGCGTTACCGCGCTGCCAATCAACGCCGAACGGTCCAATAAACCCGGCGCCTCTGCAGACATCGTGGGCCCAGCCAGTCGCGCATGTACCGCCGGAAGTGAACGGGAAGAGAGGCGGAGTCGGGCGACAGGTGGCCAGAAGTTCCATCGATGATAGCCAGAGGGCGTCAGTTTTAAACGAATTAATCAAATAATTAGTTGATTAGTCCAATGTAATGTTTTATCGCAATTTAATGCAAAGTAAAAGATTTGTAGAATTAGTTATCTCGTTAATTCATCGCGTAAGTTGAGCCATGTTGATTAAGTACTTAAAACTATCTTAGGGTTATTCAGCTGATTGGTTAATTAATTAATGCCATTTTCTCGTTAAGTAAAGTAAGTCAATGTAAGGTTATTTGAGTTAATGAATTAGGTTATTGTTTCCTGTACGATTGTCACCTTTCAATTTGTAAAACCCGGATAGACCTATAAGCCTAACTTCGTACAATTGGATACTAAATAGGTTGAATCAAGACAGTAGTTTTCGGTCAACTCAGTTAATTAACAGGTTTTGCCTAGCTACTGAATTAATTAACATCATCACGTAAACTAACCGGTATTAATGAACGTTTTGGGCAGTTAATTATTCAGCTCGGTGTTGACCTTTCTTGATTGCAAAAGTCTTACGATTCTATAACAGCTGCGCTAGCACAGTAGCCTATCCGAATATACTACCAGTTATATAACGCCAAACCACGTGTCAGACTAAATTTTCGTGAACTCATCAAGATAATAGTTTGTATACCAAGATTAAATAGCTAACAACTTTGAATTCTAAAGAAAAGTCTTTGTAACGGCCTGTTACTAGAACAGGTTAACTTTGTT